>OZ037734.1:2507580-3756370 GCA_964035505.1 Watsonalla cultraria | reverse complement strand
TCAAAATGTTTGATGTTTATATACTTAAGACGTTGGTGAGGAAAGTAGATAGTTGGGTACTTAGAACTCGTTACTCTAGTGAGAGCCATAGTATATAAAAGTTACTGGTAGAGTTCTAATCAAGAGAATATAGTCATGAGATGTGTAGTTAAATATAGCGAGAATACTGCGCACTATATATTAGCTGATAGTGGTTAGCATGCAAGATTGTCTTCCGGATATAAACGGTTGCATGTAATGACATCAAATTAAATATTCATGTTTTATACAATACGCAATTACGGTTGTTTTCTTACGCGGTTCATTCGTGTGATTAATTAGCCAATTACGGAATTGTTTACATTATTTTTTAGTGAAACCCCACAAATTCAACTTACTTTTTATAACAGACTAGAAAGTGAAAAAAAAGAAGAGACTTAAGGAACAAGCCCGCAAAATTGAAATAAGTAGTATTAGTAAGTGATTGTTCGAAGTTTTATCATTCCCAGCTGATACACATTTTACTAATGATCGTAACTGTACGGGACGGGAATGATGTGTTCAGCCGCATTATTCACTGAGGTTTCTCATCGCCGCACTCGTCGTCGAGTGTCGGTTTTAAAAATATGAAATTGAACCTTATCCTCTTTGTACTTACGAGTTCGACGCTGAGAAACGTTAGTGAATAACACGGTAGGCAAGCGCAGTGCGAGCGATGTGCAATGATGCACGACGTGCGTCGACCGCGCGAACTGGGCCACGTGACGTCACGTGTATGCGCGCCGTTACACGCCCACAATAAATATGTAGATCGCATTGTACGCGCTTTTTCAGCTACGCAACGTTTGTACAATGGCATAGCGGTGCGATGTTTAGTTGGGCTACTGGTGGTAGGTAGTAGCTGGGATGATTGATTTTCAACCCAATAATTTCCTTCTAGCACACAAAGAGGATGGGCGATGATTACTGGGCGATACCTTTAAAATTACGTGAAGCAAAACCATCTCAGTAAAGATTTAAAAAAGTCTAGGCACTGAGTGAATCCACTCTATCTAATGTATTCTTTCCGGTCGTAAAAGCCAATTCAATCACAAAAATACGATATCAAATAAATATTCACGAATGAGAGGTGGGAAGGGGTGCTGTTAGTGGTGCAATTTTGATATCACCACCCGCCTACACGACAGACTTGGTTATTGAATCATTGCTACTTCACTACCGTTCCAGGCGAATTTTAACACTCTATGATACAGAAAGAAAATTGTCGTTAAAATGTAAGGACACCCTTGTGTTGTAATTGTTAGAACTAGTAACTGAATGTACTTTATGTAATACATACATGTGCTCACGCCCATATTCCCGGAACCGAACCACTTTTCACCGATGATGATTATGCGGCACATGATGTGACGTGACAGATGGTGTGTCTATCGCCGTCACAGGCACGTACACATACGTCTTTGAATTACTTCTCAGACATATACCTCACGATGTTTTCCTTGGCTGTAAAGCACGTGGTGTGAAATCAGTGCCCATACGTTTTTAGATAAACTCATTGGTTGTACTGACCCCGCTGGGGTTCGAACTTGCGTCGCGTGCATAGCAGGCGACTGCTCAAACCCCAGGGTCACCACGGCTCTTCAATCAAAGATAAGTCGTATTTTAATTTTCAGTTATACCCCTAATACAATTGCGTTATTCCAGTTTACTCTGCAATTAGTAGCTTGTATAGTGAATACAAGTAAACATAACAATAGTTATTATAATATAACAGTTTACCGTTGAACACGGGGTTAAGCTCATTACCGTGACAAGTTTTTAGTTTTATTTCAAACCGAAGGATGTTGACCGTTACTAGCATTGTCACATAAAAACCATTTTAACACCGCTTTTAAGAAGGAAACGTTTTTCCAGTAGTGTGAAGGAAACTAATAAGTCATTTTATTAGACACGGTGACTGCTAGCTATTTAGAAATCAATTGGAAGTTTTTATACACATTCTAATTACACACAATTTCGATAAACAAAACACCTTTGGATCGTTTATGGCCGTTACGTCTCATCACAACACGTCCAAGAGTCAACGCGTCTAATGTCATATTACCTATTTCCATAACAAGTTTGTTTAATACCTTTAAACGAGCAATTTTTGTATATCATATCTGAATCTCGGAAATGGTTCCAACGATTTTTCTGAAATTTTGTAAGCAGGGCGAAAAAGACAAGAAGTCTAAATAAAAGCTCGGTAATTCATGTACTTAATAGAAACACAAATAACACCATGCTCTTTAATAATATATCATTTGACTTAGTAATAAACTACCAATCTAAATAAAACACGTAAAACTACGGAAATGCGAATACTGCGATGGTGTTAGTTTCGTTTCAAAGATAGCAAAACTGTGTCGGTTGACGACCTTATAATCCCAGCTGATTGTTATGTCAACGGGCAAACATACAAGTAGTGTACACTTATGATAACATATCCATCTCAGCGATTATCATTACCGTTTGGCTTCCACGACTTTTAACATGTGGTTATTTACTATTTGTGATAGTGATGACTTTCTAATGTTTTTTACCTTTTAATAATCTATATACATAAACACACCACATCAATCTTGATCAATGAAAGAATTACAAAGACCTGGAGGCATACCATCATCGGTTTACGCAGACGCCCTACTAAAACCGATGATTAAAGACTTCTGAGCTATGACGTATCATTTTGATACCGTAAACGTCAAAGTCAAGAAGTTCTTGATACGTGCTGCTTAAACGAACGATCATAGTTGTTCCCCCCTGTTGCATTATGTATATTCAACCAACTAACATGCATATATCTAATATCTGTTGCGCCATCGATATCGGTCCTGAGCGAGTCTCATCCAGGCTTATGTTCTGCTTTCTTTTTGATACCATCGATCGTTCAGGAAGTCGGTGTCTAAATTAATAGCCTTAGTGTTTAAATTAAAAGAGATTAAGAATAGACAATGATTCCTTCATTCAAGTAGATCATTAAACTACCATCATTACTGGAACTTGACTACGTGATTACATCCAAAATTGGCAAAGTCATTAAAATCTGGTCTATTAACACTAGATCATTATAATAATATAATACATTATCGAGATACATTCGACGTCAGACAGTTAGATATTGATTAGATATCAATAAAAATAATTGTTACCAAATATAGCATACAGATGAAAGTAGATTAATTACTGTTAAAGTTCATCATCTTTCAATACCGTTACAGGATTTTGACCCTACGGGTTTCGATGGACTAGATCTGATACCAGCTTGTGGGCGGTAGGTTTTTATAAACTCTGTTATTACTAACCTGCTACAGTGATTAAGCATCTCACTGTATGCTAATCGACAAGTCACTGGCCCCAGTGAATACTAGTCAAACGAACACGGTAGCTGAACAAGCAACTAGGAAGTTTACGTATCCGAGGACCACCCACTTAGGACCTTTGTTTTCTTTTTTACCTCCTTTTCCGTTCGAAGTCGTTAAGCATCTATGGTTAAATAACATTAAGGCGAATGGCAATATTGTCATTTTAGGCATTAATTACTGGTGTAATTACTGCATCTGGTATCGTCGGGGCATCAGTAAACTGCAAGAGAAGGTCAGCGTTCAATGCGGAAACTTTGCGTCATCAGAACATCATACAGACGATGTAATACAAACACTTGTTTGTGAGCTTCCACAGTTGCCAGTTAACTGATATCTGCGACTTTTATTATGATAACCGGTAATGTTAATGATTCAATTACTGTTTGTTTTAGTAAAGTGAAGTTAGGAACCACCCAAGACTCCAATCTATACATAAAAAAGAATTGTAGTGTCTATTGCTAATTCCACATTTAGGATATTTTCACGAATTTACGGTACCTACTCATTACATACATTAAAACACAATTTTAATTATTTTCTCCGTCTATCTGTCTGTTTGTTCGGGCTAATCTCTGAAATGGCAGGACTGATTTTAACAGGACTAACAGGTAACATCGGCTACTTCTATTTAGAAAAAAATAGGCTTCTGCGAAATTAAGCATGAAACTAAGTCAACGCGTGTGAAACCTCGGGGTACAGCTATAATAATAATAACGTAAAATAAATTAATCATAACGGTAAAACTGTTAAACCCGTAAAGAATGGTATAGAAAATGGTATAACTCGGAGAAAAACAGACGCATGAGTTATCAATAAGTGATGCTGCAATGAACTTGAATCCGGGAATATTAAAGGAGGCAATATTTCAAAACAACTCGCAACAACGCCAACAAGGGATGAAGTTTATGGCATGTTAATAATGCACGTGTAACTTGCCCTTTGCAAGAAAGGTTATGATGTATTTTTATGGAATACTCCCTTTTTCTGGGCATTCTAAACAGAGTGGTTAGGAGTGCGTGGAGACAAAGATACAAATGTGTCTACAGGAAATATTTGCCTAGGAAGTATTAAACTCATTATTATGTTTTCTAAGATCAGGGTAAGTTGTAGATATGTCTGAGTATATATCAAGAATCTGTAATTGATGTGTATCATGACGATAAGTGAGAGTCCATAATCTATGAGTATATTCAAATTCAAATTCAAAAATATCTTTATTTGATTAGACTTTTCACAAAGTACTTCCTATATAAAATTCAAAGTCCTGATTGATGTCAGAGGAGAATCATCTCCCTATTCCCCAAGAATATTTTACTGAATTAAGAAAACCAAATAAATAAGTTTTTAATCCATATAGCACATTTGCTTAAATAATTTCACTAACATTTGGCTTAGGAATAACTTGGACACCAGGGAAGGACATATAATGGTACATAACAAAACATAAATGATAACATTGGAAACATCATAAAAGGAACAAAGGATGCAAACAGTGACGTCTAGTTAATAATAAACTAATGATATCTTCAGCTGGTCGTTTGCGCCCCGGAAACGGACCGGCGGCGATGATTGACTGCCGATGACGGAAAGACAGACTAACTTTCTACTTGCCTATAATGATACTGTAATATACATCCAATATAAACAAGTACCGGAATGAGGGATTGCTTTGGAATTAGTCTTGTGGAAGTTGTTGATAGCTTAATAGTAAAGATACATCATAATATAATTAAATTAAATAATAAACGAGCTTTGCAGCTTTACATACATACATATGCTCACGCCAGTTCTCCCCAAAGTGGTGGGCAGAAGTGTTGTAAAAAAACATGCACTTTTCACCGGTGATGATTAAGTGCCAACGTGACAGATAGTGAGTCCATCGCCGTCTCAGGCACTACACATACGTCTTTGAATTACTCCTCAGACATATGCAGGTTTCCTTCACCGTAAAGCACGTGCATTTCGATAACTTAAATATTCATGTAAATCTGTTAAGATTATGCTCGCTCAGTTAATTCGTTACTAAACACATACCCTCTTATTACAAAACATGGTTTAAGTCAAGATTAGACCAAAAACTATGTCCTTCCCATTTGAAATCTGTATCATAAAAAGAGATGGAACTACTTTTAGACCATAAATTGTCTTAGGCGATATTTTGCAATGGGGGGATAATATACATATACCACTTTTACACTTCTTTGTTTTTCCGGCCTTATACATTTAGTAACGTAATTATTAATAAGGATATTATTTCTAAAGTCGAAGGCTGGTTGCAAACATCACTAACTGTGAGTGGATCAATAAATTCTCATTGGTTAGCAATAAGCAGCAACAATGCTAACGGAAGTTGCAACAGTCTCGCAAATTGTATGCGATTGGTTTCGGCAAGCGCGATACCATACGCACCACAAAATAAAAACACGCATAAGGCCAACCACCCTAAATTAGCGGTAATTGGTGCTGACGCACACATGAGAGATATACGTAGGTACATGAGCTTGCTTTTTTTTAAATGCGCTTTTTTAAACATATATTTTTCTGTTTTAAAAAATATACTGTTTTTAATTCAAATTGATTTTTTTTTTTTTCTATTTTTAGTTTGGTTTTCTATATAAAGTGTGTTTATTAGTTTTTTTAAACTATTATTTTTAAATCCCCATGTGTGTGTCGTAGACGATTCAATAAATGTTAGAAGCCAACCTTCTGTTATTTTCAGTTTTAAGTAAGATGCGGCGCACATGTAGCTGGCGATAAGCGACCGATAGGTCAAGTGCCTCTTGCTTCCTTGTACACACTGAAATTGCAATCTAAATGTGGTTCTACCGTGTTTCAATGTACGCACTTATACCCAAATATTACCACACAAAATGTCGGAAAAATTAAAAAAAAACGAATACTATATCACTAGAAAGATATACAGTGTCTGTTTGTAATTGCAAAATAACAGCTTTTAAATGCATATGAAAGTAGGTTTATACGGTATTCACATTGAAAATGTCTGTTCTGTCTGGCTGTTTCTTCTGGCTAATCTCCGAAGTGGCCGATTTAACGGGACTTCACTGGCATATTGCTACGGCTACTTTTATTTAAAAAAACATTAATGGTCCGTGGGCCTCTCGTGCAATTAAGTATTCGCGGGTAACTAAACTACGGGACACAGCTAGTTTCGAATAAAGATTTTTAACTCAGTGTTCAAAAATATACTGAAGATGAAGTCCGAGACACTAATAGCCTGTATGAATGGCTCAATTATTGGCACGGAATGGAACAAAAAAAATCTATGTAATTTTCTAAAAGATTACTACTATCTCTGAGTATCGGTCCGTTAGTAAAGGTTAGGTTGTAGAGGTTTTGTTTATGAAAGTGACGCTAGCGAAATCCAGGCCGATAAATAAATATAATTCGCCACTTTCACTTAAACTTATAATACAGTAGCAGATTACAGCAGGCACGTATGGGCAATTAAATTTATTATTTTAAACAATCGCTCGCCTGCATAAACGGTTCATTATGAATCATAGTAAGCATAATTATTATACTGAACTCACTAATCGGTTCATTAAGCTAAGCGCTAGAGATTAAAGACAGTTATGCAAAACTATGTGTAATTCTACATTCACTTTCATTCACCATCTGTCTTTGAAACTTTACAACACTGACAAATGGTTTATAGAGAAAATATTAGACTCGTAACAAATGCGTTACAGCTTAAACAATTCCATTGATTATTGAAGAATGTTGCTTTGACGAAACCTATAGTAACTTCTTAGCTACACAAGCGACGCAAATTTGAATCCCGACGGCGACTGCACCAATGAGTTTTTCTTTATTATTATATGTAAATACCACGTGCTTTACGGTGAAGGAAATCATCGAGAGGAAATCTCCGGTGAAAAGTGGGTGTTGTTATTACAACACCTCTGCCTACCCCTTCTGGGAATACATGCGTGAGCATGTGTATGTATGTACATAGTATAATGACGCAATGAGCATCGGTTGCACGCTTCGCGACAACGTCTCCCGCGGTCTCAGTCCGTTTATAAATACCAGTGTCATTGTCTTCTATATTGAATTGAGTGGAGGCATTAACTATACTATGAAAACAATAGCCACTTTGTCTGTTTTTGATACGTTAGGGAGATTTTAAGTCAAAAGTTTACATACCTTTTTTCGGAAAAATTGTTGAGACGCTTAGTCGTCGAAACAAATAGTTTCGTGGAAAAATTCACATGCAGTCTATTCAGGAACAAAAAGACAAGGGAAAACATCTTGAAAAATGACGCCGTCGTTTCTCCGAACAAGACAATGCTAGTGCACAAAGTAAAGTTAAAACAATTACCATACCGCATATGGATAGAACACGTCGTGGAACTAAGGAAGCGAAATAACTTGGTCACTTTGACAAGACTTAAAAGTACTAGCTAAGTATCACAAAATATACTTTACCTACGGATTTCGACTTCACTTTCGGGGGGAGTCATCTAAAGTAGAACTTATTTCAGATTCAACCTACAATTGCCTGTTTACATCATCTTGTTTAGCAAACCTTGTAAGTACCTATGTGGTCTTTAACCAAATAGTTATAAGGTCAGTTATTACTATTTGGTACCTTTGATACCTTTGAAGAAATTCATAGAATCAAATAAGTAACTTATTTTGGATGTGGGTTTCGTGAAGGATAAAAGCATCTGTCACGTCAATATTCATCGATCTTTCTGGGACTGAAAGTGAATAAATCATTTTAATTTCAAAATAAGACGAAAATCTATCATACAATACCAAATACTATGTTTTGTCTTAACGTAGTGCTCGCAAATCGTACTTAAATGTAGCCAGTGCTGAAAGAAATTATGACAAATATGTGATTGACGAGGGTCGAAGACATTCTGACAAAATTAGGTCAGCCTCGAGTTAGATATTAAACGTGTTCGCGTGCACACAGTGTCTTGAACTCAGGATGACCAATTTACTTAATTCTCGTTGTCGTGAAGTGTGAGCCTCTAAAATGAGCCTCCGTCAAAATCAAATATAGGATACAAACAACGAGCGTTGTAAATAATAGCAGCAATTTATTATGTTTAAATCATTCTAAATCTCCGAGATTATCTCATAAATTCAGGAATATTAATCAAACCAAAATAGTCAAAAACTATAAAAATCAATCAAATCCGGATACTTTGTTCCGGTAGAAAGATAATCTGGTCATGTTTGCTAAATGTATAATTTCAAAACATGTCGTTAAATAAACCTAGTTTGGTTTAAAAGAGCAATAAAGCCATATCTGATAGGAAAAGAACAATTTGAAAGAGTCGAAATATTTCACGTAACTGATCATATCTCCAAGTTATTTCTTAAAAAGGTAAAGTTATAATTAATGTGATTGACTAGAACGCCGCGTATGGTGCGTGATACAATTAGTGCGCTCAAACAACGTTAATTACTTATTAGTAATAGTCAGTTACTTAATGCGGAGGTGAGAATAATTTACGCCCAGTTAGAAGTTTATAATCGATTGTAAAAAATACAAATATTATAAACAAATATTGGCCAACGTATTGAATTTACCGGATTATTAAGATAATTGAAACAGATAACCAAATAAGGTTATCTGTCGGTAATATACGACTCGAATATGGACATAAATAATAATAGCATGTAAATATTCATGGATGTGAGTAGCTTATGAATAAAATTACTTAGCGTCTGTAAAGCCGCATGCGGTATTTATCCTATTAACTTCTTAGTTCCTAGTAACATACTTGTGGTAGGATATTTAAGTGGCGTTTAGCACAATGTTAAATCAATCAGAAAATTGTTCCGCTCTCCAATTATACAATCAAGGTAATGTAGATTTTATAAAACCGATCTTATGGATAAAAACAAAATGGCTTAATGTATCATATGGCATTATGAATCATAGCAACACAGGAAATGTCCCATATTAAAAGAGTAAATATTTTTCTATTACAATGTAAACTGTAATACAATTTACGAACTTAGAAAAATATAATTATGACGACAATGTTTTAACTTGGTTTTAACAAAAAAAATAGCACCATTTTAGAGCCCCAAGCGTTAACCATGGATAACTATGGATATTAGCATTTTTCCGCGAGTCGCATTTAACTAGCAAAACTATTTCTATTTTCAAACAATTAAGTATATGATCTCAAAAGACCTAATCCTTACCGAATCAATAGAAAATCTGTAGTACCTTGAGTAGCTTTCTTTGGAAGTCCTTTTTTTAAGTAAGCAAATTATTAATTCTAGTGTAAGTTGTTATTAACAAAATGAAACGGTTAAATTTTATTGTGACCATGTCAAAATCGATGTCGGAGTGTGTAACCACGCCGTAAGACTACAAGACCAATCTCACATAAATTTAAGGCGATGTGTGTAAACATTTAAATGCAGCATTCTGTATGCATCTGGACAGAACCATTTACAGTTACTAGCGTGTAATATATTATTGCTATACGTAATATATTTACAGCGTACTCTGAATTTATCTTCTCAGAACTTTCGTATCAATAACGGTTTGTGTGTTTTATATCGGCGGATGCAATTAAATTGCATTATAGGAACTAATAACTTGCAAGAGCTATTGTACCATTTGCATCGCTTCCTTCACGACTGCATTTAATACCAATAGGCAGTATATTATCTACTCTGAGGTCTGTTAAGTCATCAGTGTAAACGATTATATTTATGAAAGAGGTTCTTCTCTGGTTTCTGTGCAACGGTTATAAATAAAGTATGGTTTTCCTAATGCGTCTATAAATAAAACATTTGATGAAACACATTTAGGGTTATCAGACGTGTATTCACACAAATTCCTTTGAAGTGGATCAAGCAAGATACTTCTCCTTTTCTATCCGTCCTTAATATCAATGTTATGGACGCAGACATCCTGTTTACGATCATTTTATATCGCAGCGACTCCGATTACGAAGTAATTAAAAATCGGTTTCCTGCTTAAATCTTCAATGCACCAGATAAGATTTCATATTTATTTTATTAGCTTTTATATTTTAACGATGTTTGAATACACATACCCAGAGAATACTCATATTCAGATATCAATCTTAATTACTGCAAAAATATATGCTGCGTGCTAAACTAACGGTTTTTCTAACTTTAACCGAGGTGCTCATGCAAATTTTTGGTCTTGCAATGATTGTATGTTTTCATCTTTATTACCTACTTATTTCAAAATGGTGGTAACTGGCAACTGCTATGTCAAGGTGGCGTTTGTATAATTCAGCAGAACCACTGACCTGGTTAAGAGTTTATGGACTTAGGTTCTCACTTTTCAGACAATCAACATAAATTAAACCAAATCATTAAAATTTAATTACAGCTCATATTTTTCTCTTTTGTATAACATTGAAACCATTTTTAAATCGACATCATTATCCCAACCGCCACAACTTTCGATGTCAAACAAAATGTTAATTGCACAGTTAGGAGTAGACACAAAGGGGTTTAACGACCCGAGAGAGTGATACACATGTGACACTGGTTGACACAAAGCTCATCTGACACATATTCGGTTTCCCGCCGTTCGACAATGCGTCCGTTATGGCCGCCATTGTTTTTCTTCGCGCCAAATTCGGCGAGTGCGTGTGGGTGTAACTTTTTTATTCGCACGGTATTGCGATTATAATGACGAATTGATTGGGCCAACGTACTCGAAATGGGGACAGTGAATTATTGCGAATGTGGGTGTGCTGGCTAATGATTCAGGGGACATACTGAAGCGAGGATGAAAAGGCCCGTTGTTTTGGCCCAGTTCTCGCAGACGCGACGCTACGTGAGCTAAGTTACAAATTGCATGATGACGGAGAATGAGACACAGCGCTTAGGCGTGTAATTAAAGGTCAAGAGAGGATTAGTCGCCTTTAACATGACTGAGCGACGTAAGCTGGCAGTGGATAGCGAGAAGGAAGATTATCGATTGTCAATGATAGTAAAGGAACCGTGTCACGAAATGTAATAAAATTTTATCGCCAACTGTTATCTTGGTGCGGCTGTGTTCAGATATCGGCAAATACAAACATTTACGTATACCTTCCTATTTATGTCACTTAACCTATATTACGTTCTTGAATTATTTGAAGTACGCAGTGCCCCAAAACTGTTATCAACAGAGAAGCAATCGTTTCTTGACTAGTTCCATCTGTTGGTAAGTAAGTTTTCTCCAATTTCCACTGGATTTCTGGAGTTCCGCCTTTATCTCTAAAGTTAGACCAGCTTTAGTTTGCCTACATACTTATAATTACAGTTTCTGTACTCTTCAATGCGATTTTATGTGGTAAAATCTTCATCGCTCATCTGTCTGCGAGCTCTTCGTGACAAAGGACCTAAAGCAACAGCGATACAGCAAATGAATGTGTTATTCTCTAGCAACTAAAATTAAAATCAGGTAAGCCTTGATTCCAAAATTCTCAATTAATGAGAATACTTAACACCGTATTCTTTCGTATTATTTGACGATGCCTTAAGAATAAGTAGAGATGCGTACGGCAGTTTAATTTGTCCACTAATTGGTTCGATTCGTTTACTTAGTGCTGGTAATTAGTCATTTCATTTCTTAGCAAATGCAGTGATATCATCAGCTTCCTTATATCGCCGGTGGTTGGATTGTTTTTCCTTCCTGTCTTAATGTCACTTAAAATGCTTCTAATGCTCAAGGATAGTCAACGAATAAGAAAACATAGTGAATATATTTTTTTTTATCACGTTAGCAGCTATTTTAAGCACCAAACTTCTGAGGAATTCCCATGGCGACAATTTTGTAACGAGCTCTGAGGCATGTCACATCATATGTTAATAGGCCAAACAAGAAGCCATCATCATTTACGAGTAGCATTAATTACGCACTCGCGTCACGTGGCCGAATTCCAAAGCTTTTATAATTCAGCCCAGTGTTAGTTTCACATTGTTAATTGAACGGTGTAATGCATTGTGTTTGTACGCTAAGTGTATTTCCTTAAAATGTTTGTTCTTTCCTCGATTTTTACTGCCTTCCAGGTAATAAATTTCATTTATTGTTTTTATGTGTAGCAATGCTTCTTAGATGAGTATTGGAATTAGATACTTCAACTTGCTTTTATCCGAATATAAAAGCTTGCTCGCGATCCCACGTGATTTCGGAAATCAAAATCAAGTTTGGTAAACCCGCTCTGTGCCTGCAACCGATAAAGCAAATTAGGCAAATTGGGGCCAAGGTCTGTATGTGCACGATCAAAGTGCCACCATAATCATTTCGGATCATCTTTAAGTTCATCAGTCATTGCAGTCTTTTCCGGGAACCATCAATCATTATTGCAAGAATATCCCATTCTCGTGATTCACTTGTGCATAATCACTAACGTGATGAACCAATGCATTTGTGGATTTCGTATCACCATTCACGTTTTACATACATGACCTATCTATCTCCGCGGTGTTTGCACATCCGTGATCGGTGAAGAAATGCTTATCTGACTGTTTCAAAATACGGCTATCGACGACAAGGTGCAGGCTGGCAGCTGCGGCGGTCGTGTTTTTAAAACAACTTTTTTAATTAAACGTTATCTGCTCCGATTTATAAACAACTGAAGTGTAAAATTAAAATGCGAGCGCGAAATTTAAGATCTTTAAGCAGCGTTGTCTAAAATCATTGTTATTGTAAAAGTTTGTTTTGCTTTTAGTTTTGCCAGCTTGTTTGAATATCGATTGGTCATTGTCTTTTCTTTACTTGGATGATATTTTGATTTTATCATCATAATTCGTCAGCTTAACGGTCAACTTGACAGTCGATTTATGTTAAATAGGCGACAGCGTGTCAACGACAAGGCAGGCTGGCGGCAGTTTAAATGCTAGAATATAAAGCGAAAACATTTTCTACATGCAAATCATTGACGTCCATTGCTTAGCATAGGCTTTTCGCAATGAATGCAACAACGTAACATCTCACTTGGGAACTACGTAAGACCCGTTTCTACTTCATTTGACTGCAGTTATGTAAATAATGAAACAGTATTTGCAAGCATTATAAATGTCCTCATTTAAAGAGTTTTCTATTATTTCTTGCAGGACTATATAATGACTAATAAAACCGAAACTATATGCAATTAAGGCTAAACGTACATCATGCTCCAGTCTGTTTGAACATTTTTGGAATACTGAATCTCTATGGTTAAGAGCAGCTAGATAAATAAGCCTTTTATACTGCTGTGTCTTATCACAGGATGTGATGCACATATGAAAAATTTGACTTCAATATATACTAATATAATAAAGAGGTAGTTTGTGAGGTTGTAGAGGGTATTCTCTGGACCTACTGAATCGGTATAACAACCGAAAAAATCTGTGGCAGTTAAATTATACGTGGCTGAAACTTCGGGGCTCAGCTAGTGTTAGATAGTGTAACTGCATTCAGTTGATATCATAAAGGGGCTAATTGTTTTGGTGTTATCGCACTCATTTGTCATCATTTATTCGGGGGCGCCGTCTTCCACATGATGTTTGATATGATAACGGAATGTTGATTTTCACACTCGTGTGTGTTTTGATGTTGTTTTGCTTTCTTTTTATCGCAAACTTGTTAAGTGGATCATTGACGCCAGGTTTTTGACTTTAGTTTCTATCCAAAATTTTAATGCTAGTGTAACTTATAACGTACTTTTATTGATATTTGTCAAACTAATGAATATTATTAACTTTTAACTAATTATTAACAGCCAGGATTACTATGCATCCATTGTTATAATTGCATACCATATATCCATATATCCAAGACTTCTCAATCAGATATTTTTGTACCAAATTAAACTCAAATAAAAAAACTATCTTAGCCTAAGATAGTCCTTGGTTTAAAAGTGACCATCTCCTTTTTTGACACGGATTTAAAACAAGATGGGCATATTTTAGTCCGAGTTTAGTCAAGTCTTTATTTAAACAATGTTTTGTATTAGGTGGAAAAGAATTCTTCGATCAAGAGGTACAATCACAAAGTCATCCATGTAACTCCTAGGTCACATGTTATGTTATTTTTAGCCAGTCTTCACGACAGAATGAATTCAATATTACCATATATTCTCAGGCAAGGTACCTTAGCATTTGTTTACTACAATGTAGGCAGCCGATTGGTATGCAAGATAGCAGATACTATTACTGAGACGGCACTGTTAGACTTGAATTTATGTCTTACAAATAAAGAAACAAAACTTCAACTAAGCCTAACATGTTATTACGACCATCCAAATGCACATATAGGAAACATGTACGAATTATTAATTTCTTTGTTCTATGCTTCATGTAGTCTTTTGTTACCTATCTGGTTTTTAAAGACGCATGTTATTATAGAACTGACTTCCTACATTTAAAAATATAGTTCCAACAGTCATAAAAACTTTATTAGAGGTTCCAAAGAGCGCGGTCTTAATCGGCAGTTAAAGCCTAAACCCTAAAGTACGATTCCGGGCATTTAAACTCGGAATGCCAGTAATTCCGGCGACTATAATCCCATCGCTAATCCGTCTTTGTTCCACCAATGGCCGCGGATCGATGTTCATAGTCTGGCACTGACTAGTGGTTACATTTTTCGTAATACTTGCCATTACAACATTAATGCGTGTCATGTGTTTTGTTAGGTAAATCGGATGATTCCCTACCTATGATCTTACATTTAAAATCATATAACATTGAATATAGTTCCAATCGCGCTGCTTTCCCTAACACTCGGATGAAATCATATTCCGTGCAGCGTGTAAAGCAATCGACACCCGCTATAACCCCACCTCATTCGACATTAAGCTGTATAATATTTATGGTAGGACATAAAATTGAATGGCACAAGTGATGTTTAACTAGTGTCTTGTTATAATGGTAAGGCGAAAAACTCGTGCTTCGCCGCGCCGTTGCACACGGGCAGCGCATGCCGTCGCATTATCCGACTAAATCAAAAATACACTAACTTACTTCGTATGTAATGTATTACCGCTATATTTAATTCAATCAAATTATCTTTGAAATTAGAACAGTTGTTAAGTGTTGTAGTTAAATGAAGTTTGTTTGCATATAAAAGTTTATTTTGAGCACATTTTTGTTACTGCGATGAATAATGCGAGCATGGAGTGTCCAGCAAGTTGTTGCCATGCTATTTAGATTACTATGGAGAGACGTAACGTCCAAAGGCGGTAAAAAATCCCAGCTTGTAATATAATGGACCGCCCACTTTCTACAGCCACAATAGCTGCACAGATGATCTCTTGTTGCGCTTGCGCAAGCCGGATATCACTTTGTCAGGCCATCCGAACGGATCGACGTTTTGAAAGTTTACGTACTGTACGGTACTTGCGCCTCGAGTGAAATGCAATTAGAGTAATATTCAATAACTGTAATATCGATATCTTTTGGATTTCCTACTTTTAGATAATTTCACAATACATCACACACTAGAGCGGACGTTAAAAAATATTTGTAATAGACTTCCTAGACTTGAAGTTCCTAGAAGTTATTCAAAAAAATCCTATTGCCTTCTACATAATAATGATACACAAATTGTTCCTGCTTTGCAAGAAATATAACACCAAGCACTTACAATATTTTTTGCTGAATAACAAAGGAATGAATCACTATTTCCTACACAAATAGGACATTGACCTAATTAATATTACCATATAATAGGTCACGGTAGTGGCCCTGCCAAGTCGAGCAAACAGCCGTGAGAGAGTACCCTATTCCATTAAATATTTTGAAGCGCTTCGCACATAACTGGATCCGTAAAACCTGCCCAAAAGTGATAAAAAAGATACAAATAACAAAGCGTTGTGTCCTCATTAAAACTGGTTCAATTAAGACTTCCTGAGCGAGAACTTAAGGGCAAAGCAATTCGGTATTCAAGTACACCTTACAGTCATTAACTGACGGTTGCAAAAAAGGGTGATCAACCACTTTCGGATGGGCATGAAACATCGGATTTTGTCGTTCGGAAGAGCTGAGATAAAATTGGTCCGCATTGAGCCATCAATCAAGCTATTAATTATAACTTGAGATTATCTTAGAAGCAGCGAAAAGGCCTTTTTTATTTTTCTTCTTCCAATTATTAGACGAGATAGAAGTAGTTATAGTTATAAGAGGGGAAGCAGATGTTCAGGAAGACCTAGAAAGGATGGATTATGTAAAAGAGGTGCGGCTATAAGGGTAAATACAAATATGACTGATGAAATGGAAGAGTAGAACATATTGCGCCATCAATCCAAATAAAATAGGATAAGGGGCCCTTATTAAGACAAGAGAATAACAGTAGGTGCTTATTATCAGGCGTACTGCAAGTAGGTTTGTTTGCAACTTTAATTTGGCCACGGACTTTGAAACTAGACGTTTCAAATAGACACTGATCCCGCCCAGGACATTTGCATTACCGGTTCAATTTAATTCCTCACCATATTTCAGCCCACCATCGCCCAAAACGTAGTGTATAAAAAATATAATAGAACACGCTCTCACCAAGCACCTTTCAACGGGTTCGTTAAAAATTATGTGTTTCTTGCGTGGAAACCATGAACTCGTCGACGATACTATTACACAGAGCGCATACGCAGGTGCAAGTGCATGCAATTAACAATATCACAACATCCTGTGCAGTAGATATGTGCACAAAATCCTTTAAGGTGAATAAATATACGGCATTGCTTTGACATTTGTAAGGTTAGTCAGCTGATTGTAGAATATACCAGTCGTGACGATTTCAATTTTATGTATATATGTATGATTTATACACATTGTGCAGTGATTACAAAATGAAAGTGCCAAGTCACTAATACTAATGGGTAGTTAAATAAGGCTTTCGCTCGATTCAACACTTATATTGCATTACAATAATATTGCTAATAAAGTGGACGTATGAGTATTATGCGGGTAATAAAGGCGCCGCGGACTAAGAAACCATTCCTCATTGAAGTTTATAATTATTACTTTATCATAGTAAATTAATTTATTAAAGGTTTCTAAACTAACAATAGCATTGACACTATCCCTTTAATTATTTAACCTGAATTTAAATCATAGGCATAAGAAACAAGAACAATGATTGTCCTGGTTAAATGAGTTTTCAATGTGTTCATAATATTAGCTGTAAGTCTGTCTGTTGCTGAATATGCTTATGAGATGAAAACCTGCATATGGAGCATCGGGTAGGACACTTTATTTCTGAAATAACTCCTTTGTCGCGTAAATTCGCCAACAAAGGAGCTGTAGGAAAGCTAAGTTTAGCATATTTATTATTGTTAAACAATTGTCAGATTTCGTCATGTTGCCCAATGGGAGACTTTCATTCCAATCATTCACTGTCATGAACACAATGAGGTGGTATTGAATCACTAGCGAAACAAATGTTCTGTAATATAATAAACGAAAGTAAGTTTAAACATATTATCTATATTCATATGTGGCGACCTTGTGGGACGAATCGTTGGTAGGTCCGACGTCAACGTTTTAAGGTCATAAAAGCGAAATTTCACATCCATCCATCGTTCAGTGTCACGGAACACTTTCGCCGCGCAATTCACGCGTCTCTTACCTTTGCAAAATAATAAACGGCCATTTAAACGTAACTTGGCTTTTGTTGGCTCCTGAACGTTGCGCTACGCCTGTTATCTGCACATTGTCATTGATTGTCAAAGAAAAAATCTCATTATATACACTAGTGCACAAATTATTTAACTGGCTTGATGGCATGCGCGCAATCTGGAAACTTTAGCACAACGTGTTGTGTAAGTCACAACTGTTAAGTAATGTTACAGTTTGTGTTTACGTAACGTTTTGTTTATTATATTGCGTTTTTAGAAATGGTGTAGCTTCTAACATGTCGGAGTTTCGACGGAAATGCCTGATACACGCAAGCGAACCTGGCCTTGATTTAGTCTTAGAGAATAACACGTTTCTATTTGATCCTAACGATGGATTTACTGTTCAGATCCATCAGTAGGATTCGATAATGAATCTATACTTCTTAACTACAGACGTCATTACATCTTTCATACGGATCGTTTTGTAAATATAGATGCTGTAGCTATCCATTATAATATAGCATCTTCAATAAGTGCCTGAGAAGTCATCGATCTTGATATTTACAGTTGCCATTGACCTCCCATTGGTCCGAATCGTATGTATATGTATGTAATCGTGCGTAGGAAATGCTAGCAATGATTGATGGTAAAAATTTGAGATATTATAGTAAAGTTTAAGTTTAAATTTCATTATATCAACAGCTTGTTTTTGAGAATATAATACATGATCGAAGAGAACTGTTCGTAGCCCTGAAGGGATTGATTATATATAGAGCTATGTTATTTGTAGTCCGGTGGGTTGGTAGGTAGGTAGTAGGTACAGCACAATGCTTGTGTATTTTTAAAATAAGTAATTTTTTTCAACTCTGTCTCTACCAAAAGTACTCAGAATTGCCATTATGGCTTAATCCTAGAAATAACATAATAAACGAAAAAGTTTGTGAGTATGGATGTTTGTTCCTCTTTCACACAAAAAACTAATGAATGTGTTTTAATTAAATTTTAAAATAATATAGCTTAAACATCAGAATAACACACACACACACATATAATTTATAAAGATATTGTATGAATTGACAAAATATATAGATAAGTCAAATCCTACTCCAGCATGTTAAAAATATGTTCCTAGAACTTTTATATCGAATATCCCAACTCACAAGTTTTTTTTGAGATTGCAACAGTACTTTCAAGAAACCTGGTACAGCAAACCAGTTTACTCACACCTGTCATTTTAATACGCGAAGTTGAAAGGCTTCTTAATATATTTCTCAAAGGCTTTAAGGAAAAGAAATTGACAAAATAAATCTTGCAGATAAGAAGTGAAAAGCTTGCGGTGCCTAGTAAAAGCAGATAAACACCTTTTGTATAATAAATAACCATGATTTAGTAAATGGGTATAAAATTGTATTGCTCAATGACGTCGCAGATTTGCAAACAGCATTGTTCTAGAAAATGTTGCGGTCTGATGCGGTTTGATGTGAAAGTTTATATTGTAACTCATCAAACACCGCAGAAGCTACAATATCGACATCAAATGATGGAACTTCTCGAAAAGCCATCAAAAGAACTTTTTATTTGCTTTACTATTTCTTACCAACTAACCAAACGTTGTTTTGTACAGAGAATTTCCCTAAACGGTGGTTATTCTGCGAACACAAGGGGTCAATCTAATATCTATAAACGAGCAATTCTTGAATACATATTATCTAAATCTTGTCAGCGGGGATAAATCACAAATCAATAGCTAGCTTTCATTTTTAAAAACGTCAAAAAAGAATGATCGAGCCAAGCTCAGGGGCCTTACCATGATAGTTTTACTATTATTATGAGCTAACATTGAATTGAACAAACACTGCAATAAGAGCTCATGGTTGGGCCCCTGTCATTCAGGTACTAATCGCCGCAAACTGGAATAGTTTCTATAAGTAATAAGTATTAGGTATTATGAGGTATTTGAATGTAAACATGTACTGAGATACCGCATGTATTTGCCTATTTGAACTCGTATTTAGCCAAAACATATTTTATCGTAAACTACATCGCGGTGCAAAGGTTTGGTTGCGCAACAAAATAGATCATACTATTGACGTGCATTATCATAAACCATTTTCTCTTGCGATACCGTTCGTCAATGAAGTCCATGAGCACGCTCATGTCGACACGCAACCGGATTTGAACAACTAATATTTCACTTGTCACACGAAATGTTCATTAAAACTATGCATGATGGCTTCACCAAACTACCTAATATATGTTTCGGAGGTTGAGTTAGTACATACAAATTTCTGTTCACTAAAGTTTGAGTAAACTGATTGTCCTTTATTTTTTTTATAAAATTTTTAGAAAATTTCGTGTCAATTTGTATTCAACTAATAATATTTTTACTTAGCAAGCCCTTTCATTTGAGACCCATATCGTGATACTGCAGAAAACAAGCTAGTCCGCCATCTTGGATGATCCGCCATATTGGAAATTAGAATGACGTCACATAGCTGCGCATGTATTGACATCCAATATAAGCGTGTCAACCAATTCAATCGGTTAAAGATAACAGACTTAAATTTCAGCTGCAAGCCCACCCAGACGAACATACATTGCAAGTTAGTAAAAAGCTTGTAAAAAAAGTTCTATCTGTTTGTGACACAATAAACCTAGTCCACAAAATACCACAAACTTCTAATGTCAACTTATTAAAGTTCAGTAAACTTCAGAACACATTCGATCGAATTGAATTACCTACATTCAAATCTACATTGATTTGATCAAGATAAGTATTTGAAGTTATAAATCACTTAGATCAACTCAGGATAAATCCAGCTTAAACGAATGAACATTTCCTACCTTCCGGACACGAGCTACACGGATCATTCGGTAGCCGGTAGGTCTAATGTAATTGCGTACGTGCCTAGACTTAAATATCTAATATTCACTTTAACTACCGTCTGTACGAGTATGTCAATAAACATGGCCTTAGAGCACCCATAAAATGAAAAACTATGTAGAAATTGTAAGTTTCAAGATTACCAGCCAAAAATAGATTCGAACCTAAGATAAAGGTTATAGGTAAGCACTTAACAAAGGTCGCAAACAAGTTTAAAGTCCATCTGATGGTCAGCAGCTAAACCAACCAATGAACGTGACAACTACAGCACTGTGCCAACATAGAGAGGAGACGTCGTATGTATGGACCATACGCATCACAAGAACATAATGCTACTCTAAGGTATATTTTTCTGCCTGCCAACTTTAATATGGTGGAGTGGAGGGGTACAGCACCAGTCGGGCAGCTCCGAATTCATTTTTTTTGTTCAAATAGGTATGCTAGTAAAATTAAGTTTTATTTTCACAATGTCAAATAATATTTGATCCTGAAGATCGAACCTAGGACTTCAGAATTGTAAGCAAAGCTCATTACAGATTTCAGAGCTCAGCGGCGTCACAACAAAGATACAACTCATTAATTTCACAATTTGCAACTGCTATTAATGTCGTGAGTGACCAATTACTCATAGCTCCCCGTCAAAATACAAACAGCTGGCGACTGGTCAAAATATAAAACTGGCCTTTGATTCTACTATACTATATCTCATAAAAAAGAATAATCTGGTTATCACTTTAGAGAGTAGCAGAAGATCAACAACTTACATAATCTCAGCTTCTGAACTGGACTGAACTATGTATGAGTTTGGATCCTCCTTCCAATAGACAGCATACATTTCAAGTTACATTATATTCCGACATGCCTTTCCACTGGTAACAGATTGGTCCTTCGTTGAAACCCACACCTAGCAAATAACCCTCTTGGTCCTCTTCATTCATCTCAATCTTAAGGACTTCAAAAGGTTTCAATAACAATTTGGATCAGGAGCCTTACCATTAGGTCTTATTGCTATAAGAGTTTGACTCATCCTAAGAGACGGATGCATTAGTCGTATAAAGCTGCTACTTTGGTACGACCGCAGACTTGACTTACTGAACCAAGTTAGCTGCAAATTCAGATGAAGATCTTACATTCGGTCATATATTTATCTATCATATATCTAATAAAAAAAGCTGCAAGTGTTGATGTTAATGCAGTCTGTGGAAAAGACGACTATGAATAATAAACTAACAACAGTAACGTAAAGCGACCTTATGAAAGGTGCTAGAAAGGTCCCTAGAGTGTTAAATGGCAAATGTCAGGCATATGGCTGACACTATAAATAATTTCAAGCTTGCTTCATTTGAGATGCAAAAAGCTGATGGGTTAGATTGAATGCATCGATAGCACCGGTCTCATACGCTTCGTTAGCTAAATAGCATCTGTGATTGAAAGTGCAGACTAATAATTCAAACTGTCGATGTGAACCCATCGGTATTCATTATAATGATGGAGATATTCCATCAGCGACAAGCTCTTTATGATCGTGTCATTAAAGTAATTAAATTATTATTGTTTAAACTTCTAAGGCTACAAACAAACTTGCAGTCCGCCTGGTGGTAATCGGTTACTGCAGTCTATGAATGCTTTTAGCAACAAGTGTCAAACGCGCGTTGCTTGTCATATAAAGGATGAAATCCCTGTACTAATATAATGACAACTAACGCTAGCACAGCGACTTCAGTTCTACTCTTCCCTTCCATGGAGCACTGGCGACCTTACTCACCACATGACCACAACACTGCTGAAAAGCATTATTTGTCTGCGTTTCTCTGAAGGTGGATACGGTGGTACGGTGCAGTCGGGCAGCTCCAAATATCGAACGGGAGATCGCGTTATGTCCTACATCCTACATCTATCAATATATTATTATCATTGTCATTTATAAAAGGAAGCGACAGACTCAATGCCTTTAAGCCTGATCCAATTCCGAGATGTTGCTAATTGGGCATGACCATTTCACCAACTCAATTTAAGTTTCCTTTCGAAAGTAGGTTAAGATTACCAGATATATTAATTACAAAATGCAGGGGGCAACCAATAAATAACCAAGAAACAAGTCTGTTAAATCGTAAGGGAAATAGGCCGAAGGGGCACTATTTCTGTTCGTCAAAATGTCACGCAACACTTGCGCAAACGCAACGGCAGTTACGCCCTTCTATAAATAAACCTGTTTATTCGACCACGTACATAGTAAAAGTGGTTTATTTCTCACTAATGGCCGCAATAGCATTCAAACCCGGGGTACTAAAGGAGCAATAACAAATTCTACGGGCCGCTGTTAATGCGCCGCTCTTAAAAAACCGTCTAATTTTCGCAGTTAGCTAAAAATATCGTCATCAACATTACTTCCGTTGTTATCATTATCATCATTCATCATCAACATTGCTAATTCAATGTTCATAAAATACTTATTACCGAGTAATCATTTTAGAGTTTATTATTTTTTGCTTGACTAAAAATTACACAAAAAATACACGAAAAAGAATACTAACATCACAGTTCGTGTGATGATTGCTTGAACGAATTAATCTGATGACATAGTCTGAATTAGGATAATACACCCTTTAGTGTATACAATGCAAACCTTTATAACATTGTAACCACCAAATAGAGGACAAACAATATAACAGAAGAACATTAAGCTCATTTCTATTGCCCTACTAACAAACTGAACTAAAAATATGGGGAGAGCTGGTAAATAACAAGTTGGTCATTGTTTTGTCTTACGATATACACTGGGCCATAACGACTGAGTTCTAGATAAGATCAAGACTATTCGAAAGACGACGCGTAATGCTGGAAGCTAAGGACTAAATAGGTCAGGAAAACTTACTAAGGCGTGTTGGTTAGAGTTGTACATACCTGAAACAAAAGACAACATTGTAAGTTTGATTGCACGGACACAAGAAAATTGTTACATAGAACACGTCACAAAAATTGTTTCACAGGGCCTACAGCACTATCATAAAATACTCAAGAGATTGTATACTTGTAAGACAATTTATTAATGCAAAACAGCCGCGTTATTCACTAAGGTTTCTCAGCGTCGAACTAGACAATGAACGTTGGTTTCAATCATAAGAAATTGATTCATAATACATAGAGGATAAGGTTCAATTTGATATCTTTTAAACCGACACTCGACGACGAGCGAATAACGCGGCAGAACCCGCATAAAATTATAAGAAATATAATTTTATAGCTTGATGTCATGATTGAAATTATGGTTGAAAAATTGGGTTTTTCAAAATGACTATTAACTAACCACTGAGATAGCAAACTACTTTGTCAATAAGTGCAACGATCGTAAGACAAATAAATACTAGCAATGCGAAAATTTTAATTTGAAGCCATTTTAGTGGTGAAGCGATTGCTGCTTTTTATTCTAATATATTTTTTCCCACTAATTTCGACTTCTAGCTACGATAAAATTCTTTGAAATTGGGCTTTTTCTAAAGGATTATCTGTGGGACTCAAATAAATGTTTTGAAATGAACTCGGTTGGTTACAGTAGCATTATCTACAAACCCAAGTTTCAATTAAAAATAATTACACTACTTTGGTTCTGCGATAAGGTTCATAATTGCTCAATATTATCCGGTCCGTGACGTTGGTGAAGAAATTTTAAGTAAAATTGTTTGAAACAATTCCAACCAGACAATGTGGCTGCTTTCCCCGACCGCTCGAGGTCCGAGCGAAACGACAGCTATTCAAAACCATAGTTTTTTGGTCTAGATTATATTTAAAACTAAGTTATTAGTTATTCAATATCACTGACAATCAATATTTATATATTTGTAATGTATGAACTACACCAGACGTATCCTTTCTTCCTATAATACCAAAATTAGCTGAATGTTTAAAATAAAACTGTAGCATCAGCTAAGTAACTGGCAGTGAAAGTCCCGCTAAAATCGGTCTAGCAGAAACTAGCCGGTACAAACAGACAGATAGATGGAGAGACAGAGACAGAGATTTTTTTTTAATTGTTTTTTTTATTAGGTACCCTATATACTTTCATATGCATTTACTGAAAACCTGTTATTATTATTTAACTGTATAGTATCTTATTCTGAAAATTTACTTTCAATTTCACACAAAGTACTTAAACTGCGTTCAGGCATGGGGTCAAATAAATTAATTAATTCGGGTCATTTTCACTCAAAATATGAACTAAACGACTTTTGTCACGCAGGCTCGACTGCAAGATTAACGACCTCCGGTCAACCACCCACCTCGTTCCGGTATAAAACCACTTTTAAATTGTCAATAAACTTGCGCTGACGTATCAAATACTTCGCAGACCTAAGACCCACGCGTGCATTTAGATAACACAAGCTGGTGCACGCAACTTCGCCTGCGACTTTACTTTAAGCCAAAGACATCTAAAGAGTCGGTGAAAGAGGCTGGGTAGTAGAGCAAAGGCGCGAATCACATTCATCTGTCTGTACCTTTAAGATTTGTATTTTTCAAATATAATCCATATACTGATATCAAACGCGATGGCTCACTGAACGAAAGATGAATACTTTCTTCAGTGTTGAGATAGTTCTAGTAGAAACTTAATTCGTTAATTATAATAAACTTTTAAAACAAAGGGCAAGGTCGTACGTAACTCGAACTCGTAATTAAATAGTACCTAAGCCCTTTGAAGGTGTTCGAGCAAATTTCGTCGATACTAGAGCAGCCGGGGGGCCTGAAATAGCTGTTACGTAGTTAGCCCGGTTACCAGGCCGAGCGGAACGGGCTTACCACGATGCTTCGATCAAGTAACATATCCACCGAGGGCACTCGCCCAGTAAATACCTTTTGGTTACTTGGTAGGGGCGATCTAATTAATATCGCAGAAGTGGTATAGACGGTCTAAATCGATCGATCTAAGTTTAAGTTCAGTTTGTATATTTAATTATTGTTGGAACTACGCAACAAGTTCGATTTTAATGGGACTTTGGACGAATCAAGGTTAGTTCGTCCAAGATTGGGACCGATTTATCAAATGAACAATGTTGTACAAGTTTTTACGATTGTCAAGTTCAAGGTTTAGTAATTAAGGGTAGACAATTCAAGGCAAATGGAGAATGGTTTCGCTTTTTAATTTATCACACGGAAAGATATGTAGCAAGATGGGAGAAGCTGTTGAATTCGTGAAACAACTAGTTAATTTTGCAATAAATAATTTGACTGTAAAAGCTTATAAAGACCATTAATCACCAACTACACACTATCAGGCTTGTGTGTAAGCTAAGATATCTTGACAACTTAACCTAGAACCGATTCTTTTCAAGGATGCCCGTCGGTTCAATGGGTATTGATTTGACTTCCTACTTAAACTATTTGTTTAAAGTGCTAAGAACAAATGTTGTTGTTATCAAGCCTCTGTTAAAGTTGGAGGAAGGACAGTCAAGTGGATTAATTAACACCTTTGTCACGGAGCCCCAATTGAAAATTCCGATTCATCTACCATGGGGAAGTAAAAAAGATCCAATCTGCAACGTAATGGGTTAACATGGCTCTCTTAAAGCCTGTCTATACATAGATACATTGAACAAACATAAACGAGATACCTGTCGTCCAGGCAGTTTCTTTGAAGACTGTCGTTAAAGCCATTGAGAAGTACAAAAGTCGTAGTACAAAGAGCCCGTATGCAAATGACCATCGATCAATGTCCTCCAGCGCAGACGTGTAAGGAAAAGAACGATATCCGCTTCCTCTCTGAGTGTACACGCTTACACACAAACATTGACCTGTGCTGTCGAACAAACATTAAAATGTTGTGTGAAAGTGTCTGTCAGTGTTTACTATTTTATTAGTGCTCTTACAGGTGCGTCATCACGACAAACATGAAGGCAAGATTTTAAAGTGACGTGATAACTCAAAGTAATGCTTCTCAATCTTAAAATACAGTTAGCTGACTGCACTCATTGCGGAAATCTACCACGCGAATCATGCTATTACCCAGATTTTTCACTCGTATAAAAATATATGGTCGTTGGTTAGCGAGATATGGAGACCTCGATGAGAGTGATGAATTCAACTGACCAACATAATGTAGAAAAGTTATTGATACAAGTCTAATTGTAGGAGTGTGATGTGTTATACTTCCAAAACAAAGCATCGTAACTTTCAATCTGAATCAAAGCAATGTAAAGGCTGGGTATCTAAACAATCGTAAACAATTATCTAAAACAATTCCGGCGATTGTCCCGACTATAACCGGCCTTAAACAATTACCGGAAGGACATTTACGAATGGCTGTCTTTTCGGAAATGTCTGTTGATGAGAATGTTACTAGTATATTCAGTTTCACATATTCGGTTAGACACATGGCTCACGTGAGCACTTAATAAAGTCTAGGATAGAAAAAATAACCCGGAGATGACCTCAACGATCAATCTCAGTCGTAATTTGATACCTTTCACATACATAATAGCTTTCTATAAGATAATATTTTTCAAGTGTTGAAATTTACTTAAGAAATTCTAGTCATGATTACCCTTCGTCAACGTTCACCTTCTTCAAATGATTTACATTATCAATAACGTGATGGACAGAACAACGGGCTCGATCAAGACCAATTTTCGTAATCGATTCGAAGTCTTTCAATCGAAATGACTCTTTTAGCCCGGGTCGTGACTCGCTCCTGATATTGCGGCCAAGTCTTTCGTCACATGGTCAATTCATAACTGTGCAAAGTTGTTCTGCAGCTTAAGCAACTGCCTAACATTCTTATGCTGCACTCTTTAAAGTCGTAAATTGTTTGCAACAGTTGTGAAGCCAAATCGACAGATGGAATATGAATGTTCTCTGATTTAAACTGACAGACAGCAAGTGCGATCAATTGAGATGTGAATGAAACTATTGTGATTGGAACACACAGCGCCGTTACAAAGGCTGAGTTATTGCATCCAACACCAAACATACCTACTACCCCGAGAGCTAGTTACGAAAATAAACAACCCACATGTTAGGTCACACGCTCCTAATTTCATGATGATGCCGTTACTGATATCTGATACCTAGATAATATATCTGACATGAATGAAAAACAGTTGTTATTCGCCAATTTATAAATCGCCGCGGTAAATCCAATTTCACGACAAAACAGGAACCTCGACAGATTATAGTTTAAATTCTCTAAACCAAATCATGTTTGCAGCTCAGTGAACCTAATTTACGAGATTACTGTAACTGGTTCGGTATGACTAAATGCATTAAACAATAAAACAGGACAATTGATTTCATAAACCAAGTCTTGATTGTGCGATACGGCGAGATAACGAGAATTACGTGATTCCTGCAGTCATTTATCCAGCGTGAAGTGATTGAAGGTATAATCAATAAAATTACAAGCAGCCTTTGCCTGTTTTTTGCAGCAAACTACAAAACATAATTACATTTCTGGTTACCCATTTAGTTGGGACCTTGAGTTGTAGGCAGGATCGTGACTGAACGGATAGGTGTCTTATAAATAAGCTTCGTTGCGATTGAGATGCTGGTTTTCAATTATTGACGCTTGGAATCCATTGTGCCTGCCAAATACAGAATCAGGGACGTTCATGTCGTGCTTGCGTGTTAAGATTCCAAATACATCTCGGATGAAGCTAAAGATGGCGGAAATATGATCGTGACTGATAGATTAACAGGCAATGATAATGCATCAGCGGGGATATTTCATAGACAAGAGATTTATACTTGATACTTGGGAATACTAAAGAAAAAATTAGGCTTGGCAATTTAGTTTCAGCAACAAAATGTTTGACATCTCGCAATACTTCGTTCGGAATAAACTGTCAAGTAGAGACAAATAATGTTACTTTGATATCGTATCTAACATAATCGTTTATTAGATAAATAATTGGTAACTACGAATGAGAGTAAATATACTACAGTAAGAGGTAGATATGTTGAAGTGAAGAATATTGTTATAATCCATAATTGTGAATGAGAAGATGTCCATGAATATAGCAATCAACAGTACATTACTTTCATCTGGGTGGATACTTGCATTAACATTGAAGATTGTATCAACGTTAAAATGAGAACATGCCAATTAACTGCTTTCTTTCAATGTGTTTTATGAGTACAATTACGATGTACGGTTTGTTTGTGTACTTAATTATATTTCAAATTGTAATAATCCACCCACACACCGGAGAGCTCTCAGTTAATAGGTCAGTTGCCACATGGGGCCTTGATTTCTTTCGCCACTTGATTAATTGTATGAAAATGTTGAGAGACAGTGGCTTCTCGACGCAATTTATTCAGAGAACCGTTATTTGATACATCTTATGCATCGTTTATTTATATGTATCTGCCGATTCCAACGTTTCCAACTGGAATAATCTAGACTGCCTAAAATTAAGATTATGGTTTATTGACTGACGTCATATTATTCTGGATGTAAATGTCTTATTTTGTGATGATATTGGACTAGCATCCGTTCAAGGCGGGATCGAGCTAACAAACATCGATTCATCCAAATATACTTGTTTCGAACTAATACCAACTTCGGTGGTCGGAAACACTTAAGTAAATGCATTGCATGTATCAGTTAAATTTTTATTAATCTATGTCAAGTTGAACATTCCTTAACGAAAACAGCCGCTTTCGATTACTATGGTAAATTTTGTTTTCTCATTAAAGCTACTTCTACTGGTGTCTACAACTATTGATTAACATCACAATGGCTGAATTGGTGTCGTTTTTAGAACATAAATATATTAGCACCATAATACGAATGTTATGTAATGTAATGGCTGGCATTACAGTGTCGGTACGTGTTCAAACAATAGTGTCCTGGTAGGCAAATGGAGCGGCACACGAGTATCAGTTCAACCTCATGAAAACTACCTTCAGTTAGACATGTGCCCTGATTCACGTGAACAAACAATCAAAATATCGTATCGTTGAAAGATTAAAGTCCATCGAAATCCTCTACTAGTATTCACGTGATCCGAAATCGTAGTTCGATAGGAGTTCAACTCAAAAGGACGCTATTCCATACTTTTTATATAAATAATACAAAAACACTGTCAACCACCAAGTCGTTATGGTTTATATTACGAGAATCGGGCTCATGGACTGTGGCACAAATGCTAAGATGCACACTTGTATTGATATATGAAGTGAATGCACATTAACCAATTTTGCTCTAGCAAGGTTTCTTTTTTGTAGTAATCTGAATAGTTGTTTCAGTCCACTCAACGAAAAGTCAGCAAGGTGAATTTATACCCTTGCCGGTCAAATATGTACTCAGTCTCACGGCATGCTGATGTTGCAAGCGTCCAACCAATGGGCTTCATAAAAGATTGACAACAACGAAACGTAGAAGCGAATCTTTACCATAGACGAATGGGCATAAGATGACCACACTTTAACTACAAAACCGTTAATGAAAACGGACATATGAACCCCAGCCTCGTAGATGATTGCCATTGGCCTCATTTTTCTTCCGGTTGCATCACGTGTCTTCAAAGCGTAAATCGTAATTCTTCGTGAGCTAAACCAACAATAGGGTTTGTAAGGAGACGCATGTCAGTCAACTGTGGGGCACAGGTCGTGTGGGCTTGGCATTAACCCACTTTACGCAGCCCGTGGGAGGCCGTTCTAAAATTAAGAAGTAAAAGAAACCGACGTTTTGTTAGCAATGCGCGTACGCAATCAGTTACAGCAACTAACCAAGAAAACGCTGCACGGCATTGAGATCGAGACTAGCAAAACCAGACTCAAGTGACTAATGAATAATGCATTTCTTGACAAACTAACTTGTCTTATCCAAAAGATAAAAGGTGCTTATAGATTTAATAAATTCTAGAAAGTCTAACTTAAAACGAAAATGTACTTTATCTAATGGCTATCTAGCTAAAAAACAAACACAATCAATTGGAGTAATTTGTCACCTTTATCGACTCTAAAAGTCGATTTCGTAACTAAGTAGTTTTACACGTATAAGAAGTTCCGTGACTCATATTATTTCTGGCAGAAATTGGTTTTTGTGAAGATGTTAAATAAAAGACTTCTAGTGGCAGCCGTTTTCAGCGCTGTGAAATAGAAAGTGGTCTGGCCCGAGTAATAACTGGCGTTACCTACGCTGCCAGCATTTTTCCGCGAAAGCATACCTACATCGTAGAAACTGGAATTTTAAAACAATGGGTCGGCAAATACTTCGGTATTGAAAACGAAACCTAGTTTTTTATAATCATAACGCTTATTCCACTTGGAATAAATTTAAAATGTTCAGTGAAGCATTGCTTGAAGGCAAACTCGTGAACATTAAATATTAACAATGTGCTAATAATCTACTAATTCATGATTTTTAAAGAAACGCAATGATCAAAGAACACATAGAAGAGCTACACCGTAAGTTTTGTAAAACAATACCTACTATGAATATGATATACAAAACTCTTTCCATATAAAACTTGATACAGAAAGAAGTTTCAGGCATTCTGTTCTGTGCTACATATACACACGACAGTTACTGCAGCAGCGGTGCCATGCCAATTGCATATGAATTGAAGATTCTTATCCTTCACAATGTCTAGAGATACAAAATCAACAACAACAATTGAAAACGGTACATCTTTAAAATGTATCTGCGGATCGTAACATTTTTCTAGTTCATTATCAAGACTGGATATATCCGAGAGCCGCCACGCCTTATTATCTGTAACAAAAGGCTGGTATTGTTACATTCTAAATAATTCTTTTGTATTTGCCTCTTCTAGTGTGAGCTTCGTTTGGCGGAATTCCAAAAGCCTTCGGGGTCTGGTGCAATATAAAAGACATCAGCTTGTTTTAAACTGTTCACTCATTAACGGTCGATTTGTATTTTATGACACGACCAAGGACATATTTTGGTATCAAAAATTAAGACCACCAGTATCTGAAGGACAATGTAACTGGGTAAATCCATAATAACAACGCACCGAAAGAAAAGCAAGCCAGAGATGAAACAGAAAATGAAAGTTGACCGACTAAAGTGACAACCAAACGAGAACATAATGATAATTCTTGAGATATGTTTCGAGACATATTTCATACATCACTCATGAGTCACTCTACTGTAACCAATGGCAATATAAATGCCTTCACATTTCTTTGAATATTGTTTACAGAAATGAAATACTAATTAAGCTAGCTATTAAATATATATCTATCTGTAGATGACCTTCACCAACCGCTGAATTTTGATTAAGGCAATAATTATTATCCCGAACAATATTTAGCAGCACTCTAAGCATTTGTAAAGCAACATAATAAGTACAACTTACTTACCGCAATGGGGCTTGAAGTCTCAACTAGATTGTTTAAGCATCCAGTCTAGTTATCAGGCTTCGGTTACGAAGTAGACTATCCAGCGGACAAGACCATTTGTGAACACATTAAAAGTATTATTGGCATAGCCCTTACTTTCAAATAATCGTGCTCCTGCCCTGAACCCATATCTTTTGAAATGTTTCGGCTTCGACCAAATTGATTCAATATGAAGCAAAAAATAAAAAATATGAACTGATTCCACATAGATGTAAGATGATTGATCTTCATAAAACTTAGTGCTTCCCTCTCTCGGTAGGTAAAATCAGAACTGAAAAGCCAGCCCTCAAACTAAATAAACACAAAACGACAACCAAACGTAATCTCCTCGTTTGTTTCAGTCAAATAAACCACAGACCCAGATTTAAATCGGATTGACCTTTTTCCTGCAGCCGAAATACGGTGTACAAATTAATTGAAATACCATCTAATTCACAGAATTAACTTTAATAATGACCAGGGACAGTGCATCATACCTTATATTCGAACAAACTAACGGTAAATTGTATTTCGTCAATAGCCGAGTGAAATATACCTTGAGCTTTTCTTTACAAAACGACGATGACGGTTTTAATACATGCGCCATAAAGAGGATAAATAACGAGATACATTTTGAAACTTCTATTCAGTACCTCCCTCATGATCATTATCTTTACCCCTTCGTACCAGGATACTGAAATTGCATGGAGAGGTGTAATAATTCCCACACTTGGAATTGAAATCGAAAATCTGCAAGAGGCTACTGTGTCCATCATTACAAAATCATCAATGTGGTCGCTAATGTATTGTATGTTTTCAAAGGTTTATCTACTGTATTCCAAGCGGTTGTAATGTAAGTGACGTCAGTAAAATAAAACAAAACAAGTAGGAGTGCAACAACCTACTCTGTGCGAGTATCTGGTCGCGTGGCCGATGCAATCGATCGCTCCAGAGCTCCCGTCTCTCCTCTGTCTGTGACCTACTTACGCCTCGTGTCTGCCCCCATACTGGTTACTCATTTTGACAAGTTTATCGGACCATTTTACTGAATGTTTGCGCTCATTGAAGTTGGATCGATCCTAAACTGTCTTTGCTGAATAATACTAATCCCGAATACAAAATTGGGTTATAAAGATACGATTCCCTGGGGTTTGAGGGTAGGTCCTCGGCGGATCCGATTTCGCAACCTTTCTACGATATCTTTTGCTATTTGGCAAAACTCTGAAAACAGGATTGTGAATTGTTTAAAGTAGATTCGAAATGAATATCTATTTAACATTTGTAGTCACGAAATTATTGTAAGCGAATATGAGACCAAGCATTAGTTTACATTTCTACGTATTGAAATATGATTATGTCATAAAAGCTCGGATCTGCAATGGTGGCCTATTTACAACATGATCCGTGCTATGATGCTTTGAGATTACAATTGACGTGATCGTTGTCCTTCACGTGGTGTTGACGAATGAATTGCCTCCGGAGTTTCATTACATGCACTGCCTGAGATACAACTGCCATTTCACAACAACCAATTGTTCCACGCTACTTGATAGCAGGTAGGTAACATTGTAATTTCAAGAATTTTGAGGGACACATCCGCCAAAATTTCGTTGTCAACTATACATAGAATTCAGTTTTTTTAACCTCTAACTTTTTAAACGACTTACTTGAATGAACTTATTTTCGTAATAATGCAAAATACACAGAAAATTACTTCAATGTTGTCGAATAAAATTTAACGATAAATCACACTACTAAATTTCATTGGGACAAATATTCAGTATTAAACCTCTTTACCAAATCCAGAAACAATCCTGTCGACATTATTGGGAAAATTGAGCAGTAATTGGCTTTATGCACCAATTTCGAATGACGTCAATGGACTCAAGAATCCTATTTCAGTTACCTTTGACTTTGGACAACTTGAAAAATGTTACACTTCTGCTGGACTCTATCCAGCTGAGACAAGTACGCAATAGAGCCCGAGGCAAAGCTCCGAGCACAGTGGAGTGATCTTCACTTGAAACCCTTTGAAACTTCGTCGAGGGAGCCAGTTGCGACTTCCACTAAAACTTCATTTACAACTGCAACTAAAACGCGGCTTTCAACTTTTAATTTAGCGAACTCACTCACTAACAAACTGTTGGATAAAACTTTATCAAGATTAATTTATACTTTGCTAGAATTGAGATTGAGAAATGCTTTATAAATTTATCAATACTTTTCAAACAGAAATGGTCTAATAATGACGATTAAGGCGATCATACGAAAGAATTATGCGTTTGTATTTTCCCTATATCGAAACTAGTGGCTTGCACATCGAACTAGATTTGCCTTTTCAAGTAACCAGTCAATCAGGTCGAGGCACGTCCACCGCATATCTAGTGCACTCTATACACAAACCAACATATCTACGGGAGACAATAAATTTACATATTAGAGCATCCTAGATTGACGTATCTGGACTAATTAACCGGAGGGCGTTTCTCCGAACAAACAACGACCTGCGTTCATATCTGTCCACTCTGACCTAATTACTGTGAATTCAGCGCCAGTCACCGTGAGCTTGTGATGGGCTTAGAATAGATTGATGAAACAATGAACACCGCTTCAAGTCACGCTCGGGTCACGAAGACTCTGACGATCTTTCGGAATAGTATATTAAACCATATTCAAAAAATATCTGGAGACGTCTATGCCCTCTATCCCAGGGTATTCATACATTTCGAGAGTAATCAGAAGACGTATTATGGATACTAGCAAATGCCATTTTCTTACCAACATCGGAATGCTACCGAATTTGCAATGTATTTCAAACAATTCAAGGCTTCAACACATTCTAAAACAATAACATTGATGATAAAGATAGTTTCACCTAGAACAAAAAGATCTCACATTACAACAAAGTAGCCTACTATTTCGCATTAAATTCAGGTTTTGAAAGTTTTTACGCTACAAAGTCAACTTGTCCGCCGAATAATTAAGAAACTGAAGCGAATAATATTATAATAAAACACGAGAAGTTTCGAATTTCAATTCGCAATGACACAATTATAATCGTAACAGAGTATAACAAAACTTTACAGAGAAAGGCTTCTCTGATGTCTTATAACAATGTATTTGAAGATAATGACATAATGTGCAATCAGTAACTTTGACAGTAACGAGTACTTACTAGAAATGTTCAATTGTCAAGTGTGTTTTTTCTCATATTTCAGAGAACTACGCCCGTAAATAATTTCGGAAAACATTTTGACAAATTTCTTGTATGTTCTTCTGAGAAGACTCGTTTCCGAAACTGTGGTCAATTCTTCGACGTTCATAAGTGCCAGGGCCTAAACTGAATAAATCATTTTCATTTTCTTCTTATCTTATCGTTGTTTACTTTATTCTCGAATATCATCAATGTATCATCATAGTTGTTAATTGAACCGCAATACTGCTTAAAATACCGATCCGTTTTTAACTTGCACCAACATAAACAGATCCACATCAATGTTTTGCGTAAGATGGCAAAATCGATAGCAGCCGTCTCGACCGTATGACCTAATTTTATCTCAAGAGTCAATGTAAGGACTTTTGTATCTCAAATCTCCACGAGAATGTTTCATTTGGCTTTGATACATTTTATTTCAAATACGCCATCTTGCAAAGGGGACTGGAAGGTGTATATCAATTTATCTGCAAAGTGTATTATCGTGATTGCGCTCAATTGTTCGGTGGGTGACCGTGTCGTAACCTACTGAATTTTATTCGTGGCTTGGCGAGTATATTACGCTAATGGTTCCAGTTGTCAGTTGAACATCTTTGCCAATCGCTAAAGGCTCATAAGGCTGAGAAAGTCTGACAAGTCTCATGCCTAGGTTACCGGTTTGTCCAGTCCAGGTTGCAAAGGTCAGATGACATTCACTCCAAATAAAAATTTGGTAACCAGCCATCGCGTTAGATTGAGTGTCGCGACTTCAACCGTTTTGGAGAAATGCCAGGGCAATTATGTTTTAATCTCTCAAAGAAGAAAATGCTTTCAAAATATGAAATAAGCGTGGGTTCCAACGGAAACGATTCCAAATAAAAGATTTTAGCCCTAACAAGATCTTGCAACGCTTCCCTAATTGCAGCCAAGCATCGTTCTTATACCATAAAATTAGCAAAGAACCATAGGAACCGTATGATGAAATTATAGCTTATTAACGCTATAGCTTATAAAGAATGAAATCGCTGTGCCAACATCATGAATGATAATAAAGTCATACTCCCACTACAGCCTACAGCTAACACACTCCACACCTCCCTGGTTACTTTACAATAGGAACAAAACACTACTCTAACGTTGCGTATTTGTAGTGACTAGCAATGAGTTGATCCACCATCTTTGGAATTCAACACAGCCCGCCTTCAAAAAGTATCAACACATTTTGAGCCACGCTAAAACGCAAGGTCTAGTCGACGTTCGTATATGTCAAAACTTACATTTGGGGCACTGAATGGCTCGGCTATGGTCCCTAGTTAGGCAGTGCAGCAGCCTGATGGGATATCTCTACTTTGGTTAGTCTTTCAACTCGGAAGTTTGTTGCCGTTAATTTTGTTACATTGTCCGGCAAATCCCTCTAGGTTGACACATTCCCAATAATCTAACTTTTGGTAAGGAATTAGATTATCCTTAAAGGTATTTCACGCTTGAAAAACGACCAAACACTTCACAGCTTTTAGAAAGTTTTTGTGACGTTGGGTCCAATAAAATTACAGCGTAGCAGAGTATGAGTGATGTAATTAATCAAATAACAATGCCGATTAAAGCTTACGTTATGTAAGGGATTAATTGGGTAGTTAAATCAATCAAGTGTGACTCAACATTGGTAGCAAAGTATCACATGAAAAGACAATGCTAAGAATAAATACTTATATTAAACGGTTGCAAATTACATTTTAGATAAATGTAAGCAGTTACAACATTACTTTTTCTTACTTATATCTTCATTACATCCATTTCTATGGATAAAGAACGAGTTTTAAGACTCCTAACGTAGAACAAACTGACATACAAATGTACCAATATGTCAGCTCATTACCATCGGATAAGGCAGTGGAAATAATTGAATAGTGCTTTTGTTCATGAGGGTTCCACCTAACCTTGGTAAGGTTATTAGAAATAAGAAAGAATTAATATTTTACTTCACTGATTGTAAACGCTGCGTTCTCCTTGAATTAAATTGTATTGTAGACGATGTAAGTATGTAGACCAATTTAGCCAATAATGATATTTGAGCTGAATACAATTATTATCAATCTAATTACATTGTGCCGAGGCTGTTAAAATTAATTATACAAAGATCTTATGATAATTCAACCTTACGACAGCGAATGGTGCAAGAAATTGTTTCCCAATATGCCTTGTCGATGGTCTACTATCTACATCGGGGGAAATATTATCTTTCAAAGAAGCTTCCTAATTTGAGAGACCAAAGATTACGATGACATTTTCCTTTCAATTCTGCCAAAAAGCAAAAAAAGGGTACAAACCTGTACGAGTCACAGGCCTTAAGCTTATCATCGTCAACCGTGTTTACTTACCACCTTGAAAAATAACAGATTACAAAGGCATCGATCAAGACACACTAGTTGTTAAGAGTCAACACGATTTGCATCAGCTCAGTAAAATTAGATGCAATTGCTTGTGTAATGCAGACATGAGTCAGCGTCCCATAAATTAAAGGGTTATTTGCAAACTGGCAGATCGTGTGTTAACTTCGCTTAGTCGTTATATAGAGTCTATAAAAAGTCGTATACAAACAGAATGCGATATTTATTTGCTATTTTCCACGTGATGATATTCATCCATGACACGCTATGAATAGTACCTATGAGAGGTTGACTACGTTCCTTCATAGCTTAGATCCAATTGAATGATCGATCAAAAACGAAAAAGATTTTCTGGCGGTGATTGATGAGACGAATATTGATTGTCAACGAAGCACAGAGGATCTTGCAAGGCTCTCTATTCTAAGCATACATACCCCTTGAGCATGATGGCATATAGTGTTCCGCTACAAATGTAATTGAAAATACAGAATATTGAAACCACAACGATCCTAATTGAATACAAATTTTATCGCCGAAATAAAAATCCACCGTTGTATGTTCAGCCCATTGACCGATTTTACGTAAGTAAATAAAATACAATGGGTGCTCTGATACTCAGTTGAAATTCTAGGTATATATTCGGCAAGTACTATACAATAGCAAGGACGCATGTGTAAGATAACAATACAAATGATGCACTAAAATACTTTTACATACAGACACCTGCACTAACAGACTTAACCGTGTCGTGTGTGAAATTGTACCGCGCGAGAAAGCTGTTACTTTGGATACCATCTTACATGTGCTTATTAAATAATTTAATTATCATTCTAGATTAGAAGGGAAATGGGGTACTGCGAAGGTGCTATAACGATCGCCCGTAATACGATTTCTGGCTCTTAAATAAATCTTTGGAATAAGTCATTTTGAAGACACAATTAATTAAACGCCGTGTATCGAGGGGTATTATTCATTTATCTGAAGAAACTACAACTAACATCTGTCATGATAAAGTGATCAACGATTATGGCGTCTGATGTTTAACATGGTAAAGCCCTAATAAGTTTACAATTCAGCGTACATGTAGAATGATCATAACTAAGTAGTATTATGAAGAAAAACTATTTTGTAGAAACTGCTGACACAGATGCTAACTAGACAAAGTTGTGAAACTCTAAACATGTAACGCTACTCTGTTTGCGTGAAATATTAAAGTTGTACGCCGCGGAAATTGGGTCAGTTGTCACTTTAGAATATATAAAACTAAAAGTCAATCTGTTTTGATAGCTGAGAAGGACTCATGGATAAGCGTTATCAGTTCGTGATGGCAATTTCTACGTAACTAAATAATGAATATGGATAACAATTAATGAAGCTATCTGTCTAATACGTCACAGTTTTGTAGTAATTTAATACATTTGACGTATTGTGAAAACACTACTCAATGTAATATTCGCCTCGTCTTGTTTGAATTGACAAATTTTACATCCAACGTTCTTATTACTTCTGCCTATTTACCATTTTTAAAGTTAAAGCATGAACAAGGTTAGTCAGTCAAACCCTAAAATTTAAAATGTTATCATTTCTATTCTCGGCACGGCAACGGGACTTTCGGGATCCATCCCTGTGTTTTATGGGGCACGAACCTGCGCCAGTTGGGTTGGTTTATTTATAAGCTTACCTGGCGTAGACACGCAGGTGGTTTCGAGGTCGCTGCGCACCCCGACTCCGTCCGTTACGACATGTGATCTTGTGACTGCTTTTTTTTAACACGCACACATTTAACAGTCTATATGATTTTTCAAAACCGTTTATAGAGCTCCAATGTTTTAAATTTAATGTATTTATCTGTTTGTTACTGGATATGAAATAAGCACAATATAATCCGCCGTTTGTCTTTGCATTGGCTTGCTAAAGGTAGATAATTTGAGTTAGACATTGATCCTTTCTGTTGGTATTCATGCGATTTGTACATTAACTGTAAAAAGCTTTGTGAATCCCGTTGAGTTGTTTCTATTTTTGCCCATAATCCATCAAAGCAACATCAAAATACAAAATGTTCAGTACTCTTTGGTAGAGGGTTTAGCAATATGCGGTGGCGTGACAGTCGTGGCGACCTAACCGCAGTTGCAGCTACAAACAGGCTACAAATAGCTGGCATTGGACTCTCAGTAATGCGAAACTATCAGTCGCTGTGGAATATTTTAACATTTCGATGATCCTTCACTGCAATGTTTAATTTAACATCACTTTGGTAGTCTCTCATGTGGACGAAGCGAAATAGGTCTGTAATCATATAGGAATAGAGTCTCTTTCTTTCTACCTCCATGATGAAGCGGTTCCTGATTTGGAAAAAAAAAACTAGGATTGAGTACATTAGACTGGTCAGTCACAAAAAAAAAGCTGCGGGGACAGAACAGAACCATGCAACAATCACCTGTTAAGATACAATGGCCTAAGATGATGACGATGAAGACAGACTAGGCTGTGCGAGAGAATCGTTCGGGATATATGACTATATGCTCATCTATACTGCTACCACGCAGATAGATTGATTAATAGATATTCATAATTTCTACCACGGGAGAGCTCATCACATTGATGAAAGCCTCGGATGAAAGCCATTACCAAAACACTTATAAAGACATCGAAATCACAAGCGATCCTTTCACTCGACCGCTAACAATCAAGTTATCGATCCAAAAAATATAAACAATCCATCAACGATCAATTAGGTTTTTTATTTGTTGACGATACATTATTAACACAAATTGGAAACAGACGATGTTGAACACTTCACAAAAACAACTGACATTTCACGAGGTAAAAATTCGTTACACGATGAACAAAGAGTTAATAATCTGCTGCCGTGATAACAAAGAATCATAATTACTTCAAGCACGAGTAAATAATCGCCAAGCAGTAAATTAACGCCGCCACAATGAAGCATGGTATATTTGAGTTTCTTATGGTACGTACCTCCTTAGATATTATCTACTTAAGTCCAAAACAACTGGACTGGAAGTTTATCAAAATTCAATTAATCATCTAAGTACTTAAGTAAAAAATATTTTTCCGAAACTTGTTTCGTCGGCAAAAAGAAAATTAGTGCATTGCACCCGAAATGTATCGTTGATTAACGAGAATATTTGAATAACTAGTCAATTAATACTTTTACGGCAGTTCATTTTGAGCGAACTGTCAAACTGGTTTGGAATTAAAGAGAACCGCTAGAACGCCTAAATGCGTTAAATTATGGCGAGTTTTGGACATCTGGCCATATAGAGCTCGCTTCATAATTCAATCGGTCTGAGATCATAACATAAATCATTGTACGTTTCCTAGACATTATAATGAAGATAATTGCTTGTTCTTGAAGGCAGAAAGACAACCGTTAGGCGCATGCGTGGCAACAATAAGTTTCCAATGAGGTTTATCTTATCGGCTGCCTGCATATCTGGCGGGCCGCCGATCTATCTAGGTCTCACCTGATCAAACACTACACGACACAAACGTACAATTCCAAAGAGCAGCCTGCCTCTTTCAGACAGTAAAGGCTGATTATCTCAAATTACGCGTATAGCTAATTATTTAGCCCTGTTTATTTCGAGGATTATTGTAACTACACACGTGCAACAAGAAAGATGTAATTTTATGTCAATATATGAGGTGAGTGTCACCTATTTCGATTTACAATATCGATTACGAGAAAAAAACAGAACGGACCTAGTCAAAATCAAATCAAGTTACATTTATCGTGTAAACAAAGATAGATTCTCCCACTCCTATTTTTACTAGTTGAAACTATTGTATTCCTTCAAATTGTATTAAAATAGTTTCGAATGTAAGTGAGAGAACAAAGGGACGTGTTTTTATGGCCGAGGGAGGGCTTGGCAGTATATTGTCCTTGGCACCATCCAACAAGTCTTTTCGAAGAGGACCCTTAATGAGAGAACAAAAACTCGCATTTGTCCATATTATCGAGGCGACGTTACGTTCGTTTACGTCATTTGGATCGGATACGTAATAACCCCGATATAACAGCTTTTATGCGAACAAAAACTGCTTCACTTTATGCTGATGATACTGTTTGTATTACCAGTGTGCAAAATTTTCATCAATAGCTCGATTACGCCTTAGAAGTAACGGACACCCTCAAACTAGTCCGGAGGGGTTGGTTTATATGTTGTTGCTGAAATATGTCATGAAACTCCAGTCGATGAAAAACAGTCTATCTACATGTAGGTTAGTGATCTGGACTTTGGTTTCAGGCACAGTTGAATTGTGCTCGTGTTGGCACCCGGTGCATAATTTAATTCCACCTAGCAGACAGCACCTTTACCTTTCATCTTGTATCTCGTCCCAGCAATGGTATTGTATATGGAAGTAGGTGCAATATGCTGTCTTGCCCGTTATTGATTAATTATTTCTATCTTTCAAGCATCGTGTTTGGAGAGCCAGCTTTCAACTAGTTTCAATTGACACCCAGAGACAGTCATTGTCACTTTGTAGGTCACCGTTTTTGCTGGATCGAGTGAACGGTTGAAGGTTTCACGAGTTTTTGCTTAAATCTTTTTATTGGACCAAAAATATTTGCTCAACAGACGACGATGAGGTAAACTAGACATGTTTTGGAGTCGCATGGGTAGACGCGGATGTGTATTGACGTAAATAACCACGTCTCACATCACATGCCGTGGACTACTGAATGTGTATCGGCAAGTTTAAAATAGAACGCGGTTCGTTCGGGTGAGCGATTCAAGTTGATTCAACACCGGACCGCAGATAACGTTTATCACGATATAGGTATATACGAATCTATTCGACTGAATTTACATACTTAGTAATGTTTTAAACGTTATCGAAGTCCGCATTATATTCTCAGAACACAGTAGTACTTACTCTCTAGTAACCGTTTTGTTTCTAATAGTCCGAGAATTAATATTAAGACGTCATCTACTCACTCGCCCGAAGGGTTGCGCCGCGGGTGTGGTCAGCTGATTTCGACGCACAGCCGATACTGTTTACGAACAAAGCTACAGATAGGCACTGCTTATTGATTTTATTATGAGTGCGCGTTTGAACAGGTGTTAGACGAGTGTTTTCTGGGTTCAACGCATGCATGCAATGTAATAGGTATGTGATATATAATGCAATACCTCACGTAGGTACTCAAATGCCGACTAGGAACACATAGATTATCACGTAATATTTCGAGTTTTATTGGACAGCTGCGTCTGTTGTTTAGAAGGTAACATTGGTTGGTAACACAGCTGATAGGTTTATAGGCACCTCGAGTGTACGAGATGGAGTTAAATAGGTGGTAGATATGTGAGTATTCTGACCTTGATGCCGGAGCGTCCCTGTTGCTTGAGCAGCACGTTCTCCGGCTTCATGTCGCAGTGGATGATGCGGTTCTTGTTGAGCGCGTGCAGGCACTGCAGCAGGCTGTGCGAGAACTTGCGGACCAGCTGCAGCGAGAACCCCTGGAACTTGTTCTTCTTGATCAGCTCGTACAGGTTGATCGAGAGCAGCTCGAACGTGATGCACGTGTGGTTCCTGAACGTGAACGAGTCGAACATGTGGATGACGTTCATCGTGTTGTCCTTGTCTTGCTCGCGCAGGTGCTCCAGTATGCGGATCTCCTCCTGCGCCTGGCGGTGGAATCGCTTTTCGTTCCGCACCATCTTGAGGGCGACATTCTCGCGCTTCTTGTGGTCGTACGCCTTCACCACCTGCCCAAAGCTGCCCTTGCCTATCACCTTCAGCACCTCGTATCTGTACGCTATGTGGTCATGAGGGATGTGGATGTAAGAGCCCTGCTCGTTGTCATATTCGCAATTGTTCGGGAACCCGACGAGCCCGGGCCGTTTCTTAGCGTTCGCGCCTATAAAGTACACTTGGGGGTAGTCGAATATCTCACGGTGTTCATATGGGGTGAGTTTGTTCATATAGAGCTTCATGACCTGCTCGGGGCTGGCCGCAGCAGCCGGCGGGCGCTTGTCGGGCGGCTGCGCGTTAGCAGCCGGTGGAGCGGGCGGGCCCGGCTCCAGCGGTGGCAGCGCCCCGTCCCGGAGCAACGCGCGCCCGAACGCGTGCGCGCTCCCAAGAGGCATGTCGCCGGTCATGGCCGCACGGCCGCCGCCACCTCCGCGTCCGCGCACCTCGCTCGTCGTGGCCGCACCGACCCACGCTCCCTCGCACACCACACCACTGCACCTCACTGCACTTGCACTCGACGACGGCGCCACTCTGGCACACTACACGACATTTCACATCGACCGGGAGGAGCGAGACCCACGCTTCCACTTATGCGGGCACATTCCGTCTCGGCAACGATACAATGGAGCCGCGGCCGCAAATGGTACCGTACGTCGCGAACGTCAAACGCAAACAAAGGCCCCCTTCCTTGCAGGCCAACCCGACGACAGAACCAGAGAGAAAATAGAAACGGTCGCCAAAGTCATTGAACCATTCGGCCGCACTAACCGCACGAGAGCGATAGAGATAGCAAGTGTCCGTGACGTTTTGATAAACTCCGCTAGATGTCTCTTTCAAAACCAGCACCAAGAACCCATGTTCATTATGAAAGACCTAATACAATAAAATATTTTCGTTTTATCAGTCTTGTTCGGTAGAAAATCAAGTAACTCTAATTAAATATTGTTCATCGTATTCGCGATGTTTGCATTCCGTTGTCCGTGTTCACCACCATTATCGATTTGTTAATCGAAAAAAGCTACCAATATAACTATTTTTTAGAATAGAGTAGAATTGTATTGTTCTAACATGTATGAAATGTGATACTATAGTTTTCTTTTCCAACTAATAAAACCTTCGAATTTGCCTTTGACAGTATCAATCTAAAGTCAATTAAAAAAACAGGATAAAAAAAATCTAATTAAAGTAAGTCATTTTTAGTGTTCAAGTCTTTATTAATTTCAACTATTCTCTGTGCAATCTTAACAATAGGTTGTATTTTTTATTAACTGTGCCCCGCGGTTTAACCCACGTCGGATAACCAATATTATGTTACTTAGAGATATTCTTTCCTCTAAAATAAAAGTAGTCTAAGTTACGCCTTATGAAATCAGCTATCTACCAGTGAAAGTCCCGTTTAAATCGGTCCAGCCGTTTCAGAGATTAACAGACAGAAACAGAGGACTAGCATCTATAAAGATATTGTCTAAGTATTCCACAATATTAATGGTGAATACAATACTTGATGTAAATTACGCGTTTACTAAGCCTACACACACTACCATATTGTGTAGTGAGGTCGTTCTGCCAGCAATACGTTATATGTTCCAGATTTTAGGGCATTTCAGCATCAATCTTTTAAAAATACATTAAACATTTAGCTTAAGAAACTAAAAGATGAAAACTTTAGGCTTCAAATTCATCTGAAGCCTAAAGTTTACCAAGTAAGAAGGAAAATCGCCCACATCGATTAGTTATTACAATTAGATTCGGACATATAATATAAAATAAATAGTTATTGTTGAATGGTTAATCAATCAAAAATTACCGTAACAAAATCAACCACAGGTTTTAATGCAATTTGGATTTCAGAATATATTGTCTGTACTCGGTCTCTCATAATACCGAAGTCGAAATTTTTTTTGTCTATGGTTGAATTTAAGCCTCAGCAGCACCATCTACCGATATTTATCGGAAGAGTAGTAAATCCATCCAACCGTACCACACGTCTTTTTCTATTCCGTTGTTTTCTGACATAAAGTAAAAATCACAATCGTGCGTAATCCAGAAATTAATAATCATTGTGCGATTTATTTTCATGGAAGACATTGTTAGAAGAACAATAGTGTATATAAAAATATAAGTTAAATGTTACAAGAAGATTGTGATGCTAAGAAAGAAGTTGTAAGTAAAGTGTTTCTATATTTGAACAATCATTGCTGCGATTTCTTTTTACTTTATTTGTTAAAACTGCATCGCGATGAGTAATTTTACGTTCAGTGGCCTGTGAGATGTAAAATACGATATTCGATTATTATCAATTTAGATTTAGGCATCAATAACTTTCAGACGAGTCCGTTGCCAAGTTCCGAAATTTATAGAAGTAGCAATTTCTATTGTTACACGATTGTTGCTATTTGGATGATCGTATATATAATGTTGATATTTTCATTATCATGGATGTGTGATAGCGTATATTTGAAGCGGTATGCGTCACAGTCGTGTACCAGTACCAGATACACGATCCTATCAAGGTAATCATAGGGCTCTAGTGGCAATTGCGCGGATACAGTGAATGTATCTATTTCCTTGTTTCTATGTGGATCTGAAGGCCTCAGTAAGCTTTTGTGATGCTTGGCTGGCTGCCAGTGCATCACAGTATAATCTGCACAGGTCTGAGTGAGATAAACTTATTATGTTATTCTTTGTTTATTTTTTTTACCAACTCCATGACTCATTAGTTCTTGTTGCAAAGTTGAACTCACACAATCCTAAAGTACAGTTTGAATAAAACATTTTATATTTGATAATTTATATACAAATAATGAATCACTTTATCTAAGTAACATGTGTACTTTTAAATCTTGTATTCACATATTAAGTTAATATGAAACTGCTTGAGTTCTTATGACAAAGATCTCTAACTTTAGATTTGAAGACTTATTCATGTTGTATACATGTTATACTATTGAACTATTAACTAATCATAATTCCCCAATTTTGTTTGTTTGTTTACATGTAGGATTTTGTATCTTTATTGTCAGCAGATAACCGACATAGTAAAACATATATTAAAAAGGTGAGCTTATTACGGTTACAGTAATTACTTCCAGACCACTAAATGGTGCAGCACCTTAAGATAGTAGATCATTTGTAAAAACAACAAGAATGGTTTTATTTTATTACAAATTTATTCTTCTAGGTTGAGACTAAAAAGGACTTACTTAATTAAAAAACAGGTTGTATATATTCACAACTTTTGTATTGTTTATTCCTGGACTCACGAATTTATAAAGCTGACTAAGGGTGAGTGCATCGCCGTCTCAGGCACGAGTTATCTTTAAATTACTTCTCAGACGGTTTCCTCCTGATGTTTTACTTCACCATAAAGCATGTGGAGTGAAATCATAGCCAAAAGTTTTTAGAATGTAGGCTGCTGGGATTTGAACTTCTGCCGCTTGCATAATAGGCAACAGCTCAAACCCCACAGCCACCAGGGCTCTATTAAGCTAATTAAGTAGATATGAGTTACAACTCATATTCATACAATGACCAAAGAATGAAATATGAAACAAAGAATATATTTCTCATTGTTCCTAATTGATAACCTATGGTACAAACCACAGCAATATGTATGTTGTAACTTGTGTTATGTAAACACTGTGAATTTAATTACATTGTTAAATTAATGAGTCAACTAACTCATAAATTTTTGGTTTATAATAAAATTTAACTATAAAAGTGGTTTGGATGGATGACAATAAACAATTATTTGGTTCTTAATATGAACGTCATAGCCTTGGTAAATTGAACAATAGCTTACATTAAAATGGGTTTTTCAGTGTAAAAGTCCTTATAAAAACCTCTTAAATAATAAATAACAAAATATTTAATTCATCAAACACACATTTTAAGTGGAATAACAACAAAATTATCATTGGTCATCCGATATTCGAAAATAAGTCATGATAGAAAGATTTCAAATTAAAAATACTCTGGCATCTTTCAAAACCCATCCCTTCCCTGAAAGTTCTCCCAGAAAGGTATGGGTAGGCACTAGTATAAAAGCCTCCACTTTTCATTGAAAGTGCCAATTTGAAAAAAAAGTTCTCATTCTTTGAATTTGTTCTTGGAATTATTTTCTAACATGATTGTTGCAGGCACAAATTGCCGACAGTTAGTTCTACACACAAACTTTCAACCCCCATTCAACCCTCTTAGTGGTAGGATTTCTTCACCTCACCAAGAACACACCCTCTGATTCATGTCTTTTGGACCATCAGCTTAAACTGTGCATTGATATCCAAGTCAGTGAGGCAGGACTTTCAATTTTAAATGTATTTTTACAAATTATGCAGAGACATACATTCAGGGGCCCAACCATGAGCTTTTATTGCAATGATAATTCAGTTGTGCGACAGTGACAGATGTATACACGTCACATACATCTGTCTCATGAATAAGTGAAACTATCATGGCAATAAGAGCTCATGGTAAGGCCCCAGTAATCTTTTCACAGAGGCTATTTAATGTAAATTCGGATTAAAGAAATGACTAAGTTAATGGCACTCCACTCTCCTAGCCCATGGACTCATAATGTGTTCTGTAAATATCAATTTGGTACAATAAAATGTATATGAAACCAAATACCCTTATCAAACAAAGGTAGGTAATTGAGATATCAATGCAATTTATAGCATTGATATACTTATGCATACAAACAGATAAATATTATCCCACATTTTTATATCTGCAGTTAAAGCTTATTTAATAAACATTATCAATGCACAAGGCAGCTTATGGGGAAGCAGGGAGATTAGAGTACACCTCTCCTCTGGCTGGATAGTTTCCCTTCATTCACACTCACCGAGGCCTTTAGAGAAAGTAACATTATCCTCATGCTTCGTTTATAGAAGTGATAAAAAATGTATGAGAATGACACATCTCACAGAAAAGTTTTACCCTGTAAAAAAAGCGTTAAGTCTATGCGAGAGAAACCGCGAGATGCAGCTAGTATTATTCTATAGTCGAAGATACATAACTAACTAGATATGTATTGACCAAAGCTGGCTCTAACTGGTTTAGCATCTCAACCATTGTAGCTTAATACACTGACTGGCGTTTTTCATTGTAATTATATACGTACAACTAGAAAAACCTTGGTTTTTTAACTGGTCAGGCCAGGCTCTTTGTTACCTGTGTAATTTATTTAATCTTGTTCTCATTACATTATCTATACTATTATCATATCTCTATATGGTGGGCAATATACATACATATATCTAGTATAGTATTGAAAGCGTTATTAAAACAACCGACAAATAATGAAGAAAATATATTTAGATTCTGACATACTTAATTCAATCAATTTTTTTTTAAAATTTCTCTTCTGTTTGTTTCGGCTTATCTCTGAAACGGCTGGATTAATTTTAGCGGGACTTTCACTAGCAGATAGCTGATGTTTCAAGGAGTAACTTTTATTTATAAAGATGAGGAATGCTCGACATAATGCATGAAACTAGATCAACGCGGGTGAAATCGCGGTGCACAGATAGTATTTAGTATATACATATTTGTTTATCCTTATAATCTTCGACCCAGTTCCAAATGCAGCCTGTGACATAAGCAAATGTAATATGTTTATTTTAATACCTATAATTTATTTTTACTATAAAATCAAACGAAAATAGCATGTAAGTTTTTTTATAAATACAATTCCCCACGACAGTAGTCGTAAGAGCATTTTGAACGCTATTATATAACATCAAATGAAATAGTTTGGCTCACGGCCCACTTCACTTGATATATTTCAATAATATCATTTTATATCCACAAAATTTACTCGTACTTTTTAAAATCCAAATAAATTAGGCGTCCGCGCAATTTTTACCTAAGATCTAGAGAGCTTTAGTTAATGTCTTGGCTGACATAATTATCTAAACTCCAATATTAGTTCCGCCAGCACTTTCACTTGGAATTAAGAAGAAATCTCACAATGTTTACAGACCATGTTATTTGAATTGCAGTCAAATAATTACTTTACATCGAAGACTAAGTTTTATCTTCAATAGTCTCACCTCTAGACAGGGTCATGTCTATATCAAAACAGATTAATAATATTTAATCTTTTAAGCAACCTCAACTTCATTGTCCCTCGGATATCTAGTAGATCGAACAAGAAGAAGGCAACTTTTCAACCGAGGCGAGCTAGGACCAATGTAGGCAAATTTTCGCCACTTCACAGGTTTCAAGCAACGTTCAACAATGTTCCCCAATCCATTGGTGTGGACATTTTTAGAGATAGTTTCCCACAGTGGAAACATAAGCTGCTGCAGCCGGGTCTATCATTGTCACCTCGTTAAAACAAATGTCACTAATCGAGTATTTGTATATTAGATTCCGTTATTATAAGATAAAACTACAGCACATCTTAACCCTAGCCTTCATATAGTTACAATTATGTTATTTGTGAATGCTGTCTCACACCTGTTATTAGTGACTAGGCTAGACCATATATTACAAAATTGTTAACTTACTTTTTCAGCCTATTAACTGTTGGTGTGTCAATAAAATAAATAAAATAAAATATTTGAGTGTCTTGTAATTCCAAATTAACAGTATTTTACTAAATGTAAATCCTACTAATATTATAAATGTGCGAAGTTGCAGGTAAAAGCTCATTTTACAACATATCTATAAGAAACAATTTTAATAGTTTTTGTCTGTTTCTTACGGCTGATCTCTGAAACTGCTGGACCGATAACAGGATTTTGACTGGCAGATAGCTGATATTACAAGAGCTTAAGTAAGCTATTGTACTTTAAAAAATAGTATGGGTTCAGCGAAATGAAGCCACCCTTGAAATGAAGTCTACGTGGAAACCGCGAGGCACAGCTAGTTGTATCTATATTTAAAACCTCATTAAACAAACATCATAAAAATATATCTAATCAATGTCCTCAATGTAAATAATCGCTTGTATACATTACATGTACAACCTATATGTATGTATTGATATGATCACAGTATAACATATCATACGTATGATCATCATCGTCATGGCGCCCTGAGTCACAAGTCACCGCGTCGATGTAAACGCAGATTTGTATAGGATCGGAACAGCACCTCTGTCGGCCTAATATGACACTATTGTGAGCCCATACAAATCTGCGTTAACGTCGACGCGATGACTTGTGACGGCGATTTTAAGAAAACTCGCACTGGGCACTCGGAGTGCCTATCGCACGTCTATTGTACGCATTAATCGTATACATTGTTGAGGGTGGCACTCAATCCAAATAGATGTTGAATAATCTATTGGGGTATAGCTGGGGTAGGGCTGAGCTTGATTGCGCACAAGTCATATTATGAGTCTGTCTATGTCTGTATATTCAGTCGGTTACCGCCATAATTTTCCCTCGGCGCTCATAATTAGTGATGGCATCTGTATCTGGTAATCCCTGAGTAGTTTAACTCGTAATTATCAGAATTTGCTTTGCTTACAGTGTCGATACTTTTTGATTTGTGTTGAAGGTACGGCGTAAAAGCATATAAGTATAGTTTTAGATTATAATTTTCTGGGAATGAACTTAATTAACGTTTAAGTAAAACTCAAAATGGTCAAAATATAATAGTCCAGTTAATCCATTCAGTGTGTCCTTATTTCTAAACTGGGAGCCATAAAGACAACCTTCAGTTTGTCCAGTAAACAAGTTCTCGAAAATAGCTGGTGAAAGCAGATATACTAATTACGTATATTACTATTCGACACACGTCCTGCCCTTTCCATTTTATAGTAACCGACTTTTGTTTAGATAATAGACACGTTTTGCAGGCACTAGCATGTCTCTATGTGCCCCCTAAAGTATTGCTATCTTATACTTTTACTCCATAGCTTTGCTATTACCAGAGTCTAGACCGAATAAAACATCCAGTTTCTGCAGTCCGAATAATAGACTTAGATAGTCCTTGGTTAGAAGTACCATTTCTTTATGTGATGGCCTTATTTTTAGTCCGAGTGTTCGTTCATGTTTTGTAATAAGGACTACGACTTTAACCTTCTGCCTAAAATTTGGCAGAATCTCCTGGAATAATCTTGTTATCCGTTCGGCCTTCCCCATTTGCCCTAGTTTGTAGGACATCCGGGGCCTCGGGCGACATTATCCGGGAGCTATAACATGTCATTGAGGTATCTCGTTCCTGGATCTTAGTCCTAAGTATGTCTATTGTGTTCGAGTCGAAAGATATCTTGTTATTTTTTTGAGCTCGCCATTACTCTAAGAATAAGTTAACGCTTCTATATTAAGTGTCTAGTCTATGTTTCAATCTCGCTTTTATTATAGTTCAGGCTATATATACTCTAAACTAATGGAAAGTTATAGGATTTTGTGTCATTCACCTAATTACTCTGTTCGCCATGTATGACGCCAGCCAGCGACCTACCCAGAATTATAGATAAAGCGATATCATTGGTTATTGTTACGAATTTTGATAAGATTGTAATCTTGCCTACTTATTATTCTGAATGGAATTTAAAAAAATCACATCTTGATAAGGTAGGTACGCCATGCGCCAGTGTAGCTAGAATTATGTTGACGGTCATTTCTTCATATTGATAACATTTCGTGGTTGATAATTTTATTTAACACCTGCTTGTATGAATCATAATAATAAAGGCATTTTTCGACCTGCTTGCTAACCATAATGAATTAATTTTTTATCCTTCTTTAAGGTCTTCTGTACCTGGCCTGGATAAATGCAACAGGCAGACATGCATTGATTGATTACACGAATAATATGTCAAAACAGTGCAAGTTATTATATCTGCCATGCTATAATGGTGGCTAAATTCTGCTACAAACAACTCTAACAATGGGAACAGTATAATAGTGAAAGTACTCGACATAGCCAGGAGGTTTCAAATCAGTCGCACCAACGCAACGGTGCTTCGAGAACGTGGGTATTACCATCACTTAAGTGGTGTTTTCAATTCACGCGATGTTAATTAATAGCTTAAAATCTAATAAAATTGGACTGACAGTTATAGCCAATACTTTTTGAAAATTAATTCGAGGTGCACATAGATCGTGTATATGTATATTCATCAAACGACACCCCATGCCTTATGGGTTCGGCAATTTCAGAAATCGTAAGTATTTTATAATACAAGTATTATAAATGAAACTCTTGGAAGTAAGGATCGGGGAAGAATTTGTTACTATCAAGAAATCAAATCCCTATTATTACAAAACATGGTTTAAGTGAAGACCTAAACAAACCTTGGACTAAAACTATGTCCATTCATCTTTAAATCTGTACCACAGAATGAGATGGAGCTCCTTTAAACCAAGGACTATGTTGTTCAATTATTTATGAGTCTACATTTCTTAATGTTAATTGGCAGAGATATACATTTTATAGGTCCCCGCAAAACTATCCGTGGTGTCATAAACCTATATTCGATCTAACAAATTGCTGAAAGCTTAGATTTATGAGGCAGTTACTCTTTATCACTTTAGCTGATTGATATTAGATGTGAGTTGTGACATATACTTTTTTGCTATATCAACTTTAGCTTTGGCTTGGAGCAGGTCTCCAGAATTGCTAAAACTCAACCTGCTAACGAACACACTACCTTATTCTTCCACTTTTCTTATCTAAGCATCAGTAATATAATATTCTAGTGTTGTTGCATCAAGTTTAAGTATCAAAGCATTAGTTTTGATGGATAGAGGGTTATTCGATCGATGTTCCGGCATCATTAATACATTCCTTACTTCCTCATTAACTGGTTTTTCGCAAAAATATATCTTACTCGGGCACTACGGGCTAATATTGACACTGCCCGACCCAATAACAACTGCCCGACCCGAGGATCGAACCTAGAACTTCGTGTTCCGCAGTAACTCTGGCGACCACAAGAAGAACAACGAGGCAACCTAAATTTCCCAATATTGAAATGATTAATAATATGAAACTTTCAATCTTTACAACATTATGAACCTTATTTTCTTACACAAACCTTGACTCTTTTAGTACCTCTGAAAATCCCGTATACGTTCGCGTTGTTTTAACATTTCCTAACAAATGAGATCAGAAGGTACGTCTAATTAGGGAAACGTAAACTGTTCTCGGCCTTGCCTTGCCCAATTATTATGTGTTTGTGTTAGCATTAATGTAACAAGTTATATTTACCATCGATTGCATTGCCTCAATGTTTCTGTAATTGTAACTGTACTCCATGGTAACCTAAGTAAGGTTACCATGGAGTAGATGGATTTCTAGTATTAGAAAGAAATTATGTTTTCAGATTTCATTTGGCTGTGAATTTTATCTAAAGTTAAGAGTCAGTAAGGTGAGACTGCTCGTTGGTCTAGTGGTCGCAAACGTTAATGCAGAGCAAGAGGTCGTGGGTTAGATCCTCTGGTCGGCACAGTCGTATTGGGTTTTACCAACTGTAATGATTTGCCAGTAGGTGCTCGCAGTCTGGATTAGTGCCTGGCTAGGACACAAACATAACTGACGAAATATGGGAATACAGGCGTGAGTGTATATATATGTATGTATGTTATGAGTGTATTTAGGATTCCACCTTGAAATCTAAAAAAACGCCGATGCTGTTCACATTGACACACGACTATTTGTTTTCAAAAATACAACCATATTTCTTTTGTAGTAATACTCTTGTCCTTTGACTTCTGAGATCTTCAACGCTTAGGATTTGCACGGATTCAGTGCCTTGAGTTTTCAAGCAGTGTAATTATAATTACGAAACTATTTTATTGTTTGGTTGAACAAACAATTTCTTTGTCATCCGATTCTTAAGGGCCGCAAGAAATTGTAGAGTTTCCTTATTACGGCGGGTTAATATCTGGAAACTTATTGGATTCGGTAAAATTTCAAGCGGTCAAGCTTTAATTAGGTTCACTTGGGTGATTTCTATGGTACATATAAACATAATTTTTAGGACTGCATTGCACTGTGTTGCATGAAATAATCCAATCCAAACATATTATTTCAAATTAACCCGAAGTCACTGCAAGGAGATATTCTCAAGTGAAGTGAATACGTACGTGTTCTACGCGCGGAAATATTTCGTACGATGCTTACGTATAAACCGAACCAATTTAAAAATACTTCAAAACAAAAACATGCTCACGTTGCGAACACATGCCGTAATGTGTCGGGTAATCATCCATATAAGCTAGTGGAGATGAGTCAATGCTCTTAGTTGCTATATCCTGTATAGATAGTGTAATATAACTGTGCTTCCGTTGTAATGACTGGCTGTCGATGATTAATAGCTTATTGGCTATTTTAGAACTGTTTACGTTTTTGTGATTGGATTCCTGAGTGGTCACTGTTGCGTTTGAATTTACTCCGTTTGAAATAATTTTGCTTTACAGCTTCTCAAATTTTATCGATTAATAATTAATCTTTCATTGAAATAGGGTGATAAAAATTACTTCTCAGAAGGCTACCTTTAAATTTTAAACCGATTTAAAAAAAAGATGGAGGTTCTCTCTCAAAAAAACGGGGATACTGATCATGTTTTTATTCGTATCATATCATATGTATGTATATGTGTGGCGCGAGACAGACAGATTAATGACTACGGTGCATTTAAGGTACGCGCTCATAACTCATGACCTGTACCAACAAGGCATAAACATAGTAAGTAATCTGTACCCAAAACTGAATAAATTATTTTCACCGAAGCCCAGTTTACTTCATGAATAAGTCTCAGTAAACTCATCAAAATCTTGGAGTAGGATAGTGAATAATATAAATCAGTATTCTTCAAATAATTTGCTGTTCAAATTATGCATTGCTTTTATGATTAGTTACGAAAATTGTTTTACGCAGATGAAATGTTTTTCTGTTTTTGTATTCCTTGGAGTCGTAATTCTTCATGAAAGCAGAGGCCAATTATGCTAAAGTTTATTTTACTGTTACTTACTTTTTGGAAATAGCGCATTTCCTTTTGGAAGCTTAGAAACAAGTCTTGGTATTAACTGTAGCCTTAACTAGCTGTGCCCTGCGGTTTCACCCGCGTAGATTTAGTTTCATCCTGATTGTCGCGGTACCCTGATATTTTTAATGAATTAAAGTAGCCTAAGTTACTCCTTGAAACATCAGCTACCTGCCAATGAAAGTCCCGCTAAAATCGGTCCAGCCGTTTCGGAGATTACCCGGAACAAACAGACAGACAGACAGACAGAGAAAATTTGTAAAACTTGGTTTTTTGTGTCTGTAGCGTGTATACTTTCATATGAATTTAGTGAAAAGCTGTTATTTTGTATTTACAAACAGACACTTCAATTTTATTTATCTGTATAGATGTATAGATATGTAAGCTATGGAAAAGACCCCAATATACGTACTATAAGCATCTATACAAACAACCCTTTAAATGCCTTGCACATAATATTCGTAATGATATTAACGTGTGGAACGACGGTACTTAAGGATTTCGACATACTCACGTCACGAGTTGAAAGGCTAGAGATTTAATAATATCTGAAGTCTTAGAAATTCAATTCCGCTAATCTGACCTTTACTATTCAATAAATGAACTTTAATACTTGATTACATCAATGCTATATCCAACAAAATGTTACGAGGTATACCTAACTCAAGGTGGGTCCTGCTGGTGTAATAATGAAACTGATTTACATGGGTAGGCAGACCGACCTTATATGTAAGATATGATTGTTCCATATCGTTAGAATTCGGAATTGGATTTCTTCGGCGTTTTCCAGAACTCCCAGAGAGGAAAATATGCCTTAGCTTCTACCCGTAAATTTTTCCGCCTTTGGGATCAAAGCTTCTTGTTCCAAATAAAATAAAATTGGTTTCGCTGCTTACACATAAAATGCTAGCAGATGGACAGACTTTTTTTACCGACAATAAAGAGCCACACGTCTGTCAGATCGCACAATGATTGTGTCCTTAAACCTGATAAATGACAGGAAACTTTTCCCATCTATATCTATACAGATAAATAAAATTGAAGTGTCTGTTTGTAATTCCAAAATAACAGCTTTTCACTAAATGCGTATGAAAGTATACACGCTACTAACACTAAACAACCAAGTTTTTAATTTTTTCTCTGTCTGTCTGTTTGTTCCGGGTATTCTCTGAAACGGCTGGACCGATTTTAACGGGACTTTCACTGGCAGGTAGCTGATGTTTCAAGGAGTAAGGCTACTTTAATTTATTAAAAATATTAGGGTGCCGCGACAATAAGGATGAAACTAAATCTACGCGGGTGAAACCGCGGGGCACAGCTAGTTAATAATATTATGGAACATGGATTTTGTATGAATTTGTCAACCAATAATCTAATTGGTGTAATACCTCTGCACTGAGAATATAACATACTCGTAAATGCCATCTTTGCCTTGATTTGAGTTGACGAACACCACCGGAGCCACGCCATTTGAGTGAGTCACTTCACATTTGATAAATGGTATCCTTATAGAATGAATCGACACTTAACAACCTTAATAAGTGTGTCATGAGTCTGTATTGTATGAATACCTCACAGATAATGAATGTGAAGGAGCTTACAAAGAGCAGCAATTTCTTTGATCACATAATCAAAGATCAGTTCAGCGAAATCTGTTAAGGTTGTGCCACCATACCGATTTGAGACCATGTTTTTTTTGACAAGAGGCTTGAAAAATTTTACACGTTTGTGGGATTCAGCAGATGGTAGACTGGAGGGTTTGCGAATCCGTTGCGGGCCATTTAGGAAGGAATATTAAGCTCTCTTCTAAAAGGTTCCCAGTTCATAACGGTCCGGAAAGACCGCCTGCAACCGCTGGTTTAACAAAGCGGTAATGTGGGCAGAAAATGGTATTTAGCAGCTTAGGGCGATCTCCGACAGGTTTGGTACAGGATGGTTTAAAAGTAGTTCCATCTCTTTATACATACACATACAGACATAGTTTTAGTCCGAGTTTGGTCTAGTCTTGGTAAACAATTTGTGGTAATAAAGGGGTTAAGGTTTTCGTCAACACATAGTTATGAGCCGGGCAAATTCAAACAGTTTAGGGTTTATCTGGTAAATACAGCCACATTACTCAAAGATCACCAGGGTCGATGTTCCAAAGGTCCCTAAAATAAAAACTAAACAAACACGAAGCTCAGATATCTTTGCTAATGACTGTTTACTCTAGCTAGTCTCAGAGAACGTTAGTCATTCAGACGACATGGAAGCTTTTACTGAAGTCAAAGGTCAATTGGTTTTGTCGTTGTAGGGAAGTTATCTAATTGGTGTTTTAGATAAAGATGTGGGTCAGCGACCTTTGAGCGTAGGTACTTTTATCAACAGTATTTTTTGGAGTATGTAATCATTTGTTAGTTAATATCTCTGGATCATATCAATTGAACCGTCTGAAGATCAGTCCTGGTGAACTCGTTAAGTGGGCGTCGTGGCATTACATACATGGCATACGTAGCCTATAAATTGATCTACAGGCAAAGTTTCCCTTGTGGGCATAATATATGTGAAACGTAATAACGCGACATCTGTTACGAAATATTCCATACACGCTGGTATTGAAATGTAATAACTAAATTCTCGGTACTTGAAGAGACAGCGACAGCCGGCGACGGATTTACTTACCATTATGTCAGAAAAGATGCTGTTGTTATAACTCTGCTCACACTTGCAAGATTTTGTGAAGATACGTTTTTACGTCATATTAATAATAACATCAGAAATCTATAACAACGTTAGTTTTTTAATATATTTTTTTTGTCACGAAAAGATCTTTTTAGTGCTCTTTTAGTCATCTAAAATGTTTGTGCCTAAATTCGTCTTGAACTTAAGTTTGTCACATTTGACCTGAAATTTTCGAATCTAGATAACGTATACGCTGCAAAGGGAGATTGGGTATTTTATGCTATTGTCAATTGTCCCTGAAGGCTAACTAGACATACAAATCTAGTAATCAATATAAGAAGGTACCCTACCGAGCTAACAGTCTGCCTGGCCCCTACACAGCAACCAGACAAATAAAATATTCACGGCTTGTTAGACACAATAATCTATTTACGCTTTCATGTGCTGACCGCTCGTACACAAGAGTTATCATTCGGACAATTTTATTGTGTACTCTATTACCCGTGTGATAGTGAACAGAGTGCGGTGGCAAATACCCTTTGAATAGCTGAATGGTCTACCTAATTAGGGGAATTGAATAGAGGAGGAAAATATTATAGAGAAACAGAAAACTGTTTATGTTTGAGGATTTGTCGTGGATATTACAAACAAGGCAATGAAATCAGCACTAAATAAAGGTAAATCACTTGTTATTTGACAAGCTTTACTTACTAACTTTTGCCCTTGTTTTCGTTCGCGTCTTCTTTGCAATTTTTTGTCGCACGTATGTTGGTGGTGGATTTTTACAAAATTCCTAGTATTTTATTATTTCCAAACTCGAATAGTATCTTTGAATTGGAAGCGTAGAATAAATTTGAACTTACTACAAGCAGTGCGGAAGGAATCTAGGAATAAATCGTTCGAAATGATACACTCGCACAGACTTACACATCTACGAGATAATAAGCGGCTTTGACGTCAATATGGGGTGTCACGTCGTGGCCGATCGCGTCCACGTCATATTTTACAGGCATTTTTCAAAACTTTAAATCGACACAACTATTGATAGTACCTAAATGAAGGAGTGAATTTTATTAATCTCACACTCAATTGACCAACAGTTCTTTAATAAGGTTCTAGACTTTATACCTGATACCTCATTATTCCACACTGCTTAGTTAGTTTATTTTTATACTGTGTTGGAGGATTCAAATTAATCGTGGATAATGTGGATATATTACAGATCAATAGAATCAGTTTAAGCTACATATTTGAGTTACGTTAAATACTCATTTATCACATAGTCAATACTTTATAGGCGACAGTTTATGCAAAATAAGTCCCATTTACCATAAAGAGTAAATAAAAACAAAGTGATATCATCAAAATTCAGAAGTGTCGATAGTGTCAATGTTACATTATGCCCGTCATGAATAAATCAAAGAAAGAATGGACCGGGATCCGCGTATGTGGCCTTTTATCCAGTTTAGTTTAAGGTAAATAAACCTTTGTGGTTCCTGACCTAAGCCTTTGTATAAGAACTAGGATAACTAAAGTTGATGAATGGTGTAACTTTGGCATTTGAATTTGCTACAGAGCCGTTTTTGGTGTCCCTTGGGCAGGCATGTTTTGGTATCATACACTTCGGTTTCAATATTAGCATAGGCTAAGTACTAATCAATATGGACGTGTAGCGTTGATTGAAATAGCTAGCTGAACCCGTTAACTATAGTACTATCCCACTGGAATCGTTTATTTTCTGGGTGAAATCAGTCGAATAATATACTTGCCAAAATATGTTTTTATGCTCAGCCTAAACGCGTTGAGTACTTGTGTAGTGTGAAGTGAATTCGACCTATTGCGTTTTAGGTCAAGAACAAATTCGTCATAAAAACCTTTAAATAATTTCAAAGATTTAATCCTCTTAGCCATTATTTTAGTTTCAAAGTGATGGTATTCTTAGGAGTATGACTTATTCTCGGATTATTTCAATATTCCCGTAGTTATCAAACCAATGTAATAATTTGTTAGGTGCTCAACATTGCCTATTATATTCCGGTAACAATGGATTCAGTTAGTTCATTAAAGCTATATTGGTTTGTTTTAGGGTAGAGCACGATCATTTTCAGGCTGTCGGCAATATATTTGCTTGATTTTGAAATTATTTCTAATCATCATTTCATTCGAAGGTCACCTTCCTACAAAGCCCTTTCTCCCAATTATCTCCACAACGACCAGTCAAATGCCACATAGCTCATCAGATTATCTGGTCATCGTGTAAGAAGTCTGCCAATTTTCCAGTACTCGTTCACTATCTCGAACCTCTGCCCAAATTTCTGTAAGCTTTTGTAGCTATCCTTAACCAACTAACCGGTTAGTTGTTCTGTAGATATCTGCGATTAACTTGCATATTTGGAATTAACAACATTTTGAGACGCATATCACATTAAATTATAATTGCTTACGTGTGGCTTAGCACCACCTTTACTACGTTAGTTATAATTGAACTTTCCTCGTTAACTGCCAAGTTCCGGGATCAAGTTTTTGTGGCCGACTGTATCGCAGCTGCTGGCCGGTAATTTCGTTTTATCGCTTTAACTAATTATGATTTAGTGCTCCAATTATGGTGGATTCAATATTTTATGACGTCAAGCAAAGTATCCTCAAGTACCATTTGACATTTTTAAGTTTGTGTTGTTTGTGAACAAACAATTATTGTTAAGAACATTCTGCAAAGATGATAATGAATCTCTCTCAGATGTCCCAAACGCAACCGTCGACCAAAAGCAACACACACATAGTTAGTTCCAATTTCCAAAAGAGATTTTAATCCAAGTGTTCACACATTGCACGCGGTTTAACTAAATCTCGCAGCCACCTCGACTTAAAAATTACGAACTTTGATACAAAACGTGTAGATGCGTGCTAAATATGAACGCTCTTTGGACCTTGGCAATTGACATTATACTTGTTTTTCGATGGCTCGTTACCCGTAAATAGAATTTAGACTCCTATAAATAGAAAGATTTACGCGAAAACTTGTAAAGACTAAGAACTAAGCCCACGAACCTAAAGTTTTACTCGCTTAGCACTCGAAGCACAGCTGTGAATGATAAATCCTAATTATGTCGTATTGGGTGACTCAGTCAGAAACGACAGGTTAATAATCATGCATGAAATATATCTTCAATTCTCATACTAAAAGTGTATTTAGTAGGAGAAAAAAGCGACAAAAGAACATTTTTCTGTTAAAATATTAGTAAGTAGCTCAAACAATTCTAAAAATATATTTTTTGTTACAGAATACGGATATAATGGAGAAAGCACCAGAATAAAATAATACAATAATGAATTGATGTGCGAGGCAACGGAAAGCAATAATTGTTAAGATAGTTCCTACGCTGTAGTGTATGATATTAGTAATGCCTGGGGATTTGTGATATAGTGTTAAGTGATGGATACGCTGCACGTGGGCCCCTTGAGCAAGGGGTCCAGTCGGAGCCAGTCGCCGAGCGCCGCGGATTTGAGGGACCCGGCCGTAGTCACTGATGATGCCGTCATCAGGTCCAGGGTTCAATCTCCTTCGACAGCTCATCATGTCGTTAGTGTGAGTATTGCCTCGACCTAAATTATAAAATTATGTACACTACTGTCTGTACCACGGAACCGGTCTTCTTCTGGGACAGATTTTTGTCATATTCTGGTTCTTTGTTTATCTGTAGTATAAAACACTAAAGTTATTATAGAATGAACTGTGGTAGACAATAGGGTCGGAGGTTAATAATTAACTTCTTCAAAGTATCGAATAAAATCAGTAACAAAATCCAAGAATATCCGAGTACCCACCCGAAAATAATCGGAAAAGCTTGAGTTGAAATATTATTGTAATCAAAAAGCAATGTACGAGTAAATCCGTTGTTCCATTACTTACAAGGAGAATAAACTCAACATTCGATAACTATAAACGAAGATGTTTAATTGGTTACATCCTTGAAACGATATAAAGTACCCTTTTGAACCTCTTGGTTCATTTCTGTGTATTATTGGTCTTTATTTTATTAACCTTTATTGTAGACCGCGAGACAGTTGATTCAAGTTATTAATGTCTAAGACCAATCGATATGCCCAGCCTTTTATTAGACTCAAATCACACAGTAGTGATGGTTCGATGAGCTTCGATCTCCCTTTAAAATACAAGTTCTATTCCTATTAACACCTCCACTCTGATAATACACATAAAATTTGTTTGATTTAAATTCTTATCATATTGGCTTTATCACTTGGGTCAGACTCGCCGAATATTTTTTCCGCATTACCAATTGGTCCATTAATTACACCAGCGATAAATCGGACTATAATTAGGGTCACACGGGCTATCAAGATCGCCATCCTTTAGCGGATGTTGCCTAATGAACCTGAAAATTATGTCATTGTCCTTTGATTAATCGCGCTTCTTTTGCGCTCACCGTATTCTTAGTATCTCGAATCAAACGGTAAATTGATCCCGGAACTTCCTTGTATGTAGCAATCAGAGACTTATTACTATAGACGCAGAAATAACTGTACCACCACTACAACCTACAGCACGGGAGAGAGATTACTATCATCAGGCTGTGTGAGCAATCAGACATGTAGCTTGATTAGTGACACATTGGATATTTGAAGTTGGTGCTAAACAAAATTGTCATCTATACATCTATACAGATAAATACAATTGATGTGTCTGTTTGTAATTCTAAAATAACAGCTTTTCACTAAATGCAAGTATACACGATACTGACAATAAAAAACCAATTTTAAAATTTTTCTCTGTCTGTCTGACTGTTTGGTCCGGGTAATTTCTGAAACGGCTAGACCTTCAACGGGACTTTCACTGGTAGGTAGCTGATATTTCAAGGAGTAACTTAGGCTACTTTTATTTACTAAAAATATTAGGGATTCGCGACAATATGGATGAAAATAAATCTACGCGGGTGGAACCGCAGGGTACAGCTAGTTAATAATATAAGCAATCTTTGGATCTGAATTAAGAAGAACTAAAACAGAGATATCCCAAAAAAAGTCAGTTGATGTGACAATGGACAGGGCCCGTCGCAATGATCGAATGACCTGTAGAGCAGAAAAGTTTGACCACGCACTAGACGACGTAGCTTAGGAAAGGTATCAAACTAGTGAGATGGTCAGGGTCAGATGACCTGGTAGCGGTGACTGGTAGGAGCAGGCGTGCAAATTGAGTGAGTAGAGGCTTCAAAAGTGGATAACTTTGCCTTAAATTATGATTATGATTGAATGATAAAGGGATACCAGCGAACTGAAGTGATTAAAAAAGTGTCCACGTAATTACGCAAACACGTAGGTCAAGTGTTTAAGTTACGAGTCCCGCATTTGGATGTGACCACGAAGACAGAGGCCCTCTTAACAATCTTAAGCGCCATCTAGAGTCTAAGAACATTTTTTCAGTCATATTAGCATGGTAAGTACACTTCGTTTTTATAATGTTGGTAAGAATTATTTTCATCAAATATGCTTCCAGCGCTAGTTTTAGTTTAATGAGTACTTTAGTACAGTCAACGTCATTAATAAATTATGCGGGACGTTTTATTAAGAGTCTGACGTCAAATGATCGGCGCCAGTGGAAATGTTTCAGTTCGTTCTATTTCAAGTTTAATCACAATGTTTGGTGTACCAAAATACAACTGCACTAGCGTTGATTAGTTTTACACTATCATGTCACTATCGATCACGATCACTTGGAACAGCTTACTGCGCAGGTGCCAAATTATTTGTTTGGTTCAATTTAAACAAATTGTTCAATATTTTCTTCACAACCAAATATAATCTTACTGGTTCGAGATATTTTTGAGGTTCGAATGCAGTGTTGGGATATTTAATCAGTTTCGCAATAATCTTAAAATATCACACATATTTCTATAGAACTGAGCTATTCCTCACGCTGTAAGAATAGTCTTCAGAAAATTCTCAAGGCGTGTAGTTGCCCAGATATTTCTAGTTCACCCCCCCCCCCCCTATTCGATCATACTATAAATTTTATCTTCGTCTTTTCTGTTTCCCTCACTTAAATACATGCACATGTCTATCGCTAACTTTGTCGAACTTAAATCTCCCGAGTTCTATTCCCCGGAAATCCTCTGCATTGAGACTATTCTTTACAAGTAAAATCCATTATTTACCAAAATTTTTTGTTCATTAAAGCACTTAGCGTGTCAGATATGTGTAATTGCTGCCGATTATCAATGACAAGCGTGACCGACAGTTTAACTGCTTCTCTGTGTTTGTGTCGAGTTGATTTAGCCGACTGTACACAGCCATCAATTTATTCACAGGCGGTGTGCACGCCTTAACCTAGATTATTCTCCATTGAAGCTTTGGATTGGCGCTCTTATGGGGAAATCGATAGCCATGCATCAATACCAATTATAATTTGCATATCTAATCCAAACAAGGAGGCTAAGCTATATTATACTTTGATTACTGTCTTGTGGAACATAGGATATTAAAGGCTTTAGTATTCTTGACTTGCGGTAGACTTACACTTTTGAATACGTTGTTGAAAGTTAGACCCTTGCAAAGCACTTAAGCATGTGTAGGAATTGACCAACTTTACACTATATAAACATAATACTTTAGCATAAAATTTTTTGGTTGACGTGTTCACTGTAGGCTTTATTGAAGCAATTATTACGCTAAAATGTCGTAGTTATAGAGTAAGCGGCATATCGTATATAGATTAGATAAGGAAGGACCGTATGGTGACCAAATCAAAATCTAACCCTATGAAAGTCACTCGTACGTAATAAGCCCACTACTATGATTGGTATCTTTACTTTTCCCGTTTGGAGGATCTCTTTCTGGTATTTATTTCTGGGACTATAGCAAAGATAAATATTATATAGTAACATTTGTAGAGCTGTTAGATTGTTAAGTTACCAATACGAAAGAGATGGATTGCTGTATGCATTATTGAGTCTGAACAGCATCAAGTGTAGGTAATCTGTAATTTTTCTCTTCGACTCTTCAAAGAAATAATTTTTAATGAAAACTGCATAATTTAGACGACTTCCCGCAATAATGAATGTGTTTTTACGTCATGGGCTCTTTATTATAGCTTTTTGAAGGCCACTAACTTCCTATTTCATACGTTACAAGGCTAATTATTGTGACACGTTAATTATGTTTGCACTAATACATATTAATGATTTTGAAATAACTAACTCCGCTCTTATGGCGTGCTGTCACTATATGTAGGAATGATTCTAATTTAATTATCATGCGATATCATAGGTACTTCGTATGATTTGTGTGACTGTCTGTATGTCCTTATCTTTATTGTGAATATTTATACCAAGTTTTTTTTTGGTTATTTTACATAATTTTTTTTTGAAATATACAAAGTACCAGCTGAGTTTCTTACTGGTTCTTCTCAGAAGGTTAGTTTCCGCCCTTTTTAATATTAAAAAGGCTAACTTTATTCCGCATAACCATGGAAAAGATGCCTTGTGAGATTGTCGACATATTGGAAAATTGCGGTCTACGACTAGTACTTATGGTGTAGTACTTACTTTATAATAAAGCTGTACTCGTCTGTATAGTATCAATATCCATGTCTCATGAACTGTACAATGAACGTAAACTTTGGCATAGTTTAACATATTGATTGACCCACTTATTTCGCACTAGTTATAAGCTCTTGAAACGAAATACATTATTTTCTTCTTCTTACATACATATTCTCACGTTTGTATTCCCCGAAGACGTAGGAAAAGGTGTACTTTAACACCCACATTCCACCAGTCATGTTATTGCCCCATGTAAGAGGGGACGAGCTTATTGCCATTAACGGAGAATAAATCCAGACTTCGTACCGCTAATGGGGGATTACAGATGGGATACCCAATGAAACTACAAAAGAAGCACAGACATATTCAAAAAATAATACAGACAGACTCGGTGCCACTACAATTTTGGTATGAGTTGAGAATGAGAAGTATATATAATAAGTATAGCAATCGACTCGATTGTACCTACACCAAACCATAGAGTAATAAATATGTATTTAAATGACATAATTTATATATTCAGACCACTTCCATATTAAAATGTACGTTCTAAATTCCCAGGAGAAACTTAAAATTTAGTTAAAGTGAACCTTATTGTGTGCATTATAGGAGCCATCGTCGAGCAGCTCGCTTTCGCGGCATGGGGAGCGGTCTCACCACGTCAAATCGCACTCCAGGGACCTGGGTAGCAGCCCACTGTCCGCTAATAACACTGGCAACAGCTCTAGAGAGTAAGTTGTTTTATACAACCCATATTCATAATAGTGGCCTGAGGCCTAACCATAAGCTCTTATTACAATGATATTTCAGTTGTGTGACAGTGACAGACATATACATGTCATAAACATCTGTCTCGTAAAATGAAATATGAAAATGATTTATTCAGCTTAGGCCCTGGTAAGGCACTTATGAATTTCGAGGAATTTACCACCACCACAAGAGTTAAACTATCATGCTAATAAGAGCTATAAGAGCAATAAGAGCTTCTCATGGTAAGGTCCCTGTCATCTGCCTCGTTGGTTTATTTGGTCTACTGAATAGTAACAGGCTCCTCGCTCTTTGCTTACAGAAGCGATATTAAATGTATGAGAATGAAAAATGTCACGTGCCTGATTTTTATTACGTCTACAGGCCCTGGTTACGATCATCAGATCTGACAAAGGATTTTTCAGCACCCCGTTTATACGCAATAGGCTCGCCATCTATTATATGAGACTTTAAATAACTGGCGAAATGTGAGTCTCTTATAAAAACACCTCTTCCTACCGCTTCGGGGAATACAGGTGTACATACACATGCTGAAATTTAGTAGGTATAGGGATTTAAAGGGATCTCTCAGCTTTATGATTCAATAAGTACATAAACTGTTTTTATGTAAGCCTGTTAAACTAAAACAATACCAACTAAGATTGCTTATGTTCCAGTCTGGAAGACTCGCCGCAAAAGAAGATGTTATCCGGTCTGATAGGATCCAGTGACTTTGGAGGAGCAGTATACAGTCCTAACGTTTCATATGCATTGTCTTCAGCTGACGAATACGGCTCACCGGCTTATAGAGGTAAATACACCATGAAAAATACCCTACCAAGTTGGCATACATTTGATGACTCAATGCTACCAGTACTATAATTTTACCACAATATAGAAACCTTTAGCTAAACTTGCAGATCGTAAAGAGTATAAATATTTGGATATTTTTGTATTTTCTATGAGATAGAACCCTTATTTAGCGGTGTTTTAAATCAACATGAAATAGCCTGTCCACTACAATCTAAAGTCGTACGAAGTCTACTGGGTGTGGAGAAAATAAATTTAATTATGAACTTAAATGTTTTATTACAGGTCAGGATGGTGATTATTTAAATCAAGGTAATTTCCCCTTCATATTTACAAAATATTTTAATCTAGATTTAATTCGCGGCCTTTAGTCTACGCAATAAAAGCAAATGAGTATTTATTCCATCAGTGCACTCACACATATGCGCTGCAACGTCACCTCGCGTACTCTTGTGACATTATTGTACTCTATCGGAGCATGCATGAACCTGTCAGTGAATGTGTGCGTACTGCTTGCCTTTTGTATGAAGTTTGGTCTCTAGTAGAATATTTACTCATGTAGTGGTAACTCTCTATATCAATTGAATGGCTTAGCCGTAAAAAGATACACACAGACAGATATTTTATTAGTATAGTGATTCTTCTTCACGTCTTCTCTCGATACTCTTCGAAGGGATATAGGTGTTGCAACACCCACTTTTCGTCGTAGTCAATATGATTAGGTTCACTGTCTCTAGCCATAATGAATTTCTTCCCAGTCATTTTCCTTCACCGTGAAGTTCGTGTGATATTACTGCAATTAAATTTGTAGAGAATCTCATTCATAAAGACCAATGTGATTTGAACTCGCTTCACTGTCATTGCAGGCGAGCTCTCAAATCACTCTACCATTACGTTGACTTTGGTTTAATTATTATGATTACCGAGCATGTACATCACGTACTAGTGGAGTGTGTCAGATATGAGTCGGAGAGGCGGGCGTTGGCTGCAAAACTGAACATAAGAACCCTTGATGTTGGAATGTTCCATACAATATTGTCGTCGCCTACAACTGAGGCAGCCAAATTAATTTTTTTGTTTGTTAATCAGGGTTTGACGAAAGATTACAATTTAGTTGGTAGTACAAAGTAAGAGTCGAATGGGACTGATATGTAATAATGTACAAAAGTCCAGAATAATAAATTAATAAAAAAAAAATATTATGATTAATCAATACCAACGCTGATTAGTTACTAGTTTTATCATTAAAACCGCAATATAGAGACTACAATGTGTATTGTCCCGTTTGTAACAACATAACAATGTTACATACATTTTCCCTTATATTAATTAACTTGTCACGTACAGTAAATCATTAGTGTATCGCATTAGCTATGTATACTACGGATTTTGTGTAAATTAATTTAATTTGTTATTAAATAAATATTTTTTCTGGTACATTATAATAATAAAGTACCAGGCTAACATAAATGTGTGCAAACGCACTTCCCTTTATAACAAAACATCGGCAGGAGTAAAATCATTCTTTCTTTCTCTTTATATCTTTTTGCGAGTATTTCCAAAGGGGTGATCATAGTTTTAGTCCGAGTTTAATCTATCGTGGTTTAAACTGTGTTTTCTACTAGGTGATTTGGTTTAAAAGTTTAGGAGAAGTAACCAATGTGAAAGAATTGTACCAGGACAACATATTAAGTGAGGTGTCAATATGTTTATAGACGAGAGTGATGGTGGCAATGTGACGTCATCGAAGGCGCTGGCAGCTATAGCACACCTCAACAGTAAGATAGAACGAACCAAGGATTTGATCCGGCTAGAGCAGACAATAAGAGATGGTGAGTTATACTTACACCTTTTAATTGCAGCAGTTTTAAACACATATTTTTTTTCGGTATATACTCTTCTAACTAATTTATCAACATACTTACAGACCGCGACGTCAGTCATTCGTTAGCGTGGAATAGTTACCTTAGGTTAACTCTAACTTCAACCCGCGACTTCATTTACGTAGCGTGATGATATATAGCCTATAACCTTCCTCAATGAATTGGCTATCTAACACAGTTTTTTTTTTTCAAATCGGACTAGTAGTTCCCGAGTCTGAGATTGGTTAGCGCGTAGATGCAAAAAACTCTTCAACTTTATTTATTAAGTATAGATATTGTAAAGACACACAACTAGTATTTGTTTGTATATTGGCGAGTAGTGCTTGGAATAACTTACCGATTTATTGAAATATTTTATCAATCTAAAGTTAAGTAGCGTCCTCGACTAAAAATGGGTAAAATATTATTATTTATTTAAATTATTAATTAAAATAATGAAAAATGTTAGGTATTTTAATCATACAAGCAGTTCTATAAAGCTCAATAAATAAATACATTTAGTTTCTGTAAAATTTAAAGTTGTCGTTTCGCGTAATTCTCGTTCAAGGCTCTAAGCAAATACTTGTGTAAATGCGAACGAATCAAATCTGCGACCTTAGACTTTACAAGCGAACCATTGAACTATCAGTCTCAGTACAGTTAAAGTGATGTGGTATAAGTACCGACTCCTGCGCACATACACCGTGATAATTACTTGGCACATTAACACACTTCGCACAATATAATAAGGAATATAGGGTCATGTCTTATTAGAAACTAATAGTTTATTGGCACTAATAACCATCTAACAATAAGTTAGTAATAGGTAATGATCAAATTACCTATGATTCATTGCAATAAAATGTTTGGGAAGTCATTGATAGAATTCTATAGGTAATCCTTAGTTAATAACAGTATTCTATAATTCTTATCTCCACGCTTACCCAGAGGAGACACCGAAGGGGTAGGTAGAAGTGTTAGAACACCATCTTCTCACCGAACATAATTAGATGCCAATGTGTCAGATGGTCTGTCAGGTACGCGTCAGGCAATTACATTAGTTTTTGAATGTTTTCTCAGACGTATGCAGCTTGCATCACGCTGTTTTCAATCACTGTAAAGTTTGTGTTACCGCCTCGCCTATTCTGCGAGCTAATACCGAGGCAAAGTGATGCCTTTACGATGCTGATTCGTGTCGTATGATTTACAATAGGAAAATTCAAACAAATGATTCTGAACTTGTACCGAGCTGGACCATTATCGATAAAATTTTATCTATAAAGTGTTCCATTAAATGTTCTGAAGAAACCTCATTTATGTTACAGACAACGTGAACGAGTACCTGAAGTTAGCAGCGAACGCGGACAAGCAGCAATTGCAGCGTATTAAAGCGGTATTTGAGAAGAAGAACCAAAAGAGTGCGCTCTGCATCGCTCAACTGCAGAAAAAACTGGAAGGGTACAATAAGCGCATTAAAAGCTGGGAGGTACGCACAACTATACTTTATATACCTGGGCCTGTAGACAAAGTAAAATTATCCTCACGCTTCGCTAGTAGAAACGATACTAAATGTACGGGAATGACATATGTCACATGACTGGTTTATGTCATTTCCATAATTTTATTGTCGTTTCTGTTAGCGCGAGAGAATGTTACTTTGTCTAGGGCTACTGATATGCATCACCTACCCCTTTGTCACAAATCACGCCTGAAAAGGCTCCTACACCCTGTATGACCCTATTGCGGATTAATCATGATACTATACATGAAGCTGTTGCCCTGATCCCGTTGCAGTGTATATCATATTCATCACAAATTAATATCACCGTGCACACTTTACATATTTCTAGTGTAACGTACTTGCTATTTCAGTACCCCTATCACGAGTTTGCCACCGTTTTCGTAATCTATACTCGCTAGCGTCACCTACAATCATTGTATGACATATTTTAGTTCTTCATGTCACAGCTAGGAGGCGCTGTGCAATTTCTTATACAAATATTCGACGGTGACGCTAGCGACTATAAATTACGAAAACGGTGGCAAACTCGTGACAGGGGTACAGATCCTCATATTTAGTAGGACTCCATAAGTAATTGGAACTCGTCTGCCAAAAAATAATATAAGTTTGAATGTACTGCTTGATTACAGCAACATGGTACAAGTGGGCAGGCGCACAGGCAGCCGAGGGAGGTGTTACGGGATATGGGACAAGGCCTTAAGTAAGTATACAGACAGAGAAAAAATTTTAATATTGTTTTTTTAGTGTCAGTAGCGTGTATACTTTCATATGCATTTAGTGAAAAGCTGTTATTTTGGAATTACAAACAGACGCTTCAATTTTATTAATCTGTATAGACATCTAATATATAAAATTCTCGTGTCACAGTTTTCGTTGCCATACTCCTCTGAAACGGCTTGACCGATTTTGATGAAATTTTTTGTGCTTATCCGGTATCTATGAGAATCGGCCAACATCTATTTTTCATCACCCTAAATGTTAGGGGTAGTCCACCCCTAAATATTTTATTTTATTTTTTAGACAAAAATTTTAATTTCTATTTTTTTTATTTATATGGCAAAACAACGTTTGCCGGGTCAGCTAGTAGATGTATATATATATAGATATATATACAAGAACTGCTCGTTTAAAGGTATAAGATGTGTGTTATACAGGAATGTAGGTGGCAACATCCGCGATGGTATAACAGGGTTGGGAGGCAGTGTAATGGCCGCGCCGCGGGAGTTCGCCCATCTCTTCTCGAGGTCCAACCGCTTTGGATCAGCAGACAACATCACACAGCTAGCCGGTCTGTATCTTTGCATTTAAAATAACTTACAGATAACATTCAAACTAGGTCTGTTCATAACGTCCTTTCAAGTAAATGAAGTGTCTATTAATTAGTGGATTGCAGGCTTACTTAATCTAACCTAAAAATTGTTTGTTTACGCCTGTTCTGTCTATAAATTGAATGTTTTTATGATAAACTGATGGTGAACCTATTTAAAATAAATAAATCAATAGTTGGAGTCGCCGTATCAGTACAATTTTTTGTCTGTTTGAATGCATCGTTCTTCTATACAACGTTACAGATATTGATTCGGCTTTTGCTAACATGTAGCAGTTGAACTCCGATGGGTGCATAGCTAAAAAAGCGAAGGCGATTCGCTAGTCGTAAAAAGAACCATGTGAAAATACACCTTTATTTCGCTATTACTAAGACCTTGTAGTACTTTTGTTCAAATTCAAAATTTATTTTATGGACTAATTTATAGACACTTTAGTTGCTCTCTGGTTGGGCGTGCGTGTTGTTGTCACTCACACATACAACGGCACCGTTCACGTACACAAACGTGCTGGTTTGGGTGTGCTGTAGTGGTCACATAATGTAATACATAGAAGAGTTTATGATCGCAGTTTAATTAATACACATACATACGCTCACATTATACAGGGATACCTACCTACGTGGAAACCTTAATTTTTGTTAGATGGGAAATTTAGGATAAGGATTGTCCTCAATAGAAAAGTTTCATGCAAATTCATTTGGTGAGATTTCAGCATATGAATGTCAACTCTCTTGTATTGGGTTTAAGTGCAATTTGGATTGCGTCTATCATATACCAGTCGACTGTCCACTACTCTTCTATGTATTACTTTTGTTCGTAGTTTAAGGGTGTGTTTCCACCAGAGATGTGTGAGGATGCGAATCGAGCTATGTGACTCGCTCAGCGCAGTAATTTTATTGGTTCTTCATGTCTCAATACGGTAGAAACGTAACCTTAATCTGGGATGAAGTAGATAGAATGCGCGCGTAAACCTGACTTCATATAGCCATCGAAAGGGCTATATAGTACATATTTCAATCCGTTTCGAGTTAACATGCATTAAAGAATCTACATGAGACAAGTTAAAGAAAAGGTGTCTGTCATGTTGTATAAGGAGGTCAAAGAGATGACACTGGACAGAGACAAATGGAAAGAGTTGCATCGGTTACACCGACAAGAGTTATTTACTCTTAAATTCATGATGATGACTAGTTATTAGAGGAACTCGTGGCACAGTCGCTATTGCGCATATCATTCGATCAGCGAAGTTAAGCAACCGTACGCCTAGCCAGTAGTTGGATGGGTGACCGCCCGAGTTGCCTCCGTGCCTCGGAGAGCACGTTAAGCTGTCGGTCCCGGTTGCCAATTTAACATCTTTGGCAATCGTTACAGGTCAGTCAGAGGCCTAAGAGAGTCTGACAGCTGGTTTAACCTAGATTGCCGATTTTCCCCGAAAAAGGGGTTGCGAAGGTCAGATGGCAGTCGCTTTGTATAAAAATCTGGTGATCAGCCACATCGGGTTGAATCAAGTGCCGACCCAAGTAAATGGGATCAAGGCCAGGGAGATGATGAAGATGACTAGTTATTACTTATAATTCTTATTTAAACAAAACAATTTGAATCATATCGAAATACTTAATCCATTCTATTGACGTCATCCTATATTGGTGTTCATTATTTTATTCAACCAAGTACTCTGATACAGGGTATTGCTTTGTTTATAATTTGGGTGCAATGTTTATGCACAGTGACAAGCTTCTTCTCTTCTTACATGTACTAAGTATGTTAATGTATCAAATATTTTGTCTCACAGAGAACACGGGTCCTTGTGAGTATGTCTGTAGATTTGCGAAACTAAACCGACATTTCATTTAGCTGTATTATAACTACGGTCATTTGTGTCTATAACGTTCATTAGTTGGAGCTCACGCCATTGAGAATAGGTTATCCACCTTATAACAAAACATAGTTGAAACGAAGACTAGTTAAAAGCTTTGAGTATATCCATCCCTTTTTAAAATAATATCACAGAAAGAGAAGGAGCTACTTTTAAACCAAGGACTATATTAGTCTGTTTTGTAATAAGGGGGATTGGTTAAGGTTTGCCGGTTCTAATTACACCGTTAGACCAGTGGTTCTTATACCTCACTGCTACTCAAGGTATAGCGGTTTTGACTTCCGCGACCTTAGAGACCAGGGCCTGTAGACAAAGAAACATTATCCTCACGCTTCGCTACTAGAAGCGATACAAAATGTACGGGAATGACATATGTCACGTGACTGATTTATGTCATTTCAATGCTTTTTGTTATCGTTTCTATTAGCGCAAGCGCGAGAGAATGTCACTTTGTCTAAGCCTACAGTAGTGTAAGTTGAACTCTACTCTAAACTCCAATGGCGTGGGTTGTAATTAGCAATACACATACGTGATAATCTATCAAAAACTTCCTAACTCTTCGCTTACCTAATACTAACGCACATTTCATTCATAAATGTTTTACCATAGATCCCTTCACACAATATAGATACTCGTAATACTACCTTTAATATTATCCGTCTGTGTGTAGTATAGGAATAGAGCCCCGTAGTGACCTATAAACGTTAGCCATCACAATATAACATTAGTACCTCTAGCAAAGTGGATATTACCTGTAGCATAAGAGCGCTTTTACATTGGCGAGCTTTTAGTATTGCAGCAGAGTCAAATGCGTACACATTATAAGAACAACTGCAGGGCATGTAGACAAAGTAACGTAATCCTCACGCTTCGCTAATAGAAACATTATAAAACGATACATAATAATTTCCACAGATTTTGTATCGTTACTATTATATAAGCACAAGCGCGTGAGAATCTTACTTTGTCTAGGCCTACAAAACGCCACTTGAGTCCTACAAAAAAATCGATAGTTTTCTTGATTGAAAGAGCACGCGGTAATTTCGATATTCTTCTACTTATACGATATTCTGAGTCACACGTCTGTCGCGTGAGCGTCCCGCTGCTAAGTCGCCTAAGTGTGAAAGAGATCTTATATTAATTATCACGTCTATCTGACTTCTGACACACTCACACTAAGATCTGTCAAATAAATAATATTAACTTATTAGGACCTTGATGTTTGCCAAGTCTTGATGAATGTCAAGTGAATTTTATTTTGTCTTATACTACTACAGCGTATATCCCGCTTTGATCTATACAGATAAATAAAATTGAAGTGTCTGTTTGTACTTCCAAAATTATAGCTTTTCACTAAATGCATATGAAAGTCTACACGCTACTGACACAAAAAGAAGAAAAAGAAGACTAAAAGAAGAGAGAAAATTTAAAACTTGTCTAGTTTTAAAAATTTTCTCTGTCCGTCTGTCTGTCTGTTTGTTCCGGGTAATCTCTGAAACGGCTGGATGGATTTTAACGGGACTTTCACTGGTAGGTAGCTGATGTTTCAAGGAGTAACATAGGCTACTTTTATTTATTAAAAATATTAGGGTTCCGCGACAATAAAGATGAAACTAAATCTACGCGGGTGAAACCACGGGGCACAGCTAGTTGTAAATAAAGTGCCACTTGTATGTCGCAAAGAGTAATCTCTAGGCCTTGATGTTATAATGAATGCCACTCCTTATCCTTCCTTTTACGGAACATTGTCAATCTTAATGCAGGAAACGCTACCAAAGGTACCACTACTTATCTGCAATATTCTTTAAGTCAGGTACACACGAAGTAAACATAGTATTATTTGCATAAATACATGCTCATTATGCCTAAAGTACCATTTAGCACTAATCGTACGACTAGTGTTCACGATGAATGTTATAAGTTGTATGCAAATATACAGTTCTTTGTAACATTATACTTACTTTTGAATATAAGTAAAGTGGTGACGAGCTGTCAGTCTTAAACCTTGTGCAAATTCACACAATGTATTAATTTGGTCGTAAAAATATAATATTTTTAGGGTTCCGTTCCGACAATGGTACGATGACATTTGCTCTAGTGTCTGTCAGTTTTCACACACTTAATCGAATATTATATAATTTGGCAAAGTTATGTAATATAATCAGTTAGTTACGCAGTGCAAATGAAAAGGAAAATATTGAAGTTATTTGGAAAAGTGGAAGGGAGGCCTTTGCCCAACAGTGGGACACTACAGGCTAATAATATTATTAATAATAAATAATTATTTAAAACGGGGTCTAAAATCTAGGAGATTTTTGTATGTAAGAGTTTTGCTTACACATTTGTTTCTTTTTAATGACGTGCAATAGTGACCGAAATTACAGTTGTCTATAGTTGTGTAAAACTGTAAATCACAGCAGAACCAAATCACAATACATATTTAAAAAAACGCACACAGCAACAATGAAAACATAATTTATTACATGTGTAGTATAGCAGTGTGTTGTTAATGTGTGCTATTATACAGCTCACCAACCGTGAATGATAAGCGTAGATTGCCTTAACTATGATAACCTATCTACCTCTCCCAACAAATCTGACAGTGGCATTGAATTACTATGCGAGTGTAGACGTTATTACTTAACACAACGTGTGTGCACAAACTCAAAGAAAATGTTGCTAAATAAACGAGTGATAATCGCGTGATTGTTAATGTTTTTGGACGACGGAAATGCTATTTAAAAGATGCAAAAAATGCAGGAAGAATTGTAAATATTTATTTTTATATTTTTTCTTTATTTAAAATGTCTAAGTTTTTTATACACGTTGCTTGTGTGCTTGTTAAGTGTCGCCATAATTAAGTTCTAAGTGAGGTCTAGTGAGGTCAGGAGCGAGGTTGAAGTTAAACTAGCTTCTGCTTGTGGCTTTGTTTGCACTGAATATGTTTTCGTGACGTATGTAGCTTTCTCACCGCCAATCTCGTTTGGGATTATATATCCGCTGGGAAACATGAAAGCTTATAAATACCTCCTGAAAGGGTCATCCAAGAGCAGGTCTTGGGTGACAGGGATTGTATGGATGAAATTAAAGTAAAATCTTTAACGATTATAATATGCACTGTATATCATCCTGCCTTCCTAGAACCGTTATAGGAAGGCAGGAAGTTGTTACACGTCCTTGAATATAACTAACTATATTATGATATAGCTCGTAATTAGCAGTATGGCTCAATAAGAAGTGTATGAAACGAAAAATTATCTAATGGCTTTCAATAGGTTTTAAGCCGAGTTGGCCGATACAATTTTTGAAAACATCTTCTACGCCAGTTCATTATATTAGGTTATCTATTTACTTATCATAACACATCATGAATCATCCATTCATCATTATATTTATGAAGTATCATTATCTAACGCACACTCCAATGATAAGTAGTACTCTATCAATATATCTAATACATCGACACTATCAACTCTTGTGTAGTCATATATGTGTGTACATTTCTATATGTTAATATAATCCTAATGTCGGAAAGGGCTCCAACAATTTTCATGAAATGTTGTATGTAGATGGTTTCGGGGGCGATAAATTAATCTAGCTAGATTTCATTTTTAGAAAACGTATTTATAAAAGAAGAGCAAAGCTCCGGCTATCCAGGTACATACATAAACACAAATATAATTTACGTCTACTATAAGTTGGATGGGTGACCAGTCGAGCTCCCTCCGTGCCTCAGAGGGTACGTTAAGTTGTCGATCCTGATTACATATACCATCACGACCTTTGAGCAACGATCTTGAATGCACAGTCTTCATTTAAAATAATATAAATAATGCTAGTTCGCTAATTATTCTCGCTGAGCGCTCAAAAATCGTGACGGCACCTGTTACGAGCGAACATCATTAGCAAAAGTCTCCAACACTCCTAATCAACGCTTTCCACAGCTGTATAGTTTTATTGCGTGCACATTAATTTAAAGTACCGTGTGACCTAAACTAGGCTTCACACAATAAACGTTAAAGAAACCATTTTTCACATAAAACCCAACGCGTCACGGCATGTAGTCTTCCCATAAAAATCCGAAAAATACTATAGTCCTCTACCAACGTACCCGCAAAATTACATCATTGTTACAGTGGCTTTTGAGTTGGTTAAAAACATTCAATGCCGTTTCAATAGTAATACGGTATAGATTTTGTAAAATATATAGATCTAAATTTGAATTGGTCAGTTTATGTCACACAAGTAAAATGTATTTACTTGTGCAATTCATTTTGTACCGTGTTGCTTATCATGCTGTCTCCTTCTTGCACCGCAGCCCCACCACACGCGGAACTGAGAGGTAAATAAATTAAGCTTTCATAACGAATATATTTTTCTTCGAGTTAATTAATTTATTTAAAATGTAATTTCATAGTATCTAGCTTGAGTACCAGGAGCCCATATCTCGAAGGATACATTTATGTGTAATAAGTGGGTACAAGGTATTGTAACCTTCAAGATACCAGGATCTTGCTTGTGGCCAATTTTGAATTATTTGCGCTACAGATTAATTTATTGCCATATTTTTTGAGAAGTTTATCCTTTTACTTGGGCAACCTGTCGAATTAATTATTATATATTTACGAGCTTTAATTATGCTGCTGAACAGTAGAAAAAAAATATTATCAGCAGATAAAAACACCCATAGAGAGATTTGAGATAACAGATACAGATTATTCATTGAAAGAAAAGCGTAAAATATTGGGGTATTTACATTAAGACGAGACTTCTTAGTTAGTCTTTCAAGTTAAGACTCGTAAATGAAATTACCTGAGTCCTTACCATAAACTCTTATTACCATCATACAGTGACAGACTTATATGCGTCAAATACATCAAATACATTATCATGGCAATAAGAGGTCAGGGCCTTATAATGTCCAATGTGTATTGAGTGTTGCTACAACGTCCAGCGAACGCGTCGTCGGAAGGGTCGCGGGCGTCCGAGGCCGGCGAGGGAGCTCCCCGGGGGTCAACGCTACCCAGAGCAGCCACCTCCCCGGCGCCCAAATACTCCCCGGACGCTTCGCCCAGCTCCTCGGTCACCAGTGAAGGAGGCCCGTTAGTATTATTTTTTTATTCTGCCAAAGGTAGCCCGCTGCGCTATTTTTAACTCCGTTTGTTCCGGCTTTAAAGTAGCCAATACTACGGATGGCGATTCTTTCACCGCATCTCAGGCAAACGTGACTTAAAGTCAATTTCATTTTCATATTCATAAGTTATGACATAAGCTCGTGGTGTAAAAAAAACTTTTAGATATTGTTTTAACTCATACGACTCAAATGATACCATAGGCCCTATAGGGACTTTAAAATAATCATCATCATCAGCCTATGTTACTCCACTGCTGGACATAGGCCTCCGCTAATGAGTGCCATAGAGACCTGCCTTCAGCTTGCCGGTTAAAATAAAAACGTGCGTAAAAACCCTTGCATATTTAAATGTAAGCATACATTAACTTATACTATATTGAAATGATCTTAAATTCCAGGTACCCAACGCAAGCGGGCTCCAACAATATATCGGAGGCGACGTTCACGATAAAGCCGATATTGAACGAGCTGCGCGAACGCCGGGAGGACTACGAGAGGCTCGCGGAGAGGATCGACGCGCTTAAAGTATGAAACATTTGTTACGATTATGTTAGAAGTTTGTTGTTATAACGTGCAAGGGATTTACTACATACTATGTAGTTTTCGACATTTTTGTTGTGAAAATTGTTGGAGTAGTCCAATATTTTACTACCACATTTGTCGACTGTAGTTGCAAACACTAACTGGCAAGTTGGAATTTTCTTAGGGTATGAAAATGAAAATGATTTATTCAGTTTAGGCCTTGGTTAGGCACTTATGTACGTCGAAGAACTGACTGTTTCGGACTAGCCTTATGAGAAAAACTGGCAAGAAAGTCAACTGGTTACATTTCATTACATAGTTAACAATCATTAACTACAATAAAATTCATATAAAATTATCCACAATAGTGAAAATTTTATCAGCAATTGCAAATTATTGGGGTACACCATTCAGTGCTTTAATTAAACTGTCCGTAATATATTAGTAATGAGATATACGCACATTCTTAGGTTTAGTTTGATGTTCGTCTAATTATTTCAGAACTTATCCCAAGACGTGTCGTTTCTATCGAATGCTTTACAAGAGGAGCGCTTCAAGACTGAACGACTCGAGGAACAAATTAATGATCTCACCGAACTGCACCAGAATGAGGTAGAGTTTACAAGAACATTCCTGTCAAAATTTCTCAAAATGTATTTACTAACGTACCTATGTTCTACCGAAAATTCGGTGTCAGCATTATATATCGTGTGCTCGTTGCTATTTCAGGGACTACATGCAAGTTTCGGTAAATTTTGTGTAATGAAATCACTGCATTTACATTTTACAATGGGGGGATAGACAGGTGTGAGCATATGTACTACAGACTACAGACCATTGTTAGAGTTACTCATTCCATACATCATAGAATTGCTCACTTTTCATTAAAATTTGGTCCAATCTATACATACAGATAAATAAAATTGAAGTGTCTGTTTGTAACTGCAAAATAACAGTTTTTCACTAAATGCATATGAAATTATACGAGGCACTGACATAGAAAAACCAATTTTTAAAATTGTTCATTGTCTGTCTGTCTGTCTGTCTGTCTGTTTGTTCCGGGTAATCTCCGAAACGGTTGGATGGATTTTAACGGGACTTTCACTGACGGATAGCTAATGTTACAAGGAGTAACTTAGATTTTTTTAAAACATTAGGGAACCGCGGCCAAACATGAAATTAAAATCTACGCGGGTGAAACCGCGGGGCACAGCTAGTTTGTTAATAAAAATGTGTGTGATTCGACCATTAATAGAACTTACAAAGTAATTTTCGTTGCAGGTGGAAAACTTAAAGCAAGCCTTAACAGACGTAGAAGAGAAGGTGCAGTACCAGAGCGAGGAGCGGATACGAGATATACACGAAGCACTCGACTTATGTCAGACTAAAGTGAGTTCACATATTATGTAGACATATCATGATTGAAGCATAGTAGAAGATAAACTTTAGAGCACTACGAAATTTTAAAACGGGCATAAGGTGCGTTTACGTTTCTATTCGTCATCCAATTGTAGTCCAATAGACACAAGACTACAATTGGAAACTGTTCGAATAAACTGTAGTGCGGTCAAAGAAGTGATCCTTTAGTGATGTCTCCCGATGATTGGAGGTCGCGTGAGCTCGGCTCATTCTTCCTCGTTCTTTGTAGTGTTCCACGTTGTTGATTCAAGGTTAAGTTGGTGTATGTTTGCGTAGATAAGTAAGCTGGAGCAGTGGGCGGGCGGCGGCGGCGGCGCGGGCGGCGGGGCGGGCGGCGCGGGGGACGCGGGCGGGGCCAGCGCGCTGCCGCCGCGCCTGCTGCTGGTCAAGCTGCTCAACGTGGCGCTCACCCTGCTGCAGCTCGCGCTGCTGCTCGTCGCCACCGTGGCCGGCGTCGCCATGCCCTTCCTGCGCACCAGGTACACCCTCCCGTGCCCACCGGGTACTGCCCCCCGTGCCCACTGGGTGCTGCCCCCCGTGCCCATAGGGTACTGCCCCCCGTGCCCACTGAGTACTGCCCCCCGTGCCCACTGAGTACTGCCCCCCGTGCCCACTGAGTACTGCCCCCCGTGCCCACTGGGTACTGCCCCCCGCACCCACTGGGTACACTCCTCCGTGCCCATCGCGTACTGCCCCCCGTGCCCCTCCGGGTACTCCCCCCTATGCCCACCAGGTACACCGCCCCGTGTCCACCGGGTATACACCCGCGTTCCCACCGCATATAGCCCCCCGTGCCCACTGGGTGCACACCCTGCTCAACGGGTATACCCCCGCGTACCCACACCGCATATAGCCCTCCCAGCCCAAAGGGTATACCCCCCGCCAACCGGGTACATACCCGCGTGCCCACTGGGTATACCCCCCCCCCCCCCATGGTACACCTCCTTCTGCTTGTCAAAATGGAATAGCAATGCTCTTCTCTTTATGCAGTTTAGTTGATTCCCTACGCCACCGCTGTTGGTCTCGGACGAATATGCCTAGATGTGCAGTATTTAGATCCAAATTTGTGATCAACTCACTTTAGTACTAGGAATCATGTGTTATGATGCCTGATAATATTGTTTTAAAACATGTTTATTGTTTTATTTTCCAGGGTGCGAGTACTAACAACAAGCGTAGCGGTAATGGTAGGTGTGATGGTGCTGAAACAGTGGCCGGAGGTGACGCAGCTGTCGGAACATCTGGTCAGGAGGCTCAAAGAGTACATACTAGACAAACACCAGGACAGGTAATGGAGAATATTATTAGGTAGCCTCTACTGGGTGTCATAGGATATTGTTTAAATATTACAAGGACGATCGGCAAAAATGTTATACATACGAAGCGACTGCCGGTAAAAAAGCGAAATAAGGGAAATTGGTAATCTGGGTTAAACCATTTGTCAGACTATATGACTGACCTATCACGATAGCCTAAAATGATAAATTAGCAACTGGGACCGACAGCTTAACGTGATTTGCATTCGCAGTTTGAAGCAGTCAGTGTATTTGAGTCCATATTGTATTGATATAATGTCCAATATTGCAAAATCGGACCGTTGTAACTTTTTAGTTAATAAAAGTCCATTTTTGCCCATTGTCCTTTGGTTAAGTTGTCCATAGTTTATATATAAGTTTGGTTCTATTCGACGCCTACTGATCTATGTAATGAGCAAAATAATTAACATGAAGCGATTTATTTATCGGAGGCTGGTATCATTCATTCGTTTAATAATATGTTCTTGCTAATATTTTTAACCTATGTAACAAATTGTGGTTGGGTTCATAATTTATTTTTTACAAAGTTATCTATGAATGTTTATGTAAAAATCCTTTCAATATTACAGTCAGATGACCCAAAGCAATGATTAAAAATTATGTTCACAGTGCCTTGTAAATGACGGATAATAAGTAAGGTATTAGAACCAGCTGTCACCTATGGATTCGCTTGCGTGATTTATACTAAATGCTGTGACCCCGCGGTTTTACCCGGCTAAGATTCGTATTAAAAACTATGTTGTTCAGAGTTATTTTTTTTACAATTATAAAAAAATATATATTAGCTATCTGCCAGCGAGTGTGTTAAAATTGGTCCAGCCTTTTCAGAGATTAGCCGAAAAAAAAGACAGAAGAGAAGAAAAGTTAATAATTATTTTCTTTGTTAAATGTAAGTATCGTATATACTTTCATATGATTTTAGTGAAAAGCTGTTAATTTGAAATTACAAACAGACACATCAATTTTATTTATCAGTATAGTTTTAATAAATATATCAACCTCCGTAAATATGACACGTATGCAAAACAATTCTCTGTACTCTGTAAACTAAAGAGAGTGATTCGTGTCACATTTAGTTTATACAAGCTACGCGTGTGAACTCTCTCGTGAAAGCTATTTATAATACCTTGTTATTATTGATATATCCACTATAAGTTTCTTGCCGGTTCTTCTCAGAAGGCTTGTTTCCGAACCGGTGGTAAATTCTCGACTTTCATAAGTGCCTTACCAGGGCCTAAACTGAATAAATATTTTTCTTTTTCATTTTCATTTTCATAAACAATTTACAAGGTACCGTGCAAACTAACACACTTTACAGGTGCTTTCACGAGTTATAAGCGCTGACCATGAATTTACAGTAGTCATTTTATGAATTTGTCTGTCCGTATAGCAACTACGTGAATAAAATACATGCGCAGTTGCCCTCAATATTTGCACTATGGGCTACTAACTCGTGATTTCACTAAGAGCTACTAATTATTTTTATTATTATTATAGATTGGACACTAACAATAAGATCAAAATCAAAATCAAAATCAAATATATCTTTATTCGATTAGACTTCATACAAAGTACTTTCAAATCGTCAGAATGACACAATTACACAGGATTATACATGCTACCGCCAGGTTCGGAAGGTTGAGAGAGAGAAGGTTTAGGATATGCTTTGTATATGTATTAATGTATCATATCACTATATGGAATGTATTATATACCGCGGTATATGTAATATTATATAAATATGCATTACATACTAATATAATTAAGCGGAATTATTGTTTGTATATTTAAAATTACTTGTAACGCACCAAACTTTTTAACCTCTGAACTTGGAGACAAGTTGTAGGTACTCAGCCATGCCAAAAGATTTTTATTGGTATACAATCCATTTTGATAAAGAGGCAGGTGAATAAACTACAATAAATGCTATATAAAAAATTTGAAACACGTATATTCTCTCCGAGACTGCCTCGCAGGCCTAGTGGGCGCAAACACTCCTGCGTTCGATTCCAGTTATTTCCCAGTAGCAGCCCGGAGTCTGAAAGTGCTCGGTTAATGGCAATAGGCTCGTCCCCCTATTGCATGGGACTTTACCATAGCTGGTGAAATGTGGGTGTATTATAAGTACATCTGCCTATGTCTTCGAGTTATACAGGCGTGAGTATATGTATGTATGCATATATTCTTCTACCTTTTATCCGCGGCAGAGTCTGCCATCCGTCTTTGGGCTCACGTATTTTTTGTACCAAATTTTTATTTAGTTATATCAATTCAGCAGTTTATAAGCTAAAAGGGGCATACAGACACCGACACTTTCCCATTTATAATATTAGTCTATATTACTCTCTCTTGTTCCTGTGTTCAGAGCGACAGAATTTGGTGCCCAAGTGTATACTATATTGTTGCAATAATTTGAGGTTAGTGAATTGATAATAAATAACTTGCTTTTTCAGTAATTTTAAAACTCACGTGCTTATACTAACCAAATTTAACCTTTTTTGAAATCCGTTGCATAATGTTTTTTTTTTTGTTTAATTTAATTTGTTTCTACCCAGGTACGAATGCAAGTCGCTATGTGGTTGAAATTAGTGATTGGCATCTTGTGGGATTTGCGATGTTGCCATGTACTACACATGTGTAAATATACCTTACGTGTGTGCGTGCAGGCTCGAAGGTACAAGTATTTATGACTTGGTTGAACTAACAATTTATATTTGGGTTTTGGGGAGGTCATTCTCAATAATATAATTTTATGCATGACACATACATGACATGTTTGCATTCTATGTTTTTTTAAATGGTCAGGAAAAAAAATTCGACGCATGAGGTAAGATCACGAGGCAGAGCAACTGCACGATTCGCAGAGGTCGTGGGTTTATGTTTCGTATTTTTGCTGAGCATTTTTAAGAATATAGTCTTAATTCTCAATGTTGAATTTTCATGTTATTGTTGGTTGAATTGTTGGATTGACTAAGTTGTAAAGTTAAATACTTAAATGTCATGAGCGAATAAAATAAATGTTTTAAATTCGGTTAAAGTTAACTAACATTTTTCGAAAATTTTTATTCTAACATACGATGATTATGTACCTGTTGGATATTTGTTATTTATTTAATTAAATTGACATTTCTCGTGGCATATCTAATGATGTTTGCGTAATTGTAAATGATCATTACAGTGATATTTCCTTCATTAAGTTAAGCAGGGCTGTCGCATACGACTTTCGAATCTATACTTCAGTTTGTGTATTTTCTTCAATAATTTCAGAGTAAGGTTGAAAGTCGTGTGCGACATCCTTAATTTTAAAATGGTGATGATATTTTTTACATGAACAATGTTATAGGGCTGGGCCCGTTCAATAAATGTTTGTTTGTAAATGTAATTTTTCAATTTGTATAATATGCCGTTCATTTTATATATTATAGTTAGCAATCTCGAATTGTGATTTATAATTGGAGTAGATTTGAGGTGATGGATTATGTAGCGTAAGGTTCGAAGGTGCGTATGTCATAACTACATTATTTACAAACAAATGTCTTATAATTTCCCCATAAATACTTAAAGAAATGCTCACTCTTAATAAAATTTATTTATGATGTTTACTTAACCGTTTCCTTTTATATAGAAGAGTTTATATCTGAAGTCAGTACCTCTTTGTCACTGCTTTGTGAAGCGACTTCAAAAACGGAGTTCTCAATTCGTCTGTGTTTTTTGATATATTTGGTACCTTTGAAGTTTTGAGGGGGTGAACCGATTTGGAGGCCTTTTTTAAATCGATTAGGTACTCGACGCGACATCGCACAATATGAGTAAATGAAAAGCGCCTCTAGCGGTCACGTATAGAACTAAAATTTGTAATTCAAACGTGACTACTCGTGATGCGTAAAGTACAGATTTAGAAAGTGACATACTCGGAATAGAATGGAAAGTGTACTTTACACATCACAATGTAACCTTACTATCTATTGTTTTGCAAAAATCGTTAGTTTTTTTAACTCTATAGTGATTTTGTAAATTATTGATAATTATTTATTAAAATATCGGATCGTGTTAATAATTTTGTAACGATTTATATTAGTAGTTGAATTTATATTGCAATATATTTATATAGCCTGTGTAAGGTGTGAATTCCATAGATGATATTAGTTTAGACATTTTGTAATTTCGTAAATTCTATAAATAGTTCATACCTTCGTAACGGCTTTTTCTAATTAAACAAAAACAATTAGATTTTGTACTCATTTGAAAATAATTTTATACAAGCAAAATAAATTTCAACTATTTAAACTAGATACCTTCTTTAACTTAGTCTGGCTAGATACGTTGAAAATGTTATGTCTATCTAACTTCTACTTTATCAAGAATACATTCCAAATTGTATAGAATATTGTAACAACATGTAAAATGATCGCACGCCGATAGCAATAATTATATATAAGTTAATAATCAGCTGGACTGATTTTTAATATTATTTTGGTTTTTCTGTACTCCAAAACAATATTGCTAATGGATTTTTAGTAGTAACGATGCAAGATGTATGCCAAAACAATGTATATATATATATATATATATATAGAAATGAATTCGTTAGTTCACAATTAACTAAATATAAATAAACTCGCAAAGTTTATATTTATTAATTATTAATGAAGTTGTTCGTTTTGGTACAACCTATAAAAATGTAGATTTTTGGATATCATCCCCATATATCATATCCTTGTGTGCTGCAATTTGGGCCATGAACTTCACCAATTTGACAACTCGTAAATGAAAATGTCGCTACGGCTCATAATAGTTTAATGATATTCTTAATTTGGCTCGGGGCTTTCTAGTCCTTACAGAAACCTTCAATCACTGACGTGTATATTCTGTAAATATTTTTTGTACAATTATAATTATATTTTTTGTTACGAAAATGTTGTGTACCCCTGTAAGTAGCTGTTTTTGCATTTATATCAAGGAGTAGCACTTCTAGGCTTTAAAATTTGTAGTCAATTTATTAAATATGGCTACTCGTTAAGATAAATGCAATTTGTCACTTTTTAAATCGCATTATCATGTTTTTGTGTTAAAGCTCTCCACACGACTATTGTATTTAAATTATTTGCGTTGCTGATTGGAATGAATTAAATATCACAATTTTATTGAACTTGCTCTTTTGTTTCCTTAATTCATTTCCGAACGTTCCTTCATACACTATTAAATTAAATGCCTACAATTCAATAAAAAAATCCCATTCTACAATTATATCAGCCAATCATAGAGAAGCATTCAAAAACCAATGGAATAATGGAGTCAATGAGTGTACTGTTTATTGTAATGTGGTGATATTATAAATGTTTTTTTTTAGTTAAACAATATGCTGGACTGTCCGTGATCTTATTATATCACGCGCAATTAGATATTAATTCACACCTTGGACTTCCGTTAGTTACATTTGTGTCGTCAATTCTGCTTTATAACTATCACGGACCCCCTCTACGCCGCCTGGTACTTTCAATTGAGCTACTTTTAAATGTGAATTATTTCGTCACTACCGCTTATGAATATCATAGCGATACCTCTTAGCTGGTTATGCACTCCTAGTACTTACGACTTTAAATTGTTGACAAATTGTTTCGTGTTTGGAAGAATTTATGCTCAAAACTGCCAAAGGTACTAGGAATCCATAAAAGCCAAAAATATATATGGTTTAAACTAAACAATTGAACAACTTTCATTGAAAATTTCGTCACTTCCGCTTTAAGAGAAACATAGAAAACCTCTTGTCGTTTATAGGCTCCTGGTACATTTGCTACAGTTTGACTTCTGTGACAAACATAGTATTTAACCTCTTTGACGTTCGTGGGTCCCTGGTAGTTAGCAGACTTTACGAACCATTGCTTAAGATAAACTCAGGTTTATGATATGGAATTAAATGCATTCTCATCAAAATGATTATTTATTTTGCAATAAAACATTATTACGGCCATAAAATATTTAATTCAAAAACATCCGTATAAAAGATACTTAACAATATAATTAAGATAAAAATGACTCATGATTATTAAAACTTTTCTAGGATTGTTGCCACAGAAAGACACGTATCTCCGTGTTCTGTTCCATACAGTATGTATGAGGTAAGGAAAAGTGCAGAACTACTTGGGTATAAATACACTAAATGATAATTTTAATTAAACATAGTCACATCTGCCAATCATGAGCTCTTATTGCAATCATAGTTCAGCTGTGCGACAGTGACAGATGTATACACGTCATATAATATGAGTCAAACTATCGTGGCAATAAGAGCCCATGGTAGGGGGGCCTGTGTTCCTTGAATCATGCCCGTTGCATACAAAAATACAGTTGTAACGCATTTTCAAACAGCTACTTAGTGAATTCACAAATCTTGTAAAAAATAAAACTAACTTAAAATGTGTAATATTTTTACATAAATATAGTGTTGTACAAATCGTAATATAAATTATTATTCATTAAAAAATATCTATCTAACTTTTTCACGCAAGGTTTCAAAACCTGCTTCTTTAGTTATTTGGACACTGGCTAAAATATTGTCTTCTGTTCACTAACTATACTGTGTGTTAACAAGACCAAATCTCAAAGAAGATTATAACCCGGGCCGGATTATCCATAAGGTGGATTAGGCAATGCCCTAGGGCCTCGAGAACAAAAGGAGGCAAAAATATAAATTTAATGCGTTCACTGCTAACTTCGCATCTACGCGCTTATGACGACGTGAGCTTATACAAATTTCTTTGCATTTTTGCAACTTGTTTAAATTGTCATCGTAATCATAAATTGTTTAAAAAGTATATATAATGGTAACGAATAGGGGCCGGGAGAATTGCATTACCTATAGACTCCGGTTAATCCGGCCCTAATTATATGTAAAAGTGAACAATCTCAATTCGTGCTAGCATCATCAATGTAGGTAACTGTGGTGGTGGTGGTAGTGTAAGTTATATGTGGTTTTGGAGGCAAAGCCGGTTTCTCTGGTGTCTGTAGACCAAGTCCGGAGTCGTCCAGGTCCTCTGTCACTTCGTGGTCCACGACGATCACTGTCTCTTCGGTGAGGACGGAGGATTCTGTCACTCTCACATCCCTATACAAAGCACATAGTTAGAGAACTATATACACGTGAAATGGCATCTATATTTATAATTATCAATGCGAAAGTTTCTCTGTCAGTCTATCAACTTTTAATGATAGATTTTTCTAAAATTTGGTATAGAGATAGCTTTAAGTCTTAGGATTTATAATATCTCTACGCGGTTGTAGTCATGGGTAAATGTTTATATATTAAGTTCGGACAGAGACAGGGGTTCATACTCATAATAAGCGCTTACCATCCATTGAATAATTTACCATCATCAATCGCGTCGTATGTTTGACACCTTACTTATAATAATCTTAAAACATGAGATTTCTATCCTCGAAAATAATAAGCAAAAGAGATATTTGAAAACAATTTTCTGAACTGTTGCTTTCCTGGTGACGAAACATGACATATTCTGTAACTTTCCAGATCTTCCACCCCACATTGATATAGATAATTAAAACACTGAAATTCCAAGCCATGAACGATGACCAAACCCAATGTTAAGTGCACACCTTAATTAAATATCATTATAATAATAAAACACATATATATTCCAATAAAATAATAATATAATATATGGGGATAATGAATGAAAAATATATAATGTTTTACCAATTCCGTTTTATTCATAGCTTACATTGTCTGTAAATGTTACTGATAGCTAGCGTACAGCTAAATATTGTTATGAATTAATTATACGTTATGTAATTATAACTTTTCATTAGCTTTCATAATTGATCTCGATACGAAAAAAAATTCTAAAAATCATTCGATAAAACCTTAAATAAAATGTCTAACAAAATAAAACATTTACAAATTGAAATAAAAAGAGTAAAATATAATCGTTGTTCCATCAGGAATGTAATCTAATTATAAAAAAGCTCTACAAAAATATTTTCACAATAACTAACTAACTCATAATAATAATATATGAAATATACATTTCTTTAACTAAATCGGGAATAACTGGGAAACTTAAATGCCAATACGGAATGCGGGGAAAGGGAGGAATGTAGTAGTTCAAAATACGTATAATAATAATTATGGATACGGTATAAAATGGCGGTCCTTACACACACTATCACATAAACAATTCCACATACACATTATTGCCAATTCCCACACTATAAGCAACCGTTAACTATTCATTTGTACATAAAATAACGTTAAAACACATGATTGCGTCCATACATTATTTTATGAAATATACAGGGTGTCCGTGAACAAGAACAGTTGTTGAACACCACAATGATGACTCACACGCAAAACACTATATCAAGGGAAGTGGTATTCACTATTCACTTCAAAACATGTTTTATGGAATTATTTCATAAACTGTAGTTAGATTAACATAACAGCTGACTTTTATGCGAAAATAAGGTCTAAATTGGGACAACTCCGAAAGTTAATTATTTAGTTGAAAAAGATATTTTTAATATTTTATTTGCTTCCCAATATTGTATCCTTCACATGTTTCAACAGCTGTTCCATTTCGTGGTCACCCTGAGTATAAAAATGTAAACAAAATTTTTGGAAGCCAAATTTTATAAAATTATAAAAATTTTAAACGCTAAAGAAATAAATCATAACTTTTACTTTGTCGAAAGTTTGAAGCGTGCAAAACGCTTTGTTTGATTAAGTACCCGGAAGTAATACTATCAAAATGTGTACGTACGTACAATATAAAAGGTGTGGTACTGCCCAAGTACATCCTAACATTATTAGTTATAACACTGATGCCTTACAAGAAACATAATTCGTTGTAATTGTATATATTTATAAAAACGTTGACACTAATGTAATACTAATCGATCATAAGTAATTAGCCATTCACGAGAGTAAATTAAAAATGTTTCGTTATATTCAGACCTTATCGATTGTCAGGCCGTTAATAAGTTACGCTTATCTTAAACACGTATGTTACGCACACGATTATTGTTACAATATGTTTGCTATAGAAATATGAATTGTTTACTATAAAGTCGAGAGAAAGTATCTTTGTATTTTTGATTCTCAATTTTTCTATTTAATTCAATTTGTTAAAAAAATTACATGCGAAATGTAATTTAATTTTTGTAAATTGTGGAATATTTCTGTCAATTCCACAGATTTAAAAAATTACTGGAAAAAATATTACTCTACATAAATTGAAATAAGCAAATACAAACCTTCCTCTCATTGTATTTAAATTTAACGCAGTTCTCATTCCACTTCTCAAACCTTAGAAAAAGTTTAAAATTGAAATTCGATTTTATATCGTCGTGATAAAATTCAAATTTCCATAGCAATTATCTTAACCCCACCTATCCAGCCATCATTAGGACATCACAAAACACTTAACCATCACCAAAATGTTTAGACATTTGGAATGTGGACATTCAGTCGTTGCAAAGCCGATCCTAAAGCCGTGCAGTAGAGTTTAAAATGACTTCAATTATATCTATTGTACCAGTAGGTGGGTTTATATATAAATATAAGTTATAATAATAAATACATGTTATAATTCCCATATTAATGTCACGTACACATACAAATTGGACACTTATATATATAGGCCTTTACCTTATAAATGGGTTTACTTATTTCAGGAGTTGTATTACTTATTATTCAAGTATCGGCGCCCTCTTAAGGCAAACTTCTTAAAAAAACATAATTTACTGACCAAAATCATTTTTTTTTTTATGTAATGTAGCTGGTTTTAATGTAAAGAAGTAAACCTTAAGATTTCCGCTACAAACCAATAACCCCGCATACTGCCATATAAATATTTGTATCGTCTCTGCTTCTCTCTCACATTTAAACTGTCCAGATGAGAAGATATGCATTTTACATGTTATCATATACATTTCTACACAAAGACAGACACTTTGAATATTAAACTATGAATACAACTCCCGAAATACACACAGACATCCATTGACATAATTTTTAAACAAATACAATCTAACCACATATAACTGCGATCACTGTTCCCCTGATTATATATCATTATAACGTATTCTTGATACCTTCAGATTTGTTGTGATAGTCTAACATACTAAAATGTTATCGTCGAGTTGAGCAATATTTAAAATCACGGGTTATAAATGTATGTAGGAGAAGTTGTAATAGAAAACACTACATTAAATACATCATGATTGTTTGACTGGTTTATAGATAAATTTATTCACGTATCCTAGCTAGACCTAAGCTCATACTTAAGATGGGCTAAACATCCCCCTCTCTCGGTATGTAATATATATAACGAATCATATATTATATAAAGTTAGCCAAACGACACAGGTGCACTATTTAACCCTCACTCTCATAGTCCGATGGGGCGTCAATCCGACGACCGAAGAGATCAGGGGGTCTACTCTCTTTCTCCGAAAACGAAACTTCGTGAACGAACTAAAATTAAACGTAGTTTCATTATCGCTTTGTTTTTATCATACTCAAATTTTTCTTCGTCTAATAATTTAATTAAAGTTGGTTTAGAAAATATAAACATCAAATAATTTTCTATCCGACCACGTTCGGACGTAATTTTAGAACGAATAATAACCGTGGTAGGAACTTTTCGGCCGAAGCTTCGTTTTTCGGAGAAAGCGAGTAGGCCCCCAGGCGTAGAATCAACGACTTAACGTGCTTTCCGAGATACGTGGGTGGAAACACCACGAACTTTTAAACTCTGGGCATTTATTGTAAAGACGAACCCGGGACCTCGTGATCGGTAAGCGAAAATACTAAGATTAATGAGGCAGGTATGTTAACGTATTTCATAGTAACAATCTGAAGGCTATTAAACCATGGTGTATAGTCAGGGGTGGCAGGAGGCAGTGTGTGTGTGTATGGGTGTAAGGGTCCTACTTGGCGGGCTCGGCCATGGCGGGGATGTAGTCGAGCGCCATGAGGCAGGCGAACACCGTCATGATCATCTTGGGCTTGCGCTCCGGGATGTCTTCGGGCAAGGCATACACTCGAGCGCCGCAACGACGAGCCATTGATATCGCGTACTTTGCATTGGCTAGGTTCTCCTGAAAATTAAACGAATTATGAGCGTTGACCTTAAATGCCGCTGCCTGTTTACGCCACGGTAATAAAACTAGATAATAATTTTGGGTCTATTTATGACACAATTCATGAAACTATCAATGGTTTTGTAAGATTTGCTAAAATTTTTTTTATTCATCATGACTGGTCAATTTAATTACATTTTTAACAAGCCTATTATTGTGTTATGTTTACAATATAAGATTGCATAAATCATGAACTTTCACGAATATATTCGTGATCTAGTCACTTGAAAACGATAAAATTAAAAAAAAACTTTTTTGTAGATCTGTGTAATACAATATGTCCAGTTACCCCCCACTATTTTCGATGAGCGCTCATAGCTTGTGATGGGACCTTAAGCTATGAGAAGTCATCTGCTCACTAGCGACGCAAGATCGAATCATAGCGGACTATACCAATAAGTGTTATTAAAAACTTAAATGCAGATTTCACATCACAAGTTTTACGGTGTATGGAATTATTGTGGGGAATACCAGTATATAATGTGAAATTCATACACTGCTAGTTAGTAGGCGCGTTAAAAAGACTACAGTGCCTGAGACGGCGATGGAATCACCTACTACCAAACATTTACATGATCTAATCAGGTTCAGTGAATTTTTTTTGTGGAATAGTTTCTATATGAAATTTCAATATTTATGGGAAAAATTACCTGCCAGTTGTCGGACAAGGAGAGCATAGACGGATTAAAAAAAAATCTATCATTCATTGTGTGATATAATTAAATTTTGGCGTAATTTTGAGTTAAAACATTGTCCGTCTTCCTGTCACGGGATCGTGAGGGATCGTGTCCTCAAAAATGGACAAAGAGTTACATTTAATATGACGAGGTCGTGAGTTAAATTATATAGTTTAATTCCATACCTCTTCGTTCCCGCCGGGTAGCACCAGGTCGTAGTTGATGGAGCCGGGTTTGATAGCGTCGATCAGGTCTATAATCACCTTGGCGTCGGACAATGTCTCGTCCTGAGAATACATACACATGGCGTTATACGATGCTTGGTTTGATCAGCTGTGATAGCTGGTTAAGATCAGATCCTCTTAATGCACACCACTTAAAATAAAAATGATTTATTCAGTTTAAGGCCCTGGTATGCACGTCGAAGAATTGGCAATCGGTTCGGAGGTCAGACCTTCTGAGAAGAGCCGGCAAGAGAGTCAGCTGGCATCAAGTACTATTCATTACAGAAAATAATTATTAATTACAATAGTATTTATATAAAATGAATCATTAACCCACCGCCACCAGAGCTTTGACAAAGGAACAAATACAGACAGATAACCAATTTTTTTTATTTATGAGTACGCGCTATTCCTTGATAATGCATTGAGGAAAAGCTGTGTTTTTTCCTTAGCATAATATGAATAATAAACTCATCTCTATAATAACAAATACATTCATAATACTGCTTATAACATAATTGATTAAAATGCTTGGTGTTGACCCACGTGACTATCTCCTTCTCAATTATGGGGTTGCCAGTGTTGGCCAGTATGACATGTGATGATCAATGTAGTGTATTGTACCTGGAAGCTCCTGATGCTGGATCCCTTGCCGGCGGCCTGCAGCTTGGTGTTGACCCACGTGACTATCTCCTTTTCAATGATGGGGTTGCCAGTGTTGGCCAGCCGGGTCAGTACCGACAGTGTGTACGCGCGCATCAGCTGCCAGATTAGCGCTGCAATCGCACAATCAAGAATAAAATGTATTGTCTCAACATTTTTCTAGTTACAAAGTACATTCAACAATACCATCAGCACTATTCCAAGGGATAGGCAGGGGTATATTAATAGTTCACCCACTTTCGCCAGCAATGTTTAAGTCACACGTAATAGAGAGCTAGCATATTGCCATTAACCGGGCACTAATCCAGAATATGGGCTGCTACTGCAATAGCAGATAGTGTAACCTATAACACTTTGGCCAACCCGGGGATCGAACCCAGGCAGTAGAGCTTCCGACCACTAGACTAACGAGGAAACCCTCATTTTAACTCGATAAACAATATAGCCTTTGTTAGTGATGATGGAAAATTCTATTGGTGAAAAACTTTTAAAATAGGCTGTGTTATTTATAAGCATCATAATATTAGAACAACTTTATTTTCAACAAGTTTTCAACATTGGATACATTACAGGCCATATCAAAAACTAGCTTAATGTATTCAAATGTACCTATAGATAGATTAGTTATGATTAGTAACGTTGGTAGTTATTCACCGAGTGTGAGCGTAGCGTTCCCCTCGTTGATGTCTGCGCCGGCGATGCCTACCAGCGAGAAGCCGAGCTGCCTACCGAGCTCCACCGCGTAGTTGCAGTTCTCCAACCGCTCCATGAATTTACGCAGCTTTGAGAACTGGCGGTGCACCTACACATAACATTATATAATATCAATCTATATCTATACATATAAATAAAACTGAAGTGTCTGTTCGTAATTCCAAAATAACAGGTTTTCACTAAATTCATATGAAATTATATACAATTTTTCTCTGTCTGTCTGTCTATTTGTTCCGCAAATCTCCGAAACAGCTGGACCGATTAACGGGATTTTCAGGAAAGCTCATTTTACAAGGAGTAACTTAGGCTACTTTTATTTAAAATAACAGGGCTTCGCGGGTCACAGCTAGTTAAAAATAAAATATTCTCCGAGCAGAGCTAATAACAACACCCACTTTTCAAAGTGCTTAATTGACAGATGGTGAGTCTATCGCAGTTTCAGGCGTATAGTGCCTATACGTCTTAGAATTACTTCTCAGACATATGCAGGTTTCCTCACGATGTTTTCCTTCACCGTTAAGCAATATTCAGGAATATTTTAGATACAGCAGTATACAATAGCAAGCCTAAAACAGTTTAGGTACAGGGGCCGTCACGAATTATGAGCATTCAGTAAAACTAGTAATGCGCAATTATTTTATTTGTGTCCCGCCATACAGACAGACAGAGGCAGACTCATACAATGACAACTGACGACACGTGACGAGCGTTAGTTTTATTCATACGAAATTGATACATAATACATAGGATATACGGTTCAAATTCGTATCTTTAAAACAGACACTCGAAACTGAAAAACCTTAGTGAATAACGCGACTGTATAGAAATGAAATCCTTTGTTGGTATTTCCATACCTTCTTCCAGTTAACGATGCCTGGTTTGATGATGTCGTAGAGCTGGAAGATGACCAGTCCATCGGTGAGGTCCGAGTACAGCCAGTTGACATGAGGCGCCACGCCCATTGAATTCATCCAGTTACGGTATGCTAAACAAAAAACAAAATTATTTTTTTCATTTAAAACTAGCTGTGCCCGCAGGTTCCCCGCGTCAATTTTATTGTGTTATGAAACGTTTTACGGGAACGGGATAAAGAGTATTCCATATCTTTCTCCTGGTTCTAAGCTACCTCCCCACCAATTTTCAGTCAAATTGATTCAGCCGTTTTTGAGTTATAAATAGTGTAACTAACACGACTATCTTTTATTTATATAGATTCAAAGTGATGACTTTGTAACCCAAATTACTAATATATAAAGCTGAAGACTATGTTTGTTAGCTTGAAATCGCAAATCTCAGGAACTATAGGTCCGAATTGAAATTATTTTTCAGTGTTAGATAGGCCATTTATCCAGGAACCTACCTATATATCATCCCGCTAAGATCAATCGCGGATTAAAGTTATCGTTAGCCCAAATTTATTTTCAAATTCATCGAAATTTATACATATATAAATTTCCTCTGACACATCGCAATGAGACTTTTTTCCAACTCTTTTCAACTTCACAATATAATCCAATGTCAACTAACTCTTCTCCTCCCTGGTCTCGTCGAGCTGATGGTACTCGTGCTCCACGGTGGGATCCCTCTGCAGGCCAGGGTGCTGGTTGAACAGATTGGCGACGAAAGCCAAGTTCAGCTTATACACGCCTCCAACCACGTCCGCTGCACTCACAAACGCTCGGCAACGAAGCTTGGCTGCTTGTTGTAGCATCACTTCTGCCCTGCGGAGGAGGTCTGACTCCTGAAAAAAAAAAGAATTATTTCCACAATGCGTATTTTTTTATTATCATAACACATATATTTCAAGAAATATGTAACTAATTCGCATCTTCCAGTCAAATCTCCAACCCAAGTAGGAAGTTGGGAAGAAATGTCCCAGTTTCCAATGTAGGTTGAGTGTTGGATATTGTATTATTTTTTTTATAATCCAAAATATTTTCGAGAATAAGTCGTTCGAAAAATATCACACAACGCCAGCTTGGACTTAATAGTTGTATTATGCTTAGTTTGGGTAGTCTTTTCACCCTCTTCTTGAAGAATCATGCGGTAGTCGTTTGGGAAAACTACGTCGGGGACAACCTGAACGTCGAGGAAACGAGACCATTTGGGTTCTAAACTGTGGCGATGAATTCTAACACTTACCCTGAGAGCATCAAGAGTAACACCGGCATCTTCTGGCGCGATCTGTTTGAGCAAGTATGAGTAGATCTCGGAGTCAGCCACGTCTTGTTGGAAGTTGGTGCATCGGCGTGTGACTCCTGCGCTTTGCAGCTGGTGGTTCACCCAGCGGAGCAGGATCGCTTCTGGAGATAACGCTAGCAGGTCTTCGATACGCTCCTGGAATACGAAACAAATACATATAAAAAAATATAGATTTCTAGTGCATTTTTAAATAATATAAATTAATGTCGCAATTCCTTAAAAAAAAATTTACGCATTTGGTACTAATTTTACTAAGATACTAGCTGTTCCCTGCGGTTTTCAGCCGCGTAGATTTAGTTTCATCCTTATTGTCGTGGAAACCTAATATTTTTAAGAAATAAAAGTAGCCTAAGTTACTCCTTGAAACATCAGCTACCTGCCAGTGAAAGTCCCGTTAAAATCGGTCCAGCCGTTTCGTAGATTACCCGGAACAAACAGACAGACAGACAGACAGAGAAAAAAATTATAACTTGGTTTTTTAGTGTCAGTAGCGTGTATACTTTCAGGTGCAATTAGTGAAGAACTGTTATTTTGGATTTACAAACAGACACTTCAATTTTATTTATTTGTATAGATTGGACTTGAATTCTGGTAGGTTTATAGCTAAAAAAACTCAACCACTCAAATTCTAAATAATCAAAAGAAAGTCGAATACAACACCCAATTATCACCAAAATATCATGAAGTGAGTTGGATGTTTTCGGTCCACCTTTTAGAGAACTTTAGAATGTGATCTTCAAGAGTGATACGTCATTCCCCTAGTGATGTCCCAGAGTGTATCCTCCTACTTTCTTTCCCCTAGTGATGTTTGTAAACAGTGCTTACCTGATCATTCAACAACTCAGTGAGTCCGGGGCAGTGCTCCAATGTGATCTGGTTGAACAGACCGATGCGGATGATCTGCCAAAGTAGACCCAACACCAAGTGGGGTTTGCCTGCAGAATAGATACAATATTACTATTGCATATTAATACTGTGGTGGCCGAGTGATTACAGTAATCCTTGCTATAATGCTAAACGACGTAAGTTCAAATCTCAGCGATCAGTGCCAATGAATTTCTCTAAAATCTTAAGGTGAAGTGATTTTGCTACCAGATTTACGGTGAGGAAAACGTTAAATTTTTTTAACGATTGTAGTGTAGCTTTAAAAATATTTAACACTAGCTGTGCCCCGTGGTTTCTCCCGCGTACATTTAGTTTCATCCTTATTTTCACGGAACCCTAATATTTTTAATAAATAAATGTAGCCTAACTTACTCCTTGATATATCAGCTACCTGCCAGTGAAAATCCCGTTACAATCGGTCCAGCCGTTTCAGAGATTACCCGGAACAAACAGACAGACAGACAGACAGACAGACAGACAGACAGACGGACAGACAGAGAAAATTTTTAAACTTGGGTTTTTCAGTGTCAGTAGCGTGTACACATTCATTTGCATTTAGTGAAAAGCTGTTCTTTTGGAATTACAAACAGACACTTCAATTTTATTTATCTGTATAGATGTATAGATTTAACTAGGGGTTATAAGGGGTCAACTGGTTGCAAATTACCTCCCCTACATCCCCGTAACAGATTGCCGTGACATTAGTCAATAGGGGTATAAATGAGTTTTTACCTTTAGCAAGGTCATGTGCATCAATATTGACGATGTTACACCCGATGGCCTGCGAGGAGACCAGCGCCAGGGTGAGGTTCTCGTGCTTGGTGTACAATGTCAGGTTCTTCTTGTTGATCGCGCGCTCGTCTATCGTGTCCGGGCACGAGTGGTTTATCACTTTGCTGCAAAAAAATGAGGGTAGATCGATAACACTTCAATGAATAATCTGTATAGGTGCCGTCGAGATGAGCTTGCTATTATATTATATGAGCCGCTATTTTTGCTGAGCGCTCAGAAAACTAGTGACCTATAATATTCTCCACTTTAGCAACTTGACTGGTGAACCCGAAGGCATTAAGTAAATGGGAATAATAAGGGCCGTGGTGGTCGAGTGGTTTGAGTTATCTACCCTCACGCAAGTGACGGAGCTCAAATCCCAACGGCAAATACTTTTTTTTTATCGTGGAGAATCCGTTATGGATACACCAAACGCCGCGGGGGCAGCGGAAGGGTTATGTCGGACTCGCACCGACTAAACTCCACGGTGTTCCTCCTGGTCGCTAAGTGGGGGGGGTGCACGTTATATGTTTTCACATGCTTCGCCGTGACCCTCCCGGCGACTGGCCTGTCAGGCCCCTCCTTATGATACCAGACTGTACCCGGCTTTTACACTATGGGAGGGCGCGTCGGAACTCGAACGCGCCCTTCAACTGCGAGGGCCAATGATTTTTTTTATACTTAAGAGCAGTGTCTTCACTCCGAGAGTTTTACGGTGAAAGAGAACATCGTGAGGAAACCTGCATATAATTATGCCTGAAAAGCAATTAAAATTAAAATGTATAGTGGCGTCATGACAGCGATGGACTCACCATCATCACGTTGACATTCACTCTTCGGCGAAAAGTGGTGCCGATATTACAACACCTCTCAAGTACCTCTTCAGAGACCGCATATTTATTTCTAAAATACCATTGGTTCGACGCACTTACCGATTACTTACGCACCTATTTCATTATCTTGTATTTTATTGTTTGAACGTATTGTATCATGTAAACTTCAAACAACTGATCGAATTAATAATAATGTGATCATTGTATGTGCGTAATTTATTTCATTGTTGTGATTGCTACGCAAGTAACAAGTTACATAGTGACATAATAGGGTACCATTATTTACGTGCGCGGTGAAATGCTTGCTGCTTTTAACTGCGACTTCGTCGGAGTAATGATTATTACTTCAAATTTAATCAAAGACTTGTTACGTATTTTTGGATTTTAGTTGTTTTATTCAATAGTGATATTGATATTAGATTTTCTACTGGCCGTGACTTCGTCAGCGTGGAATAGTTACTTTGGACCAACGCTAACTTTAATCCGCGATTGGTTTTAGCGTGAAAACATATAGCCTACAAGCCGTCCTTGATAAATGGACTATCAAACACAAATCATTTTCCGAATCTGTCAAACAAACAAACTTCATCAGCTTTATATAAAATCTTATATAAGAATTGATTTTTAAACTTCCTAAACCGCAAAAAACAAGGGAAGGAAAATTTCGACGCTACTCGTAAAGAGTGAGTTCCGCCTCGTATTCATATTTTTCAGATTTTTATTCCAAAATGTGAACTAACCATAGTATAAGTCCATCCTTAAGTTTCTCATAGAGCATCTTCCCCTCGTGGTCGATGGGAAGCAGGTGTTTGAGGTCTGGATCGTGCTCCAGGTTGCTGTTGATCCATCCGGAGAACGCCATCTGCTCCTCCAGGCGGACCGAGTGGGTTGTGCCTGGAAGAATATACCATTATCATCCTCCTGCCGCTTATCCCATGTAACAGGTGCCGAGAGTAAAGTGGGGATACTGCGCATGTTTTTATTCGTCTCGCGCAATACATATAGACGGAGACACTCATAAAATGACCACTGCGCATTCAAGGTACGCGCTCATAACTTGTAGGCGTAGCGGCACCTGTTTCTCAGGAGTTTGCCTAGACACTGAGGTTGTGGAAAGTGGTTTACCCTAACGATTACAGCAGAACCCCATGTTCTGCAAGAAGGGTGTGAAAAGATTGGCAAGGTTGGCAACTAGTGATGTTCCTAGCATTGCAAGCGACCTTAGGCTGCGGTAACCGCTTAACATTAGGTGGACCGCATACTTGTTTGCCACCAGCATAAAGAACAAAATATCTCTTTCAGCCGTTATATCTGCATTCAACTCCCTTTCAAGCCATATCATCTTTCATAATATGAATTCATTGTTTCTTAGTTCTTCCTCTCCCTTTGTAACCATCCACATTCATACATAAATTTAAACCTTACATAGGATCCTTACCATCACTGGAAGCCTCGCTCATGCCACCCAAGTGCTCCAAGTTCTCCTTTTTACTGACCGCCTGCTTGAATGTACTGGATACCTGGAAAACGTAACATACACTATTAACATATTGCTTTCACACAATAGTATATCTTATTCTAATTTAATCATGTTCATTTTTCTGCAAAGCTATGAAATGCAAAATCGCAATTTTTTTATTTCACACATTATGCTGGCCTTATTCCATACATTGATTTTTACACAAAGCTGAACTTCGCCGCCAGGGATATTGTTAACCTGGGTTGAACCAGATGTCCGTCTTTCTTAGCCCAAAGCCATCGAAGCCAAGGAAATTCGGATCGTTTAGAAAACCGATAGCATTAGGGATCGACGCAATATGTTTTGACTCTTCCATTAGAAACTGTAATATGGAAGTTAATATTTGAATACATTATGCGTCGTATGATTGTCCAATGTAAACATGAGCAGTTCCACTATGTCACAGTCTAAAATAAATATTCACCCATTGGAGCAGCTGATTAGCAATTGAAAATACGCGTGCTCAACCAGTTGATGCGATAATTGTTAAATTAATAATTTCTCCACCGCGTCATCTATTTGACCTCAATGATGTGAATATTGACTCGGGTTAATCTATTGTAATAAACATAAAGCACCACGATAACCTTGGTTCTGAGGTTCAAATCAATTGACACTTACTATCGACGATTTATTATAGTTTTAATTAAATATAAGTGAGTTGATTTGCGTCTTTCGTATTATCAATTAGACTGTGTCTAGTTATTGGGCGTCGACCCTAGGCTAGGACTATTAGCATCAAATTAAAAATAAAATAAAAAACAACTTAAGAGACACTTGGAACATTGAACGTCATTTTTCTTACGCTAACTTAAGTTAATTTAATACCGTTTCCAAATGTAAGCCTGTCAGGAGAAGAAACGGCAAAACAAACTCTCTGGTTTTTTTTGCATGATTCATATATCTGGATATTATAAGCTGATCAGTTTACCATGGATCTTATGAGGCGTCAAAAATGTTAAACAAGGGGAAACATAGAGCTTTTAGGGCTCTAAGCGAGAATTACAAACAAATCAAGTAATTTTTAGTACTTGTAGTTTGTATGAAATTGTAAACGGAGTGATATTGGCAGTTGAACACATTTGAACAACGGTAATTGTTTCAAGCTGTGTTCGAAGGATGACTGTGGAAATATCAAAACATCAACTCAAAATACGCCATTTCGCCAACGAATTATGGTGCCTACTTAATGGTCGCTTATTTACATCATTTGTCAAACTTTACATCAAAATGTTTCGGACTCGTGTCGCGATAACAGTAGATTTATGGGCTAACAAACGGCCTTTGCCTTTTGGCAGCTTGTACTATGATTTATGTTCTGTTCTAGTTCTTTGTGTTCAATAATAAACGCGTTGACTGCTGATTAGACAGATGATATATGATATATTAATACTGCGTCTGTCTGTATTTCCATTTAACCTAAATTACTATGGATGTATTGCGTCATCATCTCCCAGGTCTAATCCCATACATTGTTGGGGTCAGCACTTGATTCAGCTCCATGCGGCTGATCACCAGATTTTTATACGAATCGACTGCCTGTGAAAGATGACATGGCTATGAAGTGCAGTGATGACCATGCACGCCATGAGCTTTGCGGTGAAGGAAAACATCCTGAAGAAACCATTTCATTTCAATGTGTAGTGGTTGAGACTGCGACAGACTCAACATCTGTCACGTCACCATTTAATTTATCTTCGGTGAAAAGTGGATGTTGTAGCAAGTCACTCCCAGAACTGAAGGTTTTGGGGGAAGCCGTGAGCTTATGGATACTTAAAGTTTTTAAACTAGCGAACCATTGGTTTGCGTGGATTATAATTGGAAACAATAAAATTTGAAGGAATAGTAAATTGTTTATGGTCAAGTACAAAAAACTATATCGACTAATTTAAGTTGATACCGATAACGTAATCTTTTATTCACTGAAAGATTGTGCTATCACAAGTAATTTAGTATTATTTTATTAACTTCTATATTCCGTATCTAATTAATTCTAACCTGACTTGACAATGGGCATCAATGATTATCCCTTTTTGAAGACAAGAACTTTATTACCGCAATTCTGCTGCAGATTTATTTCACTCTAGATCTACTTAAAAACAAAAGGTTTTTTGAGAAAAAAATTGGCGATGTGTAAAAAGTTCTTGACAAATGAGGTCAGTGCTGACAGCACCTATATTGAAGCTATTGGCTAAACGGAAAATGAAGTATAGTTTACCTGTTGTGCCTTGAGGTTGGCGCAAAGGTCCTCGAATTCTGTGAGTGTGATGACATTCTTGCGCGCGTCTCCATTGACGCTGCCGTTGACGCCGCGCCCGTTCCTGCCGCCGTTGTCGTAGTACTCCTCTATCATGCAACGGACCTGCTCACAAAATGTTATGATTAGACCTTCTATGCACTACTCGTACTAAGCTATTAATGATGCAGAGCAAATTAGTACACGAGCTGTGCCCAGCGCTGACTGAATTTCAAGCGTGCCTTTATTTTGCGGCAAATATCCAATTTTTTTAAAATAAAAGTTATCTGCCAGTTTAAATCGTTGCAATCGTTTAAGAGATAAGCCAGAATAAACAGACAGTCTGATAGCTTTGAAAATCATTGATTTATGTAAGTATACTGTCATATATTATATTTAGTGAATAGCTGTATATTGGAATTACAAACACTTCACTTTTATGTATCTGTATAGACCGATTTCGTTATCGCAATAAACCTAGTCAAGACCAGGGGGCCTAGTGCGAGTTTTTCAGTCGGCCCATAGAATGGCACTATTTTGATCCCATACAAATCCTGCATTTACGTCAACACGCCTAATTTTGACGGCGATTTAAAAAATCTCGCACTAGGCACTCGGAGAATATCCCATTAACAGCTTCAGTTTCAATGGTTAGGGTAGCCGTTAGCACTGACCATTATTCAGCAATTTACGTCGACATATTAATAAACGCTAAGTTCTTGTGTTATTCATACGCCTTTCCCAATTTGGGCAATCACATACACTTAAGCGACACCTACATTCTTTAGTCATCGTGGCTATTTCACAGCTTAATTTCTTATTTTCTTACTTAACTTAAGGCACATACACACAAGCCGAAGGGGTTGGCAGTTTTGCCAGTTAAGGGGCGAGCGAATTGCCACTAGCCGGGCACTAATCCAGACTCCGGCCTGCTACTGGAAAAACTCAATAGCACTTTGCCCCACTCGGTGCTCGAACCCAGGACTTCGTGTTTCGCAGAAGCGCTTACAACTTTAGCTTGCAGTAGTTTGCTAGGTTTCAATTCTAGGGGACAGCGCCTGACCATAATCTCTCTAGCCTGACGATGAGGTCAAAGAACTCGAACATGGATCTGATTTGCTCGATTGTAGCCCCACGGGGAAAGGTTCACTCCAAGCTTCTAAATCTTATTACTATTAATACTAACGATACTGATTACGTACCTTCCATTGTGGAATTTTGAAGCCAACACTGTCGAGTGCATCTTTCAGCTCTTTCAAGTCAATGGATCCATTTGACAGGGAATCTATCTGTAACAAACAAAAACACATTTATTATCACAACATTAAATAAAACAGAGAAGAAATTTAGATTCCTTAATTAACACGTTAAGTTGTTAGACTTTTACTTTTTCAAATAACAAGTTATCACAGTTAACCGAGAGTGAAATTAATAGGCAACTTTTTGGTCTTTAACCAAGCTACTGTTAAATCTAGCCAATTCAACAGGTCGTGCGCATCAAACCGTAGTATGAAGTCAATAATATCCAGTTGGCGTAAAGTTAATTACAACTGTCAATAGTTATGTAGCCAGATAAGCAAGCTAGTTGATAAATTTGGTACCAGTTCCGCCTGCAGCGTCGCCAAGGTGGCCGCCAACTTTCAATCCTTACAAGTAGAATTCCAAAAATCCTTTCTTAATCTACACCTGCCCAAGAACACCTTTTACAAATTACATGTTTCTAGCCCAGCGCACGCATAGCCTATAACTAGCGATTATAGGTTTATATTAAGTCAGTCGGTCAGGACTTTGTATTTAAGTATACATATAATATTAAAGTGACTTAACTCAAAGGTTATGGGGATTGAAATTTGATAGAAATATTAATTGAGCCTAAGGGTGCACTAAAGAAAGGACATGTGGTAAAATTTGTACGGTGTCTATTAACGTGGGTGCTTAGGACAGCTAATGGGCACTAGATCTCAAGTATGAACAAAACAAGCAAAAATTACCGTCGTGCCATTTTAAACATGGCATCATCGACCTTGCTTTACCTTTTTCGTACCGACTCCTCGACATACATACGTATTTAAAGTAATGAAGGATTCACTATGCAATTTATTAATTGAAGGTGAAATAGCCCTCTTTGTGATAAATTTCACAGATGGTTGAGATTATAGGAGCGTTATTGGCTTGACTTGGTAAGAACAAAGGGAAGATCGGATTGATAGCGAATTTAATTTACTTTTTATTTAAAACTTTTGTTAATTACACGGCTAGTTATATTCTAAAGAGGTAAAGATGTAGTATGAAGACTATTCGAATCTTCAAGTCTTCTAGATTTAAATAAACAAGCAGGAAAAGACCTTAACCTATCACAAATTATACGCAAAATATTAATATGTTCATTATTTTGACCAGCCTACACGAGCAGACGCAACCGAATACGTAAATGGACGAACGATAAAAAAAAGCAGTTTTTATACAAAACTATACAAGAGCTTCTGTAACAGTGATAATGACAAACACGACGATGTAATAAGAATAACTATTGATAGAATTGGATTGGATAATCAAACAATTGTAATGTTTACCTAACATCGATACAGACGGGTGAGGTTAGTCACCAAACATGATATAATATAAGTGGGTTGCGAATTTACGATTATTCTTCCTTGCTCCAATGAAATAATTATAATTGATCAGGACTTTGTACATATGCTCACGCCATCACAGAAAGGTCCCCGAAGGGGTAAGCAGAGATGTTGTAACAACAACACCCACATTTCACCGAATATGATTAATTGCCAACGTGACAGTCGACGGAGGTAGAGTCCATCGCCGTCTCAGGCACTATACAAAGGTACATCTTAGAATTACTTCTCAGACATATGCAGGTTTTCTCACGATGTTTTTCTTCACCGTAAAAAACGTGGTGTGAAATCACTGCACATAAGTTTATTGAAAAACTCATTAGTGTAGGCACCGCTAGGATTCGAACTTGCGTCGCTTGCGTAGCAGACGTCTCTTGAGAAACAAACTCGTTGTAATCTATACAGATAAATAAAATTGAAGTGTCTGTTTGTAATTCCAAAATAACAGCTTTTCAATAAATGCATATGAAAGTATATACGCTACTGACACAAAAAAACCAAACTTTAAATTTTTTCTGTCTGTCTGTTAGTTCCGGGTAATCTCCGAAACGGCTGGACGGATTTTAACGGGACTTTCACTGGTAGGTAGATGATGTTTCAAGGAGTAACTTTGGGTTCCGCGACAATAACGACGAAACTAAATCTACGCGGGTAAAACCGCGGGGTACAGCTAGTACTAATATAAAAAATGTACATGATATACCTAGTTTATTACTATTTTGAACATTCACCGTTTGATAGCGGCGCTGAATAATTGTAGCGTTAAAATGTAAATGATGACACGGTCTGTTTGCTGCCGAAATGTAGAGGCAAGGTCACTCATTACGACATGTTTTAATCATTTGTTATCGCTATCATAGCTGTTACAGTCAATTGATATCATTCGAATCGTAGAAACTTAATCATTATGGACATCTTTAAATTACCAAATAGTGAAGAAAATTTGACATGAAAAATATTGGATAATGTGAGCGTTGTTGTAGGGAAATCTCCACAAGAAAAAGAAATTGATAAACTCCTGCTTTCCTTCGCTTTATGGTCATCCAAGCCAAGACAAAGAATTGCGGCAATTAAGAATAAAAAAAACTTCTGCCTCGTTGGTCTAGTGGCCGCACATGGTACTGCGGAACACGAGGTCTTGGGTATGATCCCCAGGTCAGATAAAGTGTTAGGTATTGGGTTACATGACTTAGATATATAACTGGCGAAATTTGTGGTGTGCTATTATAGGTATACCTGCCTGCCACTTCAGGGAATAAAGGTGTGGGCTATATGCAATATAAATTAAGCTTTCCAAAAAAGAAAATAATTCACCCGATTTCATGCATAATTGGCTTGATGGATGAATTTCATTTTTGTACCTTCACGGAATAACAAGTGAAACTAATTGGGAATGTGAGTAATACTTACACTAATATTATTACTTAAATAAAACTAAACGGTTTGATATCACGGTCGATAACCCGTTCGCTTTAATTGAAAGCTGCCGTGACCTCTTGTAGTTAATAAGTTTAATCTGATCAAAGTGCGAATGTTGACCCAATAAAATATATCGAAACATTCAATGTTATTTTTTGAAATAAGCAAGTAACTAACTATTTACACAAGTTATATTTATCATAGCATCGATGCATGAAAGTATCACTGGTTTTTCCTAGTAATTCTTATCGCATCGTAAAGATAACATGACGTGTATATCCGAATTTGTATACACAATGTTTGCATCTGTGAGACGAGAAAGGCAAATACATATACGATACACGTCATAGCTACTTTTATCAATTCTTCCTTCCTTTGCCGTTCTGATAATAACTATGTAAGTATTATACTTTCCGGTTACATATAATACTTATTCGATCTTAATTCTATTTGTAATTCAATTTGATTAATATGAATTATGACACAGATTACAGACTCAGCTAAGGATAAGTTGATGCATCACTCACTTACTTTGTTCTGGATCTCCAAGACACAGGAATAAGGAAAACGAATAGTACCTATGTCTACTAGGATTTTTGAAATCGTGTGACCTCGCGTGGTCGTTAGACTCTATCGACCAAAGTATATTGATAACAATGATAATATCGATATATAACGATTGCAGTGCCTAGTTTCATAAACGGCACATCAAACAGATCGGCATCTGATACGATGCGATCATTAAAATTGCTAACAACATAATATTCGTAACATCTAAAACTGTATTAAACAATGCCAATGAAAATCGATATCTAATCACTATCGCTTGACTTTCCAGAATAATGGCTTAGTATGTTGACGTTTGATGAAACAATTTGATCTTTTTAGTAGAAATCAAAGCAATTGCTGAAAGCTATTTTAAAGTTTTCTTTAAAATGTGACCGCTTCCAGACTGCAGACTAATCTTATTCCCAAGACAATTTACATATCATTAACGTGCCGCCTAATATGATACCGGACGCCGCGGGGGCAGTGGAAGGGTGTTCTGCCTTAGCCCATCTAGAAAACGTCCTATTCAGTTGAAGTTCCATCGAACTACGATTTTAGATCTCGCGAATACCATCAGCGATTTTTCGATCATTTGTTAGGGGCAGTGGTCGCTTGTGGTCACGAGTTATGTCTTCACATGTTCTAATATTATTTATCTGTACTGATATATTATTTTCATAATAACAGTTAAATTTTAAATTCTTTACAGTCATCAAAATCTGTCTGGACGGTAGGACGGAATACCAAACTTATATAAACTTCCGCATTTATATGTGTAATATTTGGAATAAAGACAAAGAACTTAGTTACTTAAGGTTTGTGTACAAAGAAATAAATCACATTACCGAGTACTGTACAAGACATAACAAAACAAGTGGGTAGGTAAAATAACCTACATACCATGACTCATAAGGTGAATCACAGCCGCGTTGATACATAACATGCTTATCATACATACTTAAGTACGCGCTTATTTACATAGATGTGATGTGCTACTGCTGGACTTAATAATCAATCTTTCCTATATTATCATAAAACGTATGATTCATAAAACTAGATATCAATTATCAACAACAAATAGAATACCTAATTTAATACAGTGTTTACTTGCAATATAATTAACTAATTGCAATTAAAGACAATATAATATATCATGAAAATGTATTGTATTAATACAATAATTAGTTGCGTAATATAGTACTACACGTGATTTACACTAGGTATCTATCTATATCTATGGCAATAAATTGTGAAGGTATGTATAATTCTTTTAATTTTTACCCCTTCCGGATTAATTTTATCTCTTAATCATTATTATCATCAGAATTTAGGCTCTTATAAGATAAAAGTAGACTGATAATTTAATATTAATGATTCTATTAATTTCCACATACCAACGCCTCAAATTAAAGGGATCTTTGAGCCTCGTGTATACAGGGAGGGAGGGTCTTGACTTTTAGGCGAAGATTTTTGTCGCAAAGCATAGGTTGGTGGTACACATATTAATTTTAAAATGTATTAAAAATACTTTAACATTTAATTTAAGGCACTATAGTTTTTAAAATTTTCATTTTACAACAATAATAAGTATTGTCTCATGATCCACATAATCATCAAATAAGCATCGAACCTACCCGGAACAAACAGACAGACAGATAGACAGAGATACAATTTAAAACTTGGCTTTTTAGTGTCATTAGCGTGTATACTTTCATATGCAATTAGTGAAAAGCTGTTTTTTTGGAATTACAAACAGACACTTAAATTTTATTTACCTGTATAGATAGGTACATTGGTGTCCGACTAGACTTCCCCGGTTTTATCCATGTTGACAGCACATCATTGACTACACTGACAAACAAGGATATTGTTGTGGTCAATTTATTATTAAACTAGTCTACTTATTAGACTTATACCTATTATGACTGTCCCATAAAATACTCAACCGATCATATTACCAATTAGAACGGATTTTAATTTTACTTTAGATTTAATATCTGTATCTTTCGCACAATAAAAAATTTAGTAATCTATGCAGAAATATAAATTTGGAGTATTTGTTGGTAATTCCAAATAAACAGCTTTTTACTAAATGGATGAAATATGAAACTACGTACATACAAACATTTCTTTAAATCTTTGTCTATCTGTCTATATTACACACACTTTCTTATATTACACACTTTCACTGGTAGATAGCTGATGTTAGAAGCTGTATCTTAGACTACTGTTATTTAAAAAAAAAAGGATTCCATTTGACATTGTTCGATAATTGTAGTCGAACTAGGACTTGGATAGCGGTCTTCTTCAGCTTATTCCTGTCACATAGGTGAAGATAAGCCTCGGTGGCCGTGATGTTTAGTTAGCAACACGTGGATATGCGGGTTCTAACCTCGACCTTTTTAACAAACCAATGAGGTTTTCGAATTATAAGGAAACAAAGTGATTTGTCCCGCCACGACCTTCTGGCTAAAGGAAAACATCATGTTTCACGACGATGTTAAGTACCTGTATAGGAAGGTTCCTTAAGGAAATTCAACGACGTACCTATGTCTGTGAAATCTAATATCTATCATATTTTAGGACTGCCTCTTAGGTCTAGTGGTCCACATGCGCTTCTGAGGAACACGAAGTCCTGGGTTCAATTAATGCCTTACCAGGGCCTAAACTGAATAAATCATTTTCATTTTCAATTCCCAGGTTGGGTAATATGTTATTGGGTTTTTTATACCTATATCATAGGTACTCCTTCGATGCGATTGTTACTTGGGACAGGTTATGAACGCGCAGTGACAATAGTGGGGTTTCTACACATGTTTTTATTCGCTTCACGGCATACATATAGTCAGAGACAGACACATCAAATGCAGATACAAAGTCATCGCTCAAATCTCGTGACGGCACCGGTATCTAGGCACTATAAACTGCAATCACGACGATAGCTAGGTTTGATATTCCACGTAGGCTATGTTGCTTGCCAAATACGACTGTATAGAGAAGCACGGTTCAAGGACCTCGGTGCTTATGCGATTAGGGGACCGATGACCCCGCGCCGAACCACCACTACGAATTATTTATCGAGTGACGTTTATGGATACAGTTCTTATTGAACGATAGCTAAAAAACACCACATCTTTACATATAAATAAAAATGAAATGTCTATTTATAATTCCAAATTAAATAACAGCTTTTCATTAAATACATATGAACGTATACACGATACTAACAAACAAATTTTTTTTTTTTAAATCTCTCTCTGAAACGGCTAGACCGATTTTAACGAGACTTTCACTGGTAACTTAGGGTGCTTCGATGATTTTACATTTCGGTTCCGCGAAATAATGACCACCAATGCACAGCTAAATAATAATATGCCACAGACACCTACTTAGCATGTATACAGATAACCTATGTTCTTCAATATCTATGCACAGATAAATAATAAGTATGCATGCAAGGCCCCTAGACGACTTTGATAGATAAGACTGTCTGAATCTATAACTGACTAGACGGAGGGGGCTGTATTTGTATAGCAATGGCGCTAACCCATTGTATTTAAAAAATCAACTACTTATCTATAGAATTAGGTAGGTACCCTAATCAATCTTTTGTATGTTTTTGTTGTATGTAAGTCCTAAGATAAACCGCCTTAATTAACTATGCATTGTATTTGAAGTTGACGGCATTGGTCACGGTAAAACTTAAATAAATTAGTTATCAACCACATTTTTTTCATAATCTATATTACTTAGTACTTACATTAAATAATATTTTTATTATTCTTCGAATAGTGACTCATTCGACGGTGTTTTTAACAATATTCGGTACAGTAAAAAGATAATAAAAAGAAGGTGTTATCTTCTATTTATATCTATAAAGATCAATAAAATTGAAGTGTCTATTTGTAATTCCAAAATTACAGCTTTTCACTAAATGCATATGAAAGTATACACGCTACTGACACTGCAAAAACCAAGTTTTTAAATTTATCTGTCTGTCTGTCCGTTTGTTCCGGGTAATCTCCGAAACGGCTTGGCCGATTTTAGCAGACGTTTCAAGGAGTAACTTAGGCTACTTCTTTTAATTATAAATATTAGGGTTCCGCGACATGAAGCATGAAACTAAATCTACGCGGGTGAAACCGCGACGCACAGCTAGCTTTTAATAAAACGGTTATTAAAACCTGAACTAGATTAACATACGGCGGGCTATAAGTTTGTAAATTGCTTTGTGTAGTGTTATAATTATGAATAAGACAATGTAATAAAATAGTCGGTTAGACATAGAGCATGTGCATGTTTACAAAATACAGTCACACCACCACGTCCACCACCCACTGTCACTTAATAAAACTAATTAGAAGTTCGGCCCATACATTGGCGCACACACTTACAACTAAAGTAACTTATTAGCCCGACACGTAACACCAAGTATAGGTTTTTGCATGAAAGTTGTCAAAATTCGATTGCGTTTTTGTTGTGGCTCGAAATTTAAACACAAATCGCTTCGAAAAAAGTATCAACACATTTAGAGCCACGCGAATACGCAAACGAAATGGTCCCGTTAAAGCCTTGGGGATGATGCTCCAATATTCGCACGGACGCGTCTACGCAACGATTCTCGACTGAAATAAGCCTACCTTCTGTTATATTTCTGCTTTGACTTGTCTGATTAGGAAACCTTATTATGTGACAAAGGATTCACAGTTCAAGCTTATTCTTTTGAGGTTTGACGCTTCGACGGAATTATTCCGGTGAATGCTTTTCTAATTTTTGATAACTTTAAATTACTTCTTGCACATAAACGATGTAATAAACAGTTTTCAAATTCACATTTTTCACGAGAATATCTTCGCATTAGGGTCAACATTGCCTTAAGTCTAGGTTTTAACATGTTTTTATGTCAACGATATCGCCTGAGTATTATTCTGTTTTGTATGGGAACGTTAAAAAGCGCCCTAAGCGGCGAGTGTAAGAAGTTTTACGTCTCCATACAAAAGAGCGCAGAACGCGAGGTCAAGCGACGACATTTGAGCATATCAAAACCTATACTTGGGTCACAGTGGTCTATAAGTTCTAGATAACGACCTGTGTATGAATGACTAGTGGACACACGCGGTTTCACCCGCGTAGTTCCCGTTCCCGTGGAAGTAAGGAAAAAAATATAGCCTATGTTACTCGCTGATGATGTAGCTATCCATTGCTGAAAGAATTTTCAAAATCGGTCAAGTAGTTTCGGAGTCTATTCAATGCAAACAAACAAACAAATTAACAATCAAATATTTCCTCTTTATAATATTATGTAGTGTAGATTACAAAATCATAGAAAGGGCGAAACTCTACTTGATTACCCAACCTTACATTTGTACCCATTTCGAAAACAGCAAAGATTAGTGTCAGCAATAAATACTCAAATCAACTCAAATTCAACTCAAATATATCTTTATTCGATTAGACTTCATACAAAGTACTTTGTATGTAAATAGATAATAATAGGCCAGTACTACGAGTATGTTATCTAGATAACGTAAGCGATTCGATATAATTTTGTAGTGGTCATGTGAAGGCGTTCTGTGTACATACTACTTACATACATAATACATATAAATAAAAATGAAGTGTCTGCAATTTTAAAATATCATCTTTCCACTAAGTAAATGCATAAGAAAGTATATAATAAAAATCAGTGTAAATTTTTTTCTCTGTGTATATGTTTGTTCCGGCTAATCTCCGAAAGGCCTTTTTTAACGGGACTTTCACTGGCAGATATCTAATATCACAAGGAGTAACTGAATCTAATTATATTTAAAAAAAATGTATGGGCAAACGCTCATAGTAGTAACTAGCGGACGTCACGCGGTTTCACCCGCGTAGTTCCCGTTCCCGTGGGAGTGCGGGGATAAAATATAGCCTATGTTACTCGCTGATGATGTAGCTATCCATTGCTGAAAGAACTTTCAAGATCGGTCAAGTAGTTTCGGAGCCTATTCAACGCAAACAAACAATCAAATCTTTCCTCTTTATAGTATTATAGTCGATAACAAGGGTTACCTAATCCTCAAACACGGTCAACACAGGACGCACGTAAGTGGACTATCATAGAGGAACAAGCCTTTACGACTATTACGCTCATCTTCCTGAGACCAATAAAATTATGCGTAATGCTACGGATGGACGGTACGCTAGCTATAACGGCAAAGATTTTAGAATCGATACAACGAACAAGAGTTAGCAAGAGAGGCATACTGAAACCAATCTAATAATAGGATTTGTTTACATAACAAGGTATAAGTTGTTTGCTTGTGAAAGGTAGATTTTACTCCCTTTTCGAAAATTAGCCATTGATTGCCCACGAAAAATGTGCTATTAGAAAATCTCAATGTAGGAGACGACAGAAGATAATCTACATATTTAATTGAATAAAGAAGAAAAATCCCTGTCTGTAAAATATCGTAGTTACGACCCCACCACGGCTAATTTTGTCGTAGGTAAAAACTAGTTCTAAGATACAACATATGCTCACGCTTGTATTCTGAGAAATATATATATGTATATTTATATATATTGAGAAATGAGTAGTATAAGAACCAAATATCACTTTATCAAGTGGCCTTGGAAATTCTAAGATTAAAAAAACCTATCCACAAGCTACACTTGAAAACTAACAAATGATTGTAAGCTTTACAATTAAGTTATTACAAAGAGATGGAATTAAGCACTTTCCGGATTCCATGATCTGTCACACATGAGTCAAAGGTCAGGTCGGAGTAAACAATGGCACCTGTGAACAGGGCCATGGGAACATAGCGGTAACCTATGTACCTCGCTCGTGGCATCTGTAGCGAGTTCGCACGGAATTTACTCATAGGTGTTAATGGTGCTTGGAGAACTGCCGTCAGCTGATTTGATGACCTGGGGTTCAACCACAGTTTAAATATCAGTTAACTACAAGTAGTATGGGATCTAGAAACAAACGTTCGAAATGAGAGGCAGACGCGGGCATCTATGAAATAATATGCGGCCTTGGGTAATGTTAGTAAGGGATGTTACGTCGTGGCCGATCGCGTATACGTCATTTATGTGTTTTACAGTAATTTTTCTCAACTTCAATAACGAACAATTTTAAGAGTCTCAACCCTCACGCTCAATGGAGTTAATGTCCTAAATTCAATACTATGGTCTAGATTCCATACTGCTTATTTAGTTAATTCTGTGGTTCAACTATGATCGTTGAGAAATAAAAGTTATTTTTCAAGTTTGATGGTTTAATTTATGGTACCAAAATGAAACGTGAAAGCTTATATAGAAGTTATTTAGATGGACCCGGTTATTTTATTATTTTGTTATTAAGTAATTGATTTTTAGGGTTATAACACCTCAGTTTTGAGCAAAACAATAAACAATAGAATATTAGGGCAAGTTTGCGTCATTTTCCGTAGTTTTATTGTTAGCAAGGATATAGTTTATTATTATTTATGAATGGACATTGAACCCGAATAAGAAGGCAACGGACATTTAAAAGTCAGGGCCCGAAACACAATAGACCTGAGTTACAAAACAGGCCTAAGATTTCGCTACGCTGATTAAAATAATTAATCGTGTGCAATACTTCCGTTTTGAATTTCGTTGTTGTAAGCAGTACGTAAAAATTGCAGAGTTTTGGAATATATTCGATCGTGTAAGGATGTTGTTGCAAAATTTTACGCAACCCATAAGCATTGTTCTAGATTTCTTTTCAACATATTGTAGCAATGAACGCAAACAGAATAATAATCTTTTATTCCATCGGCACGATTGTTGAATAATTTAAATGTATTAATTATGAAGCTACTTTCAATATTTTAAGGTATCTGCTATATCTGAAGGTGAAGTTATCTATACAGATAAATAAAATTGGAGTGTCTGTTTGTAATTCCAAAATAACAGACTTTTACTAAATGCATATGAAAGTACATACGCTACTGACACTCAAAAACCAAGTTTTAAAATTTTTCCTCTGTCTGTCTGTTTGTTCCGGGTAGTCTCTGAAACGGCTGGACCGATTTTAACGGGACTTTCACTGGTAGGTAGCTGATGTTTCAAGGAGTAACTTAGGCTACTTTTATTCAGAAAATATATTAGGGATCCGTGATGTAAAGCACGAAACTAAATCTACGCGGGTGAAACCGCAGGGCACAGCTAGTAAATAAATAAATGTGCTCACGCCATCCCAGAAACCACAGGATGACGTGAGTACTGCCTTTCGAGGATCCTCCGAAAGAGAAAGCAGAGGTGTAGTAACACTAGAACCCACATTTCACTGAATATGATTAAGTGCCAACGTGACAGAGGACGAGTCCATCGCTGTCTCAGGCACTATATACATCTATGAATGACTTCTGCAGGTTTCAGCACGATTATGCCTTCACCGTAAAGCACGTGGGGTGAAATCACCGCACAAAACTTATTGGTGCAGGCCGCTGGGATTTGAATTTTCTTAGCAGGCGATATATAGCATCGTAGAGCGAAATAAGAGTTGATGCTAATTAAACATTCCCAAGTAGTGGGTACGGCCAGGTTATGGGCAAAACCACGCATCTGTGTCAACTACTGGAAACTTGACACGAGGTCTTTGACGTCGCCGCGATCAAAAGCTGAAGGGACAACAAGATAGTTACGCTTAGTTATTTCCAAACTAAAAGACCGTAGAAACTAGGTACTTTTTGCGGTCGATTCCTGGTGGTTTTTAATTTAATCAACGCAGCAAAGGGCGCAGTTGTTATTGACTGGTTAATTATAGCCATATTAGTCACGGTGCTAAAAGCCGGCTATCACACACATCACGGACGGGATGCTGATAGTGAACACTCAACAATACCCTTTATTTAATGCGTATCTGCAATATATACACTCTTTTGTTTCCATCAATCACATCAAGTATGAGTTTTCCCTTTAATAAAATAACTATATCTAGTTGTAGAGGTATCATTTCACTTATCAATCAAAGTATAAGGTAACCAGTGTGTTTCATAAACTTTCCGATGACGTTCACAAATATGAAAATATTATCCAAAAACAAATATCTACTAACCTACCTAAATACATCCATGATGAATACCTACTATGGCAACGATGACTTTACCACAAAGCGAATCATTTGGATTCCAGCTAATGAAAATAGAATTTGCTTTCGATTTGAATGTAAAGAAAAGTAAATCCGGATCCATCGCGCTACCAATCTATAAACAAAAAAATACCGAATCCGGAAACGATTACCGTCAGAAAGGTTATAAATGGTAGAGGTGGTAAGGCTGCCGAGTAAGATAGGGTATCGAAGGCGCGTCCGTATGCATAATGGAGGTTTTGACACAAGCACATTTATAAAAAGTCCTCCAGCCAGAAGAACCTCCATTCCTTTACAAAGGTTAGATGTGGAAGCACTTTCGTAAATATTATATTTTATATGTCGTCCCGTTATGAGTTTGTCATATGGAAATTATTTCGGTTAAAACGGTATCCTTCTAAAACTTTCGTGGCCCTTGTCCTTTCTAAGAATAAAGCATTATCTATCTAAGTATATAAAACATGCTGTATATCAGAGTTCAAACACATTTCTATGAAAACTTTAAATAATTAATAATAAAAAATAAAGGTGTACAGTCTTTTAAAAGCGCAGGGGCATGGCTCAGTGCTGCCCGTAAATTTTATGACGTTAAACGCTGATTTTCAGCCACACCGGTTTAAACTATATCCGTCTGAAATTTATTTCGAAGCGGTTTATTTGTTGAAGTACTTAGATAATAATAATAAATTAGGCGTAGTCATGTACATTTGTTTCATTCTCCACCATCCTCCTTTTGCGCATTATTAACTACCCACCACACAAACAATTGGGAATCCCAAGGATTATGTACCAACCATATACTGTGCTAACGTATAGACTGTGCGGTAAATCACCACCATTGGCTAACTCCAGGAAACCCTACGCGACTAGATTCCTAACTGCCATTTGTGTTACGCGAGTACACGACTTTTGACTCATCGCATACAACGCAACTACAACAGACTAAATAAAATAATAGGCTCTTTATGTGTCATTGTGTCGACAATTAGCTTGTATCGTAGGTAAACCTGGCCTCATGAGTTTTGAGCGCTGGCCTTGACTGCGTGCGCTGTTTTCATTGTTTTTTGTTTCGCATGGCGAAGTTCTTCCCATTATTTTGCTAGATGCTCAAACAAAGCTAGTGTTGGCACCTTATCTTATCTTGTTGTGGCATTATTGAGTCCGGTTGCCCGGAAGCACATCGACCCTTGGGATCTTTTGTGCCGCCCTTGCCCTCATGCTTTACGTACCTGACTCCTCAAATACTCCCTGAACAAGCCGGCAGATCTTGCCCATGGGGAAGAGCTTATAGTCCTCTGGTTTCGGATACGCCTTACCCAGTAGGTAGGTAGTGTTGGCACCTAAACTATCCTTAACGACAAAATATAATCCATATCAAGGCAAGGAATATAGAGCAGTTTAGTATACCTGATCCACTCGACTTCACCCAACAGTACTTACAATTACGAATTGTATCATATGTGACAGTGTATCTCACAATACTCTAATAACAATTACCGTTAGTATAAACCATATAAACAGTCCATTAAAGCTTTCCTTAATCACTCTACTTCTAGATTGATAGCCTACTTATTGCCACATAAAACACGGTGTTATTTTAATGATACGAGTCTCGGGATGCTAACTCTAAGGAATGTTGATTCTTTTCATTTTCATCGAGCTAATGTGCACACTGTATGCAGTTGTAATTAACAAGTGCAGAGGAAAGCGATACGGACCAACGGACATACATACATGATGCAGACCAAGATAAGAAAGTTATTTACTATATTCATATTCAGTATGTTATTAAAATCAGTCACGCGGAAAATAAATGATATCATAAAAGAAAAGAAGTTTTCAAATGGATTAATTTCATGACGATCATTTAAGCAGGCGTAGTGCCAGCATCTTGGGATCGTCTCGTATTAAGGCTTAATGGCACTCTTGGTATTGCAAGAATTCAAAGGCTTCAAATAAGACCTTTTAATTAAACGAGCTGTATGGTTTTACCGAATTTCGCTGCAACTACGAAGCAACAAAATTTTCAGTACCCTTTAAATCTCATCACAAATAGTAAGGATCCCGAGGTGAACACACCTAAACACAAACAGTACGTATATACAAACATAAGGCCTAAACGAACAAGACTAGACATTCCAGTGACAACGGTTGAGCAAGGATTGCTTGAACAAGAAACGATCCAGATTGCCAAGGGTCTATCGGTTATCCATTGTGTCGCAAGCGGCTAGTTTACGGATCATACCGATACGCCTACACAATGGATAGAGGACCAGCTCTGGAACCGGTATTTGACACCACACCTAACAAAACATTTGCGCACAAAATTACTTGCACAGGCTTTTGGAATGAAGAGATCTGAATGTGGTATTAATTTAGTGCAAAGGATTGTAATTTTTGATGTAGGCTGTTATGAAATATCCCTTCAACTCCATCGCTTTACCTGAAATAAGTGATTTAGGCAGTCATATCTAAGATAACTGTTGAATCGATTAAACAATTTGGTAAAGAGTTAACTTGAAACTGAGACATAAGACCATAGGGCGACAAAGTTGGGAAGTAACACAACGACATCATGGAACCACACTTAAGATACATCGTATGACAAAATATCTGATAAATTGTGCGTAACTTAGTAGTATTTAAAGAATCGGGTTAAAATGCATCGCCTACAGTTACGTCCCAAGTTGGTAATGCAATAAACGATGCAAAAGGCAAAGCTCGTGTAACTCAACATAACAGGCACGCCGGTTATTTGTGGACCAAACTTGACCGGGCACGTGCAACGTTTCCGCGTAATGAAGGTATGAGTGGCATGACCCAAGCAAAACATTCCACGGATTCCTAACAACACCTTAAATTCATATCTTGGCCATTTAAAATAAGAATCGATTTGGCTTGCGCTAAAGCAGGTTAACACGATAAGCACGTATACTTCTGGATTTCAAGTTCCATGGATTATTTAAAGCCTTGTTGAAACGTGTTTAATCCTCAAGCCGACTTAATAGAGTTTAAATTTCCTCTGTGACTGACGTAGTCTTTTGTAGCACTTCTCTCCCAACGACATCATCAGCATCGAATTCGTTTATATATGTTGTTCCTTGGATCAGCTATCACTTTACCTTTAATATAAGGCGTGAAGACGGATGAAGGTGTTTAACAGATCGAGACACTTTAGCATTACAATTACAGTAACGCACTTTTCATCTAGTCTAGTGATTAGAATACCTGAAAATTAGACTCAGGACCGATTCCCGCGTCAAGGCAAACATATTATGTGAGTTTTGGGGCTAGACGGCGCTGTATGTTAATGTCCAAACGCCTTTAAATATATGTTAGTTTGAATAATCTTATGGTGTATTTGCCACGTAGGAAGTTATAGTAGCTATGAGTATTGGTATATTTCACAAGTACATCTGATCACCTCCATGCCTTCACCTCTGGTCGATGAGTCACCGAATGTTGACCTAACAGAGGCTCTGTGTGAGATACTGACTGTTGGAAACACATGTGTCCTTGTGTGCGTGCCACGCAATACAAAGGTGTTCTTTGAAAACTACTTTTGTAATTACATTTAAAAAGGGGTGGCATAAAGGGCACATTTATGAAGAAGACGACGCATTTTAATAGGGAATGTATCTATCTATACTAAAAGTATAAAGAGGAAAGATAAGTATGTAAGTATGTTCGTAACGAATTGGCTCAAAAAGTACTGAGCAGATTTTAAAAATTATTTCATAATTAGCTGTGCCCCGCGGTTATACCCGCTTAGATTTAGTTTCATCCTTATTGTCGCGGAACCCTAATATTTTTAGTTAATAAAAGTAGCCTAAGTTACACCTTGGACCATCCGGCTACCTGCCATTGAAAGTCCCGTTAAAATCGGTCGAGCCGTTTCAAAGATTACCCGGAACAAACAGACAGACAGACAGACAGAGAAAAATTATAAAACTTGGTTTTTTAGTGTCAGTAGCGTGTATATTTTCATATGCATTTAGTGAAAAGCTGTTATTTTTTAATTACAAACAGACACTTCAATTTTATTTATCTGTATAGATGTATATATATAGATTTAAATGCTTTATCACTGATTAATATAGGCTACATTTTATCTCCATACTCCACGGGAACGGGAACTACGCGGATGAAACCGCGTTAGCATTATTGTATGCAACATATTATTATCCATGAAAGCGTGCAACATTTCTGGATATTTTTAAGATCATTATGATAGCTTAATGCTGAATATCATAGATTAATTAGCCGCTTCGGCTGAAGTGTCTTGACAATTTACAAATTTTGCAAGATTATGACGTAATGTGTGCCCACCCATGTTATCAGCATTTGGGTTAGCTATTTTGATGACAAATACATAGATTATTCTCTACCCTTTTCAGCAAAGCTTGCTAAAAATGTTTGAGACATAATGTTTTGAGTTCGAGAACTTTGGTAACTGAAATAGTCAAATGTTTATTTATTTACCGGCCTCCGAGCGCTCCGTCAAAGTATTTATAAAGCACACAGCGATATTTTTATCGATTTTTTTAACCCCTTACGGTGTGATCTCCCTGTGAATAGAATTTTAAAGCCCTTTAGCCCTTTCGCTGTCCGTTGTGTAACCAGTAACCGGTGGCTTTATGACGTGTTTCGTTATCATTCACTATTATGAGTCATGGGCACATGGCCTAACAAATAGCTCATGGGTTTATACATGTATATGTATTTTGATAGTATTGTGTATTTGTAAATGGTATTTTGAATTGCTCATATTATTTTAGTTACTTACATTATCAAGTATTACACTTGATAATAAAAGTTTTATTGCTGGAGAAATTTTCTCATTCTAATTAATCTTAGTTGGGCTTGTTTCAGCAGGTCGGCATGGATATTTGGGTAGGTAACCCCTAGGGCTAGAAAGGGATATACCTAAATCAAAATCAATAGTACGGTACAGGTGCAGTCACAAGTTATGATATATAAGTCTTCATCTGTCTGTATGGCGCGACGTGAATAAAATACATTCGCTTTTACTCACACAATTTTCACTGAATTCTCATAGCTCGTGTCGGCACCTATAAGGTGGGTACTGGGTACCCAACTAATCATCGATAATAAAACCGTGCAGTTCACACATTGTTCTTAAAAGAAGGCTTATCTATCTCTTTCTATGACGTTGAAATGAAATAATAATTGGCGCTTTGATAAGTAAGATCAAGATATTGATTGATTACCATGTAGGTAGGTATGTGGGAAAGAGAAATTGTATGATTACAGTGTTTATAACTAGGTATGCGACGGGGCAGAGAAACAGATAGACAAATTTGTATATATTAGCATTATATACAGTTACTTCTAGATTATAATGTAGTATAGGTCAGTTTGGCTAAGCCTCACAAAAATGTGTGTGTGAAAAAACTTGTGTGCATTGATTTCACACCACGTGCTTTACGGTGAAGGAAGAGATCGAGAGGAAACCTGCATATGTCTGAGAAGTAATTCAAGGAAAGTATAGTGCCTGAGACGGCGATGAACTCACCCTCTGTCACGTAGTCACTTAATCATATCGGTGAAATGTGGGTAAAAATACTAAATATTTGGTAATACGCAGAAAGTGGTTTTTTCATTTTCATCCAGGCCAAACCCATGTAAAAACATAAAGGTATAATTGGAAAAACAGCGACGAGGAAGTTGAATTAATGAATTACTCACAAAGGCAACTAATACTACTATTTTAGTTTAATAATATAATTATTTAATTAGAAATTCCTTAGCGTCACTTGGTCAGATCAACGTCAGCAAATAGGTACGTTCTATCATGCGTTAGCGGTTGATTCATACTTTAGTATTAGTAAGTACTAGACTGCCCCGCGATTTCTCCCACGTTGACTAAATTTTTAAGAGTGGCTTTATTTCGCGGAAACCTTTGTTTTTTATTAAAGTAGCTTTAAGAAGCTACTCCTTGTGACACCAGCTATCTGCCAGTGAAAACCCCTTTAAATTTTGTCCAGCTGTTTCAAAGATTCGCCGTAACAGACAGACAGAGAATAAAATATATATTCGTGTTTTATATAAGTAAGTAGTAAGTACCGTACATAAACTTTCGTATGAATTTAGTAAAAGACTTGGTAGTAAAAGAATTTGGAATAACAAACATACACATCTATTTTATTTATCTGGTTAGAATTTAGTTGATGTAAACCACCCTAAGTTAAGTAAGATTAAATCAAACCACCATTGGATACTAAGGTATCGTTTTTACCACGGCTCGCGGTCGTTGCCATTTAGAACTGTCCAGCGATTTAAGATCCAAGCGAGATCATTCAAACGTCCTCATTCATCTAAATAGCTTCACCGTGAAAGGTCTTCGTTATCTGGTGGGACAAAGGCTTTCTTTATGCAAACTTTTTTATGTGTTCACTTAACGTACCGAGTCGTGAGACAACTGTAGGTATCTACATACTATTTAATATAAGACGTCGTCACGTTGTGAATTGTGATGAAGCGGCGAATGAAGTGGATTTGCAATTATTAATGCTAACAAGTCAACGACTGGGTGGAACTCTGTATGCAGATAAGACCACATACATACAAAGACTTGACAAATGTATATGTATAAAGCTGAAGAGTTTGTTTGCTTCATCGCGCTAATCTGAGGAACTACTGGTTTGAATTGAAAAATTCCTTCAGCGTTAGATAGCTTATTTATCAAGGAAGGTTTAAGGCTATATATCATCACGCTAAGACCAATCGCGACGCATTCATTGCTAACGACGCATCTACACGTTAGTAATGAACGCGTTAACAACGCGATGTTAGCAGTGAACACGTTAAAGTTAGCGTTAGCTCAAAGTAACAGTTCCACGCGGACGAAGTCGCGGGCATAAGCTAGTTATAGATTAAAGTGAACATAGAATTGTAGATTCTAGATAAGCACACGCAGACACGCAAATGAAGTGTGTACTTGTATCTAATTGGGGACCAGTATCACTAAGCTTAAAGTTATCACATAATGTGAGTAGTTTAGTACTATTTACGTTTGAGTACTCAGCATAGCAATAGATTGGTAGTAAGTACTAGGTACTAGCAAGAAATACATCAACGTAATATAAACCTTAATGTGTATGCAGTAAGGTTGCTTAGGGGCACGCTAAGCCGACCACATTCTTCGTCCAAGGTCGATGCACAGTCGACCTACGGCTGAATGTCGTGTTTAGCGCACAAATAATGAACATTAATTATAATGGATGCAATTAAAAATTACCACGACTTCTTTATCTAGTCGGGCAATAAAAACTTACGTCACTATCTTCTGATGAAGCCATCATTATAAGACAGACATTTAACAGATTTTAAAATGGGAAAGTAATGTCATAGCATGGATTCAGAAAAAAAATTTACATTAAATTATAATATCAACTCGTACTTAGAATTAATTATTTAAATGGTATCGGGGCGCCAGGAACATTAAAAACCAGTCTATTTATGGTCATCGAAAAGTGCCAAAATCGGTCCAAAGATAAAGGTAACGGTAGTAGCGAGTGGCGACTGGTTTGCCTCAGTAAGACCCTGAATCAATTACTCATTTTTGGGTGACTCAGAGCCCGGAATCCGTCGAATCGTCGACGACCTACGAAAGTCAGACGAAGACATTTTTGCCTTTAAAGTATAAACAGTGAAATTTCAAAGCAGCGTCAGGTTACCCATCCTTATCCATACATCTATACAGATAGATAAAATTGATGTGTCTGTTTGTAATTCCAAACATACTTTCCTATGCATGTAAGGGTACTGACACAATTTTTTATAAATTTTCTCTGTCTGTCTGTTTGCTAAGGTTTACTGTTTGTTTATTTATTATGTATTTTTTAAAACTGTATAATATTCTTTAAAAGAGTAATTACTGAGTTTCTTGCCAGGTTCTTCTCAGTAAAAGCAACCTTCCGAACCTGGCGGTAGCATGTATAATCCTGTGTAATTGTGTCATTCTGACGATTTGAAAGTACTTTGTATAAAGTCTAATCGAATAAAGATATATTTGAATTTGAATTTGAAAGGCTAATAATCTCTGAAACGACTGGACCGATTTTAAAGGGATGTTCACTGACATATAGCTGGTTTTAAGGAGTAGCTCCTTTAATTTAGTTAAATAGTTTATATTAGGGTTCTGTGAAATAAAGCAAGATACGGAACCTAAGCGGATAAAACCGCGGGGCACAGCTAGTTTAATTTATAAAATAGATATAATCCTAAGGATGCGCGTAGGCATTAAGATCCTCACAGTACAATTGTGGTCGGATGATAGCACATCATGCCATGTTATGACGCACATTACGAGCTACTATCAATCGCGTTCCAGGAAGAGTACAGCTCAGGCTTACAACGTCATTACGAAGAACAACTGATGATTAACTTTCCGATGAAAATATACCTATGACATTAGCAAAAATTACCATTAACTGTAGGTGGTTACTGGTTATAGCACGTGGTGACTGATTGTTTACCTTATAAGATAAACAACTTAGGAAACCGGTTTGTGGTTACGATTAGATTTTCTAGACGATTTGTAAGCCACAACACTGTTTTTCTTTATGCTTTAAAATTATCATCTTCATACATAATATGCTCACGCCTGTATTCCTCGAAGGGATAGGCAGAGGTGTTGTAATAACAACACCCACTTTTCACACAAGATGATTAAGTGCCAACGTGACAGATGGTGATTCTATCGCCGTCTCAGGCACTATACATACGTCTTTGAATTACTTCTCAGACATATGCAGGTTTCCTCACGTGTTTTTCTTCACCGTAAAGCACGTGGTGTAAAATCGCTGCACATTATTTTTTAGATAAACACATTGGTCGAAGCTCCGCTGGGATTCAAATTTAAATTAAAAAATAATCTCTTTCACTTCAATTGCAGTTCTTTTGTAATGGCCAAGGGTAATATTCAATAAATGACCTGAATCTTGCAACTGTATTTACGAGATTAAACTTTTACTGAAAATAACAAGTTTCCTTACATACAGGTACAAACAAACTTGAAAATCTGGTTCTATTTGATCTATCATCTCCCCTTTATATATTTATAAAGTAATTGCTTAAAGTAACACAAGAGGGATTCCATTAAGGACTTCAAAAGGCAGTGTAAACAGATTGGGATATGCTGACAGTCTTATTATGAGATTGGCTTCTGAATCAAGTGTTGTGTTTACATTAAACACTGTATTTCATCACATTTTGGAGAGGTTTGAACAAGATTATGCACTAAGCGGCATCCAAGAAAAAATTCAATTAAGTACTGTGTCAGAGTACTTAAATTTAATTTAAGTACTTAATTTACTAAAGTAACTCTAAATTTTTTTTGCTTTCATTATATTAATTAAATCTTCATTCCATGAACCATAAATAAGTGTTAACTGATTTATTTTTCTTTCATAATTTCATATTTTATTCCACCATGCGAATAAAATTCAGATTGACTGAGTTATATATACAGTCAGGGGCGTGCATTGGATTTTCAGAGGGGTAGGCATAAGCAATAAGTAGGTAGGTAGGCAGGTTAAGTACATACCTGTGACGCGGCGTAGGTACGTACGTCTTGGTAAATATACACATACGAACATAAAGACACACACACACGACAGGAGTGTATTCAGTGATCACAAATTGTCTTATATCAAATCAATTGTCTTAGATCAAATCTGCTTACCTGCTGATATGCAATGCACGCCACTGTAGTACATGTAGTTATATGTACAGCCTAACCCTAGTCCTAGAGTAATAAAATATGGTGGGAGTGTTCTAGGAGGTGTGTGTATCCTAAGTAAGAAAACATTTTCCAAAATTCTGTCTCAGACACTAAGTAAGGTGGTTAAAAGTTTGTATGTGAAATCTAAATGCCTTGCAAGTTTCAAAATAAAATAATGAGATGCCAAGTACAAATCCAAAGAATACTCATTTGATGATATTACATTCCATTATTTCATCAACTTGCAAGCCACAAACTTGCTTGATACTAATCCCTAATGTACAAAACATGTCAAGGCAACGATATAACAACACTTGCTGAATACTAAGTATGCAAAAATACCTCTTGGGTAATGGTGAATGCTTGCCGCATTACTTGTATGACTAAACATGGTATTGGAATAAAATGCTAATATTTAAGGACAGGGGTTACATCATATTCTTAGGTTCATAGTAATCCATGTATGTATGCTTCAGAGTAGTAAACATAATTTTAATCCTTTTGTTGAGATACAATTTTATATTAGTATGAATTATATTGTTGCCTAGCTCTGCCACATGGTTTCACCTGCAGAGATTTAATTTCATGTTTATCATTGTTTTGTGGAACTCTAATTTAGATTTTTTTTGTAAGTAACTTTTATACATTCATATGCATTTAGTATAGAAACAGTTAATTTGGAGTTAAAGACACATTTTATTTATCTGTATTGATCATTGTTTTAATTTATTTATCAGTGTTCTTTTGGAGACATTAGGGACCTGGTGGGAGTAGAACATAGTAAAGTAAATAAAAATTATTTGTGGCCAGTTCTGTAACAAATTACATGTAACATAAGTATCAACACTAAAGATAAATAATAATAGTCATTGATACCTTAATAAAGCAGACAATATCATATTCTCACATGCAGTAAGAACTCTTGGTTACTGATAAAAACATGTCAAGAACTCGCATTTACCACATTATAGTGCTAAATAAAATTAAAAAAAGATGCAGATTGCCCATAGAACAGAATCATTTCAAATATTTTAATAATATTTATTCATAATATTAGAAATATGAATGAATAGCATCTTGGTGCTACTCTCACAGAATGGTTAATATTTACTGAGTTTTATAATAGATAAGTAGGTACATATCTTATCTGTAAGACTTATGTTGAATTGATTGTAATGAAGATTATTGATTTTACATATCTTATCATGCACCACAGCTGTTGCATGTGTATTCTATATGTTATTCCAATTAAATTATTTAAAAAAACATGCTTTTGAATTGAGAACCTCCTTACTTTTTAAAAAGGATTTGCAATGGATTGTCTTTTTTTAAGTTTTCAATTCGAATGTTTCGAATTTATTTTATAATCTGCTATTCGCCAATAACTCAGTATATTGATAAAAAAATTCAAGATAAAAAGAAAAAAAAAATCTTATTTACTTAAGTATTTTTTTTTTTTTTTTTTTGAATATGTACTAATTAATTTCATTACCTATTTGAAACAAGTAGATTTATTAAAATAAATTCATAATTTCTTATTCAACAGAAATAAGTTACTTTTTCTACTATTCCACGCGATCCAAGCGGAATGTCCCTACCACACGCATTCAAATATTCCGATATAAAGAACTACATACAAACTAACGCGACAAATAAATTACAATTAAGTAACTTCTAATCAATCTGCTAATAGAATGTAAGAATGCTTCACAATTTGCTTTCAATTAATAAAGAGTTTTATTCATCAGCAAAAACAGTTTTTACGTAAAGTATGGAAATCGTCAACCGGTGAATAATTATTACAGATAAGATTATAAATACCTGGGCAAATTGTTCCCGGATCTCTGCTCTCTCCTCGTCGGTCAATTTTGAATTGTCTGCCATATTCACGCAGGTGTAGTAACACAAAACAAGGATTACATGGACTACGGTGAAACTGTAAAAATGTGTTACGCCGTGTACACTGTTCACTTAACCACTATTTCGTTGTTTCTATATAGGTAATAATCACAGAACCACCAGCAACTATTTGTAAGCGAAAGAGACGCACTATTGGATATTCATATATCAATAAATTAATGTTTTTCAACACAATAAACCCGAGCGCTAGCAAATTAAAAAATAATACGTCAACCACCAGCCAACGTTTTGCCGTGCGTGTCGCTCCACTCGATTCGTTAACGATACGATTGTCTATGGTTGATTGTCGATGTCGTTTCTTGCTAGGGAGGGGGCTGACATAGACAAATGGAGTTCAAATCAATAGTCTCATATCATAAGTCTAATAAATTCAGATTCATCAAGTGTGTTACAAATAGTAAACTATTTATTTACCGCTTATTATATACACACAAAATGTTTAATAATATGAAAAAAATACTATATTGGCTATGGTTAAATTACAGTTCCGCCATCTCTTGAAATTTTAAGTTAACTTGCTAAATGCCACTTTGCCTATGTCCCAATGACTAAGTTCATGCTACTCGACACTAGATGACACTATTAACCCATAGAAACCTGTACAAAATACATGAACTTTATAGAGAATTCTAGAAAATCACTCCATCTGGAGGCTTCTGGAAGAACTTCGAAAGTATTAAATGCAGATATTATCAATGAAGGGTCGCAAAGACGCAAATATAATTTAGTTATTTTCTTATTATTGCAGTTGCTACCTAAGTAATATCATAATAATTATGATTACCTATGGTTTTGTGTGAAACAATTATTGTCTCAGGCAAAAACGACTTTGGGTAGGATAAACATTAAATTCGGCAATAGTCCTACTTCCTAGTAATATTATAAACACGAAAGTTACAAACTTTAACAAGTATGGATGGATGGATGTTTTTTTAATCTTTCTCGTAAGAACTATTGAATGGATTTTAATAAAACTTTAGGTACAGTAATACAGCTTACACATCAGAATAACACATAGGCTATAATTTATAAAGATATTGTGTGAATTGTCCAAATTATAAAGATATTTCAAATGAGAGTCGCGGGCACCAGCTAGTATATATAATATTTATGCCCACCTAGCATTTCATGCATCATGAACTTGTGCATGAATTTTGTATTATATTGTAATATCTACGCATTGACCTACACTGTGTATTGTTTATGATTTTTGTAGGTTAGCTGAAACCTCTTAAACATCTTATAGTTATACATCTAACTGTGCCCGCGGTTTGAATAAAAGTAGCCTATGTTAATATTTATAACATTAGCTATCTGTCACTTAAAGTTAAAGTTCGAAGGCCCGTAAATTTATTCAAAAACGCATGCGCAATTTGCGAACCTCTCTTTGAGGCACCCTGGCTTCTGGAAGCTTCCTCTACTTTCTGGCAGATAGAGCCACTAGTTAAATACTCATTGCACGCACTGAGCGCCGTCAGTTGAAACGAAGCACTAGACAGTTGAACGCGTTTTTTCACGACGTTGGATCAATTTTCACAGTCTGTGATTTCAAGTATTTGGAGCAAATTCTTTGCTTAAAAGTATTAAGATCGCATATCCTTCAAGAGAAAAATAAGAAAATGTCGCTGCTTCCATTACTTTTGGACTACGAGATCGAGCGCCCTCGCCGGTTGCTGGACCAACATTTCGGCTTGGGGCTGACTCCTGACGACCTCCTGTCCCTGGTGGGCGGGCCTGTCTCCCGCGAGTACTACCGACCCTGGCGCCACTTGGCTGCTGCTGCGCGCGACGTCGGCTCGAGCATCAAAGCGGACAAGGACAAGTTCCAAGTGAACCTGGACGTGCAGCACTTCGCGCCCGAGGAGATCAGCGTGAAGACAGCGGACGGGTGCATCGTGGTGGAGGGCAAGCACGAGGAGAAGCAGGACCAGCACGGGTACATCTCCCGCCAGTTCACTCGGCGGTACGCGCTGCCGGAGGGCTGCGTGCCGGAGAGCGTGGAGTCGCGGCTCTCGTCCGACGGCGTGCTGACGGTGGTGGCTCCTCGCAAGGCGCCGCTGGCTGTGGAGGGCGAGCGGAAGGTGCCCATCACGCAGACCGGCCCCGTACGCAAGGACCAGTCCAATGGAGACAAGGCTGAGAAGTGAAGTGCTTAGCACAGTTGCCAGTGATGTTAGTTTTAGTTTTCTACTGCTTACTCATTCCATATTCTCTTTTCGCAAGACTGAGTTGTATTAAGTTAATTTAATAAATACTCGTGAAAATGTATCAAATTTTTTATACCTTCCAGTCTGTCCCATCTCCCAAACTACCTAGTGCACATAACATAAGCATGGAATTAAGGGTCGGGAGTAGCCACAAGAAATATCAGTCTACCTACGCACCTTATTATAATGTTATGTGCGCTATGTATAATTAAAAATCACCGGTCCTGCATACATAAACCACAAGGTGTTTTACCTGCCTACCTAGTATGACAAAATAGGTAAGTACTATAGTTAGCCTATCACGAGTTTGCCACCCGTTTTCTTATCGACATTCGCTAGCGTCCCCGTATGAGAAATTGTACAGCGCCTCCAAGCGGTGACGTGAAGAACTAAAATATGTCACAAATATTGTTGATTTTTTCCTATATCTATGCTAGCGAGTGTAGATTACTTACGGTGGGAAACCTGTGATAGGGGTACAGGTGCTGTCACGAGTCCCTCACTGGACTTTCCCCTCTGGGGCCCAACCATGAGCTCTTATTGCAATGATAATTCAGTTGTGCGAAAGTGACAGATGTATACACGTCACATACATATGTCTTATAAATGAGTGAAAACTATCATGGCAATAAGAGCTAGTGGCCCCTGTTGAGTGGAGGGAGAGGTAGTTCACGATTAACACCTCTGTAGGCCTACACAAAGTAACATTCTCTAGCGCTTGCGCTAATAGAAACGATACAAAACGTTTCTACTAGTGAGGATAAAGTTACTTTGTCTACAGGCCCTGTACCCACTGCGCTAGTGTGTACCAAAAACCATTACCTACCCCAATTATAAGTTTTGTCGTTGAATATATCGATTGCATATTTTCTTCATTTTGTATGGTAACGTAAATAACATAACGTAAAACATATAAAATGAGCAAATTACGTACGCAATCGACATCCTCGGCGTTAACACTGGCTAAACCTATACGTGGGGTAGTCATCGACAATTTTGTTTACCCTGTAATATCAAAAACGGTTATATTTAAAAAAAAATACGGGTTAGCGATTTGTATGTGGCTCCCTTGCAGCAGTTTACAAGGACAAACCAACAAACTCCCTACCACTATATATTTTATTCAATTAGGATATATATTATGTTAACGACATGGCCTAACTTGTCTTGTTAAACCGGTTAAAGTTTTCCGATACTTATGTGAATTATCATGTCGCAGTGAGTTAGAGAAACTGCGCCTGTAAACAAAGTAACATTATCCTCACGCTTCGCTAGTAGAAACGATACAAAATTTAGGTACCGGAATGACATATGTCACGTGACTGATTTATGTCATTCATGTTGTATCGTTTCTATTAGCGCCAGCGCGAGAGGATGTTACTTTGTCCAGGACTACTGGACTCGTTAGTTCGGCTGCCCTCTGTTGCAGTCGAGTAATATTTATTAGTATATTTATAGTTAAAGTTTACAATCTATCACGATGGCACTTAAATATCTATCAGCGTAAATTACATCGTCTTTCTAATTACATAGCTGACTGATTGGGGACCTTACCTGCAGAAGAAGATCGCAGTCAAAGCGGTCTTGCGCTGCAGGAGCTGCTTACCATCAGGCAGAAAGTGTCCCAAGTATAGGTTTTGACGTGTTCCAACGTCGTCGTTCCCATACAAAATGAGAAAAATACGCAGGCCATATCGTCATCGTAAAAGAATGTTAAAATCTTGGGGCACAGAAAACCGCAGTCAAAGCGAGTGAGGGTGTAAACGCTGCAATGCTGCTTACCATAAGGCAGATAGCAAGTACGCTGGCTTGCCGCCTTTAACGTGTGAACATAGTTTTTTTAAAACAGTAAATGCTCGGTATAACACGATCTGCCTATTTTCCTAAAGTGTCGACAACAACGTCTTTTTCTGCATACATACATGCTTTTAATTTAGTATCCGATTAATACTAAATCAGTGATGTTCTCTTGTGACACTGGCGGACTATACTAGTGAAAAAAATATATAAAAGTGACAACAATATATACTTAAGTGAATTAGTGAATAACTGTAATACTGAGTGCCTTTAAATTCAATAACGAAACCATCGTTCGTTAGTTGAATACCTATTACAAATTATTGCGTAAATTATTTAACACTAGCTGTGCCCCGCGGTTTCACACGCGTAGAACCCTAATATTTTTAATAAATACAAGTAGCCTAAGTTACTCCTTGAAACATCAGCTACCTACCAGTGAAAGTCCCGTTAAAATCCATCCAGCCGTTTCAGAGATTACCCGGAACAAACAGACAGACAGACAGATAGAGAAAAATTTTAAAACTTGGTTTTTTAGTGTCAGTAGCGTGTATACTTTCATATGCATTTAGTGAAAAGCTGTAATTTTGGAATTACAAACAGACACTTCAATTTTATTTATCTGTATGTATTAGATTTAAAAGTTAAGTAGTATCCTTCTAAATAAATCCAAGAATATGTTTACAAAGCTTCATGATGATCGGTTAAATAGTTTTCAAGTGACAGTGTAACAAACAAACTTACATTCACATTAATAATATTAGTAGGATAATATACCCTAACATAGTTTATTCGTTGATAAATACGTTTATTTGCCCATTTATATTTAGTGTCTTGGTAAGTTACGATATATCCGTGGGTCATTTTATTTTCTCTGTCTGTTTGTTTATTTGTTCCGGGTAATTTCTGAAACGGCTCGACCGATTTTAACGGGACTTTCTCTAGCAGGGGCCTTACCATGAGCTCTTATTGCCATGATAGTTTCATTCATTTATGACACAGATGTATGTGACGTGCATACATCTGTCACTGTCGCACAACTGAATTAACATTGCAATAAGAGGTCATGGTTGGGCCCCTGGTGTTTCAAGGAGCAACATAGAGTACTTTTATTTATTAAAAATATTAGGATTCCGCGACATGAAGCATGAAACTAACAGTAAATAATATAATTTAATAATAGTGAAGCTATTTCAACGTAACAGTGACGTAATAATAAAATGTTATGCAATGTTTATTGTAACTTGAATAAATTGAATATCCTGATATATTTAGAAAGGCCACATTTTTTTACTAGAAAGTTCTAAAGATCAAGTTTTAAACCAAAACAGACAGCCTATGAACAAACAAAACAGTTCATTGACTTTAAATCTTAATAGATCAATCAGTAACCTAGGATTTTACTGGCGTATAAGTATGTTAATTAGTTTTATACTTTATTTTTAAAACAGTTGAATTGAGCAGAAGAGAACCTCCTCCTTCCGTTAATAAACGTAGCCTAATACAAGTTACTTTTGCAAATACAAAAGGAAAAACTTTACTTACAATATTCTATTCAGCATTTGCATAACCTACGCGACGATGGCGACTAAATGGGTACAATGCCATTTAAGCGATTAATGAATCGCAAATCTATACATGTATCTATATCTATACAGATAAATAAAATTGAAGTGTCTGTTTGTAATTCCAAAATCACAGCTTTTCACTCAATGCATATGAAAGTATACACGTTACTGACACAGAAAAACCAATTTTGAAATTTTTTCTCTGTCTGTCTGTCTGTCTGCCTGTCTGTCTGTTTGTTCCGGGTAATCTCCGAAACGGCTGGACGGATTTTGACGGGACTTTCACTGACGGATAGCTTATGTTACAAGGAGTAACTTAGGCTACTTAGATTTTTTTAAAACATTAGGTATCCGCGGGCAATCATGAAATTAAAATCTACGCGGGTGAAACCGCGGGGCACAGCTAGTTTAAATATAAATCTCGGAAATATTTTCCAAGGCAACATTAATATATTGAGCAACAAAACTAAACGGGATTGTGACAAATGTTTGTTACTAACGTCCCAACACTTTAAAGAAACGAAAGCTTGTTTGAATTACGGAGTTGTTTTAATAATATATCTATACAGATAAATAAAATTGAAGTGTCTGTTTGTAATTCCAAAACAGCTTTTCAGTAAATGCATATTATGAAGGTATACACGCCACTGACACTAAAAAACAAAGATTTAAAAGTTTTCTCTGTCTGTCTGTCTGTTTGTTCCGGGTAATCTCTGAAACGGCTGGATCGGTTTTGGAGAGTTAATAATGACCCGCGGAAGCCTAAAGTTTTTTTAAATCAAAGTAACCTAAGTTACTCCTTGTATCAGCAGCTGTCTGTCTGTCAGTGAAAGTCCCGATAAAATCGGTCAAGCCGTTTCAGAGATTACCCGGAACAAACAGACTGATAGACAGAGAAAAAAATACAAATTGTGTTTTTTTATGTCAGTACTAGCTGTGCCCCGCGGTTTCATCCGCGTAGATTTAGTTTCATCCTTATTGTCGCGGAACCCTAAATTTGTTAATAAATAAAAGTAGCCTAAGTTACTCCTTGAAACATCAGCTATCTGCCAGTGAAAGTCCAGTTAAAATCGGTCCAGCCGTTTCAGAGATTACCCGGAACAAACATACAGACAGACAGACAGAGAAAAAATTTAAACTTGGTTTTTTAGTGTCAGTATCGTATATACTTTCATATGTATTTAATGAAAAGCTGTTATTTTGAAATTACAAACAGACACTTCAATTTTATTTATCTGTATGTATGTATGTATGTATGTATATGTAAATATGTAAAAATATGGGAAAGTGTGTCTGTCTATCTGTTAAGTACCAGTTTACGGCTAGAACCGATTTGGTTGAGGTATAGTTTTAACTATAACAATTAATTAGATTTCTTAAATAACGTATTGCTTGAATAAAGTCATGGTTAAAAGATAGTTTATATTATATGCACGAGTATAATGCACTGTATGAATATTATAAATGCATTGAATTATAGTGTAGGTATCGAAACATGTTTTAAATGAACCAATATGACGGCGATACGATATGTGTAAAGCGGATAATAATGTTATACTGTTTGTCTGTGTCTGACAAACATTTTAATTGTATTTAATTATAAACTAAATTCAACCCGCGACTTCGTCTGTGTGGAAGAGTTACTACCTAGCACTAACTTTTACCTGCGATTAGTTTAAGTGTGGGCTATTAAACAATGAAATACTTAATTAATTAATTAGTCAAATCGGACCAGCCGCGTTATTCACTAAGATTTCTCAGCCTTGAACTCAATGACGAGTGTTGGTTTCATTCATAGGAAATTGATACATAATACATAGAGGCTAAGGTTCAATTTCGTATCTTTAAAACCGACACTCGACGTCGAGTTCGATGCTGAGAAACCTTAGTGAATAACGCGGCTGTTATCCGTACATACTGTCATTGATGGTCCTATTAATTTGTTATATTACTCTGAACAACAATAACTATAATTATATTTAATTAACTAAACCGCAACTTCGCATTCCTCAGGGATAAAAATAATGCTATACAGTTGTAACGGCTAGTTAGCCGTTACAAACATACAAACATTCACATTTACGATTTATGTAGGACACATAAAACATGACAGCTGCATGTAAATTCACCTGAACACACAAACTAATGAAACAAGAATTAGCGCATAATATATGTGAAGATTACTGAAGACACAGTGTATGGTTAAAGTTGAAAAATAATCATGAAATTCAACATTTTCAAATCCTTATCGGATGATTCGCTGCCTCTATACAAACAGGTAATTATAATTTTTTTATCAACTCACATCTTTATTTATCCATCTATACAGATATCTATCGAGGAGCTCGTGGCACAGTTGCTATTGCGCATATCATTCGATCAGCGAAGTTAAGCAACCATACCCCTAGCCAGTAGTTGGATGGGTGACCGCCCGAGTTACCTCCGTGCCTCGGAGAGCACGTTAAGCTGTCGGTCCCGGTTGCCAATTTAACATCTTTGGCAATCGTTACAGGTCAGTCGGAGGCCTAAAAATAATCTGACAACTGGTTTAGCCCAGATCACAGATTTTCCTCCTAAATGGGGTTGCGAAGGTCAGATGGCAGTCGCTTCGTATAAAAATCAGGTGATCAGCCACATCGGGTTGAATCATGTGCCGACCCCAACAATGTATGGAATAAGGCCAGGGAGATGATGATGACAGATATCTATACATATTCCCTACAGATATACAGATAAATAAAATTGAAGTGTCTGTTTGTAATTCCAAAATAACGGCTTTTCACTAAATGCATATGAAAGTATACAGTCGTCTGTCTGTCTGTTTGTTCCTGGTAATCTCTCAGACGGGACTTTCACTGGCATATCCATGTTAGAAGTGTATTTGGTGCTACTCATCGAACTCCTCGTAGGTGCGATTAAGATTATTTTTCGCCTTAACCATTAAGTAACTGTCGAAATTTCAGGTTATTGCAACGTTAACATGCTGTCTCCTGTCAGTCACTGGAGGAACCACCTTCGGGTTCACTTCGGTGATGCTGCCCAAACTACATGAAGATGAAAACTTCGAATATGATGAGAGCTACGACTCTTGGATTGGTGAGCATCCAAACATTTCAGCTTCTCTATTGACCGCCTTTTCTGCTCTGATGGAGTTTTTTTCAGCGTTAAGTCTCTATGTTAAGCAGTTACCACACTCTTTGGACGCCTGAGGCACTAAAACATCACTGGTCTCTTTCCCAAATCTCTTACGAGCCGTGGTGGCCATGGGGTTTCGCCAGTCGCCTGCTGCGCAAGCGACGCAAGCTCGAATTCCAGCGGTCGTTAGCAATGATTTTGTCGAAAAACATAAGTGCAGTAATTCCACTCCATGTGCTTTACGCTGAAGGAAAACATCGTGAGAAAACCTGCATATGTCTGAGAATAAATTCAAAGACATATGTATAGTGCCTATGACGGCAATAAACTCACCCCCCGTCACGTTGGCACATAATCATATTTGGTCAAAAGTGTGTCTTTCTCTTTGGAATTCTGGGACGGCGCGAGCATATTAATTTTTATTGTTAAAGCCCTTCATACCCACTTTGAAGAACCCCATCCTGTACTCACTCAGGGAAACCATGCTGCATGCATTTAAACATCCCAGGATAGTTATTTATAATCATTCTGCTGTAATCATTCTGAAATTGTTGGCGCTAGCTCTTTCAGGGGCTTGGGAAAAATTATTTTCTTCAAGAAACCCTGTGGCAATTCTTCGTGCATGTGGGTGACCCTAATAAAGTTTGAGTCCTAGTTAAAATTAATTATTTTAATGTATACTTTCAGCTTCAATGTCACCACTGGCCATGATCTTGGGATGCCTTTGCTCCGGCTCTATGAGCGATGCCTTCGGAAGGAAGATGGGTCAGATCATCATCATCTTCCCATACATCGCCGGTTGGCTTATAATGAGCTTCTCCAACGGAATCGCAATGGTATTGATAGGAAGGTTCATCACGGGAATGTGCACTGGCGCTATTAGACCCACGTCCATGGTCTATCTTGGAGAGATTGTAGACCCTAAATACAGAGCAATAGCGCTCTTTGTTCCATCGATGGCGATTCAAATAGGCGCCCTAATCAGCCACACCGTTGGGAAATACTTCTTATGGAGAACAAGCTGCTTAATATTCGTGATTCCGGTCATAATTTGTTTCATATCATTGATATTCTTAAAAGAAAGTCCATTATGGCTGATTTCAAAAGGAAGAATTGAGGAAGGTGTGAGCTCTTTTCGAGTGTTCAGAGGAGAAGGTGAGGCGGCGGAAGAAGAATTGAAAATCGTATTGGAAAGGCAGAAAGAGAAATCTACAAGGACAACACTGAGGGATTTCATGAAGACTGTATTCAGCCGAGCATTCATGAAGAGCTTGTTCACGATCTTCCTGTTGCTGTCAGCTTCACAGATGTGTGGGATCAACACCATGTCTTTCTACGCTCAAGAAATGATGGAAAGGACATTTTCTGGTGATGTTGACGCGTACATGTTAATGTTAGTTACTGATGGTATACGTATATTTGCCACTTGTCTGGTGTGTTTCTTAGCACAGAAGTTGCCTAGAAAGATATCCTTTTTATTCGACTGTTTTACAACCACAGCGGTGTTAGTTGGGTTGATCTTATACTTGTATTTCAGTCCAACTGGACTAGTTTGGCTCGCCGTTCTTCTAATGGTAACCTATGTACTAATATCCAGTGCTTTGACCAGCTTATCATGGTCTTTTATATCAGAAATATTCCCAGGACACCTTAGAGGATTCGGATCTGGATTGAGTTCGGCAATCTCTTTCACTTTGCTGTTCATTTCTGTTAAAACAACACCAAGTATATTGCATAATTCAGGAGAAATGGTGATGTACGCTACTTTTGCTTCAGTCACTCTGGTATCGGGGATTATTTTGTGTTTCATATTGCCTGAGACAAATGGTAGGAGTTTACAAGACATAGAAGATAGTTTGTATAATAAAAAGCCGGATAATAATCCTTCTTGAATAACATCATTAAATGTCTATTAAGTAGATAGATCATTATATTTTTTCTATACATATAAAATTCAAAGTCCTGAATGACTAACATTTTTTATTTTTATTTATTTATTTACATACATACACTATCATTACAGGCTAACCTAAGGTGATAGTGTAGCTACTATATTATAGTTACATTACAGTTACATATATTATAATTTTTACTATTATTAATATACAAATACGCAAAACCAAAGCCGCTGATCCTAGAGACATTTTTGTGGGCCTCACCCTTTAGGACTATACTATGAAAAGGCTTTCTAAAATTCTACCGGGGTATAATGGGGGTTGAAAGTTTGTATTTAAATCTTACTGCGACGCAAAGCTGCGGGCTCAAACCAGTAAATATATAAGTATATAATAATAGTATATAAGCTGCTTATGTTAATCAAGAATCCATTAGCTGAGCTCCGACAGGTCAAGCACATATGCTTCCTCGTTCGTGTCATAACTAGTTGTAAGGTTTGCTTTTAAATAACCTTTTCCATCAATTAAAAGCAAACAGTAAAAAATAAGTGTTTATATAAATAAAAATATTTATTCCACATCATATTTTTTACATTTCCTTTATTATTATTTTATGATACTTAAGTGAAAAATTATTTGCTGATCCTATCTTCCAATATTTAAGATTTTGAGAAAATAGTGGTTGTTCTAACAATATTATTTTCAACTAAAAATAAAATCTGAACATCAACAACTGAAGTCACATTTAAGGAATCTTACTGTAATTAATTACATTTGCTGTATTAACAGAGAGGCGGAAAATAGCAAGATTTCCGAAAGAAAGGAGTGAAAAATATAATTGCTTAGGCCCGTGGCGATCCTGTACTCCAAAGTATTTACTATGCACAAACATTCCATCCCACAACGATGGAACAAACATTGCACTGGACGCACCAACAGTCTCACATAAATAAAATTGTCACAAGAAGATCACTTCACATCAGATTTCACTAGATTGTCCACCTGTCCGATGGGGCCGGTGTGCGTTATTGGAACTGACCTTTCTCCTGCCGGCAATTGCACCTTCTTTGGTGCCACTATTGATAACACTCCATCAGAAGACAATTTAGACGCAACTCCGTCAACGTTAACGTCATCTGGTAACTTGAATCGCCTGAGGAACTGTCTGGATACGAATCCATGTTCATCTTTCTTCTCTTCATGCTTGGCTTCTACAACAATGGATCCTTCTACGATTTTCACCGTAATTTCATCAGGAGAAAAATGCTGAACATCCAAATTGATCTGCCATTTGTCTTGATCCACTTTGATTGTAGATGTGGCATCGTTGTGGAACCACGGCGTGTATCTTGGAACGATAGGACTGGTGGCAGCTGTGACCAGCTCCTTCGGCGTGATTGTAAGACCAAAGTTCTGGTCAAGGAGTCTTCTGGGCCAGTGAGGCATATCGTAGTCGAATAAATAAGACATTATGAAGTGTTGTTCACCTTGTTTCGTTTCAGAATGAAGGCGAGTGAGGTGAGATCTGTTTATATATTGGGTGTTAGTCACGGCGAGACTATGTGGCTGAATTTAGAACACGCCTGCGAGAATTTTCTGGATGAAACAGTGCAATGTCGAATGGAATAATATTATTTATCCGTCTGCCACCTTTATTGTGTGGGATACAGATATTATATGCCTGCACGAGAATTTACTCAACCCATTTGATTTGGCTAGACTCACGTTAGAATCTGCCATTTTCAGAGTCTACCATTCACTGAATAAAGGATTTTATCCACATTGTCGCTTACTCTTACCAAAAGTATCTACGGTTACGGTCTCTAGAAGAGAACTGTAATTATTGAATCATAATTATGTGATTTGTATCTGTCTGTATCCTCATAGGCCCGAATATAGTTGTATTGTATCATATTTGCTAAAAATTAATATAAAAAAATACGTCGGTATACCACAGGTGACTAGGAATATTTTATTATTAGTATTTACACTTCAATGACTAATCATAAAAGTTGATGGCAAATCTATTTTTATGTTCCCACGGTCACTCAATAGTAACTACGCCCACCCAAGTTGGTCCCCAATCTATTTTAGTATTAAACATATATTTCCGTAGCTATTAGAATATAAATAGTAAATTACTCACAACAATACTTTTATAATTCGCTGGTCACATTATAGGCAAAATTTCTTTCAAAAATGATGACTAAATATTTATAGTGATGGAAAACACTGAGCAGGGGGCCTACTCGCTTTCTCCGAAAAACGAAGCTTCGGCCGAAAGTTCGCAAAGTCCTACCACGGTTATTTTTCGTTCTAAAATTACGTCCGAACGTGGTCCGCTAGAAAATTACTTGGTGCTTATATTTTTTAAACCAACTTTAATTAAATTATTAGACGAAGAAAAATTTGAGTATGATAAAAACAAAGCGATAATGAAACTACGTTTAATTTTCGTTCGTTCACGAAGTTTCATTATCGGAGAAAGAGAGTAGACCCCCAGTTCTCGCTCTGATTTCTATTACTATAACTATAGAGACTATTGATATAAATTATTATCTGGGAACGACTTACATACACAGAAAAATTTATCGTGTCGTGATATGTAAGCATCTAACCATCTAAGCCCCGTGGTATTATCCCTTTTCGCATTTATTTGATACTTCTTTGATACCACCTTATTAAAGAGATAAAACAAAAATATATTTATAATAGAGGCCCCGACAGACGTTTTCCTGCAAACGGACTGCAACGCCATCTGCCGGGCTGATTTGTGAATCTAAATCCAGAGCGCCACCCAAATGCATACAAAAAAATCATTCAATTCGGTCTAGCCTTTTAGGAGGAGTTCAGTGAAATACAATTTTTGATTTTAAGAGCAATCTAAACATTTTTATAATCACAGCTATTTATTACACCCCAAAAATATAAAAGCCAAGTACAAAAACAAAAACAATGTACAAACTTTTACGATTTCTTAGCTTCGGGTTTCTGCTCAACTGGTTTCTTATTTCGGTTAAAGAGTTCAGCACAGAGGTCTTTCTCCGACGACTCTTTAACAGGGACAAACTCTTCCTTCTCTTTCCTCGGTCCAGAATAAGAGATTGGAACTACAGTCTCCAAAGGCAGGCTCATTTCACAGAAATTCCTCGGCGCGGTTATTGTTAATATTCCATCGTTTGACAATTTGGATTCCATCTCTGAAAGCTTACAGCCTCGTGGTAACTTGAATTTTTTGACAAATTGCCTCATTATGAAGCCCTGTTTGGTTTTCAATTCTTGTTTCCCTTCTATCATCACATATTCCGGTCGGGCTTTGACTCGAATCTCATCTTTATTAAACTTGTGAACATCCAGGCTTATTTGAAAACTATCTTTGCCTATTTTTATTGAGGGTCTTAAGTTCCGAGTCTGCTTCAGCCAGCTTGACACTGTTGGGCGTAAATGGGACCCTAGTAGGGGACTTAGAATCATCCTCCGTAATTATTTGTGTTGATGGTGATTGTTTTAATGGCGGTGACATTTGACTGTCATAATAATACAAAGACTAGCTAGACGTATTCACTCTTATTGATCATAGAGTTGTGATGTACCTGACTTATAAGGTTTTATTTCTTCATGAGCTTGTACATAAAATATTTTATTTTTCTGGTCACTTAAAAATGGCTTGACCCATTTGAGATATTTTTGTTAGCTTTTTCTTATATAGGTACAGGGGTGGCTTAAGACGGGGTTTAACGACACCGTTGACCTAGTGGTATACCACTGCTTCTCTAGGTATCGCGGGATCGAATACCGTTTCTGTGTAAATATTTTATGTGATGAGCATTTGTTTATGCCTAGTTTGCTTTTAATAAAAATATATTTTATTAGTTGCCTGGTACCCACAGTACAAACTTTGCTCAGATTGTGACTAGATGGCGCTGTGTTAATGTCCGATCTCCAAACATCAACAACTAGCTGTGTATATTGCCACTCATTATCAGTATTTATTTATTTCAATAACTTGAAAATTGGTGGGAACATAGGCAACTATAAAATTTATGGATTTGGTTTCCATTCAAAACTAGTTTTAGCAATATTTACATACTTATGTATTATTTATAAATAGGTGAGGTAGTTGTTTGGTGACATTTTGAGTCACAAAAAGCCAAGCATAAGCTGTGAGTGAACGTAAATCAAATTAATTTTAATTGCAATCACTCCACAACTGAATGTGAGAGCTCCTTCAAATGTAAACATTCTTATTAGTGTTCTATTAACTTACGGCTGTTTTCAATATTCAATCCATCTGTCATGTACGTTACTGAAGATAAACAAATCTCTCATTTTGTAATTACTTTCATTGCAATAACTTATCTCTAGGTTTAGTATTATGAAAATGTTCTTGTTTTTTTGTCAAAAATTATACCTACCTAATCTATAATCTTCAGCTATGAAAAGTGTTGTGTTTTGTAACATGTATTTAGAGATTTCCAGAAACTCTGGTAGTTTTAATAAATGAATAAAATATTTAATTTGGTACATTCCATCCAGACCGAATCTTCGTAGTACTTCTAACCTTAACGAACAAATTGTATGCAGTTAGAAAATAATGTGGGGTAGGTAACAATAAAAACCCAGTTAAATAACTAAACAAAACTTTATTGAGACTCTCACACTTAATATTTTATAATACCTTTACCTTCTTGATTTCTTATTTTAGGAACGAAAAATTAATCAGTCTTACAAAATATAGGATAGGATACTTTGGGGTAAAAATCAAATGCAAAACAATAGAATTGCACTATGAGCACCTACGTTCACTTCTTCTTTTCCTTCTCGACACCGTTTTCCTTGATTTGGGATTGATCTGTGACTTCCTTGCGTACGGGGCCGGTCTGCGTGATGGGCACCTTCCGCTCGCCCTCCACAGCCGGCGGCGCCTTGCGAGGAGCCACCACCGTCAGCACGCCGTCGGACGAGAGCCGCGACTCCACGCTCTCCGGCACGCAGCCCTCCGGCAGCGCGTACCGCCGAGTGAACTGGCGGGAGATGTACCCGTGCTGGTCCTGCTTCTCCTCGTGCTTGCCCTCCACCACGATGTACCCGTCCGTTGTCTTCACGCTGATCTCCTCGGGCGCGAAGTGCTGCACGTCCAGGTTCACTTGGAACTTGTCCTTGTCCGCTTTGATGCTCGAGCCGACGTCACGCGCCATCGAGGCCAGCTGTCTCCAAGGTCTATAGTAGTCTTCTGATATTAGCGGCATCGTGGAGGCAGTCAGTAGGTCGTGAGGTGTAAGAGCTAGTCCGAATTCTTGATCGAGCAGCCGGCTGGGCCAGCAGCTTCGAGGACGAGAATCGATTCCGAGCACGAATGGTAGTAGAGACATCTTGATGATTTTCCCAATGAAATGTTAACTTGAGAAATTCCTTGATAAATCTTCCGATTAGGTAGAGAATCTGTTGAGCTTTCCACCGGTTGCTTGGATTGCTTGTGAGCGCTTCGAGCGAATGTTTTGAACTTGAATGCCGGACCGCGCCGATGCCGCGTATTTATATGCGAGCAGCGACATCTAGCGACGACTAGAAACTTCTCGAATTTCTCGAACAAATATCGCGGGCGCTCGTTTTGTTACACACACATTCTCAGTCAGCTGGCGCGTTGGCACCGGCGGCACGCACACTATGACAACTGTTTAATGTTTGTATGATAATAATATTACAATGTATGTGGAGTGCGTGGAAATTTCAGGAATAGCACTTGCATTAAAAGCAAACATGCATTAAGAGTGACTTTTTTTCCTAGGGTTTTTTTTTAAAAAAGGTAGGTAGGTTTCTACCTACATAGAAATAAAATTGTAATTGTAATGGAAATTGGACATTAATAAAAATATTAAAAACATAGGTACCTCTTTGAACATAGAACCACCTCTTTCTTATTGAAGTCGATTAAAGATAAGGCCTAGTTATGCTCATTACATGGACTTATTTTTAATTGATCACTATTTTAAAAATTATGCATATAATAAAGGAGGTTTTAAGAATTGTTGGAATAGAAATTATAAAAAAAAAAAAAAAATTACATAGAAAAAAAATTGGGTAAGTATATTTACAGAGAAGAAATTTAAGTTGCGACGTGATTTTTATTAGTACAAATAAAAATCAAGTTCAAGTTCACTTCGAAAAGCATTGAATATATATTATGTAGTTAAATCACAAAAATTATAACTCAGCAAATAATATACTCCACATTAGATTCTTCTTCATCCTGCTAGTTTCTTCTATTCTTTCATAAAATAGGATAGGATGCAAATCTGTATGTAGGTAGGTGTTCAACATGGTTACTTAACTTTATAGGTCCTACCTTAAAATTATAAAACTCAGAAATATATGAGCAGATTCAATCTTTTTGTAAAAGAAAATAAAAGCATTTGAAATTTAAATATATTTCTTTAGTTATTTATCTTTTTGGTATAAAATATAACAACTTCCATGGAACAAACAAACCTCCCCTAAAAACGAATTAAAAGGCTTTACTGGTAAGTTTGAAATGTGTGCTTTGGATAGTACCTATGTATAAAAAAAGAGTACATTTGCTAAATAACCTTGTACTTGACCTACGCAAAGTTTCTAGAACCGGTGTTGGGGCATGCGCCCGTCCTCGTCCACAATCGATACCGATGCATACCTACCTAATACGTAATGCTATACACTGCGAGGTCATTGAACGCAATAAATACTTAGATGCATTACGTATTTTCTCACTGATTCTAAACATAAAGATGTAGTAGACATATGAATAAGTTTACTAGGTATATTGAATAGAATCAGGAGCTACTTTACAAAGTTCATATTTATGGTTATAGAAGAATATAAAATTATATAATGTAGATATAATAGCGAAATATAGCATTGTAGCATTTTTCTATAACAATATAAGTACTAAATATAAAAATAGATAGACTTTACAGACATGGATAAGATTCCTTCAGTGCAAAATATGTAAGATTTTTCATTTTATAAGCTTCGCAGAGAAGAGTAGAAACGGTCATATTTGCATTATCATAAAAGGAAAGAATAAAAAAAAATGTTAAGTATAGGTAACAGAAAAGTCGTTCCTTATATAAAACCACGTGGGTTTTGTTGCTTTGGTAACACGAACGGCTCTCCACTTTCGGATTATATTTTCATGATTTCCTAAATATTTACTAGGCATAGACACTTCAACTACAAGATGGAATTCTAAACAGCTTAGGTTCCGTGGTTCAACCGAGGTATTGTAGTGTGACTGATGCACTTCAAACTTCAATCTTTTTGGTACGAAACTCATAGAAAATGAGACAAAAAAGAAAACAGCTACTATTAAAATTGTTTTAAAAAAAGATCGTTTTCGAACGAAAATTTAGACCTTCATTAAATTTTAAAGTACTATATACTTTAAAAGGAGGTCCAATACTTTTTTCTGTATAGACCATGTTTCAAGAAATAAAAGAAAAATACCTACATACTAAAATACCTACGTCACGGGTAGGCAAATTCACATTAGAGCTAGTAAAAACTTATTATAAAAAAAAGTTACTTTTTGTGTCGGAAGACACTGCCATACAAAAAAAAAAAAAAATTATAATATATGTTTGGTTTCAGAGCAGAATTGTTTGAAAAATAACAAATTATGTCATGTACTATCATCATATATTACTACTATGATATTATTTGCATACTTCAAAGAAAGTGCGAGAAAAACGCTGGTCATTGCCCTGCCCTTCCCACACTAGTAAATATTGACTCGTGTGTTGCAGTGCGCATGTCAGCTGTCTCGTTTCCAGACGATTCGCGATCGCTCAAGGTTAGTCTGGACTAAGGGCGGGCGATGCGTCCATTATCATTCCAGGAATTATCAAGCTTCGGTCCGCAAAACTATGCAGATTTTTTTATCGATCATTTTAAAGTCGTAGCATCGGCCCAACATGATTCATACGTTTACATTACGATCATAATTTTTTCAAAATTTAAAACATTTTTGATAATGAGCGAAGACAACAATGGTGGGAGTGGTTACTTGGCATTTAGTATTTTATTATAAATTTATTTATCTGTATAGATGTCATTCAAGTACATAACCTCCAAATAATAAAACACTCAGCTTTAAATTTATTTTTAGCATCGCTATAACAATGATTAAATATACCTAGGCCATGTTTATATTCATTATTATTATTACTATTTGTATCAGATAAAGTCTTCTAAATAACATTTTTGTTAAAATATTGTTTACCACCCTGCTACTATCTATACTAATATTATAAAGCTGAAGAGTTTGTTTGTTTGTTTGTTTGAACGCTCTAATCTCAGGAACTATTGATCCGATTTCAAAAATTCTTTCATTGTTGGATAGTCCATTTATCGAGAAAGGCAATAGGCTATATTTTATTCTCATAAAAATTAGGGGTCCGTAAGAAAATTGCGAATTTGTAACCCAAGGTGTAAAATCGAAAACCTATTTATGCGTGCGCTGCAAAAACTATTGACAATAGAACAAAATGATGTACCACGAAATTGTAGGTCTTTTAATTTTAATTAAGATCTACAAAAAAGTCCGCGAGAGCATATATCTAACTATCATAGTTTAGTCACAATAACCGCTTTTATGTTCATAAAAAATATTAAATCGTCTGAAGAAAGAAACTACGTCAAATGTGTATCTTAATATTAATCCTTATGCAAATTAAGCATTATGCTATCAAGGGTATTCATGTAGAAGTAAAATACCGTTTGTTTTATTCCAATCGGACATTTCGTTGAGAAATTATCACGAGTATAAAAACGCAAAGAATTTATACCTAATAATGAGTTATTTGCTAAAGAGTTTTATCAACACGTCTCTTTATTCCGATTTTAACGGGACTTTCACTGGCAGATAGCTAATATTACAAGGAGTAACAAACTTTAATTTAAAAAGAACATTTGGGGTTCCACGGGAATTAAATTAACTCTGCGCGGGTGAAACCGCAGGGCACAGCTAGTTATATAATATCTGGCGCTCCGAATTGCGACCCACAGTTTTTAGTTACTGCCCTTCGAATGAAATAAACAGTACATTCTAGTACATTCTACTCGACACTAGATGGTGCTGCGAGTTGTATAAATACAGCGCTCTGTTCGCGGCCCGGCATCAGTTGATTCAACACAGTACACAGAGCAAGCAACAAGTGCGCTCACAAACGAGCAAGTTTTGCAAGTTTCATCGACGAGTTTTATTCAAGAGAAGCGTTTGACAATGTCTCTGCTACCATTCTTCTTCGACGGGTTCCAACGCCCCCACAACATCGCAGACCAGCACTTCGGTTTGGCGCTGACCCCTGATGACCTGTTATCCCTTGCTGCGGGTCCTATCATGAGCAGAGAGTACATCCGACCCTGGCGTCACCTAGCAGCGGCGGCGCGGGACCTCGGTTCGAGCATCAAAGCCGACAAGGACAAGTTCCAAGTGAACCTGGACGTGCAGCACTTCGCGCCCGAGGAGATCAGCGTGAAGACAGCGGACGGGTACATCGTGGTGGAGGGCAAGCACGAGGAGAAGCAGGACCAGCACGGGTACATCTCCCGCCAGTTCACTCGGCGGTACGCGCTGCCGGAGGGCTGCGTGCCGGAGAGCGTGGAGTCGCGGCTCTCGTCCGACGGCGTGCTTTCCATCACAGCGCCGAGGAAAGTTCCAGAAGCCGTTAAAGGGGAGAGAGCAGTCCCCATCCAGCAGACGGGCCCGGTGCGCAAAGAAGTTACCGATCAAACACAAATCAAAGAAAGCAACGGCAAGGAAGAGAAGAAGTGAAGCTTTAAATTTGATTTCTAGTCGTGTGTAATTTGTTATTTTTCTTAATGTTGGATGAACAGTGCTGGAATGAAGTGTTATATAAACCTCAGTCATTTAAAATGCTACCTATTCTAAATTGTTTCAGCCATGTAAAAGTGAGACTGATTATTTGTTTTCTGTAAGTTAAAGCTTTATTACCTACTGGTTAAGTAATAAACAAATTAAATTCCTATAATATGTTTTTTCATTCTTCATTTCTTTAGTATTTATTTTTAACCTACCTTTACGCTTTGCAAATATAAAGTCGTAATTGTTTATAGAGGATGCCTAGATTGGTGCCTACACATAGAAAATGTGGATTTTAACGCGACTTTTGAACTACCCCAATTTTAGTTAATTATCAAACCAATCAAATGTAATAATTTCAACCTACACATGCACACAACAAACATGATTGTGAAATAGGTACGTAGGTGAAATTGGTACCTAAATAGGTATATATAGGTTCTTAGTACTCGATACTTAGTGCCTGTCAAATAAATCAAGTAGTGTTTTTATTTTTATCATATTTATACGCCTTAGCAAATATATTGTAAAAAAATGTTGCCTACGGCGATTTTCATAACAATGTCATCATTTTATTTAACGCGATTTATAATTTTGTTCTTAACTAGCTTCGCTGTGCTAGTTGCCGCTTGCCCCCTACTAGCGGTAACCTTTCATCACTTTCTACGTTTGCACAGTGATTCTATTACTTTATCAGGTTTGAAATGCTTGGCAACACTCTTGGTTACACGATATTTTTCTTTCGTTTATAGGTTGCAGTATCCGCTTACCATCAGGATTAAGCTTTATATGCCACTTCATTAGAGTTAATAAATCAATATAGTGGTTTAGATCTAGCAGGTAAGTAGGTAAGTCTCTGGTAACCACAAAAACCACTGGTATTGTGACACTACATATGAGGCCATGAGAACCATAGTGGCCTAATTCAATGGACAATCTTTTTGAATACCATCTATATCTATACAGATAAATAAAATTGAAGTGACTGTTTGTAATTCCAAAATAACAGCTTTTCACTAAATGCATATCAAAGTACTGCACTAAAAAACCAAGTTAAAATTTTTTTCTCGGTCTGTCTGTCTGTTTGTTCCGGGTAATCTCAAAAACGGCTGGACCGATTTTAACGGGACTTTTACTGGCGGGTAGTTAATATTACAAGGAGTAACATAGGCTACTTTTATTTAAAAAAAACATTATGGTTCCGCCGGACACCCTTGAAATTGACTCTACGCGGGTGAAACCGCAGGGCACAGCTAGTTTTCAATAAAAAAGGACACATAATTTTATACGAATCTTTATTTAGCTACAACAAAATGACATAAACCACCTCGCAGGTCGGCGGTACAAACAAACAATAGTTGTTTACAATTATTGTAATACAATAGTGTATAAAACAATAGTTCTTTTAGAAGCTCAGTTACGCATTATCACTACAGTGCTGTATATTACTTTACAATAATTATTTTATAATCGGTTGGGAACTATTTAACAAAATATTGACTAACATAACCTATGAATATAAATATAATTCACTATTAAAACCTTCAACAACTGAAGTAAAATTACACTGGTCTACAGTGGTTTATTGCCCTAGATATGGAAATAATTTAGGGTCTATTTATGCACACAATTCATGAAACAATCAATGGTTTTATAACATTTGCTCTAATGTTTTTTTCATCATGACTTGTAATTTTTTTTTTAACAAGCCGATAATTGTTCAAAATATAAGATTATGCAAAAATCATGAAATACGAGCACATTGAGAACTTTCATGAATATATTCGTAATCTGGGCACATGAAAACGTAAAAATTTTCGATGATATAACGGGCAACAAAAAAAATGTTTGTTTTGTAAATATAGTTACACAGACACACCAAATATAATGTATATTTATGTTAGAAAATTTACTCAGAAATGATATAATTATCTTCCAATTTCGAAAAAACATGTTTGTGCTTCTATGCATTGGCGCAAGCTATTAAAATTATTAATATAAAATAATAACTCAAACTTAAGATAAAACTTTGGTCAGTTTTTATATATTGAAGATATATTATTATTATATAATTATTAATTGTTTTTTTATACAGTGTGTATCACCCAGACTATTAGTAGGTAAAGGCTATTTAATAAATTGAACAGATGGCACCTAAATCTTACAATAAATATAATTCCCAGACCGATATAAAATATTAATTCTACATTAATTCATATTGCTATACATTGAGACTACCCAGTTTGATGCTATTTTTAATTGTTCACATAGATTTAGAAGCGACTAAAATTTTAACAATAATTACATATTTTTTAACAAATACCAACATAATATTTAAATTACTTACAATATATTAAATATATATAATAAAATTTCGATAAAAAATCTCTTTAAGTTTTATCTACTTTAACATCTGCAAATATACGAAATTAATTCCCTAGAATTTAATTATTATAATAATTAATGATAATTTCGAGAACCAAAATCTAAATAATACATTAAAAAAAATTCATAGACATTATACATTATGATATATCAGATGAGTGATGTGAGGTGCAGTAACATTAAATGTATGTTTCCTTATAATATATTTTCATCTGTTTTTATTTACTATTAATGTATATACTTTTATTTACATGGAAGGCGTGATGTATGTGCACGAATTATTTATTATATTGATATGTTTTGAGAGGACGCTATGTTCAAATATAACCATTCGTCTAAATCTAAACAATGAATTTTTACTTACTAAAAGTTTAAATATTAATAAATAATAAATTTTATATATGTATAAAATTTTTGCACATAACTACATACATATACATATATTATACAGTAAAAGAAACACACTTTGATAACATTTAGTTTTTTAGAAATATTTTCCCTAATATTTTTGTAAACTTATGCATAAATATCTACTTGACTCCAATATCTAAGCTACATAAAGACGCCATTAGCCAACTTCTAATGCTAGGAATACAATAGGTACAAAATTGAGCTTTATTGATATGTATCGATACAAATAGTTTACAAGAACAGGGGCCTTACTATAAGCTCTTATTGCCGTCATAGTTCCACTGTGTGACAGTGACAGACTTATACACGCCATATACATCTGTCTCATGATAAGAGTAAAACTATCATGTCAATAAGAGGTCATGGTAAGGCCCCTGTTTGAAGTCGATAGTTAAATTAAAATTGCCACAGAATTAAGCTTAATATTTTGTGTGTGTAACAGTGAAATTAACTATAATTTATAAGACATATTTGTATTTGCAATGATATGTGAATATTTATTTATTATATTTCGCTGATGATAAAAATAACTTTTTCCCACCCCTTTTCTATAAAACTGTTTCAATTTTCATTTAATGCGGAATTCTTGGTTCACATAAATAGTTTTAATATTTTTTCGTATCGTAATATTTGAAATGTTGTTTTTTTTAAATAGTTTTGTTTATTACTCCTTTTATAGATTTTTAATGTATAATTCTATAATACATAGAGCGCTTGGTAAATAAAGGTTTTTTTTACTAAATATTTCATTTATATATTATTACACATTTATAAATTTTTCATCAAATAATAACTTTAAAATATTAAAATTCAATTTAATCTTATTTACCCTGGATTAAATTATAATATCTGTTTCCATTTCCTTGTCATTTTATTATTTATATTCAATAATAATAAAATGACATAACTAATTTCTATACATAGAAAAACAATGAAATTTCGCAATTATCCAAAGGATTTTGTTGTCAAACGATAACATATTGAAATCATTATACAATTTCAAATATTATTGGGGCTGATGAAGGCTCCATCACCTTCATCAGCATAAAACATTGATAAGTAATATAAGTAGGTCATTCTAATTATTTTTCTTTAACTTTTTTTGCTCATACAAAAAATTATGAATTCTGTACCATATAATAAGCACTTGAGACTAAAGGTGAAAAAAGCTTAGAAATATAAGCAGTAAGAGAAACATCTAAGGAACCGTACTCCATCTAAACAATCAAACACATTCACTAAAGACTTTCTCACTTACTGACAAAACTATAGTAGCTACATTCATACTCTGAACGAAATGACGAGATAGCTCTTTTCACTGACTTCGCAACAACAGTAAGGAGATTTGAATAAATCACAAAACACATCAATCTATGTCTACTTCAAATTAAAGCTTCATTATTTACCATTTTAATATACATAAATATCCTATGTCGCGATGTAGGTAGGCACTGTCCCTGGCAATATATATAGCACAACAAATTGACCTCAGAGAGCCTAGTGTGAGTTTTCTTAAAATCACCGTTACAAGTCGCGGCGTAAAGGCAGATTTTTAGTGCTCACAATAGTGTCAGTTTAGGCCGACAGAGGCGCTGTTCCGATCCTATACAAATTTGCGTTCACGTCGACGCCGTGACTTGTGACGGCGGCAGTGAAATACTTGCACTAGGCCTTGACTATGTAACATTGTTCTCACGCATCGCTAATAGAAACGATACAAAATGTATGGGGATGACATATGTCACGTGACTGATTTATGTCATTGCAATACATTTTGTATCGTTTCTATTAGCAAGCGCGAGAGAATGTTCCTTTGTCTAGGCCTACAGGGAAGAAAGGATCGGCCAATTTCAACATTGATTGGCGAAAACGACTGACAGCTGTCAAATAAGTAAAGTGCGACAGAAATTACGCTCTACGATGCCGAAATTAGCCGATTGTCTCATTCCTGAAGCCTTCAATTGCTGTGTATATATTTCGGTAATATTCATATACATTGCGGTATATTTTCTATAGCAAATATATTTTAACATACTAGCGCCATCTGTTGTGGTCTTGAGGTCGATGTGCAATATATATTGCCGGGCACTGTACATTTTATATTCATCTAAGTGTACCTAGACTAAACGAAATTATATTGACGGACAAAGTGATGCAACAACTTTCATATATTACCATTTATTTACGTAGCTTAAATATTTTCTTGTAGCTGATTGGGGTTTAATACAATAACCACGTATATATTAATATAACTATATATCAGACTGTATCTTAATTAGATGACGTATATCCCTCGACCAGTATGAAAACCAAACGTCCCACTTGCTTATAATTGTATTACAACCGTTTTCTTTATCTCGGTCTACATTTCTTGTAGATTTTAAATACAGCAGCTGAATACGGAAAATATAGGATTTTTTAAAGAGAATCTGACGCCAACAGCGGAGCATTGAGGACTCAATAAAACCTCATCAAAATAAGAGCATTTGGTACTTAACTTTTTGTGGTGTTAAGTACATACACTCGCGGCATCTATTTAGATCCGTATCTATCTGTGCTTCAGTAAATCACAGTTTGTTGCACAAATTAAGTTCTTTAGGGACTTTTCTCTTTTCTAAAATTTTATTTATCCGTAGTCTTTAACACACTTGTTCTCCAACTCAAAGATTCATTCCCCCTTTTCAGCTATCTTGCTTTATTCTTCTGCGAAATATTCTACCAATAGTTGTTGTTCCTTATATACAAAATTGTTGCAAAAACTTGTCCGTCACGATCACAACGAATAGTTCTAAATGTGCAACATTTATATAACTCCTACATTTCTAACAGAAAGGGCTCACTAACATCTGACTAAACTAATCTAATCGAAAATACAGAAATGTGGTTTAGGTTTTTCTATCTCCCTCAATCCTTTGAATTTGCTGAATGCTTATTGGATTCAGACAATATATCCATTGTGCTAATCCACCTCCTTAATAACCAGGGGGTCTACTCTCTTCGAGACGAAACTTCGCGAACGAACGAAAATCAAACGTAGTTTCAGTATCGCTTTGTTTTTACCAAATTAAAATTTTCCTTTGTTTAATAATTGTATTAAAGTAGGGTTAGGATATATAAAGTTCAGATGTAATTTTAGAAAGAATAATAAACGTGTTAGCTACTTTGCGAAATTTCGGCCGAAGCTTCGTTTTTCGGAGAAAGCGAGTAGGTCCCCTGGAGTAGTAAGTAGGTAATATCGGCTAAGAAATAGTTTGGACAATAATACCTAGTTTACCGAAAATTTCGCTACGAAGTCTACACCTAGAGCAGTTCAAAACGAAAATCTAACAGTGTAAAGGCTCAATACATTTATTTACAAAACCCAGCCTTTAAGATCGACCTACAAGCACCAGTTCTAAGTCGAAAATAAAACGAAATACATCTATGATATGTTCATCTCAGTCTTCAGACTACTTCTATAGTCAGTCCTAAGCTAACGGATTTCACAATCCCATAAGAGGAGGACGCGATATTTTCAAAACGGAAATCATCAAAAAGCTTCGACGAATCATAATTATTAGTACATTCAGTTTCGTAATACACATCTCTAGAAAAATATTTAGGTATCATTGCATCGGCAACGAGTACGTTAAAATTAGTATTACATATTGTAGTTTTCACAGCTTCAATGATATGTTTCATTACCTTAAACTTATTTACATCTACACTTAGTCCTATGATATGTATCTCGTGAGCTCGTGCGTTACCTAAAGCGAGTGCGTCGTGCATTGTAATGTGATTCACAACAACTATATTATTTATAAATTCATCGTAACATTTGAAAATAGATACAAAAAAATATCTCTCTTTGAAGAAAGGAACGACGTGCCAAGTTAACTCAGTTAACCCTTTAGAACTTATGTTAATATCGAATAAATTCGACATAAAATTGACGATATTGTTGATAGTAGAGAAGAGGATGGCATGATTGAGGTGGTAGAGGAGAGTGAAGAGGACGAGTATAATGTAGAGGGTGTTGTTAGGACCATGGTTGGTGATGGCAGAGCTTGGCGGGGCGGGGTAGACCACGTCTACTTCAGCAATCTTGAAGATGGACAGCAGGAGGTGGGAGGAGATGTCCTCGTGCTGAGAGTTGATGCGGGATTTCACCACCTTGAGGACGTCGATGCATTCCTCCTGGAAAACGATCAAAGTCTTATTACAGAATTTCATGGGACTCTTAAATTTGGAGGCCCCCTATTTCTTTTAGATAAAAGTAGCCTAGGTTACTTCTTATATTATCAGCTTCTGCCAGTGAAAGTCACGTTGAATCAGTCGTTTCAGAGATTAGCGGGAATAAACAAACAGACGGGCAGATATAGTTAGACAATGCAAAAATAAAACTTTTTATATAAGTACTGTGTATACCTTTCATATTACGTATGGAGTGAAGAGCTGTCAATTTGGAATTACACTTTGGAAATGCCCAATAACACTTCGCCTTCACCCAGGATCTCGTGTTAGGTTGCGACCACTAGACCAATGAGGCAGTAAATAAGTAAACAAATCACCTTCTCCCTGTCCAGCAGTGCTTCCCCCGCCTCCCTCAGCAGCTCCTGCTCGCGCTGCGGCACACTGGCAGCGATGATCACGTTCTCGTTGCTGATGTTGAACAGAGTCAGCGTGCAATTTGTCTGGAAAGGGAACAATTTACTTGTCTTGTTGAAAGGAGTTCTTAACGTTGAATCAACTCGTTGAAATCAGTATACATACATACATATGCTCACGCCTGTATTCCCCGAAGGGGTAGGCAGAGGTGTTGTAATTTTCAACACCCACATTTCATCGAATATGATTAAGTGCCAACGTGACAGAGGGCGAGTCCATCGCCGTCTCAAGGACTATACATACGTCTTTGAATTATTTCTCAGACATATGCAGGTTTCCACACGATGTTTTCCTTCACCGTAAAGCACGTGGTGTGAAATCACTGTACATAAGTTTTTAGAAAAACTCATAGGTACAGGCCCCGCTGGGATTCGAACTTGCCACCCTTGCGTAGCAGGCGACTGCTCTAACCCCGAGGTCACCACGGCTCTTGAAATCAGCATCTAACACAAAAGATGCTGATATCAAAAGATACCGATACTTTTGAATTAAAATATCTATAATATGACGTATGATCGTCTAATGTATACGTTGGCAAACTGATTTACAAATAAAGAAGCGTCTGTCCGTAATATCAAAATGATTTCTACATTTACCTTGGTAAATAAAAAGGCGCTTTTTAGAATTATCTTTACTTTATATTAAAAATAAACTGCCTTTTGTTATAAAACTGAATATTATAGAATTATGAAGCACCATAATTTATAAACGCTGTTTACTTTCAAGTTGCAAGTATATCATCACTACATTCAGCTTTAAAACTAAATCGTTCAAAAAAATATGAATGTAACTAAGACATGATATGAGTCAACAACGCTTGTTAGTGTACAAAGAAAATAGCGAATAGGCATGATGCTAATAACTCACCCCCTCGGTATGCACCGAATACAAGTACTGCTGCAGCAGTCTGACAGCATCCTCAGCTCCAAGCCCCGTGTGGGGCCGCAGCAGCGACTCGTCCACCGCGCTGAACCCTAGCAGCAGGTACACTCCTTCCGGGAGCTTGTACTCACCTGGAAACGGAAAATTTTGAAGTAACTTTAACCATTATTCTATTTTTCAATCATCAATCGCTACGCAATGCTGATTTATAGCTGTATAACGTTAATATTGGATTCAGAAAAAGAGTCATTATAGGATCTCATAGGAATATAATATTTTTGATATTTGAGACAAGCTATTCCCTACTTCCAACCTAAGGTGGAAAAATTGATTAAAGATGCGAATAAGTTATTGTACTACTTTCAGTATAGCTATGTTTTTCAAACGCATTCAAATAAAGATTATTTGACCTATAGGAGTAAAATTTCTAGGTAGTTACCGTTGAAAGCATATAAATATACCCACCGGGGTTGGGCCTCATGCAGATGAAGGAGCCGGAGTAGCAGTAGCAGCGGCCGCGGTAGGCCTGGTAGGCAGGCGCGGCGTGTGAGTAGTGCGCCAGGCGGGACGAGCACGGCGCGCGCGGCACACACGCCACCTTACACGACACTTGCAGCGACGATTCACACACGCACAAGTCCGTGCACTCTGCTAACTCCGCTGACCGGTACAGCTGTTTAAGAAGTAATTGAGGGTCATTAGAAAAAATAAGAAGAAGCTGTATTTCAAAACGTTGGAAATGCAATGACACACACCACGAGTTTTACGGTTAAGGAAGACATCGCGGGGATACCTTCATCTCGGCGATGGACGACTGTCAGCTTGGCACTTAATTTTGTGGTGACCGTTGACGCGAAAGGTTAGTTCGACACTCACGCCTTTTCGGTAGGGTCTAATCGATTCCTCAGATACACATCCATGCGTAACGCATCCCGCATGCTCAGTCATCGATGTCAAAGTAACTAATCAAGTGGATAAATTCTAACAATTTCTACTTCAGGTTAGGGGTCTGAAGTTGAGAATTGCTCAGGTACTACAGTAGGTTCGGATATTATAGTATTGGGCTATTGTAAGAAGGATTTGAAAACATTTTTAAAAGGCGGTTATAACCTCACTCTCCGGCATTTAAAAGCTACGCCAATTGCTTACAGTAGTCGTCACGAGCTTTGAGCGCTGACCTTGTCTGTAGCAGCACTGAAAGCAGCATTTTTTGGGTCTTGTATAGCGCGACCACGACAAACATTTTGCCCTGTTCTCCCCACTATTATCATTCAGCGCTCAGAATTCGTGACGGCACCTAGTATCCAGTGAAGCCTATCTTAGTGTTAGGAAATATTAGCCATATTATTTTAAAGTTTTATTATAATCCATTTAAATTCTAAATAAAATTCATTGAATTTTGCGTGAAACAATAATAAACATCCATCCATCCATCCATACCAAACTGTCACGTTTATAATATAAGTAGGAAGTAGGATAGTACAAAAACAATACATTTCTTACTCGTCTTGTCTCCCCCATCCTGATATACTGCGCCTGGTCATCGCTCTCAGGTTTCTTCACGATGCAGTACTTCGTCGGTTCTAAGGTGGTCGTGGGGCGAGTTGTTGTGGTAGTGGTGGTGCTGGTTGTCGTCGTCCTGGTGGTGGTGGCTACCGTGGTGGTCTCTGTGGTCGTCTCTACCACTGGCTCTGAGATCTGGGCTATTTCATTCGGACCCACTGTTTGTTCCGACATCGTCGTGATGGGGCTTAGTTCCTCGTGGGTTTCCTGGAACGTAAATTTTATTGTCTTGTTATTTGAGTTTAATTTATTCAAACATCATACCTGAAAGGCTTTGGAGGGGTATGGTGACGAAATATTTGAGAACGAACGAGACACATATATGCGAGATTTGGATTTCGAGCCCAGATCAAATACGTGATATCAAATCGTAGGCTTCGAGAGTGAGGAGATACTGAGTTCTTTTTTTGTTTCGTTTTCAAAGTAATGTAAGTAGATTTCAAATGGTTGCTACTGGGAAATAATAGATGGAAAAGCCCAACAATACTGCCCGAACTAGGGATAGGACCTTGTGAATTATGATCCACAGAAGCGTTTGCGACCACTAGACTAATGAACCAGTAAACATTATTTGATTGTAAAATTCATCATTACCTGAACAGTTTCAATGGGAGTGGCGCCGTGGGTGGTGTGTCGATGGTGATGCGTGGTGGTCTTGTGATGGATGGCAGGCTCCGGGGCCACGGTGATGTACCTGATGCCGTTGTCGAAGGGGGTCGTCGTCACCAACCCATATGTCTTCAGGTGGTAGTCACTTTGAGACTCCACTATAGAGAAGGAAACATTAGCAGTCTTAGATTAGGAGCAAGAACTCATTAGCTAGAAATTGTTCGAATTTTTTTCATTGTCGATGTTATCATCTTTGGGCGTAATTTTTAGATCAGTTTAACAATGTTATGTGTGTTGTCTACGCGATGAACAACCATCTCGCTGCATCAACCATCAACCTCTCCGCTTAAAGCTAGTTTATATTTAGCAGCTACCCTCAAATTGTATTTTAATATATTTTTGAGACAGCATACCTTATTACTCTTATAAATTAAAAGAACATAGCTTAACACAAAATAATTAACAATTAAATCACTCTACCTTAGAATGATTCACAGCCTTTGAATTTTAAACCTTCGATAATTTTGATCTGTATTCCCCTTAATACAATACAATGTGATCGAATAAAACCCAGAACATTATTTAGATGTTGCCAGCTCACCAACACAAGGGTTGAGCCACAGCAGGCGTTGCCAGCCTAGACAGTCGTACAGCTGGGCGAAGTCTGTGCCCCTGCAGGCGCAGGCGGCTCGCAGCTGGGTGCCCAGCACAGCAATGACAGCCGCGCGGCAGGCTGCCGGGGAGCCAGCACAGCCCTGAGTCACGGCGTCCACTGCACACCACTGCTCGTAGTTCTCTAGGCGGATTCTGTGAAGGAAATACATCAAAAAATTACTTCTTTCTTCTTAAAATACAGCTAAAGCTAGATAAAATACAGATAAAAATACCTTTCACACGACCTTAAATACGTGATAAATAAATGATAATGGTTTACTTAAACCACCAAAAATGTATAACCTAGCTTTTGGTCGCATGGTAGGTATATTCCAGGCGGTTCCCCTCGATATGGAAGCAGGGCTTACTCGTCTTGCTCAGGAAAGAAGGTCGTCCTCTTGACTCGTCGTCAGGACTTCGGCCCATTGTGCTGCTGGATGAGACGGGCAAGCTCTTTGAGCGCATAATCGCTGCCCGCATCAAAAACCACTTGCGCACAGTGGGCCCAGATCTGGCCACCAGCCAATACGGCTTCCGGGAGGGACGTTCCACAGTTGACGCAATTTTACGCGTAAAGTCCCTCTCCGAAGCAGCTGTCGCAGGGGGTGAGGTAGTGTTGGCAGTCTCCTTGGACATCTCTAATGCCTTCAACACCCTCCCCTTCAGCTGTGTGGCTGAGGCGCTCCGATACCATTGTGTACCGGTGTACCTCCGACGGGTCCTGGAGGACTACCTGCTGGACAGGAGTGTCGTCTGCGTCGATGGGGACGGGGAGCTGCTGCGACAGCGTGTCGAGTGTGGTGTTCCACAGGGATCGGTATTGGGGCCGCTTCTGTGGAACATCGGGTTCGACTGGGTGCTGCGCGGTGCTCTCCCTCCCGGGGTTGACGTGGTTTGCTACGCGGACGATACTCTCGTCACAGCGAGGGCGGTGAACTTCGCCGAAGCGGTCCCTCTGTCGGAAACTGGTGTGGCGGTAGTCATTGACCGGATCCGACAGTTGGGCCTTCAGGTCGCCCTGAGCAAGACGAAAGCCTTGTGTTTCCACGGGCCTCGTAGGAAGCCACCAGTGGGGGCGCAGTTGGACGTAGGGGGCGTAGCCGTCGAAATAGGGGCTGAAATGAAGTACCTCGGCCTCGTTCTCGACGGCAGGTGGAAGTTCCACGCACACTTCAAGTGTCTCGCCCCCAAACTCGTCGCTGCGGCTGGTGCGCTTAGCCGGCTCCTGCCCAACACGGGAGGACCCAGTGCGTGTTGTCGTCGCCTGTACACCGGGGTGGTGAGGTCGATGGCCTTGTACGGCGCGCCAGTGTGGGCGGAAGCCCTGGGCGCTCGCAATAAGGCTCTGCTGCGGAGACCGCAGCGGGTCATGGCGAACAGGGTGATCCGTGGGTACCGCACCATATCACACGGCGCGGCCTGCGTATTGGCGGGGACCCCACCCTGGGACCTCGAGGCCGAGGTGCTCGCAGCCGTTTATCGGCGGAGCGCTGAGGCCCGACAAGGCGGCGGTGCTGCCGCGCCCGAAGAATTGAGGCGCGAGCGGCAGAATGCACAAGAGCAGGCACTGGGAAAATGGCAGGAGCGGCTCGCGGAGCCGGAGGCCGGGCGTTTGACCATAGAGGCCATTCGCCCGGTCCTTAAGGAATGGTTAAGCCGCCGGCACGGGTCACTCACCTATCGCCTCGTGCAGGTACTGTCCGGACACGGCTGTTTCGGAAAGTACCTGCATGGGGTGGCGCAGAGGGAAGCGACCCCAAGGTGCCACGAGTGCGGCTGCGACGTGGACACCGCGCAACACACTCTGGAAGAATGTCCAGCTTGGACGGTCCAGCGCGGTGTTCTGGTCGCTCATACCGGAGGAGACATTTCGCTGCCGACCCTGGTTCGGGCCATGGTCGGCAGCTCCCAGTCATGGGATGCGGCCGTGTCCTTCTGTGATGACGTCATGTCGTCCAAAGAAACGGCGGAGCGGGTCCGAGAGGAAGATCCTCTGTCTGACCCAATCCGCCGTAGAAGGACCGGCCGACGGAAGCGGGCCGAGGAGCGGCTGATGCCTCCGTAAAGAGGGCCGCGGGCGCCGGGACGGGGGTCTTGGCGCCGACGCATGGCCCTCGCGGTTGAAGGGCGCGTTCGTGTTCCGACGCGCCCTCCCATAGTGTAAAAGCCGGGTACAGCCTGGTACCACAAGGAGAGGCCTGACAGGCCAGTCGCCGGGAGGGTCACGGCGAAGCATGTGAAAACATATCACGTGCACCCCCCCACTTAGCGACCTGGAGGAACACCGTGGAGTTTAGTCGGTGCGAGTCCGACATAACCCTTCCGCTGCCCCCGCGGCGGTTGGTGTATCCATAACGGATTCTCCACGATAAAAAAAAAAAAAAAAAAAAAAATGTATATTCCAAACATTAGTCCAGCCCTGAAGTAAATTTTCATAGATCTAAGTTTCAAAATGCCGATTTTCATCCCCTCTTTCACCACCATAGGGGTGAAATTTCCTAAATTCCTTCTTTAGTGCGGCGGTAGCATGTATAATCCTGTGTAATTGTGTCATTCTGACGATTTCAAAGTACTTTGTATAATGTCTAAACGAATTAAAATATTTTTGAGTTTTTTTGAGTTTTGAGTACCCTAGGTACCTATATAGTATCATGTTTAAAGCCAAAACACAATGTGCGTCACATATACCCATACCTCTCAACAGTAATGTGTTTATGTAGATTAAGTGGTTAGCAGCACAAAATAAATGCATACACAATGCCAGCCTCTAGATTTACTCGATCCGGGATCCTCAAATATGTATGGAATGACAGTTCAATTGCAAACTCAAAGATAAATTAACCTTTATAATGATCATAAGCAGAATAGCAATAGCGTCATCAAGGGGTGTCACGTCGTGGTGGATCGTGTATACGTTATTTACGACTTTATCCAAATTTTAACGACAAACCTACATGATTTTGACAGTAAACAAGAGGATAATTTTTATAATCTTTAATATTGACAACAGAGCAAACGTATAAATTAATATATTTATGAATGTGAATGGTTACAACGAAAAAGGAAGACCTAAGAAACCATGAATGGATTGTGTGAAAGATATGGCTAGAATGGAAGTGAACACATATATGACGGCTGATAGAGAGAAATAGAAGAGAAGAACACATTGTGCCGACCTATTATAACATGGGATAAGGGCAGGAGAATAATGATGATTGTCGTGTGGCCGTCATTCTGTAACCTTTTTAATTCATGGTAGCAGGCAGAGGCAGGTAATCTGCGATGGCATAATGATGATGGTATCTACATGTACCGGGAATTAGTGGAGCTACGGTCAGTCAATTTGCAAATGACTTAGTGACCTTAGAGTGTTTTGAATCAACTCTATTTGGTGCGTGTGAGAAAAAAAATGTTGATCTCGAGTCACTAGAATCGTGTCTTTAACACGGATTTATAAACATATTTTATCTGCTAATCCATTTTTAGTGCGCGTTATATCATCATTCCTTATCGGAATAATTTTAACACACGCCAGAAAACTACTTTTGCCAATAGTTATTAGATTTTGGATTTTTGCATTACTTATTTCCCTGTAGCAGGTTACAGTCTGAATTAGTGTCCGATTGTTAGCAATAAGCTCGCAACCTTTTGCATGGGACTAAAAAAATCTGGTGAAATGTGTACTATAAGTACACCTCTGTCTACCCTGCGGGGAATTCAAGCGTGAACTTATGTGATTATTAAATAAACACGCACAATGTACATCGATTATAGAGAATTCTACATCAAAGTGTGATATATAATTAATTTCTCAATAATAAAACTCATTGATTCAACATCACTGGCATTACGAATTAATTATCATTGAAAATTACACGGTATGAAAATACAAAACGAATGTATTCAAAATTCAACCGTAACACTAAATGTTCAAAGTTCATTATGCGTGCGTAAATTAATTTCGCCATCGGCTGATTGGAATTGTTGAAACAAAGGTTATTGGAACACTAGATTGTACAATATGGATAGAAACTTGAATTTAAAACATTTTTTTTTTTTTTTTTATTCACAGCAATTAAAAAAGAGTTTTTGCACAGAGTGCACGCCACTCTTATTGGTAACACAAAAGGACAAAATAACAACTAGTTTCGGTACTCTAAACAAAAATAAAACTAGAATAGTATTAAAACATGGTCAAAGTCTACGTTTGATCACCCGTTGCACCATGGCATACAACATTCTGGCATCCACAGAGCTGGGGCTTGCTAGGACTATATTGCACGTGCCGGTATCGGACAAATGAAGCCCCCTAAGAGCAAGTTTACTCCTGTCAGCTTCGCCCCGGACACATTCCACTAACACATGGTACACATCCTCAACCATGTTGCATTCAGCACAGTTTGGAGAGCTGATCTGTCCCATCATGTATCGGAATTTATTAAGAGGAATATGTCCGGAACGAAGTCTTAATGCAGTAACAATTTCACTCCTGCCCATATCAACTGTATTTAAAACATAAAGCGATAAATACATACGTATACCTAATATATTTATATACGTATAATGCTAGCTTTATCTCGCGATTTGGTCCGCGTGATTACTGTTTTGCAACTAAAGCTATGTATTAGAAAAATCATGTAAGTATAATCTGTTTAATGTACACACCGACTGCTTAAAGCAGTGTCTAGATCAAACGGCTCAAGCTGCGACTCCGTAGCAAACTAGAACAGCCCGCTAGAGTCACGGCTGCTTCGGGCGATCGACAGCACTTTAGCAATGGCAGTATCAAGCAGTTGAACTTGACTGCTCAGGCAGTCCGTGAATAATGTTCTCTGGCTAACAGTTCTAGCTGTTCGTGTATTTGGGGTCTTAGATAGTTTTTGATGTAACTGATGTATTCAGAATAATAATAATAAAAATAATGATCTCCTTTCAAATTTCGGCTACGGCGGCTAATCTCAATGTGGAGTAGCCATCTGCACAGGAGATATTATAGTGCACAAGTGCACTCTTTATTCCCTCACTCTCATAGTCGGATGGGACGGCAATCCGACACGACAGGAAAGATCTGGCTTAGGACCGACGGTCTAACGTGCTTTCCGAGGCAAGGGGGTGTAAACACCGCCAACTTCCAAACTCCGGGAATTTACTGTGAATTTCTTGAGAGGAAAATCCAATATCTAATATGGACAAGAACTTACTAACCACTAGACCAACGAGGCAGCTGTATCGGGTATTCAGAATACTAACCTGCAATGCGGATCCTCCCGACAAGCGTGCGCCAGGGTGTGGCAGGCGGGCAATGGTGAGCCCACAGGTGGACGCTGGGCACACGACGGGTGCAGTCGCTCTTGGGCATTCATGCACGAATCCTCACGGTTGTCAGTTTTCCTACGAACACCGAGATTGTATCAAGATATTTGTTTTTATTATTGTTTAGTGACGACCATCAGATACTTCGTAGGAAAAAATATGTGTTTGAATGTCATTTTATTCTGCTTTATCTTAATTTCAAGCAAGTTCGTATCCCAGCGGGGCCTGTGATTTTCTTACAACTTATGTGCAGTGATTTCTTATCGCGTGCTTAACGGTGAAGGAAAACATCGTGTGGAAACCTGCATATGTCTGAGAAGTAATTCAAGGAGACGGCGATGGACTCACCAATCTGTCACGTTGACACTTAAATCATCTTCAATACCTCTGCCTACACCTTCGGGATATACAGCGTGTGCATATCCCGCTAAGCGTGTGCAGGATGACGGGTCGCTCACTTCCCTCTATAATGGTTGAGGAGGGCGATGGCTGGCATTCTCGTCATACTTGTGAACAGGTGCTGCTTGTGGGGGCTGGTCATGTCAAGCTACGCATTTAGATATAAATAGAACTACTAGACTTTTCTTTATGTTAATTTTTATCGACATTTGTACATTGGAACTGTGTCCATGGGCTTACATTTCTCAAATGATTTATTTTGTTTTTTTTTAAATTGTATAATATTTTTGAAAAGAGTAATTACTGAGTTTCTTGCCAGGTTCTTCTCAGTAAAAGCAACCTTCCGAACCTGGCGGTAGCATGTATAATCCTGTAAATTGTGTCATTCTGACGATTTGAAAGTGCTTTGTATAAAGTCTAATCGAATAAAGATATTTTTGACTTTTGACTTTGACTTATGTATGTATGTAATCTACAATAACTGATGATGCCTCTAGTAACTGAAGGTTGGTCAGAACTTCTTTCACATAAGAGCCCACTTGAAGATAAAAGTCGAGACAGACGCCCTGACTATCCACAATCTAACCCCGACATTTTCACGAGGTAAAGAGTCTCATGTATGCAAAGAAAATTGTCCTCTCTCTAAGGCAATACATCTTTGCCAAAGAATAAACTTACTTGCACAAACAGAAAGCGATCTCGGTGCTCCAGTGCACGCCAGGCTTCCTGTAGAACCCTCTCAGGGCCGCCATACAGCCTTCCCTATCGCAGTCGCTGGAGTGGCATTTCTGTAGAACTGGAGTGAGTGACGTCACACACTCCCCATCCTTGATGCACGCGTCCAAAGCCACGTGACACGTCGACTGCAGTGCTACCCTCTCCTCACCTGGTTTACCGTTCTCTTTGGCAATCCTCTCTGTTGGTTTGTGGGGTGAGTTAGTCTTTGAGTCTTTGATTGAACCGACTACTGATTCATGTTCTATTCGTTTAAATATTTTAACGGATTTTTTCGGTTCACCTATGTTTGTGTGTTAAGACTACGAGATACCTTTTAGGAATTATTATATTCTCTTCTTCTTTAACTGTTGTTCGGTTATCATTCATTCGATTGTGTGATTGTACTTAAAACTTTGAAGATCTACTAACTAAAGACATTATTTCATAAACAAAAATTTCTAAGTTTGTGTGTACCACGTTCAATATGTTGACGTATCCCTATTATGTGTGTGTGTAAATTTAACAAAATTTTACCAAATATTTTAATCTTAAAGGCCAATTGTGAATAATAACTCGATTCACAAAACATTAACATTTATTATTTCGTGATTAGCTCTTAATTTCGCGTGAGTGATTTTGCATAATTTCATTATTAATGAAACGTGCTTTACTACATTCATATATTTAAATCTTATTAAATAAGTCAGGTTAATATCATTAATTAATATTTATAAACTAAATAAATAGATAGGTATCAGGTAACTAAAAAAATATAAGGTTATTTAACAATATAATAAACTGAAAGAAAAGGTTCGACACTGTTGGAATGTGAATAAATAAAATACTCATGCCAAGACAAATATAATTACAAAGTGTATTAAAATGTTGAATCAATATTATATTACTGTTGTGGATAAACTATTAAAATAATGTGTAATGGTTGCCAATGATTTATAATCCCATGAGGTACGATTTGACGACTGTAAATACAAGCAATTTGTATGAAACCATGCTCGAATGTTTTCATTCGCTGTAACACCAATTCAAAACGTGTGTCGATTTAAATGTTTCATTGGGAATGTATGAACAGTCTTGGTCTTTTCGATGTTGGAAGTACATCAGGAAGAGATCAAGATTTCAGACATCAAGTGCTTTCGTCATATGGGATTGGAATGTTTGTGGAAAATGATCTTTTGGGTATTCAGCGAAAATGGCAAAGCTTCGCGGAGATTTTGTTATCTAAGCACCATTGCTAATAAACTCCTTGCTAGACTGTGATGGACCATGGGGAAGCAAACCCTTCAAGCACTACTTACCCCTATAAAAGTCTACGCAAAGCTTTACACCGTGTAAACTTTGGTAAATAAACTATTCATCTGTACCTAGAATACTATTAAAACTGTGTTATAACTAGATAACTAAAGTGCTCCAATTACTGGGGATGAAACAAAGAAGGGGTACATGAGCACTCGGAATATTTATATCGATGACAGGTGCTACAAGAACGAATAATTCACCCATGTCTCAATGGTCTTGAGTATCGACTAATATTGTACAGTATCGAAGCTCGAAATAGGTGAGTGTAACTTACGATATCTATGGTTAATTGTACTGTCTGTTATTCAAGTGTTATTTGGTACCTCCTACGATTTTGATTGTATCGACTGATCTTTCTGCGTTATCTATTGAAACATTTTTTGCCAAACAAATTTGTCTTGATATTTGTAAATTTTCCCCCTTATTACAAAACATGGTTGAAACCAAGACTAGACCAAACTCGGGCTAAAACTATGTCCATACCTTTCGAAATCTGTATCACAAAGAGAGATGGAACTACTTTTAAACCAAGGATTATCTTAGGCGATGATTTGTAATAAGGGGTTTGAGCTCTGAGAATTTGATGAAACATCAGTCGACACTGATAGTAAGTTAACCATACGTACGGTTCTCGTCAATGTATCCTTGTCCGTAGATGGTCTTGGTGGCATAGAGGGGGTCCTCGCTGCCCCCCGGCTCATGGTTCCAGCGGTGGTATTGGTGCCCGTGCGGGTTGTAGTGGGGGCTTGCGTATCGGTGTACGTGGCTCATTAATTTGTCTGGAGCGATCAGGTTCCCATCGTGTGTTATGGACATACCGCCGATCCACGAAGTCACACCCGTTCCGTTCCGATTTGCGGTCCGTCCGTCCGACATCAGCTTTACTGGAATTTCATCCATCGAATCGCTTAGCTCTAGCAAGCTCGACGACCGAGCCATAGCGCGACGGGACTCCGAAACGGTTGCATCAGAGGCGTTAGCGCCGGTCGATCGATTACATGTAGGTACATCGATTAACAAAACTGCCCTACTGACGATTATTAAAAAAGTACAAACTATACAAAACAACGATATCGCAAACGTTACGACATTGATCGGGCAAAAGTGAAATGTTAATGATTTTGGTATTATTGAAAATAATCGCGTTCATAAAATGACAATAGCGAAGCCCTCCTCGGATGGCAGTCCCGCTCGAACTATTCATCAAAGCCAAGTCTATGCCGCGCAGTAACCATAGAGATCGTAGAAAATAGGAGATGCAGAAGAAAACATGCACATGCAATACAAGACCCATTGTAGACTTTCACTCGTGACTCACATAACTGCACTCAGTGAACGTCTATAAGTGAAAAACATAAATGAGGAAAAGGGAAGTAGCAGTCTTAAAAAAGCATGCAGACATAAAGTAGGAGCGACATATTCATTAAGTATCCTCAAAGTACTTCTTAAAGTTAAATCAAATATTAAACTAATGTTAGCTGTCGCTAAGGTAGTTTCATATGTATTTCACACAGTGTAAACTAAGTAAACAATTGGTTTAGCCCTCGCTTAAATTTTAAACTAGGGTAATGTTGAAACTTTAACAACTAGAAATAGTTCAACCGCTTTAAAAAAGCTTGGACTATTTCGTGATTTAGCATGTGTAAATACATTAGTTTTGTTGAAGTAAAGTCAAGGGTGACGGTAACTCCACGCTCCTACCTTACGAAGCGTAGTGCGAAGCGTGCAGTGCGAGAGGCGACGGAATCCGACAGAGACACACAGAGAGAAGATGAAGAGAGGGTGCGGCGGCGGCTCACCGTGGCGGGGCCGGGAGGGGCGCGGGGAGAGGAGGGCGGCGCGCAGGAGGCTGGCGGCGGCGGCGCGCGTCATCAGGCGGGTGCCATTCTCGGTGAGGAGCAGGATGGTACCGTCAGGCGCCGCGTACCGCGTGAGGGCCGGGGCCCGCGGCGCTGCCCGCCTCGGGGCCTCGAACAGCGCACGCACTTCCGCCGGGCAGTCACCCCAAGTCGCCGCTGCCCCACAACCACGTTACCAACCACCCGCGCTACCAAGCCGCACAGAGAACACCCTCAACGGACCTCGCGTCCCTTGAGAGTACTCCAAAGACAAGATGTGGGGCAGTGTTTGCCCCGACAGACGACCCATAACCATCAGCCGAAGGTGTCGGAAGCCAAGAGTTGAGGTAACTGCGGGCATTTGTACGGTGTGTGAGGTCAGGAGTACACTAAAAAGAAGCTGAGTGTCCAGTGAAACATAAAGTCAAACAGCCTGGTGTGGTAAGTAAGTGAGCTAAGTAAATCCTAAGGCCTAGGCATCTAATCGTGTTCAAACAAAAAAGGCACGTAAAACAAAGTAATTGGAAAACATAAAATAAATACGTAAACCAACTAATTTAACACTTTGACGGCTATTTGAAAGTGAGTCTAGTACTCCTTTGAAGCATTTAACAGTGTTGTGTTATGGTTTATATGTTGAATGTCGTGTATTGGCTGTACTCTTTGTATAATGATTACAATGTTCCATCAGTAGACATCATTAACATTACTCATTCCTACTGAAAAAATAGACAGTTAGATAAATTGTACATTAGAACACACGGTGTTCCACAGGGTACTGTTCTAGGTTACAATGTGTTTGACGTTCACAGTACAATTGTTTTGAACAGTGTCGAAGTAGTTAACGCGTGTACCTATGCATTGCCAGATGATACACTTAAAGCTATTGCTATGTTGTTTTATAATGATGTAGGTTTTGCGGGTTCTGAGTGAGGAAACATTAAATATTCTTAGAGTCGAAACATCTTTTCTTTAAGTAGACTGGCTAAAGTCCGTTTACTCTCGTCACAGTACAAGGTAGAGATAAGAATCAGAAAAAGGAAATCAGCTTTTTTTCAAACTATACTTGATTGTAAAATGCATAGTCATACGTAGTTAAGTTACACTTTGTGTTACTTAAAGTTAAGTAAATTGTATGTATATTGTGGTCCATGATTAGTACGGCTTACATGACTCCTAATGTTTGTTGCTTATATTATCACAATGATTCCTGCTACCCTTATAAAGGATGAAAAGTTTTTTTTTGTTATTTGGAGTTTTTTTTTATGTTTATTTTAACGAACAGCACGCTAGTAATAATTTACTTCATACCTAGTTTGAGAAAATTTATCATTGTACGCCGAACGGTGTGTCATTTAATAACAGTCTGAAAATAAGGGGTCGGTTTTGAAAAGGTATTTTTCAGCGAACACCTCGTCTATTTTTCCTCGGGCTGTAAGTTAGAGGGAGTAATTTAAACAGTTGTATAAGTTCCCACGACTGAAAGCAACTCAGTGTGGTTACCATGACGAATTTGAACCTTGGACAAACAAAACAATACCCTCCTTTAATACAATTATTTCTTAGTAGAAAACGATGAATAGATATAAAAAATTGATTTGGCTCATCAAAGGTTTTATGTAGACCAACGGAATTATAATGAATAGTTTGACCTAGCAATATTTTTTAACAACTCTAAAGTAGCGTTAATGGAACATCGTCATCATTTATTTAAGAGCTAGGCTCTTGTCGGTGAAGCAATCGCCAACCCTCTCTATTGTCCGCTAACACTTTGACTTCCTTGTACGACATGACGCTGACTTTTTCCTTCAGCTGTTGTACATAGCTAATCCTTGGTCTCCCTCTTCTTCGATTTCCTTCTATCTTCCCTTCTATGATGTTTATAATGAAAGCGTCATGTCGTTATAATGTCGTAATGGGACATAGACAATATTATACTCGCCCCCTTTTACGAGGGACTTAAACCAACTGGCGAAATGTGTGTGTCCTATAAGTTCATGTTCATACTCTGCCAGCCCCTTTGGGGAATGCAACCTTGAGCATAGAAATATAAACAGAGCTGATACCAAACTAATAAAAGAAAATAATCGAATGGGAGATACTGTTAAAAAACAGTAAATAGAACTTGAGCATTCGGAGTATAACATCAAACAATTGTCACCCTATTAGAAACCAGACATGTCGATCCAGAATCATACAACAAGCAATCAAGCAGGCAGCTGGGAACTAGCCAGCCCGGTGACAATATTGTTTCAAACTTTGATGTTAGTTTTTGTTGCGACCATGAAACAACGTTACGAACTAGATTCGGGCCTTTGGTAAATAATGTTGGGTACAATTATTGTACAGCTTGTTAAATTGACGAATAAATAGAAGGTACTTTTTAACGTGGAGAGTCCGTTATGGATACGCTAACCGCCGCGGGGGCAGCGGATGTCGGACTCACACCGACTAAACTCCACGGTGTTCCACCTGAGGGCCTAATGTGAGGTTTTCACTGCCGCCGTCACAAGTCACCGCGTCGACGTAAAAGCAGATTTGTGTAGGATCGGAACAGCACCTCTGTCGGCCATAATATGGCAATATTGTGAGTACATACAAATCTGCGTTAAGGTCGACGCGATGACTGGTGACGGCGATTTTAAGAAAACTCGCACTAGGCACTCTGGTCTGTTTAGAGGGTAAACGTGCTATGTCTTCACATGCTTCACCGTTTCCGAGACTTGTAGTACCTACCTAGTGCTAATTAACTACTGTGTTTGAAATGGTGTGTATCGTCGACTGCTAAAATAGTCTCATGGTTTTTTTTCGGGGACTGTCATTGTTTTCAGCACTTCCAAATTTCACATATCCTTTTCTCATAACATTAATACAATAAATTAATAAATTTGTGTTTCTAACTTTGATATTTCTTTCTGAATTTGGATGAAATTTGAAATAGAGATTATTGAATGTCCTGGTTTTACGAGATAATTTTTTTTGGAAAATAGGCTAGCACATCGAAACGCACGCATTTTTTAGATATCATCAAGATATTATTTTTGGGATACATATACCTTACTTTTAACTACATAGGATATTTTTATTGCTTTGATATGTTTCTTGACGGTCCTTCTCAGAAGGCTAGTTTCTGAAACGGTGGTAATTTATCGACTTTCATTTAGTGCCTTACCAGGGCCTAAACTGAATAAATTGTTTTCATTTTCAACTTAATTTTCATGCCAATCATAATAAAACGGCCTATCAAACGACGTACTCGTGATATTGAATAATATCAAATCCCAAAACAAAATTATTTCTTCAAAATATGTTTTTCAAATAAAATCATGAATTAAACTAAAGATATCAGATAAAATCCACACTAATTGACTTTTACTCCTAATTGCTTCGGGCGCTGTAAACTTTTTGCCTTCAGCATTATTCTCTAGCCTTATAAACCTGGCCCAATCACTATTAACATAATCGCAAGATTCGCGAGACTGCGTCAAAGAGAAAGAAATCTTCAAAAAGGTTTTTCAGGGCAACATCATCAAAGTACCCTTCTCACAAAGCCTTCGGAATGGTCCCCTTTCCTTCTCATTGTGTTGGTGCTTGACTTTTGTAAATTCATATTTGATTGAAGTTATTGGCAAAGGTGCGTGGGCACAATGTCGCCAAAAGGATTTAGTTTATGATAAAGAAATCCCTGTTCACCCCCAGGTTTTTGCCTTAAAGCGTAGGTTACATCTGGCTGACAGAGAAGTAATAATACTAAATGTATGTATGTTTGTCGGATTGGAATTTCCTTATTGAATTTTAAATCAGTCATCTTTAACCGACAATGTATTCTTAGCTATGTGACGTCATTCTAATTTCCAATATGGCGGATCATCCAAGATGGCGGAGAAGATATTTTTACTATAATTGTTTGTTTGTTTGTTTTTAAAAACTGTTTTGTTTTTCATAGAAAAATCTTTGTAGTAATTTCTATATGTTTTTAATGTAAAGAGCTAAAATTGCATGATCGTTGTAGATGGCTGGCACGAATGGACTAATTTAAAAATCTTTTATTTATAAGTAGTTACAATATTCGTGTCGATTTTATTACGTCTACATGCTTAACATGAAAGTTATGAATTTATGTAGCTATGTCATTAAACCTTTAACCAACTCACAAGAAAAGTATTTTAAATTCAGATTTCCCTGAACACTTCAAGCATTAAACTTAATTATACGATGTGTCCTAAAACAATACCCTTGTTATGGTGGAGCGGCGAGATTTCACATTCCATAACATTTTTCCCATTGAATAATTCCGCTTCCGAGGATATCCTGGACAAATATTTGGTACGCAGTAATTGAAGTGGCAGATAAAGGAGCCATTATACTTATCAGTGCCACAGATTATATTATTACGATTATCAAGCAGTATAGAACTAAGACCAAGTTTTTGAAATTAGAGCATTTGCTACATTGTGTGAGGGTTGTCACTCTTAAAATTTACTGTCAAAGTAATGATTTGAAGTTTAGAAAAGTGACTGGTTTTTGTAGAAAAATAATTTCTTATTGGACACCTACGTCTCCCCAATACACATCATCCAAATTTCATGTCCTTAGGACCAGCGGCTTAAGCTATGAGTTGGTTCATTCAGTCATATGGGATTCATTTGATTTATTTCTATAAAAGAGTCTTAATACTACCAGTCATCAATATTTATCGAACATTGAAGTAACCTCGAATGCATCATGTAAGTTCTTCTGTGGCATGTGGTCACATTTCACCAGTTTTATTTCAAGTCCCAGTTTATAGCTGGCGAGTCTATTGCCATCATTTGAGCACTGATCCAGACAGGCAGCTACTGGGAAATTACAGATGCAAAAACCCAATTACACTGGCGACTCAGGGATCGAAACCTGGACCTCATGTTCCGTAATAGCAATAGCGAACACTAGACCAACGAGGCAGTCGAAATTTGAAACATTTTAAATTTTTTAGTAAAATTTCTCACAGTAAAAACTACACACTTAGCAAATAATCTAGCAGTTATAACGCAATTAATTCCAAAATTGCGTAAATAAGTACACTGTACAGTATAACAGTAGAAGATAGGCTCCTTCGAGTTAAACATATGAAACTGGAAGTGAAACAATATTTGTAAAATAATGTAAACGTGTTATAACGTGTAATAATGTAAATAGTGTTAACGTGAATCCAAACCTAATACTCTAAGTCGAGAGCCCTTACCATCGTTAAGTGTGAGCACACCCTAACGAGCGAAACGGCGCGCGGTATAGACAAAGGAAATTATTTTCCAACGAAACTGAAATTTGTTATGTGCAAATGTTAGTACAGCGGAATTGCCAACCGACTAGTGCAAACAAACAATGCCTTGCTCGACCGTTTAATTTATGTAAATGACGTAAAAACAAAAAGAAAACGAGATTTACTGTGCTCATTTGGATTAAATACAAATAATTTGATCCTTAACGTTGTCATAACTATATCTTTAAAAGAGGCTTAGGTCAAATTCGGAGCACTCGTAATAGAAGGAAGTGTATGAAGAGCTGCATGAATGTGGATGAAGCGAAAGAAGTATGTAAGGATCGTAGCATGTGGCAAACGGTGGTCTCTGCCTATCCCCTTGGGATACAGAGATGAGAGTATGTATGCAGGTTAGGTTTAGTGCTAAATTCAGTAAAAGCAGCCCGACCTCGTGGTAAATATTTGTAAAATTGTATAGAGTATTTTTTTGTGTTTTTCTGACGATTTGAAGGTACTTTGTAAGAAGCCTAATCAAATGAATATATTTTTTAATTTGAATGGGATATCACGTTCGAATATCGGAACCCGATTGGGGTCTTACTACCCCTCCATCTTATAGAAGATTACAGGCAATACCTTAGAGATGTGTTGTGAGTGAGAGGGATGGCACTGTGCTTGCTATACTGGGACCTTTGAGAAGAAATTCATAGTCGCATGTAGTACCTGACCTGATTCATCTGATTTACCATTTGTCACGTTGGCATTTAATCATCTTCGGTGTAAAGTTGGTGTAGAATCGCTTTCAATGCCTTTTCTAAGTGGACATGAAGATCAAAGCATTAAATTACTCAAACTGTGTTACTCTTTTGATCACTCCGTATTTTCTATAAACAGGACTTAGATGTCGTAGATCTTAGAGTAAAGGACGGACGATCCATTATTTGCAGTAAATTTATAGTCTCACTGGATGTTGGCTAGAGCTGAGACAATTTCTAAAAACGTAGGTTTAACTGGCGCAGGATTTACGACACCTTGGGACCGAAAAAGATTTCGTTCTGTTGAAGTGAAAGCAGTAAAGAAGATTACTTTTGCAAAGGCTTCACAGTATCCCAAGGGTCCCTGAAGGGTAAGCACTCTTTTCTTCGAAGTTTAGTAAGGTTCCTATCAGATGCTCTCAGCCACGACTTTACAAATATCTAGAATGTATGTTATTGTGACAGTTCACTTAGCAGATGTTTGAAATTACGTCAGCCACCGCGAAATAAACCCTTAAAATATCTGATCAAAAAATTCCTTTCTGTGTTCTGCAACCTAATTGATATTTTAAAGTTCACAATGGTGTCTTTAAACTCAGGGATATAAATTACAAATACCTACTTGAAGAATCCTTTAGATAATTTAATACAAATGAATCATAATGAATACCTTAAATAGGTAATCGTACTTCTGGCAACCCGGAAACTTCCTTTAAATTTTACATCAACATAAATTCTCAGAAATCTTGTTAATACGAAACTTCTAAGAGTTTAAACCTCCGAAGGGAAGTTAACTAGGTAAATAACTCCGGTGAATCAACTTGGCAAAGTTTTTATTACTGTCTAATCAATTCCTTGATTCGTTTACTTCTAGCCTTCAATTTATCTTCAGGAGGATCGATCTTGTGGTTAGTTTTGTGTGTTCGCTCCAATTTAACACTAGTCATTTCTTTTTATTATTATGTTCTTGTGGATGTTCTTCTATTTTGGAGAGCGAATTAATAGGATGATAAACGTCGGAAGGGCGAGTGATCATGCCCCAGCAAAGGGGAGATCTCCCATCCAGGTGGTCGTCATGCCTGGGAAACCGCGGCACCAACTGCTGTAGTTGGAAACTTGTATAAATACTCTGATGCGCTCGAAAACTATCATAGCGCGATTTAAGATTTGTGTTTTTGTACTCAAACTGGCGATTGATACTGAGTAGCGCCATCTATGTAGTGAACGAAGAAGCGCTGCTACAAACTCCTTTATAAAAAGTAAATCATATGCGATAACTGGCTACCCAGCAATTTAGTTTGGAATTCGATAACACAAAATAACATTGAAAAGTCCAGTATTTTTTGTGCAATTACTGTTGAAAATTTAGACCAAATTTACAATAGAAAATCAAACACTTGGTTTGATAGGATAACATTGGCATATTACAATGATTTAACACAAGAAGATTCAATAAAACTACAAACATTAGAGGTTTTACACCTATAATTTGAAACAGTGTGCATTTAAAGGTATTATAAGAATATAGTATAGGTAGAGTATAATTTCAAATTGCGAGCAAGTGAAATATGATTATTTGAAACGTAAGATTTCAATCATGATGCAAATTGATTAAATTTATTTGATAAGTAAAAAGATGCTCGCGATGCTCCTAGACGAAGCAGATTCGAATTACGCTTTCTATTCATTTTGTTTGTTGAATCTTGCTAATCCTTAATCCGACGCCCGTGTTACAATCCAAATTCTTCGAGACCACTTCCAAGATAGAAGTGAGAGCGATTTGAGAAACGTGATCCATCTGAGAGACGTGATCAGGCAAAGTATTATTGGATTCTTCCATCTGTAATATCCCAGTAGTAGTTCGGATTCTTTTTTAGTGCCCATTTGATGGAAATAGGCTCGGCCCCATCACATGAGAATGTTTCGCTCGTGTGTACTGAGACACCTTGATCAACCCCTTCGGAAATACAGACGTGAGTATGTAATCCACGTGATTTAAGGATAGGTAGGGTAGTAGTGCCAAGATTTGGTTAAATTCCAAAGAAGACTAATAAAATTCATTTTGCGGAATATTGGCCAGAGATTATTTCGAGCAAAGAAGACCAACATGCGGTAAAAGTCGCGGGAATAGCTAGTCCTGGTCCATATTTACATCAGAATCGTAACGCTTTTCTAATTATTCATTTAACAAGTTGATTTCTAGAATAATTGATTGAATGATGTTTCGCTAAAAGTTGATTCCTTGCACCACATTTTTATGGATCCACTGAAATTCAAACATTCAGTTTTTCTCGCAAATCAGCCTTCGCTTGGATTTCCAAGACTGATGAGATTACATTTTATACTTATTCGTTTGGACGGAGTTCTACTATGGCGCCATTATCGTAAGTGAGAATCGTTGCTTTTAAATTATTCCCTGTTTTTACGGCAAGATAAATAATGCTCTTGTTATTCGTTTCCTTTTCTTTATACTTTTTGACATCGGCAGATAAACAAACAAGGGCTGTAGGGCTAATAGGTTTGGGAGTTGTATCATTCGGATCAGCTACGGGTTCTGTACTTGGTACGTAACATTTCAGTACAAAACTTGTACTTCAGTACTAGAAAACTGATATCACACCCTCGCAACTTCGGTGATTTGATTTAAACCAGTTGTCAGTGTGTCTTCGTCTTCCAACTGACCTGGAACGATTGCTAAAGATTAATTGGCAACCGGGACCAACGTGCCCTCTGAGGCATAGAATAATCTTAAATACTGTTGTCGTCAGAAAGTAACATTCTTTATTGGAGCCAAGTTCTAAAACATTCCTTCCTACAACTCGCTGCACAAACCCAAATACATAAAAAGGTCACGATCAATTCATAGAATTAAAGGGCTCGCTAGAGATTGAAAGTTGACACGGCCCATGCGGGGATGAGGCCGGGATTACCGCGGGATTAGGATCCCACCCTCGGGATTTGCCCACTCACAATAAGAACTCAACCGAGATTATAAGAAACGAATGTAATGCTCACGTATATTGGATCATGGATTGCGAGCCTCAGACATGACTTGTGGACTATGACCGAACTTTGTCTTTATGATAATGAAGTTCCGATATTCGATTAGATTGGAATAGTGATAATAATCGATGATGACTTAACTGTTCATCAGTATGGTATATAATAACCGTATAGGTATCAATCTATATATCTATATATATAAAAGAAAGTCGTGTTAGTTATAACTACTTATAACTCAGGAACGGCTGAACCGATTTGGCTGAAAATAAGTGGGGAGGTAGCTTAGGACCAGTAGAGGGACATAGGATATTTTATTTTTTATTTTATCCCGTTCCCCTGGAACGTGGTACAACACAATAATGTCTACGCGGGTGAATCTGCGGGGCACAGCTAGTACTAAATATTCAAAGCCGAAGAGTTTGTTTGCTTGAATGCGCTAATCTCAGGAACTACTAGTCCGTTTCGAAAAGTTATTTCAGAGCTATAGGCTATTTATCATCATCGCGAGACCAATCGCGGGTTTAGCGTTAGACGTAAGTGACTGTTCCACGCGTACGAAGTCGCGGGCAGAAGCAAGTAATTTTTCATTGTAAAAAATATTATAATGACATTACAAAAACACGCTTAAATTGTATTTATTTCTAAAATTCCATACTAATCAGCAAATTCACTTCAAACAATGGTATTAGAAGACATTGTTACAATACCACTGTGTCACAGTATAAATAAAAGCTTTAATACCAATAAGGAATCTAGATCTATTTTTTTTAAATGAGAACATTTGCTAAATTGAGCGTGAGGGTTGTCAATCGTAAACATTTTAAAATTAACTTTTTTATTTACTGTCATAATAATACTACATTATTTTATTTTCGACTAGCTGTGCCCCGCGGTTTCACCCACGTAGATTTTAATTTCATGATTGCCCGCGGATATCTAATGTTTTAAAAAAATCTAAGTAAGCCTAAGTTACTCCTTGTAACATTAGCTATCCGTCAGTGAAAGTCCTGTTAAAATCCGTCCAGCCGTTTCGGAGATTACCCGGAACAAACAGACAGACAGACAGACAGACAGATCGACAGACAGAGAAAAATTAAAAAAATTGGTTTTTCTGTGTCAGTACCGTGTATACTTTCATATGCATTGAGTGAAAAACTGTTATTTTGCAGTTACAAACAGACACTTCAATTTTATTTATCTGTATAGATATAGATGTATAGACATAGATTTGAAGTGCTATGAAAATTTCGGTAAAACACGTGACGTGAATGACGTATACGCAATTAGCTACGACGGGACACCTCTTACTGCCATTACGCCTATTCCGCTTATTATCTCGTAGATGCGCGCGTCTGTGTCAGTGTAATTTTCTAACTGTTTGTAAAGCTTATATTTAAACCGTGTTCTCTCGTTATATTAATTAGTCGAACTAAGTTCTAATTTCAGTGCTTTTCCCATTTTAGTGGCAGAGCGTCCGTAAACGTCAATGTGACGTATCGACCCGCCGGTGACCTTATTCACCCGAAACAGATGACGGAACAACGTACTCGGTTGTACCAATTAGCTGGCTTGTTTAATGGGGGACTGTACGTGGACGGTATTGTTTAAATTGTACTTGCAATCATATGTAGATCAAACTATATTGAATATACAAATACTAATACCCTTCTCTACTCATCTATACAGATAAATAAAATTGGAGTGTCTGTTTGTAATTCCAAAATAACAGCTTTTCACTAAATGCATATGAAAGTATACACGCTACTGACACTAAAAAACCAAGTTTTAAAATTTTTCTCTGTCTGTCTGTTTGTTCCGGGTAATCTCTGAAACGGCTGGACGGATTTTAACGGGACTTTCACTGTTAGGTAGCTGATGTTTCAAGGAGTAACTTAGACTTACTTTTATTTATAAAAAATATTAGGGTATAGATATAGTAGGTATTTTTAATTGTCATTGTTTTTAAGTTTAAGCTCGGCTGGAGGCCCTTGTATCTCACCCTATAGTCCGGTTAAGCAGTGGAGGTGACTCCCCCCTACCAACAGCGAGAGACCATATCAAAAAAAAAAGGCCACCCCATTTTTCCAGTTTTGTTAAAGTTAAGTGAGCCTGTCGTCAACCGAGAACTAATCCAGGCTAATCCATTTGCAAAATGCTCTGAAATATGCGCTTCCACACATTCAACTTGAGGGGTTATAACGCGCGAGTGCCCTATGCAAGCAGTCAACAACGGCTTTAGAGTTCTTAAGAAAATTTACTTAGTTAAAGCAGCAGCGGAATGAAATTTCTAAAAAAACTGTTGGTTGCTCCATATTTTCAATTACAGATCCGATCGCAAGAAACTCCTACTTCCAGTAAAGAAAGAAATAAAAATTCAGATAAAATGCTGCATTCAGTGAAGCCTTTATGAAAAGGGGGAATACACCACCTATACATCCATACTGATAAATTTATTTATTTATTTATAGTTAACTAGCTGTGTCCCGCGGTTTCACCCGCGTAGATTTAGTTTCATCCTTATTGTCGCGGAACCCTAATATTTTAATAAAAGGTAGCCTATGTCCAGGGTCTAAAGATTGTCTGTGCCAAATTTCATCAAAATCGGTTGAGAGGTTTAAGCGGGAAAGCGTAACAGACAGACAGAGTTACTTTCGCATTTATAATATTAGTAGGGATCATAACGGAGACACCAATTACAATAATAACAATGACATTTTAAAACAATGATCTTATTCCTTATAAAATACACACTTATAAAATAGTGGACACTCTCGCATACTTAACCTCACAGAATCTCAAACATTCAGACAAAATATAGATAAAATTGAAGTGTCTGTTTGTAATTCCAAATTAACAGCTGTTCACTGGAAATATCCGAAAGTATTGACGATACTGACATATAAAAAACAATTATCAATTTTTTTCTGTCTATGTGTCTGCTTGTTTCGGCTAATCTCTGAAACGGGTGGACTGATTTTACTTTGGTCTAACGCCGATTTTAGAGAGTTTTTTTATAAGTCCTACGTGGGGCACAGCTAGTGTTTATCTAACTGATTAATAAAATTTGTAAAATTAATTTGCTTAATACACACAGGTCCGAGAAGCTTCAGCTAGAAACACAGCTGGCATATACACGTCATGGGAAAGAGTCAAAATCATAACCCTCCGTTTTGCTTGGCTATAGTCGGGTAAAAATACAAGTACAAGAAAGCGAACCTCTCTGAGATTGAATACATTACAACACTCGGCCAATATAAAGGTTTTCATAATATTAGTTGGTGGAAGGCTTATTGAGCCTCACTCGTGCACAACGGAAGATATTGATTTGCACCGGTCAGCTAATGAAAATAGTTTTGCTCCGGATAATACCCGTTGAAAGCTATGTATGAACTTTGAACATTTTGATATTAAGATGGTTGTTATTGATAGAAACTGACCTCTGCCCTCTTCATTTCATATCATCTATGTATTCACTACCAATAGACAAAATTGCGGTGTCCGTTTGATAAACCAAGGGATACTAAATGCATCTGAAAGTGTGCACTGAAAACATCATAATGTTACTGAGTGCCTAGTGCGAGTTTTTCACTGCCGCCGTCACAAGTCACCGCGACAAAGTTAACGCAGATTTGTATGGGATCGGAACAGCGCCTCTGTCGGCCTAAACATGACACTATTGTGAGCACATACAAATCTGCGTTAACGTCGACGCGATGACTTGTGACGGCGATTTTAAGAAAACTCGCACTAGGCCCTCAGAGGGCCTAGTGCGAGTTTTCTTAAAGAACTTATCTTATAGATTTTTTTTCCAACGTGCTTTTGCATTCCATTTCTATCTATCAGCCGTCATATCTGTGCGGCAATAATAAAAACAAATTTGAAAGTGAAAAAATTTAAATTTTGATTTGAGACACGCCATTAGAATTGGCACTAAGTCATCGATGAAACAGAGTTATCGTGTAACTCAGTCTACCCTTTCGGGGACCCTAATGGGAAATATGAAGAATTTCGGCTCATGGTACACAGTTCAATATTACGTCATTGGCTCAAAAGTTAAATTGAGAACCGAAAAACTTGTGATTAAAATCGAACGAACTAAAATAAAATATTCAAATCCAACAAATTATAAGAGTACTAGCTGTGCCCCGCTGTTTCATCCGCGTAGATTTAGTTTCTTCCTTATTGTCGCGGAAACCTAATATTATTAATAAATAAAAGTAGCCTAAGTTACTTCTTGAAACATCAACTACCTACCAGTGAAAGTCCCGTTAAAATCGGTCCAGCCGTTTAAGAGATTACCCGGAACAAACTGACAGACAGACAGACAGAGAAAAATTTTAAAACTTGGATTTTTTGTGTCAGTGTATACTTTCATATGCATTTAGTGAAAAGCTGTTATTTTGGAATTACAAACAGACACTTCAATTTTATTTATCTGTATAGATGTTAGTAACTTAAATTATTATGATACACTTGTAGAAGACTTTAATAAGTTGTAGGTGCTGTTCAAACATAAACCTGTACCAACTTCGTCGAGCGATAAAGTTGGGGCGCATGTGATGTTCACGAGAATACCTACATCTTGTGAATCTAGTGTTGCGTACACCAACTTTATAGAGTTGATGGAAGACTTGACAGGCGCAACAAAGTTTACAACTATTATATCGTTTGATAATACACTTATTAATATCTAAACTTTAGATTTATTACGTTTATTCGCCAGTACCTACTTTAGATTCTAAAGTACTGGCGAATAAACGAGTTCTCGTTTATTCGCTCTCGTCGTATCTCGATTATTAATATGTTCATATTCTTTACAGATAAATGAAGTAAGGTTCCTGTGGCCTCATTGAAAAATCAAATTCCACGCGGGCGGAGGATAGTAAATCTAAACAAATAAAATTCACTATCCTGCCTGACTTATATATCAACGCATAGCCTAAACCATTGGTCCTAGAAACATGAAATTTGGAAGATGTGAAGAAATTTTCCAAAATTTAAACCTGAAAGGTGTTAATTTCGGGTTGAAAGTTTGTTTGGAAAAAATCTTAACCACGCAGGCGGAACTACGGGCTAAACTAGTAAGTATTATAAATAACCCAATCTTTGTCACTACCGTGTCTCGACATGAAATAACGGGGCACTTAATTATGTTATGCAAAAGATTAATTAGTAATTGTATTTGCAAACATGCCCGTATTGTTATCATACAAACCAGATGAAGAACCGAACCGAATTGTACGCTGAATGGGATTCATTTCGGTTCACAATGTCCAATCATTTGGTGCATCGATATCGTTTTCCAGTTCAACAATGGATTGCAATTTCAATTTATAATAGTGTGTCTGTACTTTGATCATCGATCATAATCATAATAAGGCACCTAGAATAGCACCATGGTGGCTTGAAGAATATAAACTAACTGGGTGTCTGGTTATTCAAAGTATGTCATTAATTATAATGCAAGGAACTTTATAATATAATATTTTCGCCTCCCTTACTGGATTTACAAAGGGATAGGCAAAGGTGTAATCACACCCACTTAATCGATGAATAGTGCCAATATGTATTTTCAGTGTCACTCAGTTCGCTACGTTCCGATTGTCAATTTAAAAAAAAATTCCTGAATGAAACACGAAACTTTTTTTTTATAAAATACCACTAAGACAAAAACCTACCTGATGGTGGTAGCCCTTTGGGATCGCTGAAATGAGACCATTTTGGACCCAAACCAATCCAGTGTGAGAAAGAGCTTTCCGCCGAAAGCAAGAGATACGATGATGGAAGAAGAGAGTAGGTTTAATTAGAACTTCAGAGCCACCTTGTGAGAGCTTTTAATAACTGTGCTAAACATTTTCTGGAGAGTAACCAGACTAGCAAACATCATACATACATCACACTAGTAAAAATATCAAAACATCTATACCCTATATTATGCTATAAAGATACACATAAGTAGGTATCGAGCACAAAGCGTCGTGAAGAGTGTTCGATTCTGTGGTATCGAGTAATGTCATTACGTACCCTGCCAAAGGTTTTTAAAGAGTCACTCCCTTAGCCGAGCTACCGAGAAATGTCTGTAAGAAGATTTGTATTGATTGATCACATCTAAGCCCGGATAAAGAACCCTTTCACCCCGACCGATTGTTTTGAGACTATAAGAAGGTTTTAGTGATCAATTTGTAAGATGTGTTTGCGAAATGGTATTATGGAAAGGAGTGTCAATATTTGTTTGTTGTGGTAAAATAGCATTAAAGAGCTAGGATTCCGAATCTAAAGCCCGTAGCACTGACAATATTTATAATGCATAAGCGTCTATACACAGCTGAGTCCGGTGATCTATCAATATCAGAAAGTATTTGTAGTTTATCTCTAGTTTCGGACTTCTTCATGCTAACCATTCGGTCTATTTCACTGTGATTATCACTACATGTGGTATTTTCCATTCATATCTTTTGGTTATTACCTATGTATAATTATAAGGGATCAGAATCATCATTAATTATTTAACCAAACTCATTTTTTTTCTTTTTTCCATAACTCAGAATCCGCAAGCCCAGTGAGCGTGTAGCGATAGATAAACGTGTACTCACCGACGCAGGGGTTGTGGTTGACGACGGCGAAGATTCGATCACAGCGTTTCTTCATGTGGGTGTTTGGGCAGATGCAACCGAAGAGGGGAGACAGGCGGAGACCAGCCCAAGCCTCGCGACAAGCTTCCCTGATGAACCAAAAGATTTTGAAAATGGAAGTTTATGATACCCTATGCTTGTTGGACAAGCCAACAAATAAGTAGCTGATAATATAGAGCCTAACAGTTAGATTTAGTTTTGTACAATGTTTAGATTTTTAAGTACATCAATATATATACAATACGTTTCAGAATAAACAAATATTAAAGCAGAATAGTTCTACAGTTACCAAAGTCATGTTACAAGATTTATTAATAAAATATGCAATGTTTGATTTTGAAATTCAGATATATATTGTAAATTGTACAAAAGTGAGCAGTAAAAAGATAAGCGGTAGAGAGTCTCGTTCTAAATACTCAAGTTCGATAAAGATCATGTGAAGACCTAAAACCAAGGGATACTAAATGCATGTAAAGTGTGCACTGAAAACATCATAATGTTACTGAGCTTATAGATTTTTTTCCAACGTGTTTTTGCATTCCATTTCTATCTATCAGCCGTCATATCTGTATAAATATGAAGACCTTGCGTTTTTTTACTAACCTAACAACTTCTCAATATTGGGTTCCCACTTACTACATGTGATAGTAAAATGCTTCAATATGTAACTTTACATCTTTGTCAAAATAATTTTAAGCATTTTTATTGTCTCTTTCATATATTTATTCCAACATAGACATAATTTACCCAAATACGGGTAATAGCTATGATTTATTCGAGTCAACGTTGAATATCATTAATTTAAAAGGTTTCAGTTAAAATACAGCTTTGAGACCGCAGTTGAAACAAAATGAAATTTATTTCGAGCAATATGAACTTTAAAACGAATGTAAAGGGCAAATGGTTTTAATAATATGAAGCGATGAACTGGAATATTCCTACATTCTTAGGTGTATTGAACATGGTATCTATGATATAAAAATTAATAGCTTAATGTGTTGCTAAGCATAAATCTCGAGAGCAGCTGAACCGATTTTGCTAATTCTTTTTTTAGGATATTCCTTTAAGTACGAGGATAGTTCGTACGGAGAGAAAAATACAATCGATTCTAAAGAATAGATTAAGAGTCGACTGTTAGACGATACGAAGTTCGCCGGGTCAGCTAGTTTTTTATAATTCTCTCTGGTTTGCTATTCTAAATTGCAGCACAAAGTAATAGTATGAAAGAGCTAGGATGGGTATTTTTTTCAAATTAAACCTAACTAGATTGATTCATCGCTCCCGAAACCCAGTATGCTAAATTTCATCAAAATCGTTTGACCTGTTTCCGAGATTCTTCAACTTCTGTTAAAAAATGTTCAGCTTACGTATCTAGGTATACCGCTCAAATCAAAAGCCCCCTTTGTGGTCCGTATTCGGGTAAAGATATCGTGATACCTGTCATCCATCCGACACTCCCCGTCGCGAGCTTTGCAGGCATTCTTGAACCGGTCAAAGAGCACCGAGCAAGCCTTCTCGTTATGGCAGACACTCAGAGCGTAAGTGCAGGTAGGCAGAGTCTCCACTGGGTACGGGTCTTTTTCTGGAAGAAGAAAAAGTACGATAAGGAACTTAAACTATTGGTCCTTCGCGCCTTCTCACGTAGGTCTTCGAAGGCAGATTAGTTACAACCCTCAAATTCTCCGAAGATCAAGAAAGGGGAGAGAGGTCTTGGTGTGAACAGTCTGGCGTAACTTCACAAAGATGGTTAATCTCTTAGAATTACGGAGGCTTCCTCACCGTATCCTTAATAATGTCTACGTACGCCGGGTGTAATGCGGCTATTTGATTAATTATCTTAATTATGAAAGAAAACGTTTGAAGAATCCTACGGAGCGTTTAGGACTCTTAAGTTGGATTTCCCGTAAATTTTATTCCCATTATGTTGAATTCCAGAGTGAAAAGATGGGGTTCAAAAACTTCTCGAGAAAGTGAAGCAGATGTCATCAATAAAATTAAGTCTACGCAGATGAAACCTTAAGGTTCGACTTTTAGTAGAGACTAAACAAACCCTTCTTCATGACGAACACGCAGGGATGATCGAAGAGGAAGTCGCGGAACGAGTTGCATTCAGGATCGACATTCGGCTCGCGACAGAGACAGGTTGGCTTGAAGAACGGAAACGCTTGCAGGGTCTTCAGGGCAGCTTGGCACTTCGTCACGGTCACAGTTGAACATGCCACTGGAACAAAAAATAATGACTATCAGTTCTCTGTGTGCAGGTATCATCCTAGATTAACGGCGGAAGAGGCTCTTTAGCTAAACAGATTATTTATTTATGACTACACATTTCTTATCATAGAGTAGTAGTCTGTGGTAGTAAGTAGCCCAAGTAAATTAGCACCTTCATTTCCAATTGTGGTACCATTGTAATGTTTATGAGGATCATAGACTGCGAAGGTACAGTTGTTACTAGATTACAATTGGCAGGCAGTAGTGTACTTATAGTACACCCGAATTTTGCACAGATGGAAAAACCCAATAACACTGCCTGACTTGGGTATCAAAATCAGGACCTTGTGTTACGCAGTAGCGTTCGCGCGCTAGACCAACGAGGTATATATTTCAGTATTTGCAAGTTCGCAGATGCAACTCGCAGATGCAGTATTGGTATTCCTAGTGTCTATAAGTTGAGTGGCCGCTTCCCTCCCAACTCATTTTACAGTTGCTTGCCATCTTTAATAACACCTTTCTACATCAAAACATAGAACAAGATAATTATCATAAAGATTATAACATCGTAGGGTAACAATCATTATCATATAATGACCTTTCCTAGTTCGAAAACCGAACTAATTAACTGGAACTAGAGGATCGAGCAATTATTTCAAAATTACCCTCAATCTTAACATCCCTATTCCCAAAATGTGCTGATAGAGCTCCCAGGGGCCAATAAGTGCCTCATGTCTCCCCGCCCTTACATGGCCGGACAAAACCACATTGGACAAAAAGTACACCCGCGATTATCCCAGAAATTAGAACTGGTTTTTATGTTAGGGACATTAGAAGGATGACAATATTAGATTTTTTCCTCTCTGTATTGGAAACCTTTCAAACGACTTCGATAATTTGATAGAACTCCACTATTGTTGGTTACGAAATACGAGTAGATTTGGATGTAATCATATATTTTTCTGGTCTATTATTGTGTCCGAATCAAGCAAGGTTGATCAGAAAGTTATAATATGTATCATTGTAAGCACATATTATCAATATTGTTTGATATGACCACGTAGTAATATTAATCCAACTGAAATTATACAATCAAGTTCGACCTTACCTGAAATAAAACTCACATAATGTTGATTGATATTAAAGCATCAATTCGAATGGTATAGGTAACTAGGAATGTATAAAACTATTTAATTAGTCTAGTGGTTGAAAAAAACATAAGTTTTAAGAAAGTTGCTGTTATTAGAACATGCGTGACTTGCGTAGCGGGCGAGTACTCAAGCCACTCGGTCATCCAACACAACTTGAATTAAGCAGCTCTGAACCCCGTTATCTATATTGCATAATATGTTCAATATATTCGCCATATGGTCATATCTATAATTTAAAACGCATACAAAAAAGGTCCTTTATAACTTTATATCTGTCTAGCCTGACCTCAAAACTCGGTAAATCCCAAAATTGGATAAAAAGCACTCCTAACCGGGGGTACAAAGCGTAAATCCGCGTATAACAGCTATCCAATGATTAAATTAGGTGGCGTCATAGATTGTGAACTAAAGCTGAGTCGACACTCGTGTCATTATGTCCCCGTGACAAGGGTTCAGGCATTTTATCGATGCTAATGCTTAAAATTTACTCACTCATTCCGCCTAATTTGCCTTCTGCTCTTTTGAGCTAGTGAAATATTACCGGCCATTTTTCATGCCAAGATCTCCTCGGAGTTACAATTTTGTTTACATCAATTACGCTTTAAGTGGGCAGGATTGGATGTGAATCTCGGCTTCGCGGATTTTCTTTGTAATTCGAGTTTCCTTCAAGAGCTGTGTGTTTAAATCTACGTGCTTCTTCCTGTTTTACTTTTGAGAGGAAATGTAGCTATTTATTTATCTCATGCTTTTATGTCTTCTTCGTACCTACCCAGAAGGGTCTCTAAAGGTGTTCCAATAATCAACTCTTCACCGAAGCTAATTAGGTGGCAACGTAATAATATTAGAACATAGAGCGATAACCTACTAAAAGAAATGGCATGTTTTTCGAACATAAAAGTCAAAGTCAAGGTCAAAGTCAAAAATATCTTTATTCGATTAGACTTTATACAAAGCACTTTCAAATCGTCAGAATGACATAATTTACAGGATTATACATGCTACCGCCAGGTTCGGAAGGTTGCTTTTACTGAGAAGAACCTGGCAAGAAACTCAGTAATTACTCTTTTCAAAAATATTATACAATTTAAAAAAAATCTGGTTAACGTTCCATGCGTCACCGATTAACTTAAACTAAAGTAAGTAGAAACTTGTTTAAATACTCCTTTACACATTCATCAAAATATTCACTTGCTTTTGTATACATGTTTACGCTACCATCCTTTGAAACTACCGTCTGACTAAATACGTTGGTCGCGCATACATGTAATTAAATGTTCCAGCTATCCCTTGGGCTAATAGCGACACCGTTGTTATCATTAAATGTAACCGGGATATAATTAAACGTAATAGGTTCACCTTTGGTTTGATGTGGCTTGTATAATATACATGAGGTTTCACACAACGTTTTGGCAACATTAAGTTCTGTTAGATTTGTTCTTAATCTTCATTATTCTATCTCCACACCTTTGAGATGTGATAACACCGTTTTTCGGGACGTAGTGAATATTTGAGAATTCAAGAGGGGTAAGGTACCTGATATGGAATCCCCAGAGGGCCTAGTGCGAGTTTTTGACTGCCGCTTACAAGTCACCGCGTTGACTTAAACGCAATTTGTATAGGATCGAAACAGCGCCATCCGTCGGATCACGGATAGCACTATTTTGATCCCATACAAATCTGGCTTGTGACGTGTGATTTTAAGAAAACTCGCACTAGGCACTCTATTATATAAATAAATAAATAAATATATATAAATAAATACTATATAAAATTTGGCGCTGCTAGACTGAGCATACCTCCACCATACAGAAAATCACAGCAGGAGTAGAAGTAAGAGGGATATAAAGAAGACGCTGTGCTGCTGCACACCGATTTCCTCTGGTGTAGATGCCGTCACGTGTTTTGAGCGCTGGCTCTCAAAGTGCCGTACTATTTATTTTTTCTAGTATTGGTGTAGTATAGAGCTAGCGCGTACAAATACTTGCCCATTAGCCCCCAAAATTTCGCTGGGCGCTCAAAACAGGTGACGGCACCCGTATTGCAACTTGCAATGCAGTGACCATTAACAAGACGGTTAGTGCTCTTGCTTCTTTGCTACCTTAGTGATATTGCAAGAGTTCCTATACTGACGATTAAACGCAGACGGGCTGTACGCTTGTATGCGACTTGTGTAGTATGAAACATAAGCAGACTGGTGTCTACGTCTCTCTCTCTCAGACACAAAACTACATCGTTGGATTTCTTCTAACATGCATACGGGATTTCTCATCAGGTACAGTTTGGTAATAGACACCAATTATTTTTATTGTATAAGCCAGATATGCTTGGAGCAATGTATAGTATTTTAGTTTTGTATTATGTCAATAGATGGTGTTAATACTGTTGACATTTGTATTTACAACGCGCTATCGAGAGTCTCACCGTGGTTTATATATAAAAAGTCATTTGTATAATAAAAAAATCTTTTTCCTCTTTGGTATATCGTCTTTCAATACGATCCCAAGTACCTACCCGAAGACCAGAGCAGAGTTTGTTCATTTATAATGGCCAATTCCTTCGTAGTCTCGAAAAACAAACAGAAAATGATCAGCCTCCAAGGTAAACAGACTCACAGTTAAGCGCGGTGCACAATGGAAGCGACTAGTCACGCCGAAATAATAGCAGTCGTTGTGAAACGGCCTTACACTCGCAAAGAGCAGGGAACTAACAATTAGCATTGATTAATGGCAGATTAACTCCTGAGTAACAATATTTGTACGTCATTACGAGTTTATAGGCGTCAAGAAGACGAAGTAAACAATATTGTTTTGGTTACTCGGTTGTTTAGACCTGGTATTGTTTATGTTTATAACACATACATAATTAGGGGCTGTGATGAGTTTGTCGTGTCCCAAAGAGTGTTACTTAAGTAGTACTTTTATGTGATTTGCCACAAGTCGAGGTTTTAGTAAGAAGGCATATTCTGAGGAGCACATGTGAGAGTTGGGGCCTTACCATGAGGTCTTATTGCCATGATAGTTTCACTCATTTATGAGACAGATGTATGTGACGTGCATACATCTGTCACTGTCGCACAACTGAATTATCATTGCAATGAGAGCTCATGGTTGGGCCCTTGGTCACTGACTTTCTTTCACGTTATAAGCCGACGCACTCGCACAGAATTCCCCAAGGATTAGGTCGATAGAGGTCGTTTCAGGCATTACATACTTTGAACTTCTTCTCAGACACATTATGCAGGATTCCTCACCATGTTTTCTTACACCATAATATTTCGTAGTGACATTGCTGAACATAAATTATTTGAAAATTTCAGTGGTGCAGACCGGTAGGATTTGAATCTGCGCTGCTTGCGAGACAGAAGGTCACTTAAACCACTATGGTCTAAGCACCTATTGATAATCTTTTGACTGGCAAATGAAATTAATATCTATACAGATAAATAAAATTTAAGTGTCTGTTTGTAATTCCAAAATAACAGCTTTTCACTAAATGCATATGAAAGTATACACGCTACTGGCACTAAAAAACCAAGATTAAATTTCTTTCTCTGTGTGTCTGTCTATCTGTCTGTCTGTTTGTTCCGGGTAATCTCTAAAACGGCTGGACCGATTTTAACGGGACTTTCACTGCCAAGTAGCTGATGTTTCAACGAGTAACTTAGGCTACTTTTATTTGTAAAAAAATCTAAATCTACGCGGGTGAAACCGCGGAGCACAGCTAGTTTTCAATAAATACCTTGTTTTGTTAACCTCGCTTCTAAGAGTCAACAAGGAACTAAAATAATTGAGGAAGTCGTCGCATTATTTACTAAAATTGGAATTTAAATTGATTTCCTTCGCGTTAATGAACTCTGCCATTTGAGCCGAAAGGAGCAGTGGAGCGTGTTAGTCGGTAGAAAGTACGCGTTTCCGCACATGAAACACGTCAGGATCACGCATCAAGTAATTAATTTAATGTACACCACACAAACGAGCAGGTCCCCGGAGATTGCTCCGAATAACACTAACAAATAGGATGGAATTATTGCTATAATACAAACAGAAGTCACGTTTTAGTGATGTGGTTTCGTCGTGTTTTGTTAGGTCTTTTGTAAGGGCTTGTACTGGTTTATTACAATTTGCATGGATTTAATGACGTAATAGCTGTTTATTATATTAAATTCTAGCTTTGAACAGTGGTTTCGCTCGCATAGAAATTTTACATACATTCATATGCTTACGCCTGTAGTCCCCGAAGGGGTAGGCAGAGGTGTAATGTCAGTAATGGGTGTCATGTCGTATTTGTCACGTCATTTACGTGTTTAACTTCATAATATATTGACAAAATCTACGTTAATTCAAATAAAGTACCTTTTTCTCACAAAAAACTAAGCTTTTTCCCACAAAAGAAAAAAAACTTCACGCTTTGTCAAAAAAGCTAGTAGAAAAAAGGAACCAAAACAAAAAATCGAACTGGTGAACGTCAGTCTCGAACCGGGTACTCTAATTTCGTCATCACCTCGTAAGCTGACAGCCTCACGTCTGAGCTATCATAACTTGTCGGCAAAAATTACTGTTGTATTGTATTGATATTTTATGAGTTTTTCAGTGCATGCCAACATGGTCAAAACGATGTTTTCTGAAAGTGAAACCTAGCTTATTAATTATTTTGCCCCCAAAACCCCCGTACAAAATTTCATGAAAATCGTTGCAGCCGTTCCAGATCCAGATCCAGATTCAACCAGATAAAAGATTTATATTTTAAATCCTTATGATTGACAGGCCTCAAGATCAATGGAGCAAACATTCTTATTTAAAATCCAGCTGTGCCACTCTCTTTCACCCGCTTAAGCTGTGTTTCATGTGTGGTATAATTAAAGTAGCGTAAGTTAATCCGTCTAACATTTGCTATCTGCCAGTGAAAGTCCCGTTGAAATCCTCCCGATTCAGAGATTGGCTGGAACAAACAGACGGACGGAGAAAAAAAAAGGAAATTGGTTTTTTTTGCGAGTACCGTTCATACTTTCATGTGCATTTAGTGAAAAGCTGTTAATTTGGAATTACAAACAGACACTTCATTTTTATTTATCTGTATACATATATGTGTAAACCGTATATTTATACAGTGCTCCATGGTTTAATTAAGACGAATGTGCCTTTGGAAAGAAGTTTCCTTGACTGAGTCTTTTTACCGTATAAGTGGAGTTTGAAGGCTTTAGGTACGTGTGACAAAACGGTCGGAAGTCGCGGGTCAATCCCTTGTCACACGAGGGTTTATTGTATGCGGCGCGGCTTTATGGAGTGGGATCTTTTTGTATTTTGTCTCGGCATTTAAGTCACGTTTCTGGTTAGATCCAGCGGTGTACTTGTCGTAACAGCCAGTGGCTCACAATAAAGATAAGTTATAGAGTGATATAACGGGTTGATGCGCTATATAGTTTATTTGCCTGTGAATAATGGAGTTTTAGGTATCTGTGAAAGGTTTACGTTTCATTTCAACAACTCGTTATATTTTTGGATTCCTGTTTCGGCACTCATTATTTTTGGCTGTTACAGTTAGTTTGAAACATGAATTTTGATAGCCTCACAGACCAAACCATTTTTTTCGGGTTAAAAAGTTAATCTATACAGATAAATAAAATTGAAGTGTCTGTTTGTAATTCCAAAATTAAAGTTTTTCACTAAATGCATATGAAAGTATACACGCTACTGACACTAAAAAACCAATCTACGCGGGTGAAACCGCGGGGCACAGCTAGTACTAGTATATAATTAATTGTTTGTGTGATATGATATTAACATCCAAATCAGTTCTGGCTTTCTTGCATGATTGCAGAAGAGAGAGAAGAAAAAATCATTAAATACCTTAAAACTTAAACTCTCACATTTACTAATAGTAGTTTTTTTTTTGATATTAGTTATTATTAGTAATTATCTGTGCCCTGCGGTTTCACCCGCGTAGAGTTAATTTGATGGATGTCCTGCGCAACACTTATGTTTTTTTAAATGTAGCCTAAGTTACTCCTTGTAACATTGGTTATATGCCAGTGAAAGTCCCGTTACAATCGGTCCAGCCGTTTTAGAGATTACCCGGAACAAACATACAGACAGACAGAGAAAAATTTTAAAACTTGGTTTTTCATTGTCAGTAGCGTGTATACTTTCATATGCATTTAGTGAAAAGCTCTTATTTTGGAATTACAAACAGACTTCAATTTTATTTATCTGTATAGATATAATTATGTCTAATATCACCAAAAAATCTACGCAACAACAAATGTTACAAATGTTACGAAATTAAACATATATTGTTATACAACTATACCTTTAGATGTAACAATTTGAAGTTGTAATTAATTCCCCTCATCCCGAGCCGCATGTCAGGTCAAAACGTGAACAACTACAACAATTATTTTGTTATTAATTAATTGTTTGTATTATGTAATTGTTTCGTGAAGCTCTCTAACATGTTAAATTAATTTTGATGGTTCTGAATACTAGAGTACTTCGTTACGTCATCTATACTTATATTGAAAAAGGTAAAGTTTGTAGGAGATAATCTTTAAAACGACTCATCGAATTTCAGAAATTGTTAATCAGTCTATCGAGAGTTCTGCCTCGTTAGTCTATTGGTTAACAAGTTTTCCTGCCGATCACGAGGTCCCGGGTTCGATTACCGGGTCGGGTCAAAAATAAATATTCAAGATATTAATAATAAATGCTCGGAGTTTGAAAGTTCGCGGTGTTACACTCCCATGCCCCGGAAAGCACGTTAAGCCGTTGGTCCTACGCCTGATCTCTCTCGGGTCGTGTCGGATTGCCGTCCCATCGGATTATGAGAGTGAGGGAATAAAGAGTGCACCTGTATTTGTATAATGCGCAGATGGCTGATCCTCGTTGAGATTAGCCGCCGTAACCGAAATTCGGTAGGAGATCATAATGTTATCCTATAATGCTCGCTAGTTCTTTATGTTGGAGCCAGGTACTACTCTTACAATATAGTAGCATAGGTGGATCAAAAACCACGATAATTCCGACCAGAATTCTCCAAAAACTAACGTAATAACTAATCTAGTTTCGAAGGAGGCAGGGCTCGTATCAAAAGGGCTTTTGTAGTCGCCCTTTTGTTAGAAAATACAAGGTCGGGAACATAATTAGGTACGCTTAATTCTCAGTATCCCAGTTTCGGGGAGGAGAAATTCCGAACGACGGCTGTCAAATCATGAAAGTCACAAATTTCCTGAAGCATCTTGTACCTAATACAAGTGACCCAAAAATACCTATTTGGTATTAATTTCAAGAGCATTGTAACTCTGAATTCGTCGCTAACAAATTATTTTCTGAAGCATTAATGCCACTTTCAAAAATATCTTTATTCGATTAGACTTTTAACAAAGTACTTTCAAATCGTAAGAGCGACACAATAAAGGATTACACATGCTACCGCCAGGTTCGGAAGGTTGCTTCAACTGAGAAGAACCTGGCAAGAAACTCAGTAATTACATTAAAATTTAACATTAATCAATAGTCTAGTAGTTCTAAATGTGTAGCTTAAGATGACTAGCCCCCACAAGCTTATAGGACACCCTTATATATATATCTTAATATATATAAATCTCGTGTCACAATGTTTGTCCTCAATGGACTCCTAAACCACTTAACCGATTATAATAAAATTCGCACACCATGTGCAGTTCGATCCAACTTGAGAGATAGGATAGTTTAAATCTCAAATTATAGTCGCAATTTTAATTTATTGCTAATTATTTGTCTGTTATTATTTGACAGTCGCAATTATCTGTTAACTCCAAATGATTCTAACAGATGTCGATACCTTTCGACTGGGTTGAGTAAGTAATCAATAGATGGCGCTGCTATGGTAAATCTACGAACGTGTCATATAAGCTACATTTTAACAGCATAATTACCACGTGTTGTTGACGCTATAAAATTAATTAAATTTATTTTGTAGTGAACGAAATACCGTATAATTCAATTATTTCCACTTTTTAAATTTTTGGTGTGAGCATAGCCGGCCACGTGTTACTTAGACTGAAGTGTAAATTGCATTCATATTATAATGAAGATAATACAGTGAAATTAATCCTGTTTTTTACTTATTTGTGCTTCATTGATCAAAACTTTATAATGTAATTTGAATATATGTATGTAAGTATTATCACATAATTATAAAATTTTATTAAAATGTTAATTGATGTTCTCTTATTGTTCCTCTTAGATTGTTTAATATAATGTAATATAACAAAAACTTTAGCCACAGCAACGCGTGGCCGGGACAGCTTTATGCTCACGCTATCCCATAACACCCACATTTCACCGAATATGATTAAGTGTCAACGTGACAGAGTCCATCGCCGTCTCAGGCACTATACATACGTTTTTGAATTACTTCTCAGACATATGCAGGTTTCCTCCCGATGTTTTCCTTCACTGTAAAGCACGTGGTGTGAAATCACTGCACATAAGTTTTTTTAGAAAAACTCATGGTGCAGGCCCTGCTGGGATTCGAACTTGCGTCGCTAGCATAGCAGGCGACTGCTCAAACCCCGAGGCCACCGCGGCCTTATTTCGTCAGTTGTGTGCCATGTCAAATGATTTGCAGATTATATTTTTTCTGGTAGCAATCAAGTAAAGTAGGTGCCATCACGAGATATGGGCGCTCAGCGAAAATAGCCCCATTACTTTCGCTGACCTAACTACGCACGTAATTTATTTACAGGCGCGCCATACAGACAGACAGACAGAGACTCATAAAGGCGAGGTAAGCGCTCATAATTCGTGACGATAAAAACAAAACCAACGATATGTTACGCATGTCTCTATTATTCTTCCAATACAACATATTTTTCCAAATAAAACATAGCACCAATAATGAGCCCAATACACTCTTATCGCACGAATAAATATTGATAAGGAAAAATCTGAGGATAACCAAGGGAAACGCGCTGTGGTCGGCGAATTTCATGGATAAATTTTCACTCGCAGACCACTCGTGGCTCCTAGCACCACTCAAACTTCTCCAAGTACCCTCCAAATGTTATTAAAGTATAAGATTGTGCGTAGAAACACAGATTTTGTATTATATGGTGGCTGAGAAACGTGGGATTTACTTAGAAAATGTAGAGATCATTTATTTTCTCGTAGATATTTTCTTTTTGTTTGTTTCTAAGAAAAGTTGATTGAATTACCATCAAATACGAATCAAATTTGTTTTCGACATTTACTTGGAAAACAAATTTTAAGAAATTTAAAAATGCTAATGCTATTATGCACCTGTCTTAGACGGTTTTGTGGATAAGATTTTATAATAATACTAGATTTAGCTTACGACTTTTATCCAGCGGTGGGGAGATAGCTATTTCTATTCGAAATTTCAACAAAATTGATTCAGCATGTATACATTGGTATTTTTTTTTTTTTCTTTATTTATTTTAAGAAAGCTTACAGACAAATAACTTACGTATGTAATTAAATATGAATAACTTAAATTGCTAATTACAAGCTTCCACCGATATTTTACTAGGTAATTTTTGCACCATATCCATTTTCTTATTTTAAATTCCATAACAAAAAAAAATATACTACGCTATACACACAAAAATGTAACCTAATTAAACATGTATCAACCATAATAACAGAGAATGTAAAAATAACAAAGTATATTATACTATTTACTTGCTGTCGGGCTCGCTCGAAAAGAACTGTCTACATAGGATTCGCTTAACTGCTGCAGTGCTGGTACAGAATAAGTCTATATCCAAGTTGGATGGAATTTTATTGAAGCTATGTGCACTGCGCAGCATGAAGCTATTCTGCCTATAATTAGTAGCGACGTGAGGCTCGCGCAATAGCGGTCGCCTCCTAAATCCCAATTGATTTTATAAATCCTAGAAATGAAATAAAAATCCCTTTACTTAACTTTTTTTTATTTATTCGTCGTTATAAAATAAAATATTAAAAAATATTATAAAACTCATATATTATAAAATAAACGTCAAAAAATTAAAATAAATATACTAAGGGACTTTTTACCGATGCTCTGTGACAAAAATGTTCGTCCAAAATGTTTAGACCCTATATATAAACTTCAGTGAAAAGTAAGAATTGCTTACATAGTTTCGCTTATTATATAGTTACCCCAAGATACACAAAACCATCACTTTATCTCTACATCTATACAGATAAATGAAATTGAAGTGTCTGTTTGTAATTCCAAAATAACAGCTTTTGACTAAATGCACATGAAAGTATATACGCCACACTCACTAAAAAACAAAGTTTTAAAAATTTTCTCGTCTGTCTGTTTGTTCCGGGTAATCTCCGAAACGGCTGGACAGATTTTAACGAGACTTTTCACTGCCAAGTAGCTGATGTTTCAAGGAGTAACTTAGGCTACTTTTATTTATAAAAAAATATTAGGGATCCGCGACAATAAGGATGAAACTAAATCTGCGGGGCACAGCTAGTATTTTAATATCATCATACATCTTCAAACGAAAGCACTCTAATTAACTAACACAGACAAACGACTCGCATTACTTGAATTATAAATGGGTCTTTAATTTTATAAATCGATTTAATTCCACTCGAGCGAAATAACATCGAATACAGATTAGAGCTTATCCCCAATAAAATCGGAGTGATCGATATTCGATTTCAAGTTTAGTCGAGTAACTTATCGCTTCGGTGACCTCCTTCCGCCATTGTTAGGCTCCACGTCCACTTACATGTATAGGACACTTGCTGTGGCCATACATCTATCATTTATAAGAATTAAAATTAAAATAATTCATTTCCAACTAGCTTCCGTCAGCGGTTTTGCCCGAATGTTATTAGGGTTCCCTAATATAACTTGATTTTCAATTAACCGATGTGGGGAGAGCGAGTGATCATGCTCAAGACAAGATCTTCCATTGAAGCGGGTGTCATGTCTGGGGAACCATGTCTCTAACTGTTCTAGTTAGAGACATGGTTCAACATGGTTAACACTTTGCATTTGTTAGCGAGTAGCGCCATCTTTGTAGCGAGTGGAGAAATGCTGCTACAACCGATATTAACCAGTAATCATGTAATATTTTATGTAGTGGTAGAGTTATCTAAATCGGTCCAATAGCCTATTACTAATCACAAACAAAATACAAATCTTTAATTTTAATATAATATATAATATAATATTCATATACTTAGATAGATATATTTCAAACAATGTCAAAATTTGAGTATTAAAAATAAAAAAATAAAATATAAAAAAAATTGATGTATGAAGTGATTGATTAATGTGGATGAAGTGGTATGTTTTTTTTACTAATCAGTTAAAGAGAGTGTATGTAAGATATATGCGTAGCCCAAAAAGTTAAACAATTATTTGTAAAACGTGGAAGTGAAATACTGTATTTCTTATGAGAAATAAATTATCTTAAGCCGAATTGTCTCTGTGTTGTGTAACGAAGACGATATAAAATGAACGAAGCATTACCTTGGCGAATACCCATTTGTTTTCTCAAATAATATAGCAATTGTTCATGCTAAGTGGTGATATTAGTGGATAAATGACCTAATCGCCGGCCGGTAACTTGCTAGGATTTACTAAATAGCAAACGATCACTTTAATTAAGATCGCTTCTCTTTCTATTTTCATTCATTAACTTATACTTGTGTACGTTTCGCTTATACTAAGTTTTTTGAGTCAACTCACCACCGCGACCATTGCAACTTGGTCGTAACGACAAGGTAAATAAAATAATCCAATATTCAAGGCATTTAAGACCGTCATTTGTTTTCAAAACGCTTATACTAAGTCCAAGTCGTTGCTTATATTAGAGCTTTATCTTTTACTAAGCGTATACTGTCCGTCAGTTTGTATGATACACCTTCAAAAGATTGGAAAGTAAAGTTACCATATACCAAGGATATGTTGGGGATGATTTACCAAACAATCAAAAAAATTCAAACAAAAATTAAGTTTTTTTTTTATTTTCTTCTCAATTTTTTTAGAAGATTGATAATTATAGAGAAATCTAAATCAATATTTAAGTAGTAGAAATCTAATCGTTTCATACAGTAAGAGCCAGAACGCAAGATGGGTGATTATACAAACTTTCTAACGTAAGTAGTAAGTACCTTCTATTAAAAAGTATATTAAAAAATCTCCAAGTTTTTTTCTAAAACCTAGTCACCGTACCACACACACACGTATTTTTTAAGGGCACACCTTCACGATATCGGCCACCCATTGTGGGGCCTCTTTTGTTACTCGTTGGTACTTTTCCGATATACTGTCTATATATATCTATCTATCCTAGCTACGTACCTATCTAATAGATATATGTAGGTCGCAACAACGTACGATAAATCACCCTTCTGACTTTAGTGGTTTGTTAAAGTATAATGGATAAGGGCCCTAATTTAGATGGAGTTATGGTTACGCGTTATTGGTTTTTGGGTTTTATTATGACAAAAGTATTTAGATGACTGAGAATTGCTCGGTATTTTTAAGACGTTTCCTGAGAATGATACTTAGCTACATCGATTTATTGCCTTCGATACCCCCAAGTCACATGAAAATACCTTCATCCCTTCATTCATCATTGGATCCCTTTTCAAGATTCAGATTATATATCACTAGCGGACGTTCCGCGGTTTCACCCGCGTAGTTCCTGTTCCCGTGGGAGCACGGTAATAAAATATAGTTTATGTTATTTAGGGTGAATGTAGCTTTCAAATGGTGAAATAATTTTTGAAATCGGCTCTGTAGTTTATGAGTTAATTCATTGCAAACATACACACAAAAATCGAAACATTCGTTTCTACTCGCGCAAGCGAGGGAGAATGTTACCTTGTCTACAGGCCCAGGTAGACTATATTTCTTAAAATGTAAAGTGTCTCCACAGACACTACTGCCCTGTATTGCTCAATTGACATTGATCCACAGAGTTCTAATGGCATATCTACAGATATGCCACAACTATTCATTTTATTTATGACCAGTACGACTGACAACCCTATGTGATCTAGCTCGTCTCGTGTTCTCTTAGTAAAAGGGAATTACTCACGCATTGCTAGCCCTACGATTAGGAATGCTGCCTTTTTAAATATCACCAGAGCGACGCGATAAAAAAATTAAAAAAATTCTCTTCATTAAAAAAAAAGAGCCGTGGTGGCCTCGGGGTTAGAGCAGTCGCCTGCTACGCAAGCGACGCAAGTTCGAATCCCAGCGGGGCTTGTACCTATGAGTTTTTCTAAAAACGTATGTACAGTGATTTCACACCACGTGCTTTACGGTGAAGGAAAACATCGGGAGGAAACCTGCATATGTCTGAGAAATAATTCAAAGACGTATGTATAGTGCCTGAGACGGCGATGGACTCACCCTCTGTCACGTTGGCACTTAATCATATTCGGTGAAATGTGGGTGTTGAAAATTACAACACCTCTGCCTACCCCTTCGGGACATACAGGCGTGAGCATATGTATATGTAAAAAAATTATTGTCTTGTGTGAATATCAAACAGATGTCACAGATATAGCAAAAAAGTCACAGTTTCCATAAAGTACCCCAAGAATAGATTTAAATATATGTATTGTAACGTTGACTATGTGGATTGCGTATTTTGCTCATTTTGTATGGCAACGTATAACTTCCTACACTCACTGCTTGTTTTATCTTCATCTGTCTGCCTGTTTGTTCCGTCTAATATCAAAAACGTCTGACCGATTTTAGCAGGACTTTCACTGGCAGAAATGTGATATTACAAGGAGTAGTAGGCTACTTTTATTATAAAAAAAATAGGTTCCTACGCGGCTGAAATCACGGGACACAGCTAGTATATGCTATACTAGCGGTCGTCACGTTCCACCCGCATAGTTCCTGTTCCCATGGGAGTACGGAGATAAAAATATAGCCTATATTAATCAGTGATAATGTAGCATTCAAATGTTAAAAGAATTTAAAAAATCGGGTTAGTATTTTGAGCCATTCGTTGGAAATATACTTGCATACAATTCTTCCCTCATCATCCCTACTAATATTATACATACGAAGGTAACTCTGTCTGGCTGTTACGCTTTCCCGCTTAAACCTCTCAACCGATTTTGATGAAATTTGGCATAGACAATCTTTAGACCCTGAGAAAGGACATAGGCTACCTATTATTTATTAAAAATATTAGGTTTCCGGGACCATAAGGATAAAACTAAATCTACGCGGGTGGAACCGCGGGGCACAGCTAGTAATATATATACCATCACTCCACTTGGACCCACAACTTACGTAATCGTTTATAAATTACTTCAATTAAGTATGTATTCAGTCAGTACGTTGTATGTACAAAGGTGACCCGAGGGAAATTCTAAAGACACGATTCGGGCTTGCGACCTAGATTTTGGTCCCTATCTGAGCTAGTTAGATTCAATTATGTATAATTTGAAAATCACAGAGCAAATACCACGATGGTATAGCAAAAGTTGCGTACGTAAGCTCCCGCTCTTTCAGAAGGGTCCCCGAAGGGGTCGGCAGGGGTGTTACAACGTACAATTTTCACTTGAGATGATACTTAGGTTTGCTAAATTGACAGATGACTGAAAATTTAAATGTTAACGATTTATTCAGTTTAGGCTCTGGCACTGATAAAAGTCGAACTGACTGTAGCGGCGTTTCTCCACTCGCTCATAGATGGCGCTAATCGCTAACAAATGCGAAGTTTGAGTACAAATACACGAGAACCTAAATCGCGCCATAAGAGTTTTCAAGCGCATTGCAGTATATGTACAAGTTTCCAACTAGAACAGTTGGAGCCGCGGTTCCCCAGGCATGACACCCGCCTAGCTGGAAGATCTTTCCCTTTGCTGGGGATGAGCATGATCACTCGCTCTCCCCACATGACTACCGGCTTGGAACTTTGCTATTGTTTCTTTAACTCAATTTTTTTAATTTTATTTCTGATAGCTGTGCCCTGCGGTTTCACCCGCGTAGATTTAGTTTCATCCTTATTGTCACGGAACCCTAATATGTTTAATAAATAAAAGTAGCCTAAGTAACTCCTTGAAACATCAGCTACCTGCCAGTGAAAGTCCCGTTAAAATCGGTCCAGCCGTTTCGGAGATTACCCGGAACAAACAGACAGACAGACAGACCGACAGAGAAAATTTTTAAAACTTGGTTTTTTAGTGTCAGTAGCGTGTATACTTTCATATGCATTTAGTGAAAAGCTGTTATTTTGGATTTACAAATAGACACTTAAATTTTATTTATCTGTATGTATATATATGTATATCTGTATGTATAGATGTATAGATATAGATATCTCGTGCAGTGGGTATACGGGATAGCACATTATCAGAGGGATGACCCGTCCATAGGTACTGCCGGATTTAAAAGGATAAATTAAAACTAGAGCAGTTGGTCTTCAGGGAAAAAATACCCATGGACCCACTGCGGGTCAATAGCTGTGGGACCACGGTCAAACGTCAATAAATGATCCTCATTTTTCCTTATTCAAAACAAGTTGTACTGAGCCTCTCATAAATAAGAGATTACGAGCAAACCACATAAACTGTATGTTTCGAAATAAAATATTAACTTTATTGATGTTATTTCGTACGATGTGAACACAGTAATGCGTGAATACAACCCCTGTTTCCGCCCTGTATTGTGTTAAAATTTATTCCCTCATTTCGTTTAAGATATCTCTTCCGAACCCTTTGATATTTAATGTATAGGCATAAAGATATATATATATATATATCTGAGTATTTCGCCGAAACAATACATTGGCAAACGAATAGCTTGGCCGCTTTCACACCGAATGTTAATTCTTAAATATTTTTATTTTTATTTAATTTGTAATAAAAATTCAAATTTAAAATAAGAATAGGTTTGTTCATAAATACATAGTATGTTTTCAAAATAAAATATAAATTTAATTTCGTACTTGGAAAAGTAATTCTGAGTGTACGACTTCTTCTTCCGCTAAATAAAACATGAAACTAAATCTACCCGGGTGAATCCGCGGGGCACAGCTATACAGTATACTATTTGTATGATATACAATATACTGTGCCCTATATAGCTAACTTATATAGGCTGCGGTGGCCACTTACCATTAGTCAGATTATTGTTGATCTACCATCTTTGTAATAATAATTTACTCTTTAGATGATACTGCAGCAAAATTAAAAATACAATGACTATAATAAATCTATGAAACTATTCCACGGCGCAATATGTAATAACACTAGAATAGAACTGTCACCGCTGGTGACATATGGCGTCATAAATGATAGTGCCTCATTTTTGGGGAACAAGATGAGTTGCGGAATTATGTGTGACGTAATTTTATTTGCTGAAGGTTTTATATGTGACACTAGCTGTGCCCTGCGGTATCACCCATGTAGAGGAAGGTTTTAGTGCGGATCCTTATACAGATAAATAAAATTGAAGTGTCTGTTTGTAATTAAAAAATAACAGCTTTTCACAACATGCACAAAGTATGTACTGTAATAACATAGAAAAATATTTTTTCTTTAATTCTCTGTTTGTCTGTCTGCTTGTTCCGAATAATCACCGATACGGCTCAACAACCCTTACGCTCGATGGAGCATACATTCTTATTAAAAAAAATGGTCTAGATTGCATACTACTTAGTAAGCTTATATGTATACTGTGGTATTAGTCTCTACCTGTAACTGTGACTTGTATGTACATGTTTAACTGTTCTTGTGTGAGTACATCGTTCAAGCCATTGTGTATTTGAATATAAAAGTATTTGCCCGACCTCTCTTTGTCCTTAAGCAATGTAAAAGACATGAAATACTTAATTCTTGGCATATAATACTTAGGGGTGGATGGGGGCGATCCCATCTATCAGTGTGTTGATTATTTGATGACGTTTCACTTAGACAGCAAGCTTCTGATGTTTTATTCCTTTCCCTCCCTAGCGATTGCGGTGAAAGGTCGACATACCTTGAATTACATTGCACCGATGTGTAATTCTAGATGTTAATATTTTTTTATATATTTCTGTTAGTGAAAACGAGTCTGTGATGTCGTATCAAAGAGATGGCACTGGACAGAGCCAAATATAGAAAGAGTTGCGTTGGTTACACCGACAAGAGTTACTACTCTTAAATTCATGATGATGATATGAAAATATTTTTTCGATTGATATTACGAGCCTTAATGTAGCCAACTATATCACTAACTACGGAGAAATACACAAATTCTTATTAAAAAAATAAAAATATCCTAACAAAAAATATGTTTTAGTTCCGTGTAGTACATCTAAGTTGCTTGCCATGCCCAGTGGGATTTTCTACCTATTACCTTTTTCTATGCGTTGAACCCTACCGGATCTAATCAGACGAAAGTCGTTAACTTGACAAAGCGTTTGTCCGAACTAAACTGGCACAGCAGACCTTCACTTCCTAATTCCGTTGAAGGTGATGTCATATTGTTCAATTATCGGGCGGTTCAAAGATAGGAAGTTTAACAGACATAATACCCCTTTTGGTACACTTGATATGATAATGACGATGACGGCATTGTGAGGAAAAGAGATCACTTCACTATCTGTATAGTGTACTAATTATAAATATGCCAAGTTTGTAACTTTAGCATAAAGATGAATAAAATAAAGTTTGTAATTCTAAAATTACAGCTTTTCACTAAATCCATATGAAAGTATATATAAAATGGTAGAGATATAAAAAAAAGAATTCTTAATTTTTCTGTCTGTCTGTTGGTTCCGAAACGGCTGGATTGATTTTAACAGGACTTTCAATGGCAGATAGCTTATATTACAAGAAGTACTTTTTATTTAAAAAAAAACATTGGGGTCCCACCGCTCACACACGAAATTAACTTTATCCGTGTAAAATCGCGGGGCACAGCTAGTAATTAATTAAATTCTGTTTTACTTTCACTTATTTGAAGCCGCATTTCCCGACAATTTTAACTATTTCACACGGAAAAAATAATCTGTATTACGAATGCAATTATTTTTAGCGTGTCAAAATTGTATTATTAATGTTCGATGTTCAGTGTCGTTACGCTACGGTGTAACAGCAGGCCGCACGTCCGAGGGTGAAGTGAGGACGCGGTTAAAGTTTCGTACTTATATGTTCTCATGCATAATAGCTGGTTCTTAACAAAGGAGACGCGGGTTGACATCGCATTCTCCTTTCAGAGCGTATTGTAAAGGGCCTAACGGGAACTTGGCGTATGGCGGTCTTGGAACGTATTTTAACGACATCTTAAAAAGTTTCATTGGATTACAATGGTCTGTGACATATCTGTGGGTATTTTATGAATCCATTTTTCATTAAATGGGGCATGTCAGTAGTTAGATGAGGAGAACATTTACACAGTTTAGGAAACGTTAGGCTCTTCACTTTACTGATCTCGCTCTAAAATGATCTAGAGGGATGAGTTGACTTGTTCATAAATTTTACTGTGTAGGCTTATTGACACGTAGTGTCATCTTAAGGGTAATTTTTAATTTTCTTTAATCTTTACACAGATTTAAAATAGCTATTGTATTAGCTCGAAGGCTAGGTATAAGTTAAGTACTTAAAGATTTACGTGGACGAAAAGGCGATTGCCTCATTTATAGTCGGGCTTCCATTTTGTTACACCTATGGTTATTTTGTAATTCAGATTTTGATGTGACGCCAAACTTTATTTCGCAAAAAAAATATGCTTTTTTTATTTAATGTAAGTAGCGTATATACTTTCATATGCATTTAATGATAAGCTTTTAATTTGGAATTACAAATAGGTACTTTTATTTTATTTATCTATATAGATATATTGAATGCTAGCATTGCCCCGCGGTTTCACCCGCGTAGTGGCGGAATCCTCATATGTTTTCTAAATAAAATTAGAGTAAAACACTCCTTGAAACATCAGCTATCTGCCAGTGAAGGTCCCGTTAAAATCCATCCAGCCGTTTAGGCGTGATGCCGTGACCAAGGGAAATGGGGATTCATTTTTATGTATAAGAAGTGCCGAAATATGGTACATAAACAGAGGTAAATAATTTGAGTAAAATCTTAACTAGTGCTACTTGTCTTAATAACGCCGTCACGAGTCATCGCGTTGTCGTAAACGCAGATTTGTATGAGATCAAAGTAGTGAATAACTCGTATAAGGCACTCTGAAACCAGTGATGTCCAATCCCATATTTTTATATTGTTGAATTTAAAAAAATATGGATTAATATAAAACGAACTGATGACTTTAGACACCCAAAGACTTGTCTAATACATCGCACACTTACACATTTCAACAATTTGTACATTTTCTTCTGCAATGAACATGCAGGAGCATTTACTATAACAGCGAAATAAATGGCTATCATCTCTTTGCAATACCAATCTCATTCGCAGATAAGAATCGTGTATAGACTTGAATACTAAGTTATAAATCCTGAAGGTTCCATTCAAAATAGAAGATATCTATCTATACAGATAAATACAATTGAAGTATCTGTTTGTAATTCCAAAATAACAGCTTTTCACTAAATGCATATGAAAGTATACACGATACTGACACTAAAAAAACAAGTTTAAATTTTTTTCTCTGTCTGTCTGTCTGTTTGTTCCGGGTAATCTCTGAAATGGCTGGACGAATTTTAACGGGACTTACACTGGTAGGTAGCTGATGTTTCAAGGAGTAACTTAGGCTACTTTTATTTATTAAAAATATTAGGTTTCCGCGACAATAAGGAAGAAACTAAATCTACGCGGGTGAAACAGCGGGGCACAGCTAATATAAATTTACATAAATAGATATAACTATGATGGTGTGCTCTCTTTTCGGGTCGGATTGCCGTACCATCGGACTATGAGAGTGAGGGAATAAAGAGTGCACCTTATTTGCGCAAGGCATCATTAACTCTTAGAAATTTGGTGTAACATGAGGATCGAACCTTCCGGATAAACATAGTGTTATTGACTTACCAAGTTCAGAGCCGCAGACCCGAGGTATGATCTCGAGGATGGCCGAGCAGGAAGCGTCTTCGAAACAGAGCTGACGAGCCAGGAGGCAGTTCAGGATTGCCATCGTCCCCTTCAGCCCGGGACCTGAGGACAAAACATGTTAAAGAATGGGAAGAGAAGAATATCCATAAAAATAACATAATTTACAATAAAATGCTCCCCGTGAATCATATATTCCGCATTAAGCAAATAAAAATGTTTATACAATTCACGTTACATAGACCCCGGGTAAAGAATACCTTAAATTTGCCCTCCCACAACCCGAAATAAACTTTTGGAACGAAGTTAAATGGTACAGTTAAGGGTACCGGAAGAGCAGAAGGAATAAATAGCATAATTGAAGCAATCGGGCCGACTGGAAATACCCGTCTGAAATAACTCTGCAAATCTGAGCTCGATCGATCCCGGCGTCGGATGCAGCCTAAGGCTTCGAACAGACGACGGTTACTTGCACTGCGCTCAATTTGACCGTTATTAAAGAACGTATGGAATTCGAAGTTTTCCTAAAGTTTTTCTAAATAATTATGTACAGTGATGTCACACCACGAGCTTTTTGTGAAAGATGAGGCAAAATCGTAAGAAAATCTAAACATGCTCAATGAGAAAGCCATATGCATAGTTCCTGAGATGGCGATGGACTCCCTGCACTACAATTTGGTGTAAACTAGGTGTTGTGATACCTATCGGGCGAGAAGAATAGCGTGTGATTCACCTGTATCTCAAAAAAGTATGCCTTAGAACAACCATATTTAAAAGCGACGCAAGTTTAAGTCCCAGCGGCCTATACCAATGAGTTTTTCTAGAAATTGATACAGTGATTTCATACCACGTGCTTTACGGTGAAGGAAAACATCGTGAGGAAGCCTGGCATATGTCTGAGAAGTAATTCAAAGACGTATGTATATAGTGAGTCGTATTCGCCGTCTCAGGCAACTTACTCATGTTGGCATTTATCATTTTCGGTGAACATTCGGTGTTCTATAATTACCCCCTCGGAGACCCTTCTGGGATGGCGTAAGCATTTTTATTGAATTCTTTTTGGTTCTTTCGTTATGAATAATTCGCCCATAAATGTATCGTATTTGTCGGTCGTGTGGCTAACGCCTTAGAGTTATGTAACTTTTGCTATTCTCGGAAATAATGTAGAGATATTTATTCAAATTGACGTTTTGTGTCGGAAATTCTCTATTTATATTGGATTCTCAGACTGTACATTGGAACTGTTAATATAATTATGGGGTTGATATAAATTCGACTGTTAAATCAATAAAGAAACTGTGTTCGTAAATACTTCATACTTATAATTGTAACCACAACACGTATTTGCGTGTAAGAAGAGAGAACCTCTCGTCATCCTAGAGTGCCTAGTGCTACTTGTCTTAAAAACGCCGTCACGAGTCATCGCGTTGTCGTAAACGCAGATTTGTATGAGATCAAAGTAGTGAATAACTCGTATAAGGCACTCTGAAACCAGTGATGTCCAATCCCATATTTTTATATTGTTGAATTTAAAAAAATATGGATTAACTCATGGAGCCACGCTAAAAGTGGCTTAGCCATAAAATGGTGCTTTGTCAACACTCGTGAAAATTATACCTATTAAATATACTAGGCATAGGTAGGGGTATAAATAATTAATGTTGAAAATACCATGCTGTGACCGCGTGTGCAAACATTGCAAATGACGTGCAATGCAGTGACCTTTTAGACCTATTGATTTTCTATTTGCGCCTTTTTTAAATCAAAATGGTTCAGTCAAGTTATAAACTGACTTAAAGGGTAGATTTTATCATGAAGTGACGTAAGTGGGTGGCTATTTTAATGCTCGACCGCATACGGGTTACTTAAAATTGTTATTACCTTGATATCGTCATTTGTACATTGTTGAAGTTAGTTATAATAGCTCTGAGGCGCCTTTAGTCTAGTGATTAAAATACCTGTCCGCTACGTGTTTGAACAGAGATGTCACACCGTGACGGTAGTAATCTAACAAGATGCTGAGAAAACTCTGAAATTAGGAATCAATATAATTTCAATGCTCACCGAAAGTCAGTTTTGCTTTCTAATATTTCCTTGGTTATTATTAGTAGGGTGTGTGTTTAACAACAAGGCGGTCTTCCCTCATATTATAATAGCTGTGCCCCGCGGTTTCACCCGCGTAGATTTAGTTTCATCCGTATTGTCGCCGAACCCTAATATTTTTAATAAATAAAAGTAGCCTAAGTTACTCCTTGAAACACCAGCTACCTGCCAGTGAAAGTCCCGTTAAAATCCATCCAGTCGTTTCAGATATTACCCGGAACAAACAGACAGACAGACAGACAGACAGACGGACAGACAGACAGAGAAAAATTTTAAATTTGTTTTCTTGTGTCAGTATCATGTATATTTTCATATGCATTTAGAGAATAGCTGTTATTTTGGAATTACAAACAGACACTTCAATTTTATTTATCTGTATAGATGAGGTTTATAAAAGCATAGGTTCCGATATAATAATAATATATAATAATTTTACTATTCATGCCACGAAAAATACTTTTTAACGTTTTATCCTTCTTCGACCGTCAAATCCAGTGGACTATAGTTATAGAAAATATGGTTACCGACATAGATATAGAAAAAAAATTACATTCTTTATCTTTGGTTACCGACCAATAAGTACCCATGAGAAGCGAAAGATGAACTGCGACAGACCTAATACACAAAACCATAGATAATGATATCATCTTTGCACAAAACTACCAACACAGACATCAAATGAGGAGACTGAGATCCATAGACAAATATTTTTCAACAAACTATGATTATTGTCCTCTAGTGAAGTAGAAACAGAGATAGTATGCTCAGAATACAGAAATACTCGTATATCTAAACGAAACGAATAACGCACTAATTATTGGTAATACTCACATCTCTAGGAAGACTTGCTAGAGTAACGTTCTCGCACATTCAACTTTTGCTATTTAGTGCATATGATTGTTTTCCGAGAAAATTGTTACGGCCACTACGGATAGGTAGATACCGGAACAATTCAAGTTGAACAAGGAGTTACGGAAATTGAAATAAACACAGTAGGTAGCCATATAGGTGTAATAAAACGATAAAATAAAAAATACACAAGTATAATAACGCAAATCTTATGAAAAGGGTTATTAGTCTAGTCTCCCTCGTCGCCACCTTCTTCCTCTTCGTCAAACTCTCCCTCTTCCTCGGCCGTGGCGTCCTGGTACTGCTGGTACTCCGACACCAAGTCGTTCATGTTGCTCTCAGCTTCTGTAAACTCCATCTCATCCATACCCTCGCCAGTGTACCAATGCAAGAACGCCTTACGTCTGAACATAGCCGTGAACTGCTCAGAAATCCTTTTAAACAACTCCTGGATAGCTGTAGAGTTCCCAATGAATGTAGCAGACATCTTCAATCCACGAGGAGGAATGTCACACACCGCTGTCTTCACGTTATTCGGGATCCACTCCACGAAGTAAGACGAGTTCTTGTTCTGGATATTCATCATCTGCTCGTCGACTTCTTTCATGCTCATGCGGCCTCTGAAGACGGCAGCCACGGTCAGGTATCTCCCGTGACGCGGGTCACATGCCGCCATCATGTTCTTAGCGTCAAACATCTGTTGCGTCAACTCTGGTACTGTCAGCGCTCTGTACTGCTGGCTGCCTCGAGAAGTAAGGGGAGCAAATCCAGGGATGAAGAAATGAAGACGAGGGAACGGCACCATGTTTACAGCCAGTTTTCTCAAATCAGCGTTCAGCTGACCGGGGAATCTTAAGCAAGTGGTGACACCAGACATTGTCGCGGACACCAAATGGTTCAGGTCGCCGTATGTCGGAGTGGTCAGCTTCAATGTGCGGAAGCAAATATCGTAAAGAGCTTCATTGTCAATGCAATAGGACTCGTCAGTATTCTCCACCAGCTGATGCACGGAGAGTGTTGCATTGTACGGCTCTACGACGGTATCTGACACTTTTGGGGAAGGCACTACGCTGAATGTGTTCATAATACGGTCAGGGTACTCCTCTCGGATCTTCGAAATCAGGAGTGTTCCCAAACCAGCGCCGGTTCCTCCTCCGAGAGAATGGGTTAGTTGGAAGCCTTGGAGGCAATCGCAGCCCTCCGCTTCCTTCCTCACAACATCGAGCACCGAATCGACTAGTTCGGCGCCTTCCGTGTAGTGTCCCTTAGCCCAGTTGTTGCCAGCGCCTGATTGACCAAACACGAAGTTATCAGGTCGGAAGATCTGTCCGAAAGGCCCGGAGCGCACGGAGTCCATGGTTCCAGGCTCGAGGTCGACCAGGATGGCGCGGGGCACGTACTTGCCCCCGGTCGCTTCATTGTAGTACACGTTGATGCGCTCCAACTGCAAGTCGGAGTCACCGTGGTATGTGCCTGTTGGGTCGATCCCGTGCTCGTCAGATATCACTTCCCAGAACTGTGAGAAAGGACAACGCAAATTCATGACAGTAAAATATCCGTAAAAGTAGCTCAGGGCTTATAGGACTTAAAATTAAAATCGCTTTAAAATTCAAAATATTCGAAATTATTAAATGTAAAAACATTTTTAAAGGGAATATCAATGATTTTATAATTATTTGAAGCTCCAAGAAGCGTGCTGAATGAAAGAAAACAGCTTATTAATGTATAAAAATTATGAAAAATACCTCACCTTAGCTCCAATTTGGTTACCGCACTGGCCTGCTTGTATATGTACTATTTCTCGCATAGTTTTTAAGTTAAGCTTGACTGACTATTACACTAAAACGAAACTGCTCTATAGTCACACCAATCGAGTTCAAAAATCCGCGACCTACTAGAAAGACAGACTTAAAACAAATGCACTGTTTTGATTTTCAAATTCACGGCGTTCAAATTTTGATTTTCAAATTGCTTGTTTTTTATTTAGGCCTGGATAGACTTGCTGTCATCAAATCGAAGGTTTTTTGATTAAAAGCTAGAGTGAGAGGTAAATAGTATACATACGCTGCTGCATCAATCTCGTAAAGATAGATTTTTGAATTTGAATTTATTAACGAGATAGGAAAATAATGCTATAATTTTATCCCATAAAATATCTGAAGTGTAATTCAATACCTTAAGAATTCATCGATGGTCTCATCATAGCAATTACTGAATTGAAACACTGAAAGTTTTATACAAAAAAATTCAAAAACTTTTTCAGATTTCACTGAAATTCCACTAGAAACAGATATATTTAAATGACTGAAAACGCACACCTATCAATAGATGCATACGTGCAGATAAATCGCAACGAATTCAAGCTAAAATGCGGGTAGAATTTCAGAATGTCATCGATATATGCGGAACGACTGGCGCAGGCTGTACGCCTCATTTGCTCGTTTTGATTTCGAATAACACCGTAAAAGCTTTGTGGTTTGCTATTTGTTTGCGTAACACTTAATATCATATGCATAACGTAAATTTTATTGAAAATACAAATTCTGGTCCGCTTCACTTTAATTTCATGTTCGCTAAATGTTTATAATATCATTGCTCATATGCTCACGCCACTATTCCTTGAAGGGGTAGGCAGAAGTGTACATAGTTCACTCACATTTCTTCAGTTACGTTGAAAGTCCCATGTAATTGGTTTCAAACCTATTTATATGACATGGACTAGGGTACTAAGCCAGAGTCCGGAGTCTAGCAGTTTAGCAGCTACTGGGAAATTACAGATAGAATCTGTTGTCCGATCCGATCCGAGGATATGTTGAGAATGTTGATTGGAAACCTGTCGCTAATAAAAGACTTCAAATAAAACGAATGCCTCGTTGGTCTAGTAATCGCAACTGCTACTGCAGAATACGAGGTCCTGGGTTCATAAATCCCCATTGCCATAGAAAGCAACTGACAATGGTTTTGAGAACTTATATTCCACAAATCCCCATTTAGGGGATTTTCAATGGGGATTAGTAGCCCAATCCTCTAAGAACACAAATGTTTTCAAAATGCTTTTAAAGATGCATTTAAATGTATTTAAATAATTTGTTTTAAATTTAGAGTGAGTGAGGAAAGTAAGCGAAAGTTAAAAACCGTTTTAAAATTTTAGGGGGTTGTAAATACCCGGTTAGAAGCAAACATTTCAACTGCCTTTCAACGAGCGATTAATTTTACATCGTAAAATGGGAGTTCGGTTTAGAAACCTGCACATTTTTACCGACTTAATAAAGTTGGTGGTTTGTTTTGGTATTCGACAATAGATATTTTTTTTTTTAGGAAAATTTATGATATGCCGCGGTGGCCATGGGATTTGAGCAGTCGCCTGCTACTCGAGCATCCATAGATTTTTTTCTAAAAATTTAAGTGCAGTAATTTCTCTATAAAACTATATATGCCTAAGAAGTAATTCAAAGACGTATGTATAGTGTCTGAGACGGCGATAGACTCACCTTCTATCATGTTGGCAATTAATCATATTCGGTGAAGTGTGGGTGGTTTCTGCCTAACCCCATGGGATAAAGGCGTGAGCATATGTATGTGTAGATGTATGTAACAGCTCTGTTTACTCCTTCGGGGACCCTTCTGGGATGGCGTGAGTAATACAAAGTGCTTTTCTATCCCAAATTTTCAGTAGTAGTCCGGAGTCTGGATCAGTGCCTGTCAATGGCAATAGGCTCGCCCCCTAGTACATGGGATTTATACATAACTGCTGCATATGACGGTGTGCTATAGGTTTACCTCTACCTACCCCTTTGGGGGATAAAGACGCGTTCACATTATTAAGGATTTTAAAGTACTTAACCCATTTAATTCTATGTTGCTTGAATTTCAATAGTAATTCAGCGCAGAGAACATAAATTTTATTAAAATTTCTCGTTGCTATCTGAATCCGAAACGTATTAGAGCGAGTCAAGATGCTTTTAAGATTGCTCGAGACGTTGACTTGTGTATATTATAAGTACCTGCCTGGTCATCATAAACTTACCTACGCAAACGATATAGTAATGTTAAGGTTTTTGTTTTGTAGAGGGGTGAGTACCCCTACGTCACAGAAGATGCCATGACAAGACAAGTGGGAGTTGTGGGTAGTATGAGGCACCAGTGTGCCTTGTAGGGAAGGGATATCTTTAACCTGAAGTCACCTGGAACTGCCCGACTGGGGTTTGTACCTCCACCTTACAGAAGACAGCAGTCAATTAATGTTTCCCGCGGTGAGTAAGGTAGTTAATGCTCAGTGTGGGAGGGGAATGGGTATTGCATAGATATGAAAATGAAAATGATTTATTCAGTTTAGGCCCTGGTAAGGCACTTATGAATGTCGAAGAATTTACCTTGGTAATACAAGTATCCATAGGCTGCTGTAATTACTACGATTAGGACAATGCACGCTTAGCTGTGTAAAGTTATTCTAATTCCAATATGGCGGATCATCCAAGATGGCGGATTCGTTATTTTTCTGCATTACCACAGTACGGGTGCAAAATAAAAGATATTAATTAGATTGTTCTTAAAAAAAAATTACCATTAAATTTATTTTTTGTGATACGTATTTCAAAAGTGATGGACTTAGTATTAGTCCGACAGTTTTATTTTAACCATGTGTTGTAATAAGAAGGATAAATACCCGTAGTAACAATAACACTGAGGGGAAAGAAAGTCCAATTACAACGGAGCTTATTTAAAGCTTTTCACGAATTAGTGGAGTACGGGAGGTTCCTCTGAATAGTACATGAGAGGCCGAGCTGTACCTTTTGAGTCACTGCTTTGCTCACATTTTATATAGCTCATAATAATTACTTGTTTTTTTCCTGCTCTGTCCAACTAGTTGGGTCACGGGGTACTATTAACAGTTCAAGTTTAAGAATAGTGTCGAATGAGTTTATAATAATACCAACCTTTTTAGATCTAGTAAAAATACAGTCCACTAAACTTAAGTTTGAAAAAAGAACATGAGCTATCATTCAATGAGTTATTTATACAGATAAATAAAATTGAAGTATCTGTTTGTAATTCCAAAATAACAGCTTTTCACTAAATGCATATGAAAGTATACGCGCTACTGACACTAAAAAAAAACAGGTTTTATAAATGTTCTCTGTCTGTCTGTCTCTTTGTTCCGGGTAATCTCTGAAACGGTTGGACCGATTTTAACGGGACTTTCACTGGCAGGTAGCTGATGTATCAAGGAGTAACTTAGGCTTACTAACTTTTATTTATTAAGAATATTAGGGTTCCGCGACAATAAGGATTAAAACTAAATCTACGTGGGTGAAACCGCAGGGCACAGCTAGTGTAAAATAAATGAGTGATTGAGAAAATTACCATGGATTATTTTACTTATTATTTATAATACAAGAAGCAATATCACAACTAAACAAATAGTTAGACCACATCATCTTTTGAGAAGTTTACAAATAAAACAGCGCTACTAAATAGCGCAATAACCGCATTTTTTTCCCATCTATTTATACAGATAAATAAAGTGTTTGTTTGTAATTCCAAAATTATAAGTTTTCACTTTATGCATAAGAAAGTATACACGGTGCTCACATAGTTGAAAAAATATTTAATTTTTTTTTCTCTTTCTGGCCGTCTGAAACCTAAGTAACTTCTAAAATCCGATCCGAATCCGAAAAACCGTTTTAGAGGTTAGGCGGAAAAAAACAGACTGATAAAAAGACAGTTTTTTTGCTTTTAAGTAATTTATATACTTTCATATGCATTTAGCTAATTTATTAATTTGGATTATAAACACACTTCAATTTTATTTATCTGTAAACATGTACAGATATAGATTATACTCAATTACTTCAGTGGAAAATTTCAGAAGCATTTCGGAGGGTTCACGTAAAGCCTACTCAGTTGATGTGTAAATGATTTTGACTTTCTCCTTCACTCGCGTTACAAATTCAATACACCTGTCTCTTTCACACATGACTTTCCGTTTCGTAATGAATTATAAAAGGCTACAGAGGGAATCCTTTAGCACAATTTGTCGTGCAAATTGTAATAGCTACACCAGGTTTTACTAACTTTGCGACGCTCGAAAGTGTCCTGTAATTTGTTCAGTACGTCTAAAAAGGCCACTTTGGGAGAATCATAATGTGATCCGAATATGATTCATCACCGAAATGACAAAATGGTCACTTAAGTGCAATTCATATTTATGATTCACGAATGATTACAATAATTGTAGATGTTAGTCCCTATGTAACTTTTTATGGTTCTGTTATTTGTCACAAAATCAATTCATATTTTGTGGCCCATTTTAGGATTTTTCATAGGAAAATGTCAAACAGGTGAATTGCGAAATATTAATCATTCCTGAATCATATTCGGATCACATTATGATTCTCCCAAAGTGGCCGTTTTAGACCTACTGGATGGCTAATGGAAAGATAATTTGTTATAAGATTCATTTCCAACGCGTTATAACTGATTTAGGAAGGGACTTTTGAAATGTTGTATTTATAAGTGTACCACATGTGATGTTTAATAATATTTCTTGTTGTATTTTACACTATACTCCTCGGTTTCTTGAATTAAAGTAGCCCTTGTTACTCCTTGTTATATCAGCTATCTGCCAGTAAATGTCCCGTTTAAATCAGTCCAGCAGAGATAAGCCGGACCAAACAGACTTTTTTCTTTCGATCCATATGTGATTACCGTATACTTTCATATGCTTTAACTGAAAAGCTGTAAATTTGGAATTACAAACAGACATTTTAATATTACGGACGTCACGTCTCACCCGCGTAGTTCGGGTTCCCTCGGGATACGGTGATAAAATATAGCCTCATCGGTGATAATGTAGCATTCAAATTGTAAAATAATTTTAAAATCGGTCGGTCGGTTTTGAGCCGATTCGTTACAAACATTCATACAAACCTTTCCACTTTATAATATTGGTATAGGTGTACCTTCCTCAGTTTGATATTCAAACAGTATGAACACATGACCCTGAGAATAGACATTGTATCGTCTTGGGAACGATGTTTCTCCTTGGTTTTCGCTTTGTACAACCGTCTCTAAGGAGTACTAAGAAATCATTTTTTTACCGTTAACACGATTCGAGACATTTTATTTTATGACTAGCTGTGAGTGCCCTGCGGTTTCACCAGCGTAAATTTAGTTTCATCCTCATTGTTGCCGAACCCTAATATTTTTAAGAAATAAAAGTAGCCTAAGTTACTCCTTGAAACATCACCTACCTGCCAGTGAAAGTCCCGTTAAAATCGGTCCAGCCATTTCGGAGATTACCCGGAACAAACAGACAAACAGACAGACGGACAGACAGAGAAAAAAATTATAACTTGGTTTTTTAGTGTCAGTAGCGTGTATACTTTCAGATGCATTTAGTGAAAAACTGTTATTTTGGATTTACAATCAGACACTTCAATTTTATTTATCTGTATGTATATGTATGTATAGACTGTATAGATGAATCACTTAAGTATAGCTATATGAACATTATAAAGTTGTGAATTTCAATAAGTAATTTCGATAGAAGCATAGTAGGTAGCGAGTTTGTTTAGACCAAGGAGGTCCAATGATAGGTGAGACTCTAGAAGTCTCGGGCACCATATACAAATGTCTTTGAATTTCTCCTCAAATAAATTTTCCTCGTAAAGGCAGTCGCTAAGTGTAAAATTCAGATGATCACAACGCGTGGAATCAAGCTGACTCTAACTATACATGGGCGAAGATGATGACCTAATAAACTATAATATTTGTGTGTACTGAACGCGGATATAACACAGACAGATACATAGATAGTCCGTAACAGAATAGTGTTGGAACGAGATGTTATCTAAGTGCAAAAACGCATCCACTCAAATCAACGTATTGAAAAACTCTCCGGTTCGGTTGTGCCATTATCAGATTAATTCCACTTATGCATTTTGTCAGGACACTAGCCTTGAATTACTAATGGAACTAGGTACATAAATACATATGCTCACGACTGTACTCCCCGAAGGGGTAGGCAGAGGTGTTGTAATAACAACATTACACAGAAGATGATTAAGTGCCAACGTGACAGACGGTGAGTCTATCGCCGTCTCTGGCACTATACGTCTTTCAATTACTTCTCAGACATATGCAGGTATCCTCACGATGTTTTACTTCACCGTAAGTACTACATAACTGGCAAAATGTGAATGTACTATAAGTACACTTGCCTTTCCCATCAGGGAATACGATCATATGTATATTTTATGTATTAATATTTGGTCGGCTTTTAACCAATGAAGTGGGCAATAATTGCATGGTTACATAAAATATTCAAAAACACGTGTTAAATCAATAGGAACCACTCAAATTTATCCAATTTCAACGAAGCCATTACTTTCCAAGATCAGATAAATATAAGGATTAATGAATCAAAAATATTCGAGCGTTTGATTGATAATCCTAATTATTGTTTGTGGACCGATCTGATTCTTAGCTTCGATAAAATGTTAATGTCTCTTTGGCGTGACAACTTGTGGTCTCAGCGCCTTGGCGGTTAAATAATGTGTTTCTTGAGAACTCTCATTTTGTGGCCAGTTACGACACTAATACGTATTACTTTAGTTCGTTTTGCACAAATACGAGCTATATCCCCTATATCTATATCTATACATCTATATGTATATACATATACATATGCAGATAAATAAAATTGAAGTGTCTGTTTGTAATTCCAAAACAACAGCTTTTTACTAAATGCATATGAAAGTATATACGCTACTAACACAAAAAACCAAGTTTTAATTTTTTTCTCTGTCTGTCTGTCTGTCTGTTTGTTCCGGGTAATCTCTGAAACGGCTGGACGGATTTTAACGGGACTTTCACTGGCAGGTAGCTGATGTTTCAAGGAGTAACTTAGGCTACTTTTATTTATAAAAAATATTAGGGTTCCGTGACATGAAGCATGAAACTAAATCTACGCGGCTTAAACCGGGAACAGCTAGTCAGGCATATGACAACCCAATTTTCCTTGGAATACTGAAGCAATTTTCTTATTTATTTTACGTGTAGACAAAGAACTCATAAGGAACCGTTCCATATTGTATCGGAATAAAACTAAAATGTTACGACAAGGATCAAAAACCTTCATATAGTTTTATGAAACGTATTATATGATGAGTTAAGGATATTTTGTACGTTTCTTTTTTTGTTTGAAATAGAAGAATTCTTTCCAAATATTTGGATTGAAGCAAAGAAGAGCCTTTATATCTAAATATATATAACTCAAAGTTGACTGACTGACATAGTGATCTATCAACGCACAGCCCAAACCACTGGACGGATCGGGGTGAAATTTGGCATGCAGGTTGATGTGATGACGTAGGCATCCGCTAAGAATTTGAGTATAAATTAAGGATTTTGATTAATTCTACCCCCAAGATGATAAAATAGGGGGTAAAAGTTTGTATGAAACTAAATTTACGCGGATGAAACCGCGAGGCACAGCTAGTTCTATTTATAAAATATTTGGATTGAAGCAAAGAAAATATATAAATAAATCTACCTGCATGCCAAATTTCAGCCCGATCCGTCCAGTGGTTTGGGCTGTGCGTTGATAGATCACTATGTCAGTCAGTCAACTTTGAGTTATATGTATTTAGAAGTAGCCTAAGTTACACCTTGAAATGTCAGTTAACTGGACTGGAATTTGGAATTAAAAACATATATACAGTACATATACATAGTTATATCAATCCGTCAATTGTTGATCATGCGTGCTATATCGCGAGCATTTTGTTGATCCGAAAACCTATGTTGATCCGGGTGATTTTTGTTGATCCTATGTAATTTTTTTTATAAAAATGTGGTTCCGGCCGGATCAACGATTTACTCCGTTTAAGCTTAGGAAACGCAACCGAAATGTTGATATATATGGATATATATGGATACCAAACTAAGTTGTCGTCAGTAACCACGACGACTTGTATGCCAACCGTTTGAATGCCTTAAGTACGCTACCGAAGGCATTTTCAGGACTAATCGATATAATATGTTACGCAATTAGTGTGCCGTGTTATCACATCAATAATTAACTGCCTAAATAGCTTTAACATGTACTTATGTAACATGTACATGTTGTTGTGAAAAACCTACGAGATATAAATGTATTCTATATTGAACTGAAGAGTTTGTTAGAAGTTAAACTCAAAAATATCTTGATTTGATTTGACTTTTAACAATGTGCTTTGAAATTATTAGAATGACATGATTTATACACTAGCTTTGCCCCGCGGTTTTATCCGATTTGAGTTATTTTTTTTAAATAAAAGGTTATTTTTGTTAAATTAGTTAACTGCTAATAAAAGTCTGAAATAATATCTTTATTTGATTAGACTTTTAACAAAATAATTTCAATTCATAAGAATTAGATGATAATACGAGTATTGATACATTATACATTCTACCGCCAGGTTCAATAAGTTTGACTGGTTGGACGCGCTTATCTCAGGAACGGTAATTGTGTATACTGAAAAATTACCAATGACTGTTCCGGCATACTCTGCCTACCCTTTCGGGGAACACAGACGTGTCCTTTAAGGAACCTTGGAACAAAGTTATCTTCAGTGAAATGTAGGTGTAGCCCCAGGTGTACACCCAATACCTCCATCAGGGAAGTGAAGATTAGTCATCATTAATTTTCGATAGTATGTAGGTGTTACCGTGCCTCGGAGAGTACGTTAAGCCGTCGGTCCCGGTTGCCAATTTAACATCTTTGGCAATCGTTACAGGTCAGTCTGACAACTGGTTTAACCCAGATCACAGATTTTCCTCTTAAATGGGGTTGCGAAGGTCAGAAGGCAGTCGCTTCGTATAAAAATCAGGTGATCAGCCACATCGGGTTGAATCAAGTGCTGACCCCATCAATGTATGGGATAAGGCCAGGGAGATGAGTATGTAGGTGTTACTATAACCGGTGAATAAAATGTACGGTTTCATAAGCAAGGCGGTCCCCGTTAGATACATAAATTTAGGTGAATTTTACAGTTTGCGAAATTCAGGTCAGAATAGAATTCCAACTGTAAGACACGGTGTATGGTACAAAACCTTCAAATTATTATCTTGACGACACTGTTGGTCTAGTGGCTCTATGTTACTTGACTGCTATAGTAGGTTCGATTCCCAGGTCTGGGCAAACATTTTATATGATGAGCTAAGATCTTTGTGTTTGCCTTGTGTCTGAAAGTGTTTGAAAAAAAGTATACCAAAGTCTGAGAAGTAATTCAAAGATGTATGTATAGTACCTGAGACTGTGGCAGACCATACATCTGTCACATTGCGACATCTGTAAAGCGAGTGTTGTTATTACAACACCTCTGCCTACCCCTTCGGGGAGTACAGGCGTGAGCATATGCATGCCTGATTTGTTTTGCTATTAAATTACTTAGGACCATCTGCTCGACTTCAGTCATGACTTGGACCACACGCAACAAAGTCCAGCATCCTCGCGTGAGCTTGCAGCCAAATTGCATCGTCTATTCTATAGATAGAAACGTAGGTACCCTAGCCGACTGACTTACAGCGCAGTCGTATATCTAGTTCTCAGTCCAACGTCTTGTAAACTTGAGATGTTGCTTTGTTATTAGAGACCTAAGGGTAATCATGGTTTCGTCTGTTTGAGTATTTGATACTTCTTCTCTTTCTGTACGAATCGTACATGAGTATATTTTAGTTTCATTGTTTGTAAGTAGATGGCGTAAGTAGTTAAATAGATCGCGCCGTTGAAAGTTGTATTGCGTTACATAAATACGTCTATCATTATTTTGTTTCTTTTGGCCGCCCGATATACCCCATCTCGTATCTCCTCCCGACGCCGTCCGAGGCACGTTCTCTTTGACCCTGACGACGATATCACACACATTGCTTCAGCAAGCAATGTCTCAAAAGCACACACCAAACCGACCATTGTTCCGTCCTCGCCGGCGACGCTCGTCGCGAACTCTACGTCATCGTCCCCCCATCCTCTGCTAGGGCCGGCGCGCGCCGAGCCACTAAACATGTCCCTAAATAATACCACTCAGATCCAGCTCCCTAGCTCATCCCCCAGCAACTCCCTAAGACGAGGTCCGAGCACCGCACCAGTTTGATCCCCCCAAACACTTTCATTGGACTCAATTACATGGTTAATGCTTCTAGAGTTTAGAGATACACATCATTTTACTGCCTGGTTAGTCTAATTGAAAGCGCTACTGTGGAACACGAGGTCCTGGGTTCGATACCTGGGTGGGGCAAAGTGTTATAGGGTTGTTCCTTTTGCAATTTCCCAATAGCAGCCCAGAGTCTGGATTAGTGTCCGGTTAGTGGTAATGGCCTCGCCTCCTATTATTTGGGACTTTGAACTTAGCTGGCAATATGTGGGTATACTTTAAGTACACAGCTGCCTACTCCTTCGGGAATACAGGCGGGATAAGTATGTAATATTTTTTTGTATTTTACGAGTCCTCTAGAATTTAAGAATCTCATCAAACCAAAATTTCTTCTCTCTCTTTTTTCAATTCTTTACACAAGTCTCCGATGGTGAAGGCAGATGTGTTTGTAGACCCGCTTTCACCAAAGATAATTAAGCGTCTATGTAACATATGGTGACTCCAATGCCTTGTTAGGGATTAGATACAGGTTCTTGAATTTAGAAATATTTCTTCTTAACTCTATCCCTGAATGTTATAGTAATTTAAATTAATCTAAGTATTAAGAAAGTTAAATAAACCAAGTAATTGGAGCTCCAGTGAACCGGTCATTAAGTCAAAACAGGTCCCTCTACACTCACTAGTCTGAACTGCCTGGACTACTGCAACTAATTTGCATCTTATGTCTAAATGCAATCGATATTTAGATCCAATTTATGTTGAAACAATCAAAACAATCAGAGTCAGAAAAAAATCTATATAGTCAACTACCGACTCGCCCTGGCAATGAAACAATCGAGAGGTTTTTCAAATGTTTTGATGCAAGCAATGAAAATGAATGAAATGAAATGAAAAATGATTTATACACTTTAGACCTTGGTAGGGCACTTATGAAGAAGAATTTACCACAGGTTCGGAAACTAGCCTTCTGACAAGAACCGGCAAGAAACTCAGCTGGCATCATGTACATTTCATTACATAGTAAACAATGATAATTACAGAGAAAAAAAACTTTAAATTATTAATTGGTCCGAGTCACGCAGAATCTAGCCGAATGGAATCGATCATCGGCCGACGCGATGCGACTGCGAGTAAGTCAGACTTGCTACGAGTACCATAACGTCTGCGATTTAAAAGAACCGCGATGTATCGAGATGTTTGAACAATCGAAACAATCGCGATTAACCTCTCGTCATCGCGCATCGCCATTTACGATCATTAGAATCCATTATCACTTTAATCATTCGGTCATGAGTTATGAGTGACCTTCAATGCGCAATCATAATTTTATGAGTATGTCTCTCTATCCGTCTCTATGTTGCGAAGCGAATAAAATATATTCTCAGTTATCCCCACTATTTTCAATTTGTAATTTACATAATTATTTTATATACTTTTAACTTAAATCTAAAACAATACATGTAAAGAGATTTTTTTTAATCGAATAGTATTTAAATGTGTGTCTGCGGGAATGATGCTAAGTAAGCTGGCTGCGTTACCTCGCTGGACTGCTAAACTGACCCTCTGACCGAGGTAACAAACGGCTCGACGGTCAGCAGACACGACAACCAGGCGTTTTGAGAGTGTAAATATTAACTAATAGCTGTGCCCCGCGGTTTCGCGTAGAGTTCATTTCTGGGGTGATTTTTTAAATAAAGTTAGCCTAAAACACTCCTTGAAACTTCAGCTATCTGCCAGTGAAAGTCCTGTTGAAATCCATCCAGCCATCGTTTAGGCGTGATGCCGTGACCAAGGGAAATGGGGATTAATTTTTATATATAAAGAAGATATATAATATTGACATCTACAGAACCGGTTATGACCAGATATAACCAGATTGTACGCAGCCTAGCCCCTCAAGTAAATAGGAGCGGCTTAACTATACTCTCAAGTTTCCTTGCAGTTAGTAGTTTGGTCTAACATATGCTTAATGGGTGGTCGAAGCATTTCGGAAGTTATCCAGTTTAGGTTAGTTTGCGACCATGTACGATGTAGTTTGCAATGCATCAAATATGTACCCACATCTTTAATCTATACATCTACATATACAGATACATACAGATAAATAAAATTGAAGTGTCTGTATATAATACCGAAAAAGCAGCTTTTCAATAAATGCATATTATGAAAGTTATACGTACTGACATAAGAATACCAATTTTGAAATTTTTCTCTGTCTGTCTGTCTGTTTGTTCCAGGTAATCTCCGAAACGGTTGGAGCAATTTGAGCAGGACTTTCACTGACGGATAGCTAATGTTACAAGGAGTAAATTAGACTACCTTTATTTTAATATTAAAACTAATTCTACGAGGGTGAAACCGCAGGGCACAGTTGGTGAACAAATAAAATAACAAGCTATTAATAAAGTGTATTAGCAAGAGCCATAACAATCGTAAATAGCAGACGCAGTGGCAACCAGTCAGAGACTCAATTGCGAACCAATTCCGATCTCATGCATATGTAAACAGACCGATTTAAGCGGCAGTTGTGCGTGCAATGCTATTTACTTCACATTTTAAATGCCAGTATTATTTTTAGATGCATCAGTGTCTGTACAATTACATAGCAGGATATTGATATTGTGGGGAGAGCGAACATGCTCATCCCCAGCAAAGGGAAGATCTTCCAGCCAGGCGGGTGTCATGCCTGGGGAACCGCGGCTCCAACTGTTCTAGTTGGAAACTTGTATGTATACTACAATGCGCTCAAAAACTCTTATTGCGCGATTTAGGTTCTCGTGTATTTGTACTCAAACTTTGCAATTGTTAGCGAGTAGCGCCATCTATGTAGCGAGTGGAGAAACGCGGCTACAATATGATATTTTAAGAATAGTAATTGTTGACTTTCTTGCCGGGTTCTTCTCAGCAAAAGCAACCTTCAGAATCTGGTGGTAGCATGTATAATCCTGTACAGTGTATTTTTTTTTGTCTTTCTGACGATTCCAAAGAAAATATGCTCACGCCATCCCAGAAGGGTCTCGAAGGGGTAAGGAGAGGTGTTGTAACTACAAAACTCACATTTCACCGAATATGATAATGTGCCAACATTACAGAGGGTGAGTCCTTCGCCGTCTCAGGCACTATACATAATTAGTGAGTACTTTTATTTCATCCAACATTCCGAAGTACTTTGTAAGAGGTTTAATCGAACAGAGATATTTTTGATTTTGCTTAGCACGCTCGCTTGCACGCTCAGCGTGGACACAGGTTACATGAACTTGGTAATTATACACTAGTACCTGGTTGACCGAGCTTTGCTCGGTTTCTATTTCTCACAAAGAACTAAAATTTTTCCCACACAAGAAAAATTCTTGACGTTTTCTCAAAAAATCTAGTAGAAAAAATGGAACCAAAAGAAAAAAATCGAACCGGTGAACGTCAGTCTCGAAGCGAGGTATTCTAGTTTCGTTATCACCTCGTAAGCTGACAGCGTCTCTGAGCTATCATAACTTGACAGTTGTCGGCGAAATTTACTGTCGTATTGTATTGGTATTTTATGAGTTTTTCAATGCATGAAAACATGGTCAAAACGATGTTTTCTGAAAGTGAAACCTAGCTAAATAATTTTTTTGCCCCCAAAACCCCTACATATAACATTTCATGAAAATAGTTGCAGCCGTTCCCGAGATCCAGATTCTATATAGATACAAAAATTGCTCAAAAGGTATAAGATGTAGGCAAAGACGCTGGAGAAACTTAGTATGTCATCAAGTCATCAAGTAGTGTCCCCTTAACAAATAATAAAATGAGGTGAAAACGTGGAAGACCAATAGTTGTTTTAAATTAATAGGTTTCACTGACAATTACGCCGACCGTGTACTGTGTCATTGCAAATTGACGCTTATTGGTATCGCTTTAAGTAAACGTTTTTGATGGATGACATTTTTAATTGAAGTACTTTCCAAATATTTCCCAACCGTATTCGAATTCATTTACACAATAGACTTAAAATAATACAATCGAATAGGGAACCTATTATTTTTAAAATCAGTACGTCTAAAAAGGCCACTTTGGAGAATCATAATGTGATCCGAATATGATTCATCACCGAAATGACAAAATGGTCACTTAGGTGCAATTCATATTTATGATTCACGAATGATTACAATAATTGCAGATGTTAGTCCCTATGTAACTTTTTATGGTTCTGCTATTTGTCACAAAAGCAATTCATATTTTGTGGACCATTTTAGGAATCTTCATAGGAAAATGTCAAACAGGTGAATTGCGAAATATGAATCATATTCGGATCACATTGTGATTCTCCCAATGTGGCCGTTTTAGACCTACAGTTAGCCTCAGTTTTAGATTTGGATTTCAAGAAGCCTCTCCACAATACGTATAAAACAAATTTATAAACAACTAACTGTGCCCCGCGGTTTCACCAGCGTAGATTTAGTTTCATGATGTTTTTTTTAGTTTGTAAGAACGTATGTATGGATGTATGTTTGTTACTCTTTCACGCAAAAACTACTGAATGAATTTTGATGAAATCTTACAATTATGTAGAATTGAAGTGCGGTATGAGTGTGAATGAAACGGAATGTCTGAGGACAGACATTGTGTCAAGAGGGCCGAGTGTGGAATTGATGAAATGACTTTGTATGCGGTGATGATAGAAAATGTTTGCACGTATAAGAATGGAAGAGGGAAAATTAAGAATTGACGGATGACAGAGAGAAGAAAGGACGACGATAAACGACGAAAGACGAAATATATCTATATATCTATACAGATAAATAAAATTGAAGTGTCTGTTTGTAAATCAAAAATAACAGTTTTTCACTAAATGCATCTGAAAGTATGCACGCTACTGACACTTAAAAACCAAGTTATAATTTTTTTCTATGTCTGTCTGTCTGTCCGTCTATCTGTCTGTCTGTCTGTCTGTCTGTTTGTTCCGGGTAATCTCTGAAACGGCTGGACGGATTTTAACGGGACTTTCACTGGCAGGTAGCTGATATTTCAGGGAGTAACTTAGGCTACTTTTATTTATTAAAAATATTAGGAGTCCGCGAAAATAAGGAAGAAACTAAATCTACGCGGGTGAAACCGCGGGGCACAGCTAGTTTTTATTTAATTGTGTAGAAAAGGAGATAAAGAAATTGAAACGTTTTTATACTTTTATTATTATTATTATTTAAAACCATTAAACTACAATAATATAGCTTACATATCAGAATAACATATAGGCTATAATTAATAGAGATACTGTATGTATATGGTCATAAATACAAAGATAAGTAAAACGTACTCAGACGGAGTCGTGGGTCCCAGCTAGTTAAACATATTTGTAGGGATTTTATGGCCTAGAAAATGATATTTTGCAGAATTTATAACCCTTCTATTGCTGCCACGTAGTCGGGTAAAAGACATACGTTTCTAACCTTACATTTGAAATAGCAAGCTCATCTAGTGAACTAAATCAGTGTATCCGTGTAACATTTCCCAGGCGGAGTTAATAATTTGTGCGCCCATCCGCCTAACGGTTATGGTGGTTTTTACAGCCAATTCCAATAGCTTTACCCGCCCCAGGTGATAATGAACGATTCTAATTAAATTTAATCCGCGCTTTTCAACGAGTTTCATTTGTGTCGGGGCAATCAGGTGACCGCTTCATATTACTTATACAGGTGCCAGGGATATATCAGTGAAATATTTATGAATATCACGTGGATTCACATATCATCTGTATGAACAATGATTTTGAGTAAGTCTTGAGTAAGTACTGTCACTAAATATAAGTGGTTTGTCACTAAACGTAAGTGATTTGTCACCAAACGTAAGTGGTTTGTCTCTAAACGTAAGTGATTTGTCACTAAACGTAAGTGATTTGTCACCAAACGTAAGTGATTTGTAACTAAAAGTAAGTGAATGTCTATAAACGTAAGTAGTTTATCAATAAATGTAAGTGATTTGTCACAAAACCTAAATGATTTGTCATTAAACGTGATTGGACACTGACCTCAATTTATGCCCCGCTATATAAAAAAAGATTGAACCCAAAATTGTTCAAATCCATCCCTTTCTAATTCCATATTACAATAAGAGACTAATCTTTACAATATCTTAAACACACTTTACGTCACGTTTATTAATAACGGGATTAAAGTCACGATTCATCCTGAGTCGGTATTATATAAGCCGTGAATATGGGATACAGCTAGCTTCAACCAACTGCGACCGGCTTCGCCTAGTTAAAGCCGGCTTAAACAAAATTTCGAAGAACTTCAGTTTATATCAGATACATTACATTTATGATCGTAGTCAAATAATTGTAAATTTAATGAGGTGTTGTGTTCCGCGAGTGAGATGACTATTGAGAACAATTTACTGAAGATTATTGGGGGACTTTGAATGTATCCTCAGAGAGCAGGTTTCTTTACTATTTCTACTTTCGCCGCAAAATCACAGTATACATATCATAATTTTGGCTCTATCCCAATGTTCGATTGTGAATGATTATTAATTATTGTAAAATTATTCACAATTGTAAAAATTGTATCAGCAAAAATTACAAAATCTCATTTTGATTATCACATTCTGATATGAATACTCCTCGGAGCCGTGGTAGCAGTAGACGCGACGCAAGCTCGAATCCCAGTGGAGCCTGTACCAATGAGTTATTCCTTAGTGCAGTGATTTCCTACCACGTGCTTTACGGCGAAGGAAAACATCGTGAGGAAATCTGCATATGTTTGAGAAGTATTTCAAAGTCGTATGTATAGTGCCTGAGACGGCGATAGACTCACTATCTGTCACGATTGCACTTAATCATGTTCGGTGAAAAGTGGGTGTTATTGTTACAACACGTCTGCCTACCCCTTCGGGGAATATAGGGCGAGCATATGTATGTATGTATGTCATATAAAATTATTCCTATAGTGGAAAAGTTATCAGCAAATATAATAAAACTACATTCTGATTATGTATTAACTCTCCTTAAATATTTAACTACGCTAAAACGTTCGTACGCTTCAAAATGCGGAAGTTCGGCCATCATTATTTTTAATTACGTAACTTAAATGACCAATAAACAACAAACTATTACCATACAAACTTTCGAATACGTTATTTTTCTTTAATTTTAACCTAATACCTGACCATTAGGGGTCTGTCACAGGGGCTAATAGTGACCGCATTGCGGGTTTACCGAGACCAGCGATAATGGACCTTAGGACGTATGTAATAAAGTTCGGGTCGTAAGTTAAATGTAACATTTTTCTGTTATAACTTGTGAAAAACAAGAGAAGGTTAAGTCACGCACGATGCCGTGCCGACGCCTCCGCAAGCGGGCTCCAAGTGTCGATTTATAAGCAACGAATTGTTTTATGAAACTTAAATTATTATAAACTCGCTTTCGCTACGATCGAACGCAACGGAATCTTTGGAACGAAACGAAGCGATCGTCCATTTAAACATCATGTCTCAGGCACTATACATACGTCTTTGAATTATTTCTCAGACATATGTAGGTTTCGTCACGATGTTTTCCTTCACCGTAAACCACGTGGTGTGAAAATCACTGTACATAAGTTTTTAGGAAAACTCATAGGTAGATACAGGCCCCGCTGGGATTCGAACTTGCGTCGCTTGCGTAGCAGGCGACTCCTCTAACCCCGAGGCCACCACGGCTTTAGTACTTTAGACGTTAGTACTTGGTTTAAAAATGGCTGCGGATTAGTCCGAGTTTGGTCTTCTTCTCTCGCTTAAACAATGTCTTAGTAGAGTTCTTAGCTGTAAATCATATATCACACAAAATAAATATCATCCACAATTAATATGCCCACGCTGATTCATTTCCACATACTTCCACATGAGTGAAGATATCTACGATGTGGAACTAACTAGATCTAAGGTTAAACAAACACATTCGCTATTAAATGTAGTCATCAACTTAAATGGGATACGTTTAAGTTTCTATTATTATATTTTTATTTAGTTAAGTAAGAGCCGTAGTGGCTGTGGGACTTGAGCAGTCACCGGCTACGCAAGCGACGCAAGTTCAAATCCTAGCGGGGCCTATAACAGCTTATCACTAAATGGATATTAAAGTATACACGGATCTCACATTAAAAAAAAACAGTCCAAAAAAAGTATCTTTGTCCGTCTGTCTGCCTATTTGCTCCGACTAATCTCCAAAACGGTTGGAATCATTTTTACATGAGCTAATGTTAGGAGTAAAAATTGTGTTTTAAAAAACAATAGGGCTCCGCGAACCACTAATGAAATTAACACTACGAGGGTAAAGCCGCAGGCCACTGCTAGAAATATAATAAACTAGCGGATGTCACGCGGTTTCACCCGCATAGTTCCCGTTTCGGTGAGAGTACGGAGATAAAATATAGTTTATATTAAACAGTGATAATGTAGCATTCAAATCGTGTAATTTTTTTTTAAATAAGTCCAGTAGTTTTTGAGTCAATGCGTCACAAACAGACATACAAATCTTACCTCTTTATAATGTTAGTATAGAAATATGACCTGTTCCAAATTAAAGTTCCATTCAATCTGTGTTTTTATATACACACAACTAAGTATTGTACAGACGACTGTTATCGATCGATCCTTAAAAAGTCCCCATGAAAGGTGACCCGCCCAAGGTCACGATATAATCAGAGCGACTCTCTTGTATTGTGTTGATATATATAATGTTATATTAGCCGTGGTGGGCGTGGGGTTCGAGCAGTCACCTGCTATGCAATCGACGCAAGTTGGAATCCCAGCGGGGCCACCAATGCGTTTTAAAAAAAACTTACGTGCAATGTCGCACCACGTGCTTTACGCTGAAGGAAAACATCGCGAGGAAACCTGCATATGTCTGAGAAGTAATTCAAAGACGTATGTATAGTGCCTGAGACGGAGATAAACACGCCATTTTTCAAAAGTGGGTGTTAGCATTATAACACCTTTGCTTAACTGGAATACAGACGCGAGCATAAATGTATGTTGATAGCCTTTCTGCCAAAACAGTGGGGACATGAGGGAACTTTAATTTCCAACTTAGTCAGGAATGGCCAAGTAAACAATTCCTCGACCAAATAAGTATTGTCATTGCCTTAAGAGGCCTGCGAAGCCTCACTTTCACGTACAAACGTAAAACCAATATCAAATGTCAACCGAGCAATGCTCTGTCACTACAAGTATAAAATAATTATCTTATATCTATATATATAATAATGAATCCCCATTTCCCTTGGTCACGACATCACGATTTCGATTAAAAAAAAATTTGTTGTGTTCGTTATTGTCAGGAGATGGTTCTTATGAAAGAAAACACTAAGAAAATTGCGTGAAAAATTTGAAAATTTAAGAATACTTAACCACCATATAAAATTATTTCTTTCTTCTTAAATCTACCTTAGCGCTTTGGACAATAAAAACTTTTTGATGTAACCTTATGACGTTTGACATAGAATTGACAGAATACGTGTTGCATTCTCATAATTAAGACATGGCAACGTCTGTCGGGTCAGCTAGATTCTTGAATATAAAGCATACATATATACATATGCTCACGCCTGTATTCCTCGAACAGGTAGGGAAAGGTATACTTATGAGTGTAATTAACATTTCGTCAGATATATTAAAGTCCTATGTAATAGGGGGCGAGCGTATGGCGTAGGCCTTTTGAAGGTTTCCCCCTCGTCAATAAAAAAAAAAAAAAAAAAAAAAAGGCTCTAATCTAGACTCCAGGCTAGTATTGATAAATTACAGATGGAATCACAATAACACTTTGTCCGACCCGATAACCGAAACCAGGACCTCATGTTCCGCCGTAGTACTTGCGACTATAGTGTCTGTCTGTTTGTTTGTTCCGGGTAATCTCTGAAACGGCTGGACTAATTTCAACGGGACTTTCACTGACACGTAACTAATGTTACAAGGAGTAACTTAGGCTACTTACTGCGGGACACAGCTCAGCAAATAATTTCGGTAATACGTTTGTATGAACAACTCTCCGCCGACCTCTTAAGGAGTCGCAGCAAGTTAAGGACTGCTAACAAACTTGGTACAATTAGGGCTGCCACTCCTGCGTGCCTCTTGCAATCACAACTTCCTAATAAGTGTGTTTGCACACATCCCTCCCACGCTGTTATACACTCAAGACCAAGAATTTGGGTCATTACGTTAAAATATCTGTTTCTAATTACAAATTTACAGATTTGCACTTAATTAATGCATTTGAAAGTATATACTTACATAAAAAAACACTTAAAAATCTGTCTGTTTGTTCCAGGTAATTTCTGAAATCGTTATACTGATTTTAACTATTATTGAGGTGTTATTTGTAAATGTTGACCCGTATATTATCTAAGGTTTCCACAAAAGAAAGAATCTCAAGGGGCTCCGAAATGGTATTCCAAAGGTGGGATCTCTAAAATCCCCGCACACTGTTGGTGGTCGAATATAACGAACTAGCGGACGTCACGCGGTTTCACCCGCGTAGTTCCCATTCCCGTGGGGGTCATCATCATCTCCCTGGCCTTATCCCATGTATTTGGGGTCGGCACTTGATTCAACCCGATGTGGCTGATCACCTGATTTTTATACGGAGCGACTGCCATCTGACCTTCGCAACCCCTTTAACTAGGAAAATCAGTGATGTGGGTTAAACCAGTTGTCAGACTATTTGAGGCCTCTGACTGACCTATAACGATTGCCAAAGATGATAAATTATCAACCGGGACCGACGGCTTAACGTGCTCTCCGAGGCACGGAGGGAACTCGGGCGGTCACCCATCCAATTACTGGCTAGGGCTAGGGTAGCTTAACTTCGCTGATCGAATGATATGCGCAATAGCAACTGTTCCACGAGCTCCTCCGCGGTATGGGGATAAAATATAGCCCTTAATGATCAGGGATAATGTAGCATTCAAATTGTGTAAGTTTTTTTTAAATAATTCCACTAGTTTATGAGCCTATTCGTTACAACATACATCGAAATCTTTATTCATTTTTATATATATAAAAATGAATCCCCATTTCCCTTGGTCACGACATCACGGGTGAACGGCTGGACCAAATTCGATAAAAAAAATTTGTTGTGTTCTTTATTGTCAGGAGATGATTCTTATGAAAGAAAAAAACTAAGAAAATTGCGTGGAAAATTTAAAAATTTAAGAATTCTTAACCACCATCTAAAATTATTAGATTTAAGAAGACAATAAAAACTTTTTTGATGAAACGATGACGTAATGTATGACGTTTGACATAGAATTGACAGAATACGTCTGTCGGGTCAGCTAGTGTTAGTATAGAAAAACAAAATAATGCAAGCCCGCTATGATGGTAGCTGGGATGTAATACGTCACTTATTCATTGCTCCCGAGTGTATATCATTATTGGTGTGAGTGCGACCGTCTTCATCATTCAATTATGTTGCGACCTAATGAGCGTAAACCTGTCACTAAACGATGCGTATATACCCAACACGTCTAATAAAGTAAATAAAATGTTTGTTTGTATTTTATGCAATCAACGTCCATTTGATTGCAAAAGATCTTTGTATATCCAAAGGTCGACCATATATAAAATAAATTGAATTAAGTTTACGCGCGTAATACCGGGAAGAATAGGTAGTATATAAAATATCACCAGGTCAGGTCGGGTAAGGAGAGAGCCTTAAGACCTCTTGATACCGCTCTCAACTTTAAAAAAGGAATAAAAATTTACATACAATCTATACATCTATACAGATAAATAAAATTGAAGTGTCTGTTTGTAATTCCAAAATAACAACTTTTCACCAAATGCATATGAAAGTATATACGCTACTGACACTAAAAAACCAAGATTAAACATTTTTCGCTGTCTGTCAGTCTGTCTGTTTGTTCCGGGTAATCTCTGAAACAGCTGGACGGATTTTAACGGGACTTTCACTGGTAGGTAGCTGATGTTTCAAGGAGTAACTTAGGCTACTTTTATTTATTAAAAATATTAGGGATCTGCGACAATAAGGAAGAAACTAAATCTACGCGGGTGAAACCGCGGGGTACAGCTAGTTTACAATAAGATTAAATCTTTGCAACAAACTCTCTGCAGATAATAGTTGCTTAAAAGTTATGTGAGATTTTAATGTAGGAAGTAAAAGTTATCTTAGAGGTGTAGCAAATCTGCGTAGCGCTACGAAGGCTACGACGTAGAAGTCTACGAAGTTCAATAGGATTAGAATTATTAGGGTTGTCTCGTTCTAATTTCGGGAGACAGTACCATAGTATAAAATCTAGAGCAAATTTTAAAATAAATGCTTCATCGAATTAAAAATGTAATGATGGTAACCCTCACGAGGTTTGTCTTCCATAAAGTATCTAAAATCTTCTTACACCTTTGTTTATTGTAAAAAAAAGTAATGTCGATTTGAATTGTAAATGTAAAGCACTGATAATATGAAAGTACCAGGCGCACACAACAGAGAAAGAGTTAATCATTTGATTGATCGCTTACTATGTGATTAGATTGTCAAGCCCAGAGATGAAGGCAGAGTAGTGTAAACAAATAACCAAGCCCTGTAGACACAGTAACATTGTCCTCACAAATTTGTATTTGTGGGAATGACATATATCACTTGACTGATTTATATGTCATTTCCATACATTTTATATCGTTTCTATTAGCGCAAGCGCGACAGAATGTTACTTTGTCTAGGCCTACAGGCGAATATTCGTACGTCATAACAATAAACGCCCAAGGGATTTGACTTCCCAGGTCTTCATAGATATCAGTGACCGTTTGGAATAAATCCAAAACTGCCATGTACCGCCCCACTTGGAACCGAACCGGCGACCTAGTGACGTCACAGTCAGGGCACGTTGCCAATCGCGATCATAGCTGGCCAATTAGAAAACCACAGACTCCACATACTTTCGTGTATTGACTAATGGTCGTCTGGTTCGGGACGTTATTAAAGTGGTTCCATTTTGTAAAGGAAGCTAAAATACTTATGTTAAAAGCGGTTTGCATGTATGTTTGGTATCCAAAACATAATTATATCCAAGCATAGCCCGGGAATTCGTCCACGTGAATATATATTTTTTGTATTTTCAACATTTTCCGTTGAAGCTACGCTCCTATTGGTCGCAGCGTGATTTTATAAATCCTAAAACCTTCTTCGATAAATGAACTATTTAACACAAACATATTTTTTAATTCGATCCAGTAGTTTCTGCGATTAGCGCGTTCAATCAAACAAACAAACTCTTTAGCTTTTTTAATATAATAATGTATATTAAGTATAGACTTGTGAAGTGGATGGCAAAATCTGAAAGTACGAGGAATAGTTTCGATTTTTTCAATGTTCACCTATTCTTGGGGTACAGTACCTAAGCCGTAGTAGCCTTGGGGTTCGAGCTGTCGCCTGCTACACAAGCGACGCAAGTTCAAATCCTACCTGTACTAAAAAGTTTTTCTAAAAACTTATGTTCAGTGATTTCGCACCACGTGCTTTATAGTAGGAAAACAACGTAGGGAAACCTGAGACGTAATGCAAAGATGTATGTATAGTATCAGAAACGGCCATAGCCATCTGTCACGTTGGCACTTAATCATCTTTGGCGAAAAGTCGGTGTGGATATTACACCTCTGCCTACCCCTTCGGGGAATATAGGCGTGTATTATGTACCTAACATTTGATGAATAAAATCTAGGGAATAATGTCGTTATTGTCACCTTCAATAGTACCAAAGTACATAATCCAGACTATTCAGAATACCAACAGAGTCAAAACTACTTTCTTGAGAGTGAATATAGAAAAGTTTATGAATATTTGATGGTCGGTTGATTGTGAACGCGGCGACCTAGTTCGCTGTGACGTCACCACTCGCCTTCAATAGGGCTGTGCTTTTAATATCACTAACAAGTTTTTTTTAAAGGATCAAATTAATTTGTATTACGTAAATACTATCTTTATATCAAACTAGCTAGAGGTTCATGGGTGATCCGCGGAACCCTAATGCTTTTTTCAAATAAATGTAGTCTGTACTAAAATAAATATGCTCACGGAATCCCAGAAGGGTCCCCGAAGGAGTAAGCAGAGGTATTGTAGCAACAACACCCACATTTCACCGAATATGATTAAGTGCCAACGTGACAGAGGGTGAGTCCATCGCCGTCTCAGGCACTATACGTCTTTGAATTACTTCTCAGAGGTTTCTTCACGATGTTATCCTTCACCGTAAAGCACGTGGTGTGAAATCACTGCCCATAAGTCTTTATAAAAACTCTTTGGGACAAGCCGCTGGGATTTGAACTTGCGTCGCTTGTGTAGCAGGGAACTGCTCAAACGACACGGCCAACACAGTTCCTATATCAAAATACTATATTTTTATCAAACTAGCTGTGCCCCGAGGTTTCACTGCGAAGTCATAATTTCATGGGTGGCTTATTTCGCGGTACCTGATTTTTTTTTATTCAGAGTATCCTAAGTCCCTTCAGTAATCTGTAAGATATTACAGATAGCTGATAAGCTATCTTCCAGATAAAGACAAATGAAAATCGATCCAGTCGGACAGGCCGATTTTTTTGATGTGATTGCCTTTTACACTTTCATATGCATTTAGTGACAAGCTGTTTCAAATTAAAAATAGACACTTCAATCTTATTATTAATATATAAATTACAGCGAGTTCGTTACCATTATTGTGAATCGTGACGTATCGTCCAATAAATGCGTAAACATAATACTACACTATCGTTGATTATTTGTTTGTTTGTATTGAATAGACTCTGAAACTCCTTGTCCGATCTTGAAAATTCTTTCAGCAATGGATAGCTACATCTTCAGCGAGTAACAAAGTCTATATTTTATTGCCGTACTCCCACGGAAACGGGAATTACGCGGGTGAAACTGCGTGAGGTCCGCTAGTTTTCTAATATTTATCAGTAACATAAATTATTTATCAGTAATATAAAGAAAAACCCGTTATCAAAATTATTCAAATAGTAATCCTATTAACATAACAGAGAGTATAAATTAGATCCGCAAGCTTCAAGTGGTAAACTTTTCCTTCTTCCGGCGGATTCAAAGTAACTATTCACATTAGCGACATCGCTTCATACCCGTCTACAAATCTGGTTCTTACGCCGACCCTTAATAAGGTGACGGTACACAGGGATTTTGAAATTTATAAAAAACTAGCTGTGCCCCGCGGTTTCACCCGAGTAGATTTAGTTTCATCCTAATATTTTTAATAAATAAAAGGTAGCCTTTGTCCTTTCTCAGGGTCTAAAGAATGTCTGTGCCAAATTTCATCAAAATCGGTTGAGAGGTTTAAGCGGGAAAGCGTGACAGACAGACAGAGTAACTTTCGCATTTATAATATTAAGTAGGGATTATAAAATTAAATTGACTGGATGGGCAATGCCAAAGGTATGCACATATATAAGGTAGGCAAAGTAACATTATCCTTATGCTTCGTTCGTAGAAACGATACAAAACGAATGACATATGTCACGTGACTGATTTATGTCAGTTCCATAAATTTTGTATCGTTTCTATTAGCGCAAGCGCAAAAGAATGTTACTTTGCCCAGGCCTACAGGACTGACATATGGTTTACAGACATGCAGAAAATAAATAATCATAACCTATGAAAGAGTCTATGTAGGTAAAACCAGGGGGCAGAGCAGGGGTCATAACTTAAGTTAGAAAGTCAGGCTTTAAGAATCAAAGTTGAACATTCCCGAGAAGGCTGTTTCTAAGCCATTTTCATGAGTGCCTTACCAAGGCTGAAACTTTAAGTACACTTACCTAAGTGATTTTCTTTACATTTTTTCGCGTTTGGTCGCGCAATTTATCTACATACATACATATACTCACGCCTGTATTCCCTGAAGGGGTAGACAGAGGTGTAGTAACAACACCCACTTTTCACCGAAGATATTCAAGTGCCAGATGGTGAGTCTATCACCGTCTCAGGAACTATACATACGTCTTTGAATTACTTCTCAGACATATGTAGGTTTCCTCACGATGTTTTCCTTCACCGTAAAGCACGTGGTGTGAAATCACTGCTCATACGTTTTTAGGAAAACTCATTGGGGCAGGACCCACTGTAATTCGAACTTGCGTCACCAAGCTGTTATTTTGGAATTACGGATAGACATTTCAATTTTATTTATCTGTATAGTTAAAAGGTTACCATGACCTTTGGTGTCTGGTGGAGCGGGATTGAGAACGCTGGACTCTACAAATAGTTTCTGCTCTAAGTAGATGATATCTACTGAATAAACTGTAAACCCACAAAGCTAGCTCCTGGTCACGTACGTAGAATGGAGCCGGGAATTACTTCGAAGAACATTTGCATTCTTAACTTCCTGAAGTCGGACTTCGTGCTAGTTTTTGTTTTAATTCTCGAGTAAAGGAGGAAGTAGATCCGTAAATCTTCAAAATTAGACTCTGTCAATTATTCGTACCTCTTATCAGAGTTTTCGCTAACTTGGGAGTGGGTTTATGCAATTAGGTGTATTTTTAAGAATAGCCTAGGATAGTGTTTCAAACAAATTTGCAACTTATTTTAGTGATTAAATACTTTATTTTTCTTTAAAAAAAATTTCATTATAAGCGCGGGGCCTGTACCTATGAGTTTTTCTAAAAACTTATGTAAGGTGATTTCACGCCACGTGCTTTACGGTGAAGGAAAACATCGTGAGGAAACCACCTGCATATGTCTGAGAAATAATTCAAAGACGTATGTATAGTGCCTGAGACGGCGATGGACTCACCCTCTGTCACGTTGGCACTTAATCATATTCGGTGAAATGTGGGTGTTGAAAATTACAACACCTCTGCCTACCCCTTCGAGAAATACAGGCGTGAGTATATTATGTATGTTCATTATAAGCGAGTATGCTGTGCAGATGATTAATAATCAAAACTTAGTTACCTACTTAGTGATATTTTTTAAATTGAGTAGCCTATTATACGATATGTAACATCAGCTATCTGCCAGTAAATGTTCCGCCAAAATCAGTCCACCCGTTTCAGAGATTAGCCGGATCAAACAGAAAGACAGAGGGACAATTTCATCATATGCATTTTGTGAGGTGTTAATTTGTAATTTCAATCAGACACTTCTATTTTATTTATGTGTATATATGGGGCAATAGTGGTTCGCTTCTCGAGTAGTTTTCTGTTCCTTTTCTTACTTTTTAAACGGAGACTTCACAGATTAAAAAGATAAACTACCATCCAACATGTCCTAGGAACGTTCGTACAGAGTATAACTTGTTTCTAACACGGCAAGTTACGGGAACTTGGACTTCTCTAGTATCGTACCTCGTCGGGACAATGAAATATTTGTTTCACTTTTACAGTGTTACTAGATATCTCCGCTGTACTCCGATCCGTTAGAAATAGTCCGAACAAAGACATTAAAATGAACACATACGTATGCTCATATCTCTTGGCAGAGACTTAAAGCAGTCACTATTGTATCCATCTGTCATTTATTTTTCTGTCATTCGAATCCCAGTGGGGCCTGTAATATTGAGTTTTTCTAAAAACGTATGTACAGTGATTTCACACCACGTGCTTTACGGTGAAGGAAAGCATCGTGAAGAAACCTGCATATGTCTGAGAAATAATTCAAAAGACGTATGTATAGTGCCTGAGACGGTGATGGACTCACCCTCTGTCACGTTGGCACTTAATCATATTCGGTGAAATGTGGGTTTTGAAAATTACAACACCTACCCCTTCGGGGAATATAGGCGTCAGCATATGTATGTATGTATTATAATATGGGTGAGCATATATATGTATTTACATAAACAAATCTATCATTGAAGGTATGCATAGATCACATCTAACAGATCACTGGGGATAGCAATACCTCTGTAAACTTTGATACGTTATCGAAACACTGTCAACCCATATATCGCCAGTTAGTTAGACCCATGTAATAGGGGATACCAAGCTGCTAGTAGGAAACTACAGATGGAAAACCCAATACTACTATGCCTGAACCGGGGATCGAACCCAGGTCCTGGAGTTCCACAGTAGCAATAGCTACTAGACCAATGAATCACTCTTACTCTAATCTATCTAATTTAATACAGTCTGTATTGTCCCACTGCTGTACAAAGGCCTGCATTCCAAATTAAAGTTCAAATTTATCCCAACATTAAATTTAAATTAAGATCTTCCCTCGAAATGATGAGCAACTACTATAGGCGATATGTAGGACTAGCCTAGTCCTACAAGACCTTTAACATTGTCAAATAAATGCCATACAACCACATCACAAAAAACTTATTCGAACCCGAACACCAGACACAAAGCACCTTTCAACCGAATGAAGGTTTAAGCATCCCAAGTGCTCAGTAATCAGAATAAGTGCTTATCGTACAATGATTTATGTAGTGATGTGTGATTGCGAGATGTTTCAACAATCGAAACAATCGGATTCGGTCGGAATTTTCCATCGAGACAACCAACGTCGTCATGAAACAATCGAGTGGTTTTTCGATTGTTTTGATGCAGCGATTGGTCGGAGTCAAGCCGAATCTAGTCGAATGGAACGCCATGTTCAATACTCAAAAATATCTTATTCGATTAGACTTTTTACAAAGTACTTTCGAATTGACAGATTGACATAATTTATACATGCTACCGCCAGGTTCGGAAGGTTGCTTTTACAAAGAAGAACCTGGCAAGAAACTCAGTAATATTTTTATTTCTAAAACATTTTAAAAATTAAATTTGAAACTTCAGAAATGTTAGTTCGATGAGTGAGGACTATGAGCGAGTCGAACTTGCTACCCCATTGATAGAAAACAATCGCAGTGCATCGAGATGTTCCAACAATCGAAACTATTGCGATTAATCTCACTTGACTCATTTAACTCACACTGTCACACTTTTGGCACAGTTATCACGTCTCGTTGTCATCGTATTTTTTTCTAAACATCAACTTGACATTAATATTTTCTTGATTAAAAAAAATAGGTTCGTATGACAATCCGACTTCATGTTAGTTTACTATTATTGTATACTAGCTGTGCCCCGCAGTTTCACCCGCGTAGATTTAGTTTCTACCTTATTGTCGCGGAACCCTAATATTTTTAAATAAAAGTAGCCTAAGTTACTCCTTGAAACATCAGCTACCTGCCAGTGAAAGTCCCGTTAAAATCGGTCCAGCCGTTTCAGAGATAACCCGGAACAAACAGACAGACAGACAGAGAAAATTTTTAAAACTTGGTTTTTTAGTGTCATTAGCGTGTATACTTTCATATGCATTTAGTGAAAAGCTGTTATTTTGGAATTACAAATAGACACTTCAATTTTATTTATCTGTATATCTGTATAGATATAGATGTATCTATTCAAGGAAATGAATAATAAGTTACACTATTTCACTATTAGAGTCAAATATTTTTTGAGTGGTTTAATTTTGAGAGATTGCGAAACATAGTCAAGTTGAATGAAATTTTCAAAACCACCCGTAATTATAATAATATAATATAATATAATATAAACTTTATTTCATACAAAGAAGTATACAATTTAAGTAATTGGTTGTAATGGGGGTTGAAAGTATATTACATTTTACTACCACGCAGGTGAAGCAACGGATGGAAGCTAGTATCGTATTAAATCAGTGTTCAAAAGCAGTAGTAGGTCAATACAGGCAGCCTATTGGACTGCTTCGGTACTTTTCTCTGCTCAACTGATTTATTTGCTCGATTCTGTTATTGGATACAGTAAAGTCTCGAAGTTCTTATCACGTGTTTGTTCGATTTTCTTATTTTCCGGGATATGAGATTCGTTTTCGAAATGAATTGATATAACTGCGAGATAGACATGCCAACATTAGTATTTATTGGTAACATTAGCTGAGCTTTGCGGTTCTACCCGTGTAGTATGTAACTTTGTGATATTTTTTCCTATTCAAAATATCTTTATTTGATTAGACTTTTGACAAAGTACTTTCAAATCGTCAGAACGACACTATTACACAGGATTATACATGCTACCGCTAAGGTTCGGAAGGTTGCTTTTACTGAGAAGAACTTATATTGATTCGGTCCTACTGGTCGCATCGTGTATACATACATACATACAGATTATTACGGATATATGAATTTAAGTTAATTTGGAATTAAAAACAGACACTTTAATTTTTATTTGTATAAATATAGATAATCTTTTATTTTATTAAATTGAGTACTGTCTAATTACATTATAATCCTTGTTCCTATCACAAAAAAACAAGATAACTTTTTTAACAAAAAAACTAAGACAAGCAAAAGTTAGCGAATCCGAAACATTTCGTTCGCTAGCGTTCTTAGATCCTAATACAATCTTGAAACAAAACTTCACAAGTTAAATTAAATTAAACAGTAAAAAACCACTTAGCACCTAAATAACTCCATCAGCCTAACAGACACTTACCTCGGGGCTACACGAACAAACAAACAATAAAACAAAAAGAAAGTAAAGTAAAAAGTACATCTCGCGCTTTGTATTCATGACTTTCAATAAATAAGGCCTCTGCGAACCGGTGTGAGACAACCCCTACTAATGTACCACTCGAGTTGAACTCGAAACAACAGTTAAAAAGACATACGAGTGCGTTAATCTCACCGCTTACGAAATTATAAGCTCGGATGTGAATAACAAATATTAAAATTTGTTTGAGTTGGATTTTGTGCTCGTAATAATATTACACATTGTATTATGTTGTGGTAATGTGGTGTATGTCTTTGCATTGAACAGAATTTCTATAGAGAGAGTTACAATTTTGTTTTAATGGGGACACAGCTGCGTTATTCTGTTTTAAGGATATTAAATTGAACTTTATCTTCTTTGTATTAGGTATAAATTTTATATGATTGAAAGAAATGCTCGTCGTCGAGATCAACGCTGAGAAACCTTAGTGAATAACGCGGCTGGGAGCCTACCGTCATCGGTGTAAACAGCTTCTGAGCATGGACATGTAATTTTGTTACCGTAAAATGAAACGTCAAAGCTAAGAAGTTCTTAATACTCGCTGCTTAAACGATCATAGTTGGCTTTCAGTTCTCATTCGATATTAGAACATTGCAATATAAGCTTAAATAATAAAAGAAAAACTTGGGCAAGTGTAAAGCAGGAAAAAAGATACCAATCAACCACTGTGATATAATCTTCTATACAGATAAATAAAATTGGAGTGTCTGTTTGTAATTCAAAAATAACAGCTTTTCACTAAATGCATATGAAAGTATACACGCTACTGACGCAAAAAAAACAAGTTTTAAATTTTTTCTCTGTCTGTCTGTCTGTTTGTTCCGGGTAATCTCTGAAACGACTGGACCGATTTTAACGGGACTTTCACTGGCAGGTATATCAAGGAGTAACTTAGGCTACTTTTATTTATCAAAAATATTAGGGTTCCGCGACAATAAGGATGAAACTAATTCCACGCGGGTGAAACCGCGGGGCACAGCTAGTTAACATTAAATACATGCAGTGGCCGTGGGGTTTGACAATCGCCTGCTACGCAAGTGACGTAAGCTCGAATCCTAGCGGAACATGAACCATGAGTTTTTCTAAAGAATAAAACTTCAATCATTTCACACCACGTGCTTTACGGTAACGGCTCTGAGAAGTAATTTACAGACATGTAAATGTATGTGTAGTGCCTGAGGCGGTGATAGACTCACCATCTGTCATGTTGGGACTTAATCAAATTCGGTGAAAAGTGGAACGTTTGAATTGTCACATTGACGTCTGAATGATACCTGACCTTTGGTAGAAAGTAAGTAAGACCTTAGCTTCCACCCTTAGCGTTGACCATATCTCCTGTGTATTTTCCACATTTTATATGGGAGCGTTAGGAGGAGCTCGTGGCACAGTTGCTATTGCGCATATCATTCGATCAGCGAAGTTAAGCAACCATACGCCTAGCCAGTAGTTGGATGGGTGACCGCCCGAGTTCCCTCCGTGCCTCGGAGAGCACGTTAAGCCGTCGGTCCCGGTTGCCAATTTAACATCTTTGGCAATCGTTACAGGTCAGTCTGAGGCCTAAAAATAATCTGACAACTGGTTTAACCCAAATCACAGATTTTCCTCCTAAACGGGGTTGCGAAGGTCAGATGGCAGTCGCTTCCTATAAAAATCAGGTGATCAGCCACATCGGGTTGAATCAAGTGCCGACCCCAACAATGTATGGGATAAGGCCAGGGAGATGATATGGGAGCGTTATAAAGCGCAAAACGCAAGGTCAAGCGACGACGTTCGAACGTGTCGAAACCTATTAGGGCACAGAAAATACACAATCAATTCATCACAAAAATGAGAACCAATATTACTGGCCACAGAAATGAAGAGTATCAACATTATTTAAGGTTTGTTTTCGATTTCGATTACGTATATTATTAAGAGGTTGCATTTTCGCTATTCCTCGCTTTCTTTTGCAACACTCGAACGTCCCAACAAAAGAAAATATATATTCATTCCGTTGTTTTTCGTATCGAGACGAGAATTTATCGTTCGAGATATTTACAATGAGTTAAGGGTATGTCTTTGTGTCTTGAGATGTTTTAAAAATGTTTTTTTACTATGGAATTATAAAGCTACTAGCTGTGCCCCGCGGTTACAGCCGCGTAGATTTAGTTTCATCCTTATGGTCGCGGAAACCTAATATTTATAATAAATAAAAGGTAGCCTGTGTCCTTTCTCAGGGTCTAAAGATTGTCTGTGCCAAATTTCATCAAAATCGGTTGAGAGGTTTAAGCGGGAAAGCGTAACAGACAGACAGAGTTACTTTCGCATTCATAATATTAGTAGGGATTGATAGTAAACAGTTGAAATGGTTGTAGGTATTTAAATTTGAGTAAGCTTTGGGGTACGCGGAGGTGTTACTGTACCCATTTTTCTCCTACGCTCAGACACTATACATACATTTTTGAATTTCTTCTCAGACAGATAAATAAACTAATAACTAATACTAAAGAATGCCTTGTTGGTCTAGTGGTTGCAAATGCTACTACGGGACCCTGGGTCGTGGGTTCGATTCTCGGGTCGGGCATAGTGTTTTTGGATATTTCCATCTGTTATTTCCCAGTAACAGACCGGAGTCTGTATTAGTGATCTAACTTTTTGTTTCATTTATCTTCACTTCCTTATGCATGGGTCCAGGTAGGGGTAGGATAGCATATAGACTGAAAATATGTTTGCAAATAGACATATGGTGAATCTGCCGCCAATTTGCAAGCTCAATATCAGAAAACAAACAAATATTATTATGTAAATCTAATGATTCATCCATGTAGTATACCTTCAATCGGCAAATTAAAATGTAAGTGCCACTCTTGAGATATAAATATTAAATGTAATACAAATGTAGGTACTAAAAGTATGTTAGTTTTTTTTTCATTTTTACCTTTTGTTACTTACTCTATCGTAAATATACTATGCCTTCACTGAATATATAATGAACTCAAAGAGGTTCATTACGAAAAGCGAAAGCTATTCCAAGTAGGTCTCCATTAACAAAGCTACTACAAAAAAGAGCTAACGCTTATCGATAAATCAGGATATCGATAAAATATCGAGTCGATGGCAACCGCCTACGTGGTCGGGACGGCTCGAGAAGCATGCTAATGAGACTGTTAGGTTGAGGACACACCAAACATTTGCTGACAAACGTAGTGTACGATGCTCTCCATCCCGATGGACTTACGACCTGAGACCCTAGTGCGAGATTTTCACTGCCGTCGTCACAAGTCACCGCGTCGACGTAAACGCAGATTTGTATAGGATCGAAGCAGCGCCTCTGTCGGCCTAAAGATGACACTGTTGTGAGCCCATAAAAATCTGCGTTTACGTTGACGCGATGACTTGTGACGGCGATTTTACGGTGTAAACTCGCACTAGACACTGTACCCATATCGAGTTATGTTTAGCTTTCGTAATCTGTACTCGTTAGCGTCAACGACAAAATTTGTATGGGATATTTTCGTTTCGTAGTTCTTCACGTCACGCTGGAGGCGCTGCAGAATTTCTCATACAAATATTAAGCGGAGACGCTAGCGAGTAGAGATAAGGAAAACGGTACAAACTCTTGATAGCGCTAACGCTAACGATAAAAAATGTATGGAAGACAGAAATCAGTCACGTGACATATGTCATTCCCGTACATTTTGTATCGATTCTACTAGCGTAGCGTGAGTATAATGTTACTTTGTCTACAGGTCCTGGATCGCGGTAAAGTATTAATAATTACAATCAATCGTTGTGAATGATTAAGTTAGCAAAATGACGTTTGATAATTAACAAAACTATTATTAATGTAGTATCTGGGTAAAAGAGGGAGTATTTTGGTAAATTAAGCGTTTATTTAACAGCTGTGGAGTTTGAATCCCAGCGGGGCCTGTACCTATGAGTTTTTCTAAAATCTTATGTACAGGTGTTTCACACCACGTGCTTTACGGTGAAGGAAAACATCGTGAGGAAGCCTGCATACGTCTGAAAAATAATTCAAAGACGTATGTATATAGTGCCTGAGACGGCGATGGACTCACGTTGGCACTTAATCATATTCGGCGAAATGTGGGTGTTGAAAATTACAACACTTCTGCCTACCCCTTTGGGGAATACAGGCGTGAGCATATGTATGTATGTAAGCGTTTATTTAAATCAGCTTAGTTTCCAAGCTGACAAACAATTTTGTGTCAACTTACTCTTCTCTAACTGAATTAACTGTCAAAGCTTCAAACTCAATTACCCTGTGTGATATACTGTTAAAGCTTTTAAAATATACACCAAAATATTCCGAACAGCTGCATCACATTAAAAGTTGAAACTTTACAGAATACTCAACACAAACGTGGTTACACATAAACTCGTCCTTTGTTCTGTGAGTTTCTAGTTGTAACCAGCTGTGCACCGCGGTTTCACCCGCGTAGATTTAGTTTCATCCGTATTGTCGCGGAACCCTAATATTTTTGATAAATTAAAGTAGCCTAAGTTACTCCTTGAAACATCAGCTACCTACCAGTGAAAGTCCCGTTAAAATCCGTCCAGCCGTTTCAGAGATTACCCGGAACAAACAGACAGACAGACAGACGGCAGACAGAGAAAAAAATTAAATTTGGTTTTTCAGTGTCAGTAGCGTGTATACTTTCATATACATTTTGTGAATAGCTGTAATTTTGGAATTACAAACAGACACTTCAATTTTATTTATCTGTATAGATTTGTACTTGCTTCCGCTAGCGGCTTCGCTTACGTGATATTCTATAAAATACAAAAATTTATATGTTTTATAAAGAATTCAACCCCCTGTTCCCCTTTAAGGGTGGAATTTCAGAAATCCCATTCTAAGTATTACTTACACCTCATAAAAAATACAGCCTCCAAATGTCATGTCTCTAGGTCCAGTGGCTCAGGTTGTGCCTTGATGTAAAAGCCGGATAGGACTTTGAATTTTATATGTATACATTTTATACATACATATGCTCACGCCTGTATTCCCCGAAGGGGTAGGCAGAGGTGTTGTAATTTTCAACACCCACATTTCACCGAATATGATTAAGTGCCAACGTGACAGAGGGTGAGTCCATCGCCGTCTCAGGCACTATACATACGTCTTTGAATTATTTGTCAGACATATGCAGGTTTCCTCACGATGTTTTCCTTCACCGTAAAGCACGTGGTGTGAAATCACTGTACATAAGTTTTTAGAAAAACTCATAGGTACAGGCCCCGTTGGGATTCGAACTTGCGTAGCAGGCGACTGCACTAACCTCGAGGCCACCACGGCTCATTTTATGATTGATTTTTTCTTACTTTACCTGTTTAATAATATAAATTGTTCAAGTTATGTAAATAAAATATACTGGAAGTTCAAGGTATTAATACATTTTTATGAAATATAGCACGAGAAACAGCATTAAATACACCAGCTGTTACATTAAATCTATTTGACATAACACTGAAAAGTGGGTACCGTTGATCATCTGCCTACCCATTCGGGTACCTTACGACAAGCAGTAAGAATACACAAGTAATACGTTAAGCAAATTGTAAGTCCAAAGAAACGTAGGTGTGCAACCAGCCTAATCTTATATCGATCACGCTCTCCATCGACAGGTAATAAATCGGTTTGAAGAAAAATCGCTTTAAAAGTTAAGACTAAGTTCATTCGAATGAAAAGGGAACTCGAACAATGTAGCTTAGGTGTTTATTATACGGATAAGGTACAGTCGAGTTGAAGAACAGGACTAGAAAGGTGAAGGGGTCACAGGGAAGCATATGAAGACTTAGCACGTGTACCCCCCAATAGCGAACATTGCCGCAAGTAATTATTTATATAGGTTTAAACATAATTTTACTCTGACGATATTTTCCTCATTTGTATGAGAGCGTACAAAAGCGCCCCAAGCGGCCAGTGTACGAAATTCTACGTCTCCATACAAAAAAGCGTAAAGCACAGGGTCCAGTGCTGATGTTGGATGGAACGTATCAAAACCTATATTTGGGGCTCAGGAGGAACACCGTGAAGTTTAGTCGGTGCGAGTCCGACATAACTCTTCCAATGCCCCCGCGGCGATTGGTGTATCCAAAGTCAATTATCCTCTTAAATATCTACAAACATTTGCGTCATTGCGTTTTTTCCATCTGTAATTTCCCAGTATCAGCCCGGAATATATATTGTACCCGGTTAATGATAATAGGCTCGAAATCACACGTGACTTTATAAAAGTCTGGTGAAATGTGTGCATTGAGTACTCCTCAAATCTTTAAGGTTTGAGGAGCACTACGTAACGGTAAGTAACGGGCTTCTAGTTTTATCCAGATCGAAGATGTTTTATAGATCGAAAAAAGGCCTGAACTGCTTCTAGAAGCAGAAAAGAATGGTACTGTGCTGCTTATGCTCGACTTAGCAAGGAACTGCCACACCGCTAGATTTTCGGTACATATTAATTTGTAGTGCTCTCTCGAATTATCCCTAAACTCAATAGCACGACTCCTTGTCTCTGGGAACAACCCAATACCACAGAGGAATTACGTCGGTATTTAGGTCTAACAAGTTGTCGATGTTAAGAGCAGTCTAGTGTCACGTATCTAAGGCTTTGGTATTTCATTAGTCTGTGTTGTGTGTTCAAGAGCTGAAGGTGTCAGCTTTGTGTAATGGTGATCGGTATGACGATGGCTGGCATTCACGTCATACTTGTGAACAGTGTCCCCAAGTTGTTTTTGTTCACCTCATTTTGTACGGAACTTTAAAAAGCGCCCCAAACGGCGAGTGTAGGAAGTCTTTCTCGATAAAAGAGCTAGATAGCTCTATACATAAATAATTTTTCCTTTATAAGTTCCTGAGATTAGCGCGTTCAAGCAAACAAAAACTCTTCAGCTTTATATATTACTAGCGGATGTCACGCGGTTTCAACCGCGTAGTTCCCGTTCCCGAGAGAGTACGGAGATAAAATATAGCATATTGATAAGCGTTAATGTAGCATTTAAATGGTGAAAGAATTTATAAAATCGGTCCAGTACTTTTTGAGCCAATTCGTTATGAACATACTTACACACAAATCTTTCCTCTATATAATATTACTACTTATAGATCCCAACGTAAAACCAAGAATTCGGGACTTATTATAGCGGACCAGAGTGAATATACCCGATTATAGATATTTTGTAATATTTTTGAAATTTGAATTCGAACTGCGCCTATTGGCTTAATATTTCCAAAAGCAATATACTCATACGTGCAACTTATAATCTGGATTACTTCTATAAAAAATAGGTCTGGTGGATTATCAATAAACAAATTAAAACGCGGGCGAAGCCGCTAGCGGAAGCAAGTTGTAATATAAATTAATTATGTACTAGGAATGTACCAGTAAAGCAATTAGTGACACAAAAGATGTATTTTTGTGAGTAAATAGGAAGCGTTAACGTTAGTGGCACACCGGCGGGGAACGATATATCACTTTGATTAATTGCACTCGAATGATGACTGCTCATTTCTATGAAGTGCATTCAAAGGAGGCCATTATACGATGAAATTAAATAAAGGTTTTCCATTACTTATATAGCTATAGTAATGTCTGTCTCGTTGGTCTAGTGGTCCTGGGTTCGATCCAAGGGTCGGGGTGGGTTTTTGCATTTTTTGCATTCGCCTGCTACGCAAATGACGCAAGTTCGAATCCTAGCACAAGCACTGATGTAGGACTGGAATATTCTGTAAGAATGATCTGTCCAAGACAAACGTTATAATTTAAAATGTGAGAACTTGTTGTGACTTACTTTTACTATAAACTAGCGGACGTCACGCGGTTTCACCCGCGTAGTTACCGTTCCCGTGGGAGTACGGGGATAAAATATAGCCTATATTGATCAGTGATAATGTAGAATTCAAATGGTGAAAAAATTTATAATATCGTTCCAGTACTTTATGAGCTAATTTGTTACAAACATACGTACATATAATATTAGTCTTAAGTCTTACAGACTTATAAATTACTGTTACTGGATATACATTTTACTTTCAGCATTTTTTCATTATTAAAAATATGACTACTTCATTTTAAGTAAGACTTTAACTAACCTAGTTGCTTGTTTGGAAATTCTGTATTTCCAAAATTGATTGATTGAGGTTGAGGGGGGAAACATCATTGTTGATACTGTTTATACAGAAAATCGGAATAATTCCCGTGGGATATGCGATTGAAGTTAAGTATTCTAACGAAAAAAGTCAATGGGGAGTGATTGTGTAATTAAAGTTACTGCTTTGTCGCTGTCAAATAAAGTATTCATTCACATTTTGAGACCTTTTTTGTCTGATTTTAAATCAAAATCATACTCATAAATAAACATTATTTCAATTTCTATTTCATACTAGCTGTGCCCCGCGGTTTTACCCGCGTAGATTTAGTTTCATCCTTATGGTCGCGGAAACCTAATCTATACATCTATACAGATAAATAAAATTGAAGTGTCTGTTTGTAATTCCAAAATAACAGCTTTTCACTAAATGCATATGAAAGTATACACGCTACTGACACTAAAAAAAAAGTTTAAAATTTTTTCTCTGTCTGTCCGTCTGTCTGTCTGTCTGTCTGTTTGTTCCGGGTAATCTCCGAAACGGCTGGACAGATTTTAACGGGGCTTTCACTGGGAGGTAGCTGATGTTACAAGGAGTAACTTAGGCTAATTTTAATATATAAAAACAATGAAGATAACTCTAAGCGCCGTTTATTTATTTAAAATATTAGGGTTCCGCGACAATAAGGATGAAACTAAATCTAAAACTTTTAACTGAGAAAAAAAATTTAAAACTTGATTTTTTAGTGTCAGTAGCGTGTATACTTTCATATGCATTTAGTGATAAGCTGTTATTTTGGTATTACAAACAGACACTTCAATTTTATTTATCTGTATATATGTATAAATGTATAGATGTACAAATGTATAGATTTGGTCGTACTTCCTACTTAGCGACATAAATTTACTCTAAAATATACCTCTCTTCCTGGGAACCTTAAACATATGCCTTTATGTCAGGAATGTTAATACAATCCTTTCGCCAGTGCTATTTTATGGCAGTATTCTACCTTCCTTGGGTCCAAAGCCATCAAATCTAGCACAAACAGGGTTCCGTATTACGTGACGAACCCTTTGGATATGGGGAACTTTATGACCTGTTCCGATATTGACGTTAGTTATCGTTGGGTGAATGAGGAAGGGTTATGTGAGTAAAGGAGGGTTCTGTTTTAAATCATTTCGTAATACGTCAAAAAGGTCTTTAAGTTTAACGTACCTGTAATATATAAAGGGCGTAACAAAATTTAAGGATGAAAGGTATTAGGGTATATATATCAGTTTTGAAATGAAAAACAATTTTTTGAGTTATAATAAAAAAAAAACTCTGGACACCCCTAAGGATGTGAATAGCAAAAAAGAACAATTTAACTTTTTGGGCTATAATATTTTCTTCTCTCGTCACCCCTAAGCTTATGAATAGTAAAAAAGAAACGTTATCTTCTTGGGATACAATATTTTTCTTCTCTCGTCACCCCTATGCAAAATGTTTAAGTACCTAAGTACTATGACACTTTTTTTTCATCGTATAGACAAGATATATCTTAATTAACTCACTTCCCTATATAATGGTTGAGGAGGGCGATGGCTGGCATTCTCGTCATACTTGTGAACAGGTGCTGCTTGTGGGGGCTGGTCATCTCAAGCAACGCTTTTAGATATAAGTAGAACTACTAGACTTTTCTTTATGTTAATTTTTATCGACATTTGTGCATTGGAACTGTGTCCATGGGCTTACATTTCTCAAGTGATTAATTTGTTTTTTTTAAATTGTATAATATTTATCAAAGGAATAATTACCGAGTTTCTTGCCAGGTTCTTCTCAGTAAAAGCAACCTTCCGAACCTGGCATGTATAATCCTGTAAATTAATGTCATTCTGACGATTTGAAAGTACTTTGTAAAAGTCTAATCGAATAAAGATATTTTTGACTTTGATTAACACTGATATCGACTAATCTCATGAACTTTAAACGTATTATTAATTTTACTTACAAGTTTTACGTTACTTAGAAAGTTTTCGCATTTTCGGAAGGTATTTTTTAACAGAGGAGAACCAGGCAAGACACTCATGAACTTGCTCATTTCAAAAATATTACAAATTTTGATTTTTGTATTATGAAGATATTAGATTAGTTAGATTTTGATAATTGTACGTACGCTAAGTACGTCCAGACATAATGTATCTGCAAATTGCAGGTTTCACAAACCACTCATCCAACTCAGGCACCTTATCATCTCCCTGGCCTTAATCCCATGTATTTGGGGTCGGCACTTGATTAAACCCGATGTGGCTGATCACCTGATTTTTATACGAAGCGACTGCCATCTGATCTTCGCAACCCCTTTTTCGAGGAAAATCGGCAATCTGGGTTAAACCAGTTGTCAGACTCTGACTGACCTGTAACGATTACCAAAGATGTTAAATTGGCAACGACGAAGGCAACGATGGTTTTGTTCACCATAAACAAGAAATGTTTGACCTAAAATCGTAATAAATGTAGGGCATTGATACCTAGACTAAGTTAAGTACAAGTAGGTACAAATAATATATAACGAGCTACGTCGAGGCCTCAAATGTATTCAAGTTCTCTTCAAGTTACTCTTCAAGATAAAGAGAGTGGAAGCCACTTGCTTAGAAGTTTGTGTAACCCTAGTATTTCGGGTTACAAGTGTTGGAACATCCATATTAATTTAAAACTATTTTGTATGTATTTAATTGAGAAATATAGTGATATAAGTGGAGTCCAATCCTGATTGTGAAGTGTACGCGGATGAATGACAGACTGAGATGAATGTGGTTTTTGTTATACCTTCAAGTATGCTGCTATGTTTTCTCTATTTTATGATGTGTCTTAATTGGTTTAATGGCATGCAGATATAAGTAGAACTACTAGACTTTTCTTTATGTTATTTTTTTGTCGACATTTGTGCATTGCAACTGTGTCCATGGGCTTACATTTCTCAAGTGATTTATTTAGTTTTTTTTTTAAATTGTATAATATTTTTGAAAAGAGTAATTACTGAGTTTCTTGCCAGGTTCTTCTCAGTAAAAGCAACCTTGCGAACCTGGCGGTAGCATGTATAATCCTGTAAATCGTGTCATTCTGACGATTTGAAAGTGCTTTGTAAAAAGTGTTATCGAATAAAGATATTTTTGACTTTGACTTTGACTTTGACTAATTTGCTTGGTTAAATAAATAAATAAAAGTTGTATTATAAGAACAACTCTGCCTACCGCTGAGGCGTGTGTATGCAAGGTGTATGAAATGGTAAAATCTACTAATCTATGTGGCAAGATAATGCACTGGGTAAAATTTGGAAATATTCATTTTTTTCCCTCCTCTCTCAAATCTAAAGTCAGATTGTTAAAAACATCTCCATCATAGCTCCAACTTTGAGAGCCCTAAGTTTTCAGTTATCTTTCTTTAAAAGAAAACTTCGTCGACTCCACATTTCAGCTGAAATTTATAACTCTTACTTATAAAATAATAATGAGTGAAATTCGCGCCGACCTCGCTTATCTGATACGAAGTTGCGAAGTGTTAAATAAGTATTGATTTAAGCTTCTATGCTCAGGTTTAGATAAGTTTTTTGCCAATACGGGAGTTTGTAGGTGTGTATACTGTATACTCTATAAAGGTAACTAGATGTGCCCCGCGGTTTCACCTGCGTAGATTTTATTTCATATATGGCTCGCAGAACCCCTTTTTTTTTTTTATAAAAGTAGCCTAAGGTGCTTCTTGTAATATCAGTTATTAAATATCCCGATAAAATCGGTCCACCCGTTTCACAGATTACCCGGAACATACAGACATGCAGATTGACGGACAGACAGAGAAAAAACATAAAATTGTTTTATTTATTTGACGAACGTATATAATTTCATATGTATTTGGTGAGAAGCTGTTGTCTAATTTATTTATCTGTATCGAAATTTGAAACCTATTTGAACTCAGTAACTTCTTTGAAATTTACGGTGAACTTATATTTTCCTCAATAGAATGTCGTTTGCATTAATAATCACTTTTCGGCATAAATTATACCGTAAAATGGGGTATTTAATTTCCTCAGTCTATGGTTTCCTAAGGTTATCTCTGGCTTAACTATATCGGGCTTATTAAGATGAGCAACGTTATACGATCCTTCGTATTAAATAATTACCATCTACCATATATTATTTAATGGTGATCGATAGATGGGATTTCATTATTCAAGGTTGATTGCCTATCCGTATTTTGCATCTGAGAGGCACTTTGTTGATTATGCGAATCCAAATAGAGTCGAGCTAAAATTGTGTCTAATCAAAAAATGTGGCGTGGAGAAGAGATGAAGACAGGTGGTTTTAGCATGGATTATTAATTACTTCATTCTGTTTAATCAATTAACTTTAGCTTAAAAAAATATTGTTACCAATAAGGGCATGTAATTAAGGCCCCTTTCTTTCTACTATATTTAAAATAAATTACTGATTACTCGACAAAATTCTTAGAACTATCTGACTATTAGGATGTCTAGCAGGCACATACGCAATACGCGACTCTCACTAAAATGTTGCATCTCAGACTGAGGTTAAGGTGTAGCCTATCTGTTTTTAATACACGTACTTAGTCTTTGCCCTGTGATCGGGAGGGTGCGAGATTGTATTAATAAATTGTGCCAAATTGCAAAGTTGACACTCTCTCGGAAACTGAATATTTTATGAAGTGTCTCGATGAGATGAGTTTTGATGGTCTACTTTCTTTGCACGAGATTAGATTTGGAGGAACACTTTTAATTTGTTTTTAAACTTTACGAACCGCTGTGCCTTAGTGGTTTGAATAGATGCAACGCAGACAACGTAAGTTTCGATCTCATCGATCATTACCGTGTTAGTGCTAGCTCACTTTACGGTGAAGGGTTTTCTTTCATCGTGAAGGAAATTGTATTATACGATGGAGGACAGCGAAAAATCTACAATAATGCACTTTCTGCATACTGTACTCTCTAGAGGCTCTGTAGAGCCGTGGTGGTCGTGGGGTTTAATCAGTCGCAACCGAGGCAAGTGTGAATCACAGCGGCCTGTACCAATGATTTTTTTTAATACCTTAATTGTTGTAATTCGAAGAACTTAATCCTGAGTGGAAGGAATCACTGGCACCGGCGATTAAATTGGGTGATATATATACCTCTACCTACCCATGATCCTTCTGGGAAGGCGTGACCTAATATTACCGTAACATATGAATTACCCAAGTCGAAAGTCTTCAAAAATTGTGTGTTGTCAGTGATGGTCATCACTGACATGGCACAGAGACGTGGCTCATAAGCAGGCTCAAAGATACGCAGAGGCCGATGGAGAGGGCTATGCTCGGAGTCTCACTGCGCGATCAAATCAGAAATGAGGAGAATCGCAGGAGGACCTAAGTAACCGACACACTACACTCAAGTTGCAGTGGGCGGGGCACGTCGCTAGTAGAACCGATGGCCGATGGGGCCTAAAGGTCCTTGAGTGGCGACCGCGTACCGGCAGGCGCAATGTGCTACCCACATTGCCCCCAACGAGGTGGACCGACGACCTGGTTAGGATCGCGGGAGGCCTATGCCCAGCAGTGGGCGTGTGGCGGCTGAAATGATGATATGAATAAGCATTTAATTCATTGGTCCAGTAGTACAGCGTAAAGCGCTAAAGCCGATTATTGGGTTTTCATCTTAAATTTTTCAATAGCAGTCCGGAGCCTAGTGTCCAGTTAATGATAATAAACTTGCCTTCTATTACATGGGACTTCAACACAATCAGCGAATTGTGGTTTTACTATAACCTCTGTCTACCCGGGGAGCATTGAGTATACATTTAATTCAGAATAATAGTGACATTATGCCGTGGTGGCCTCGGGGTTAGAGCAGTCGCCTGCTACGCAAGCGACGCAAGTTCGAATCCCAGCGGAGCCTGTACCTATGAGTCTTCCTAAAAACTTATGCACAGTGATTTCACACCACGTGCTTTACGGTGAAGGAAAACATCGAGAGGAAACCTACATATGTCTGAAAAATAATTCAAAGACGTATGTATAGTGCCTGAGACAGCGATGGACTCACCCTCTGTCACGTTGGCACTTAATCATATTCGGTGAAATGTGGGTGTTGAAAGTTACAACATCTCTGCCTACCCCTTCGGGGAATACAGGCGTGAGCATATGTAATAGTGACATTATCATCATTAGACAACCTTCCAGCCGTTTATCGTTTGTAAACATTTACCCAAGCGTCGAGTCGAACCGCACAATGACAAACAAGTGCCGTCTAACATGTCGTTAACTATATGACGTATATTAATGGGTCACACAAGGTCAAACAATGTAATGATTAGGCAAGGTTACTGTCATTATATATGTAACCTTATTTAATCGTGAGGAATCCCGCATATGTCTAGGAAGTAATTCAAAGACTTATATACGAGTAATAGTGCTTGAGATGGCGATAGACTCATCATCGGGCACGTTGGCACTTAATCATCTTCGGTCATACCCCTTCGGGTAAACTTCTGGGATGGCGTGAGCATATCGTTATATAGGGAATCTGCTAGATAGATTGTCTGTGACATATAAAAAGGAAGTACATAATCAAAGGTTGTGCGTGCTGGATTAGTTTCTCCGGTCTCAGAAGGCTAGAATCCGAACCGGTGGTAATTTTTCAACGTTCATAAGTGCCTTGCCAGGGTCCAAACTGAAAATTATTCAGTTTCAGTTTCAGTTGTCGATAATACAATAAAATGAACTGAATAACCATATCCAAAAACTTTTTGCTCTAAACCACTTACGTTGACGCACATAAAAATATAAAATATCGCTTAGTTTGCATAGGTACCTTAACGGGACCATAATAGTTATATGTACTGTAACCTTTATAGTGTCATAAAACCAATATTACCTATTATTCTCTAAGCTTTATAATACATTACGCCGAAACATTTTATGAAACTACATAATAACCGACCATCGTAGTGAGCGTCGTACGCATGCGTGCTACGGCGTAGCTGTGCGTAGCGGTTAGGTCTACAGTCCACGGTCGCGTAGCTTCGTAGAGGCTGTAGCCCTAGACAAAGTAACATTCTCTCGCGCTTGCGCTAATAGAAACGATAAAAAAAATATGGGAATGACATAAATCAGTCACGTGACATATGTCATTCCCGTACATTTTGTAAGCGAGAGGATAATGTTACTTTGTCTACAGGCCCTGGAATATAATTGTTTTGTATGTATCGAGTAAAGAGTTTTTTTGTTTACTTGTTGGTCTAGTGATCGCCATTGTGAGACGCGAGGTTCTGGATTCGATCCCCGAATCGGGCAGTGTTAGCGAATTTTCCTTCTAAAATTTTCCAGTAGCAGGTGACAATAGGCTCGTCCCTTATAGAATTAAACATAACTGGACTATTAGAACATCCACATTACATTCTAACCTTGAGCCCTTATTTGAAAAGAACCTTGTGACGTCACGCACATGACGGGACACCTACTGGGAAAGTATATTTTAGAGAAAATTAAAAAAAAAAACTGTGTGTGTGTGTTAGTGTGTATGCATGTATAATTATATGAGCGTGACTGTGTATAAATGTGTGTGTGGAATGAATGTTATCGCTATAAAGCAACGTCTCTGTGGACGGTTACCCTTATTCATCCACGAGCCGTGGGAACCACGCTACGAGGATTGGACATATCTTCATTAGATATTGAAGTTTATTACGGGGGAATAAGGTTGTATATCCAACTGGGGTCCGCGCAGGTACTTAAAGTAGTTGGTGGATGTTATAAATGATTCGTTGCTCCTCTTTCTGTTCAAATATTTTGTGATTTGGGTCGTGTGTACTTTGAATTAGTTACTTGAAGTTATATTCCTGTGATCTGTGTTTTATCTTAAATAAATATGTCGTGGGAGTCGTTTGGAAATATGTAGCGCGGTTTTTCCTTTTATTTTTGTTCAACTAGCTGTACCCCGCGATTTCACTTGCGTAGATGTAATTTAAACCCTAATATTAAAAAGTAGCCTATGTTACTCCTTGTTACATTAACTATCTGCCGGTGAAAATCCCGTTAAAAATGGTCCAGGTGTTTCGGTGATTATCCAGAACAAACTGACAACGGACAGACAGACAGACAGACAGACCGAGATTTTTTTAAATTGTTTTTTTATTTGAGTATCCTATGGCATTACAAACAGACACTTCAATTTAATTTATCTGTATAGATATAGATATTAAACAGCGCTAACACAAACATATTTTAAAAATACACACGTAGCAATACTCGAATAAAATTATTCAAATATGACACCGCATAAGTCCCGCGTAAAACCTAGTACACACGAAGTAAAATGATTCAAATATTCAGTGTGGTGTAATCCGGCCGGATCTGATAATGTTGTCACATACTATAAAGCTCGGTTCACACGTATTATGCCACGTGTCACTTATCATTACCGTTTTGTGTGGAGGTGACGGAAAAATGTATTGTATTTTGTACCCTACTGTGGGTATTCAATAAAGATGTACCCATCATTTTAGGCGCTTTTAGTTGTTGTTCGGAGAACGAAATTGGATTTAAGTCAAAAAAAATTCTATCTGGTATCTATCTACCACCTAATGAGCAATATATACAGATAAATGAAAATGCAGTGTCTGTTTGTAATTTCAAATGAACAGCTTTTCACTTAATGCCTAATACATACGCTCACGCTTGTATTCCTTGAAGGAATAAGCAGAGGTTGTAATAACAACACCCACTTTTCACACAAGATGTTTACAAGTACCAACGTGACAGATGTCGTCGTCTCAGTCACTATACATACGTCTTTGAATTACTTCTCAGACATATGCAGGTTTCCTCACGATGTTTTCCTTCACCAATGTAGGTAAGTTTGTAGTAAAACTCATTGGTACAGGCCCCGCTATAAAATATGAAATTATATATCTAATACCTTAAAACGAGCAATCTATACAGAAAAATAAAAATGAAGTGTCTGAATGTAATTTCAAATTTACAGCTTTTCACTAAATGCGTCTGTATTTTTAATTAATATTTGGTACTCACATAAATAACCAATCTAAAATCTTCTCTGTCAATAAAAAAAAAATGGTTGCTTAACTTCTCTGATCGAATCAAATCAAATCAAACCAAAAGTTTTATTCAACATAAGGGACACTTGGAACACTTATTGAACGTCATTTCTCTTACTTAATCATCATCATCTCCCTGGCCTTATCCCATACATTGTTGGGGTCGGCACTTGATGCAACCCGATGTGGCTGATCACCTGATTTTTATACGAAGCGACTGCCATGTGACCTTCGCAATCCCATTTTAGAGGAAAATCTGTGATCTGGGTTAAACCAGTTGTCAGATTATTTTTAGGCCTCCGACTGACCTGTAACGATTGCCAAAGATGTTAAATTGGCAACCGGGACCGACAGCTTAACGTGCTCTCCGAGGCACGGAGGGAACTCGGGCGTTCACCCATCCAACTACTGGCTAGGCGTATGGTTGCTTAACTTCGCTGATCGAATGATATGCACAATAGCAATTGTACTTGGACTATATTCCTAACTGCTTATAGATCTTATATTTAAACTGAGGTGACTTACAAATAACGGCTAATTTAAGTATCAAGTTGTTATTTCGACATCGTCATTCGATATTAATTAATTTGATTCAATTCATCGTATGTTCGCGTCATTATAAAGTCAGTGGTAGACGAGACGCGCTAATATTTGTCCTGTGAAGGTTTCACGAGAGTGTAAGCTAAGCCTTATTTACCTTTCACTTAGATTGTTAAGCAAATTAGGACTCTATTGATCTTGTGGCAGGAAGTGAGTTTGATTGCTTTACGTATCAATAATGGATACGTTTAGTACAAGTGTACATTTATTACTATTTTAATATTGAACCTTAACGCTAATGAAACTAAGTCGAGAATTCCATGAGGGAATGGATACACCGTTTTAGTAATTGGCTGTATTCAATTATCGAACCACTGCGTTTGATATAAGGACTAAAATCGCTAGCAGGATGAGTATAAAAAGGAACGTTTTTGCATTTTCTACCGATGTCTGTTTGTTTACTATCGTTGCAAATTGCAAGTTCCAAGCAACTTTTCTCAACTCTACATTTTTCTGAGTCCGTTGAATTTAAATTAAAAAAAAAAACAACTACGTACCTATTGAAACACAACGAACGTAATTTTTAGACCTGGGGGCCCTACTATAATCGTTAGGGAAACGATAGGCCCCCAGCTGTATGTACCCTGTATTCTATAAGATTTCTCAGCGTCGAGCTTCAATCATAAGAATTTGATACCTATTGCATACACAATAAAGTTAAATTTCGTATGTTTGAAAATGACACACGACAAACCTAAAAAATAACGCGGCGTCTTTAAAAAATTACGTTTGTTGTGCTATTTTATATTTGTATGAGAAATTGTATGGGGCAATATCTCATACAAAATATTGTGGCTAGTGAGACAAAAATGATGCAAAGCTCGTGATAAGGGGAAGCAGGCACTGGGGCCTTACCATGAGCTATTATTGCCATGATAGTTTCACTCATTCATGAGACAGATGTATGTGACGTGCAAACATCTGTCACTGTCGCACAACTGAATTAACATTGCAGTAATAGCTCATGGTTGGGCCCCTGAAGTTCCTTAGTATCTGTATTTCTAGAAGCCTAAAATGCCCTTGTGATCAAAACCTTTATTTTAACACTTCATCAAATTTTATAAATTTATAGTATTAACATATATACTTTTATAGTATTAACATATATATGCTCACGCCTGTATTCCCCGAAGGTGATTAAGTGCCAACGTGACAGATGGTGTCTATCGATGTCTCGGGCACTATTCATACCTACGGCTTTGAATTACTTCTCAGACATATGCAGGTTTCCTCGCGATGTTTTCCATCACCGTAAAGCACGTGGTGTGAAATCACCGCAGATACATTTTTAGAAAAAGTCATTGTCACAGGTCCCGTTAGGATTCGAACTTACGTCGCTTGCGTATCAGGCTGTTCAAACCCCAAGGCCACCACGGCTAATTTTCATTTAGTATTCAGTACTGGAAATGTGCCTGAGAGACCAAAACATCCCACCATCTGTCACGTTGACAGCTGTTCTTAAAGTACATAGTCCTTTTCCCAAACCATTCCCCCTTGGTGAACCCTTGTCGAAAGACTACAAGATGAAACATAAATGTAAAGTAACGAGGTCACAATACATCAATCGCCTGACGAAACGAATTCCAAACAAAACTATACATATTTATAATGGGATCGAGAACATATCACATAGAAAGCGCGCTTAATACACGCAAACATTCGTTTAGTAACGGAAATGAGCTTACCCAGATATATCACTGCGTACGTCGAAAACCATCGCTGAAAACACAACCTTATCACCGTTAAAATAAAGTACAAGCGCAAACAAGTACAGATAAAAATCCTTGCTACGATATTGTAACCCTAATTCCATACCCCCAAAGAACAATTTTGTAGGCACGTCGAAATCCGCATCGGTGCGCATCGCGGGAATGCAAGCAATTAGGTACTTTTATATTGCAGATAATGTTTAAATTAAGAATTCATAACTCACCATCCGTTGTAGATGTTATATTCATCTTGACACTAGAAAGTAGCTCGATTAAAAAAACACTGTCACGAAGAGTTCTGAAGTTCGAAATTTAAATTTGTAATTCTGAGATGCGGTGTCCCTATTCCAAAGGTAGACCAATATTAAGAGGTATACTAAAACACTTTTCACAATGCCTATGTTCTATAGACCGTGATGGGTGACAAATGGCGCACTCTAAACGTTATCTGTGCCGCCCTATCTGGGAATCGCCGCACGCCTGACTGCGGTTTCGCCGTATTGCGGATATCTAAGGTGTAAATCAACACTGGCTTAAAACCAAGAGGCACTTCAATTCACTCGAAAAAAAAAAAGGAAGATGCTTCGAAATTCGAACGTTCGAATGCACACGGTCAAACGTCAACTATTGGCGCGAACTCTTGACAGATGATTGATTCCGCGTTTGAACTGTCAAACACTGCACTTCACTCAAATATTACTGAAAAGTACGCTTTATAGTCTTGACACGTTCTTTGAAGAGTTAGGAAGCACTTGGGAGCCAGCAATTAGCAGAGAAGATGCTACTTTGCGAGCAATCCGAAGCTTTTTGATAGTGTAACGACAAAACAAATAGTCCGGAATGAGTGAGGGCCGCACATGCGCAGAACGGAATGCCGTATGCGTACATTGTTAAGCCGCGGCTACGAACCGGTAGGCCTAGGATTTGGGATTACGTATTTTTATTAAAATATTATTTTTCAGTATACATTTTAAATTAAAGAGGTTAATAACTAGGTACACAGAGAGGCTTAGACAAGGGACTAGCGATACATTTAATAAAATAAAATATAAGTAATATGAGAATAATTAATGAATTTGGTTTACATTTTTGGCAAATTTTATTTTTGGATGTTGCTTTTGTTATTTTACAATCTTAATTTTTTTTACGTAAAAAGTTTATATTTAACAATTTTTAGAATGTTTTAATTTTTTTGAGTTGGTTTATACAATTTAGTTAAATATCATCTGAGTAATAATATTTTCACAAAAAACTTATTACTTTACTTGATTTTTAGTCTTAAAAACATGTCTAGACATTGTAATGTAAGCTTAGTAGGATCACCAGTGGAGGCTTACCGGATTAATTTGAATAATTAATCCATTACACTAACAGCCTTAAAAATAAATATATAAACTAAAATAACCTAAAATATAATAACCTAAAATATATTATTAAAAGGAGTCCCTGTAGGCAAGGTTCCGAAGATACTGGCAGCATTCCCCCTCTGAATAGCTAAACTAACCTTACTGTGTCAAAAGCACGTATTATTTATTTTAGGACGAAATTATGACTACTAAGGGAAAGGTTATATTTAAGACTAGCTAGCCCGTGGTTTTACAGGAAACAAACAGACAGACAGAGAGACAGAGAAAACATATAGAAATTGTATTTTTTGGGTCTGTACCGTATAAACTTTCATATTCATTTAGTGAAAATCTGTTTTGGAATTTTAGAATTACGAACGAGATACTTCAATTTTATTTATCAGTATGGATGTATAGATATACTCAACTCAAATATATCTTTGTTTGATTAGACTTTATACAAAGTACTTTCAAATCGCCAGAATGACACAATTACACAGGATTATACATGCTACCGCCAGGTTCGGAAGGTTGCTTTTACTCAGAAGAACTTATAATATAATATAGATTTCTTTATCGGTATTTTTTTAAATTTTAAAACAAATTGGTGGTTTTTACCCATGTGTACGTAACCCTATGCCCGCTGCGGGCGCACGTAGCGCACCTCTTCAGATATTTATCCGCCTGGTGACGGATACCTGACTCACATACGAATATTTACATATTTTTACAACCCGCGGTTATTTCATTCTGCCTTTGACCCCTACTCGTTCTAAATACAAATTTTCTTACCCTTTTTTCGTCTTTGCATTAAGGCAAAACAGGTGTTCCAAGGCTTTAATTTGATAGGTTGTGCGCACACGCATGGAAATCAAGCAAGCAAAAAAAAAATGTATTACCTATAGATACTCTTGACTGATATATAAAGCTGAAGAATTTGTTTGTTTGTTTGAACGCGGTAATCTCAGGAACTACTGGTCCGATTTGAATATTTTTTTCAGAGTTATATACCCCATTCATCGAGGAAGGCCAATAGGATATATATCATCACATTAGAAACCGCGGGTTAAAGGGCAGAAAATTACTACTGTGCATTTAAGGCGCATAACTCATGAAGGCTCCATGTATAATAATTATATAGAAAATTACCATCAGTACGTAAACTAGCCTTCTGGGAAGAACCAGGAAAAGCACAGCTGGGCATCAAATATATCAATAAAAAAATATGAGATTTAAATACATACCCCACTAAATTTGTAATTTTGAATATTAATGTATTCTAAGCTAATCACACAATCACCACGGTCTTTTACATACATGTGCTCACGCCTGTATGGAATATACAGAAAGAAGAAGGAATACAGAAGAAAGACGAAGGCAGTAGTGTACTGATAGTACACCTACATTGTGCAAATTATTTTAAGTGTTTATGTTATAGGGAGGCGAGGCTTGCCATTATCCTAGAACAAATCTAGATTCCGGGATGTGACTGGGAAATTACAGATGGAAAAACAATAAAATTCTACCCGACCGTAGATCGAACCTAGGACCTCATGTTCCCCTGTACCACATGCAACTACTAGACTAACCTGCCTCGTTAGGACTTTAAACCATTAGAAATAATTATTAAAATGCAATCAAACCAAAACAAATTTTCTGTATCACTACACTTTAAAAGAAAAATAAAGTTATAAAACTCGATAGCCGACAAAGGTCGGGCTCCGGTAACTTATCGATGTTTTAAACAACACTAGCAACTCACACACGAGTTTTATTTGCTCCTAGTGTTGTTACGTACAAGTTTTATCGATAAACTCTACAACTTGCCAAAGTAGCTTGGGGATATTTTCCATTTGCATACAATGATGTATTTTTACCGATTTCGTGAAAGAAGGTTCTTTATTTTAATCTATATCTATACAGATATATAAAATTTAAGTGTCTGTTTGTAATTCCAAAGTAACAGCTTTTCCCTAAGTACGAGTATATACGGTAATGACTTGATTTTTTTTATTTTTCATTTCTCTGTTTGCCTGTCTGTTTATTCCGGCTGATCTCCGAAACGGCTGGACCGATTTTAACGGTACTTGCACTGGCAGATAGCAAATTTTTCAAGAATTAGTATTACAAGAATTAGTAGTACAAGTATTAGTAGGGTTCCCATGCAATTAACTCTTCCGAGGTAAAACTGTGGGGCACAGCTAGTTATATATACGACTAGCGGTGCCCTGCGGTTTCACCCGCGTAAATTCAGTTTCATTCAAACTTTCATCCCCTATTTTATCCCCTTGGGGGTACAATTAATCAAAATCCTTTCTTAGCGGATGCCTACGTCATAACATCTACCTGCATGCCAAATTTCAGCCCGATCCGTCCAGTGGTTTGGGCTGTGCGTTGATAGATCACTATGTCAGTCAGTCAGTCAGTCACCTTTGAGTTACATATAATATATGTATATTATATCTATAAAGTATAATAGTAAGTATAAGTATATCTATAAAGGTTATAGATATACGTACTAATCTATACAAATTAATAAAATGGTGTCTGTTTGTAATTCCAAATCAATAGCTTTTAACTAAATGCATATGATGGTACTTTCTATTTCCAAAAAATACTTGGGATACATTGCCCCAAATATAGGTTTTGACACGTCATCGCTTGACCTTGCGTTTTGCGCTCTTTTGTATGGAGACGTAAAACTCCCTACACTCGCTGCTTGGGGCTCATTTAACGTTACCATACAAAATTAGGATAATACGCAGGCAATGTCGTCACCGTAAAAATAAGTCATATCCTATTCTTGGGGCACAGAACAGCCGCGTTATTCACTAAGGTTTCACAGCGTCGAACTCGACGAAGAGCGTTGGTTTCAATCATAGGAAATTGATACATAATACAAAGAGGATAAAGTCCAATTTCGTATCTTTAAACACAACACTCAACGTCACTCGAAAAACCTTAGTGTATATCGCGGCTGGAGATTCTCTTACCGACTAATACGTAACTTCCTTTTTTATACCTGCACAAATTACCAGTCATGCAAGCCGAATTGGCTGATGTTAACATTTTTCACATTAAAACCTTGCATGAAACGAGTAAAAATAGTTAATTAACTTGCCATTCCCATATGCAGAACAAAAGCGCCAGCGTTATTTTTTAACAATACCAGTCAAAAACTGAAAACACGAAGCGCTATCGCTAGTTACAGGGAAATGGAATCGCACAGTTTGTTCGCGACATATTACTAGCTACTGTCCGCGATTTCGGGTGGAAAAGTTAGATAGATATATATTCCATTTATTCGTCGCTATAAACAATACTTAAGACGTTACTATGACGCTAACTTCAACCCGCGATTGATCTTAGCGTAATCATCCACCCAGCCTTCCTGAATAAACGGGCTATTTAACACTGAAAGAGTTTCTCAGATTGGATCAGTGCTTCTTGAGATAGCGCGTTTAAACAAACAAACTCTACAGCTTTATATATTAGTATTGATAATAATAAGTTCCGTCAGCGGCTTCGCATAGTATAACACTATTTTAATGTATTGGTGATTTTTTCTTGAAATTTTCTGAATAGTCTTGAAGATGATATTCCACATACAAACTTACACACATCGGCGATGGCCTCACCATCTATCACGTCAGCATCTAATCTTCTTCAATGAAAAGCGTTTATTGTAACACTTCTGACTACCCCTTCGAGGACCCTTTTAGGAACGTGTGAAGGCATCAAAATCCAGTATTAACTGACCTCACATTGCATAGGCTTTCGATACAGTGATGGATTAATAAAACTGGATATTAAACTTATCGCTGTGCGTACGAGCCCAGGTAGTTCGCGTGTCAAGGTACATTAATTAAAGTGCCAAGCCGTTATTAACTTCAAGTTGGTCGTCAAAACGCGACTTAATTATTAAAAAAGATGCTTTATTAATGTTTGGATAAGATTCGTAGTACTTAAGTGACTAAAGTGATTTCATTAATCGTGAGGAAATGTACCCAGATTACCGATTTTCCTCGTTAAAGGGGTTGTGAATGTCAGATGGCAGTCAGAACAGCCGAACAGGTTGAATTGTAAACAGTAAGGCCAGGGACATAACGATGGAGGATGTACGTATGCCTGAGACGGCGAAGACTCACCATCTGTCACGTTCGCATCTTCTCTGAAAAATGGATGTTGTTATTCCACCTCTGCCTACCCTTTGGGGAATACAGGCGTGAGCATATATATGTAGGTATCATATCTATGATCTAGAGTTACTTTTAGAACTCCCAATGAAACTACTTAAGTACTTAATTGTTTTTTTCGTAGCTTTGCCTGAATTCTGATTAGGCACTTTACTTACTTAGATGTTAAGTTAGCTTCAAGTTTCAAACTTTGAAAAGGCATTTGGCTATGCTACAGCTGAGTTTATACACATGTCAATAACTTATTATTTCTTGATATTTACAGTTCACACTTCTATTGCATAATATTTGGAAAATATATTTCAAGTCTTACTGAAGTGCTTTGGCTTACTCCTTTCATAGGCATGAAAACATTTTAGTTCTAACGTTTTTCGACAGATGGCAATAGTTTCGTTCAGAGTTAAAAGATAAAATTTATCACAGAATTAATAAATAACTAACAAAACCTAGAAAATATTTATAACTAGCTGTGCCCTGCGGTTTCACCCGCGTAGAGTTAATTTCATAATTATCCCGCGGGACCCTTATGTTTTTTTAATATAAATTACTCCTTGTAATATTAGCTATTCACCAGTGAAAGTCCCGTTAAAATCAGACGTTTCGGAGATTAGCCGGAACAAACAGACAAACAGAGATTTTTTTTAAATTGGGTTTTCTACATCATGCATTCACTTCATGCACTCATATGCATTTGGTGAAAAGCTGTTATTTTGGTATTACAAACAGACACTTAAATTTTATATATCTGTATAGATTTCTAAATACGTTACGAAATTCGTCGACGCTTAATCATGTCAAAACCTATATAATAACACTAGCTGTGCCCCGCGGTTTCACCCGCGTAGATTTAGTTTCATTCTTATTGTCGCGGAATCCTAATATTTTTGATAAATAAAAGTAGCCTAAGTTACTCCTTGAAACATCAGCTACCTACCAGTGAAAGTCCCGTTAAAATCCATCCAGGCGTTTCAGAGATTACCCGGAACAAACAGACAGACAGACAGAGACAAATTTTAAAACTTGGTTTTTTAGTGTCAGTAGCGTGTATACTTTCATATGCATTTAGTGAAAATCTGTAATTTTGTATTTACAAACAGACACCTCAATTTTATTTATCTGTATAGATATAGATGTTGTACTGTATATATACTAAGTTTAATGCACAACTAGCACACAAATATTGGACGAATGAAGTGAGCCGAAAGTGTCACGTAGTCCGTCATTATCGCAGTACCTTACATTTGTATGTAAAGCGTTGTCTTCGTCACAATCAGCGAGGCCTAATCAGGATAGTCAACGTGACGTCATGTTTACTAATCACTCGACAGTAATTCGTGACAAAAGCCAATGATTCTCAAAGTGTTACCCCGAATAATAAAACAAAACATTTATTTTATTCTGATTTCGAACTAGTGAATGCAGTCTTAGTACTCTCTCTCAATATGTTTATTGTCTCTCGTTTTTATTTGCTATGTGTATCTTTAAAAAAAATATGATTAATAAGATAAGAGATTAATAGGACTCTATAAGTATAAGTGTAGATATAATGTAATTTTTACAACAGCCGTTAAATTCAGGTTTTCCTCAGACAAAGAAATAATATTAATTTTTGATCTCAGGCTTTTTTGTACACACATTGCTTTTTTGCTGTTTATACTTGCTATTGTATTTAGTTTCTAAACCTCAAATATTATACATCTTCTAACTAATTGGCTTCATAAAAAATCTGTACCTACTTACCGCGACTTCAAATTTATCATAATTTAGAATAATTTTATTAAGACGATATTAAATTTTTTTTCAACGTATATTATAGCTCTTTTCGTGATAAATGTAAGTTAGGCTGTTGGATACAATTTTACATAAAATCTAACAGCATACCTACGCTTTTGGACACTAAAAACTTTTAACTGCAGACCTTTCCAGCAACAAATCTAACCAAGGAACTCTAAAAATTCGTACAGAACCAACGAAAAGTACCGTCGATAAATAAAATTCGTAAATAAACGAAATGAGGCCAAGCTCGTATTAAACGCAACCAACTATGCGTAGAAACCATTGTATCGAATTGTGTCGCGTCAATTACTGGTACAGTACCTTCTTTTTATAATCTAATGAATACAAAAGCGGCAATGCATGATGAAGTGTTTTATTCAGCGGTAATTCTTGTCGGTTTGTGGGCTAATGTGGTAGCGGTATAAAGGGTAGGATTGCGTGATTGTCCCAGAAAGTATAACACGTTAAGTAGGTAGGTCGGCAAAGTAAGGTTAATTTTCAATTGCTCATATTTTATATTTACGATAAAGAGCAAAGTTCGCCGACTAATAGACATAAAACTATGGTCATGACATAGCGAGACGACGGCTGAGATTAATGGTAAAGGTCTTTCGCTGTTTAAATGGGAATATAATTGGAGTAAAAGTTTGACTTTGAGTGACATTGCCGAAATAACTGCTGAAGACAAAAAAAATATAAGTACTAAAAAAATTCAATATGCTCATGGTGCTCCGAGAAATGTCCCTAAAGTAGAGGTGAAGTACTTTTTACTAACCCTTTTTACAAGGAAAATCTGTAATCTGGGTTAAACCAGTTGTCAGACAGTCTTAGGCCGACCTGTAACGATTGCCAAAGATGATAAATTGGCAACCGGGACCAGCGGCTTAACGTGCTCTCAGAGGCATGGAGGGAACTCGGGCGGTCACCCATCCAACTTGCTTGGGCTGCGGTAGCTTAACTTCGCTGATCGAATGATATGGGCAATAGCAACTGTGCCACGAGCTTTTCGAAGTGAAACGAAACCAAATTATTTTATTTATCACACACAAATGTGTTTGTACAAAATGATGTATGGCGCAGTGGTGTACATAACCGATTCCGTTATAACACCAGTTTCCGAACTAATCCCCTGTGTGGGAAATTTGTCGCGTCGAGACAAACTGTTGTTGACTCCTGCAAACTTGTGAGATTTGTTGTTCTTCACCAAGTTTGTTGCTTAAACAAAATGTTCGCGACCCCCGAACTAATATGAATCGCCCAACTATCGTGCAATCAATAGTTTTATCACAAGTTTGACCTTTTACGAGACATGCCAACTTTTGGAGTGTGTACGAACTAATTATATCTTATTGCATACAAGCTTTTCGTTCGCGACTTTGTCTACGTATTAATTGAAATTACCTGGATTTTCGTTTCCTAAAAATTAAACCTAGCTAGTCAAAGTCAAAGTCAAAGTCAAAAATATATTTATTCGATTAGACTTTTACAAAGTACTTTCAAATCGTCAGAATGACATTAATTTACAGGATTATACATGCTACCGCCTACGAAGAACCTGGCAAGAAACTCAGTAATTACTCTTTTCAAAAATATTATACAATATTAAAAATACAAAGTAAATCACTTGAGAAATGTAAGCCCACACAGTTCCAATGCACAAATGTCGATAAAAATTAACATGAAGAAAATTCTAGCAGTTCTACTTATATCTAAATGCTACTACTAGATCTAGATCGAAACACCCTTCATAATACATTGTATGAAAATCGTTTCAGCCATTTCTAAGATTCAGATTATATCCATAACATATATACAATAATTACTCGTTTAAAGTAATTAGATTATTTAAAAAATATGCTCGCGCCATTCCAGAAGGATCCCTGGAAGTGTAAGCAGAGGTACTGTAACAATACCCACTTTTTACCGTAGATGAGTAAGGGCCGATTATTCAACGATTCCATTACTAAACTTCGCCTAAGATAAATCTTGGTTTCTTTATTTAATTTTATACCATCTACTTTTAATTTTATAACACTACAAATCATCATCATCTCCCTGGCCTTATCCCATGTATTTGGGGTCGGCACTTGATTCAACTCGATGTGGCTGATCACCTGATTTTATACGAAGCTACTGCCATCTGACCTTCGTAACCCCTTTTTTGAGGAAAATCGGCAATCTTAGTTAAACCAGTTGTCAGACTTTCTTAGGCCTCCGACTGATCTGTAACGATTGCCGAAGATGTTAAATTGTCAACTACATTACTCAATCAATGTCATTTACATACTATTTCACTACAAATATACATATACAAAAAAATAACAAATTATAAACAACTGAATTTAAATCCTTGGTTTGAAAGTTCTATCTCTTTTTGTGATACGGATTTCAAAAAAGAATGGAATTTAAGTTATAATCTGACAGACAGAGTCGCGAGCAAGCGCTCTTATAGATTACGAGGGATGAAAAGTATCTCATGTTTTCAATTATATCCAATTTCTCTTACTTAACTTCGCTTTATTAAAGATTTGCTTGAACAAGATATTCGTGTAGCAGCGTTTCTCCCCTCGCTCATAGATGGCGCTTCTCGCTAACAAATGTGAAGTTTGAGTACAAATACACGAGAACCTAAATCGCGCCATAAGAGTTTTCAAGCGCATTGCAGTATATATACAAGTTTCCAACTAGAACAGAGGAGCCGCGGTTCCCCAGGCATGACACCCGCCTGGCTGGAAGATCTTCCCTTTGCTGGGGATGAGCATGATCACTCGCTCTCCCCACAGTGGTGACCCCGTTGAACCTGAACATCAACAACCTTCGCATCATTCTCCTCGCAACCATCAGCAGCAGCAGCAGTCACACAGCAAGCCAGCATCGAGTATCTACAGGTCCATTACAGCCGACGCACCGCGCTACTGGTCCTGGCACTCATCTCTCCACCGACCCCGCACGTCCACCTCACGCAGCCCACGCCGGACGCCTGCTCATCGCTCCACGTGGCACGCCTGCGCTGAGTCTGCTGGACTCGGTCGGCATCTCCGCTCAGTCTCGACTCACCGCAGACTTCGAAGCACCCTGGCCCTTGCAAGCTATCTCAAGCACGCACTGCACGCACACAACGAAAAGTGGATCGACCTTCGGTCTTGGAGGGGAGTGATGTAGCAGCGTTTCTCCCCTCGCTCATAGATGGCGCTTCTCGCTAACAAATGTGAAGTTTGAGTACAAATACACGAGAACCTAAATCGCGCCATAAGAGTTTTCAAGCGCATTGCAGTATATATACAAGTTTCCAACTAGAACAGTTGGAGCCGCGGTTCCCCAGGCATGACACCCGCCTGGCTGGAAGATCTTCCAGCCAGGCGGGTGTCATGCCTGGACATTAAGACATTCATTTATTATCGGCGCATACTGTGTTATACAGATAAATAAAATTTAAGGATCTGTTTGTAATTCTAAATTGACAGCTTTTCAGTAAATGCATACGAAAGTATATACGGTATTTACATTAAAAACGTTTAAAATAAAATTAAATCAAAAAGTTTTATTCAATACTAGCTGTACCCCGCGGTTTCACCCACGTAGATTTAGTTTCATCCTTAGTGTCGCGGAACCCGAATATTTTTAATAAATAAAAGTAACCTAAGTTCCTACTTGAAACATCAGCTACCTGCCAGTGAAAGTCCCGTTAAAATCGGTCCAGCCGTTTCAGAGATTACCCGGAACAAACAGACAGACAGAGAAAAAATTTAAAACTTGGTTTTTTAGTGTCAGTAGTGTGTATACTTTCATATGCATTTAGTGAAAAACTGTTATTTTGGAATTACAAACAGACAATTCAATTTTATTTATCTGTATAGAAGATGTATAGATGTAGGCTTCCTCACGATATCTTCCTTCACCGTAAAGCACTCGTGAAATCACTGCACATGAGTTTTAGATCTCATTGGTTCAGGTCACTGGGATTCGAACTTGCGTCGCTTGCGTAGCAGGCGATTATCAAACCACCACGACTATTATTCTTAGTTCAAACATTAACTGTTTAAGACCCAATACCTGTCAAAGAACCCATTTTCTTTGAAATAACTAAACCATTAACGCTAGCGATTAGTTGTCGAGATTAGAAGCACTCATACAATACCTAGTGGTATGTTTAACCTAGATTTACTTATCAGATCTTGAACCACAGGCATATATCTGGGACAAGTAAGGGTGCACTTACACCCTTGTTAAATGGGGAATGTAATTTAGTTATTGCTTTGCCCTTATTTTAGAACACAACAATAATAACTTTAAATAACTACTTTTTCAGTATATTATATTTAAACTATTATTAAAACAATAAAAATAAAGAGCCATGGTGGCCGTGGTTTCAGTGGTCGCCTGCTACGCAAGCTACGTAAGTTCGAATTCCAGCGGAGCCTGTACCAATGAGAAACCCAAGTGAAACAGTGGAGCACAACTATCTTTAATGCTACTTTATCCGTGACTAAAATTTAACATACATACATACATATGCTCACGCCTGTATTCCCCGAAGGGGTAGGCAGAGGTGTTGTAATTTTCAACACCCACATTTATAAAATTTAACTAGTAATGTTACTAGGTACGTTATCCGTGTCGAAGTTTTGATAGGTATTAATACTTGCTATAAAATATTGTTAACTCGATACACTATAAACACAGTATAAATATAAGCTTTATATGCAGTAAGGAATCTAAGAACAAATCATTCAAAATGACACACAACGAGATTATAAGCAGAATCGCAGCAGCGTCAATAAGGGATGTCACGTCGTGACCGATCGCGCATACGTCATTTACATATTTTATTAAAACGAAGAACTTACATTATTTTGATAGTAAAAAAAGAATGCTGGTCAATAGGTATGCCGTATGAGGAGTCGCAAGCTCGAATCCCAAGAGGACTGCACCAATGAGATTTTATAAAAACTTATGTGTTTGTGATTTCACACCACTTGCTTTGCGGTGAACGAAAACATCGTGAGGAAACCTGTATACGTCTGAGAAGTCATATAAAGACGTATGTATAGTGCCTGAGACGGCGTTAGACTCACCATCTGGCACTTAATCATCTTCGGTTAACAGTTCTGCCACCCTTCGGGGATTACAGGCGTGAGCATATTTACAGGACAGCCCTCCACAATAGAGCAATCGTTCTTATTTAAAAAAATCGCCCTTAATTCCTTACTGCTTTGAAGGTTATATTTATACTGTAGCATAAGGTAACATAAGCCGTGTTAGGAGTTTCCTATGCAAGCCTTCTATATGGTTCTAGCGGTAAGGTTCTGGAGCAACTTATTACTTCAATGTTTAACGAGTTCCAAACCGCAGTGAGTCGGCTATCGACACCATGTTACCTTGTTGTGAGTTTTATTGCCACTACATTACGGTATATTTTCCAATGTTAATTCATACTGCAGAGGTTGTTAGTTAATTTGACATAAAATTTTAAGTAAGTAAGGCGCTATGATTAAGTTAGGCTTGTCTTGAGCTGGGGTCTTACCATGATCTTATTGCCATGATAGTTTGATCTATATTATGAGATAGATGTATATGACGTGTATGCATCTGTCACTTCTGAGAAGAACCGGCAAAAAACTCATGATATATACTAACATACATCTTTGAGCTGGGTACAAAATAGGAGCCTTGGCAACCCGGGTATTGGATTGCTAAATGCTATTTCGGTAGTTAATTTAAAAACTGCCCTCGCAATTTAAGAGTCAACACAATATGGCCGCTGTAATAAGGTGGAGGAATGGTCCGCATGCCCTGCATGAGAATGAAATGTCTATTTTGGTGACATAGAGACGCTAGATGCGACATCAACTCTTAACGTCATTGAATTGTAAGACTCTGATTCAAAAAATTTATACATATATATATGCTAGCTGTGCCCCGCGGTTTCACCCGCGTAGATTTAGTTTCGTGCTTCATTTCGCGGAACCCTAATATTTTTTAAAATAAAAGTAGCCTAAGTTACTCCTTGAAACATCAGCTACCTGCCAGTGAAAGTCCCCGGAACAAACAGACAGACAGACAGACAGACGGACAGACAGACAGACAGAGAAAAATTTTAAAATTGTTTTTTTTGTGTCAGTGTCGTATATATTTTCATATGCATTTAGTGAAAAGCTGTTATTTTGGAATTACAAACAGACACTTCAATTATATTTATCTGTATAGATATATATTTTTATGTTACGTTATTTTAGCTCAGGGGGCTAACTATGATTTAAGTTTAAGCAGTATTAAGAACTTTTTAGCTTTAACGGTACCAAAATGAAACGTCAAAGCTCAGAAGTTATTAATACGCACTGCTCAAACCGATAATCGATATGATGAGATGAATGATAGAAAGTGGTGCGGTAAAATAAATACAATAATTCTACTAATATTATTAACGTGCAAGTTTGTGAGTATGGATGTATGGATGTTTGTTACTATTTCCCTCAAAATTATACTCAATGGATTTTAATGAAACTTAACAATAATAACTTATACATCAGAATAGCACATAGGCTTTTTATAAAGTCAGGGTCGCGGGGACTAGCTACTGAAATTATAAATTTATGAAGATATACCATTGTACCCACTTGTAACTCTATACACAAGTACACCTTTCATCTGTATCACACACAGACAACTAACATCTGTGCTTATATTTCAGGCACAGGCATTAGAATCATCATCTCCCTGTCCTTATCCCATGTATTTTGGGGTCGGCACTTGATTCCACTCGATGTGACTTATGACTTAAACGAAGCGACTGCCATCTGACCTTCGTAACCCCCTTTTCGAGGAAAATCAGCAATCTGGGTTAAACCAGTTGTCAGACTTTCTTAGGCCTCTGACTGACCTGTAACGATTGCCAAAGATGATAAATTGGAAACCGGGACCGACGCCTTAACGTGCTCTCCAAGGCACGGAGGGAACTCGGACGGTCATCCATCCAACTACTGGCTAGGCGTATGGTTGCTTAACTTCGCTGATCGAATCATATGCGCAATAGCAACTGTGCCACGAGCTCCTCCAGTACTTGAATTCTTTAAAAAATCATATCTAAATATATAATTCTTCCAATTCAACTAGGCACTAAACGATTTCCGAAAAAAAAATTTTTACATCTTTAGAGAATCTCCATTTATTTGCAAAAAGCCAGTAATAGTACTTATCGGTAACCTCTAAAATTACATAGCGACACTAAAACAACCCTTATTGAACATTTATGTACCAATAAAACGGAATCATATTCAAATAAAGTTGCCACAGTTCCAATCCAATTTGCGTTGATGATTTCTTTATCATTTATAGCGATACTAGCAGACGTCACGCGGGTTCACGTAGTTCCCGTTCCCGTGGGAGTGCGGAGATAAAATATAGCCTATATTAATCAGTGATAATGTAGCATTCAAATGGTGAAAGAATTTTTAAAGCCGGTCCAGTACCTTTTGAGCCTATTCGTTACAAACATACTTAAATACAAATCTTTCCTCTTTATTATATTAGTATTACTGGAGTCCATTCCAGAAGTGGTCAATTTATATCCGTGTGGGATAGGCCTCTTGAAATTAGACGCGACGTCCTTGCGTTTTTATTGCGGCTTTTTAGCGCGGAGAGTCGGTTATTTAGAGGGATGTTTACATCGGTGGAAGACAGGAATTTGGCGTGGGCCAACTTTAGTGGCTATTATCAATTTGTCGTGAATAAATTATGCAAAATTATCCAGACTTTACTGACCGCGGGAGCAAACACTACTCTGTGGTTAGCATTTTAGCATTAAGTATTTGGCCGTGATATTTTGTAAGGTAGAGGTACGGACTGTACCTGACAGACGATCACGTTATGTAATACTTCTCTTTGAATGAGTGGGGGACGGCAACGTCACCTTGGGTTAAATAATTATACCACCAGGGAAATCTGGAATCGCGAGTGTGGTCCCAAAAGACTCTTTGGAATTCATATTTTTAATGGTACAATGGAACGCTCGTGGTCCCTTTTAAAAATAATATTAAACGGTAGCGTTTGGGACCAAGGCCCCGGTTGGCGTGGCATCAATGTCTGAGGCCTTTGACTCAATGCATGTTACGTTATATCTCAATCCGCTGCATATCAGGGCTGAGAAGGCAAAAGTCCAATGCATCCACTATTCATACGATGAAAGAAAATATCGTGCCGAAAGCTGTACCTATGCACCCGAGATGAAAATCTAATGTTTGTGACTAAGAGCTCAGGCACGAGCGTGAAAGGCGACAGATTTGAGATTAAAATCGATGTGGTCACTGTGAAGGTGTGTTAACGTATTTTATAGATGAAATTATTGGCAGAAGTGATCTATAAATTCAAAGCCCTGAATGACTGCATTACTCGTTTATATAGCATCCAACCTAAACCCTTGACCAAACCATGCGACAAGAAATTTGGAGGATGTGTTCTTGCTAAAGTTCTTAGGAACTAAGAAAGGATTTTCCGAAATACCACCCCTTAAAGGGTTAAATAGGGGTTGAAAGTTTGTATACAAAATCGAAAGTGCGAAATCTTACTGCCACGCAGACGAAGCTGAGGCACAAGCTAGTGTTAACATAAAACCTCAAGTGTAAAACCATGTTTAGGCCTGGTCCCCGCTAATATATTTAATTCCGCGCACGTTCATCCGACGTAAGACGTCGATTTTACTAGGGATTTGTCCTCCACAAGATTACCTTCCCCTGAATCCTAAATCCAATCGCTTTTCGAATCGGTTACATTATAGTTACAACTTACATCAAGTAGATAGAAGTTTTACTAATTACCTACTTTGAGTAGACGCTTCTATATTTGCATATCCCTTTCGCGTTCCCTTTATCATTTACGCTGATATCGACTTTAATGTATCCGTTATAATGGTTAAAATGGTTTGCAATATGAATGGGTTTGAAGGAATGATGATTTGAATCGAAAGGTATCTTATATACTTAGTTGGTTTAATTTTGTCGAGTTATGTTAACTTCAATCAAAGTTATTAAGTTCTTCATCTCAGACATGTAGATTACGAAAATACCTCAAATTTAAGTCATAAATTAATTAACAACTTGTGTAATGTAAAATGTCCCGAATTTTGTTGACAATACATCAATACAAACTCCATGTAGAAATACTACTTATCATTTTGACAACCCTGCGTAAGAGTGGTGGCCGTGGGGATTGAACAGTCGCCTGCTACGCAAGTGACGCACGTTCGAATCCCAGCGGGGTCTGTGGTCTGTGGTAAGTAGAGGTATTTTAATAACCCACTTTTCACCGAACATGATTAAGTGCCGACGTGACAGATGCTGAGTCTACCGCCGGCTTTGAAATTACTATGTACACATACATTGTTAGAAAATCTCATTGCAAATCTAAAATAATTCTATATTAATTTTACTGTAATTGATAATTATTTACTATGTAATGAAATGCACATGATGCCAGCTGAGTTTCTTTTCATCTTAGAAGGCTAGTTTCCGAACCAGTGGTAAATTCTTCGACGCTCATAAGTGCCTTACCAGGACCTAAACTGAATAAATTATTTTCATTTTCAATGAAGGGTACAAACAAATGTCATGCAACAGTATACACAACAGAATAAGTGCCTAGACAAGTGCCTAGGTGGTGCCTAGATGCCGAGACAATCCAGCGAGACAAATGAAACGTACATACGGCGCGCTCAAGCGCCCTCAAGTCACAAGCTAGTGATGTCCAACGCACTGGTTTTATATCGATACTTTTAATATCTTATTGTGCAATCTACGTTCTCGCAATTTCTTGTTAACTTGATTCCTTATTATAAAAACAAGTTCCAACGGATCGGAAAAGCTGTGTCGATAGTATCACGTATACACGATATCAATAACTAGTTTAAGTTTTAAGGCTTAAAGATACTTATATTCCAAACTTTACCGTAATCGGTTCTGTCACTCAACCATGAAAATAATACCCAACAAGAAGCACTTATTTACTCACAATATGGCGCCAAAAATCAGTTTGTTTGTCTTAACACAATGATTCTGTTTTCTTTAATCTGTAAATTTAAAGAGTTAATATAGTCTCTTAATTCGACAAAAGTCGGGATATTTAAATAAAATATAAAATGGCGATGACATGATGTATCACAAGGGGACCGACTGGGACCGCTAGCCAATTAGAACCGCATTCCCAGATGCCTGATTAGTTTTTATTTATTTTAATCATCAGGCGTGAGGGACCACTAATTTAACCAAAAATCCATTCTTTGAGCCATTTCTTAGTAACAATAGCAGGAAAATCACAAAAATGTTGTAAGAACAAAAAATCTGTGATTAAAAATATTGTTTTATCGACACCAGCCCCCCCCTAAAAGCTGCACACAGCACACAGTCGTATGCCCACACAATGAACCCACGGCCTCGTTTGTAAGCTGAAGAAACATGCTCTAATCTTATTTCCAAGTGATGTAGCTGATTTCTCTCACCGTGAATTACGTCTGTGGGTAGATTTTTGCAGGACATATATGTAATCTTCTATCTATACAGATAAATAAAATTGAAGTGTCTGTTTGTAATTCCAAAATAACAGCTTTTCACTAAATGAATATGAAAGTATACACTCTACTGAAACTGAAAAACCAAGTTTTAAAATTTTTCTCTGTCTGTCTGTCTGTTCGCCTGTCTGTCTGTCTGTCTGTTTGTTCCGGGTAATCTTTGAAAAGGCTGGACGGATTTTAACGGGACTTTCACTGGTAGGTAGCTGATATTTCAAGGAGTAACTTTTATTTATCAAAAATATTAGGGATCCGCGACAATAAGGATGAAACTAAATCTACGCGGGTGAAACCGCGGGGCACAGCTAGTCTGTACATATAGATACATATACAGATAAATAAAATTGAATTATTTGTTTGTAAATCCAATTTTAGAACTTTTCACTAAATGCTTATCAAAGTGTATAGGGTAGGTAAAAAAACTAATGTTAATGTTGTATTTTCGTTGTCTGTCTCGTTGTCCGTCTGTCTGTCTGATTGTTCCGGTTATCTCCAACTTTAACAGGACTTTCACTGGCAGATAGCTAATGTTACAAGGAGTAAATAAGGCAACTTCGTTAAAATAAAAACATTAGTGTTCTGCGGGCCACCCATTAAAATTAAGTCCACGCGGGTGCAATCGCACCTAAATCCAGTGACATGGTATGCAAACATGATATGTAAATCATTTGGGTTTTACTTTTTCAATTATTATTTTTTTACATATGCGTGCTGATACAATTTTCACTATTGTGAATAATTTTTGATGTTTTTTTTTGTAATTATCATTGTTAACTGTGTAATGAAATGTACATGATGCCAGCTGAGTTTCTTGCCGGTTCTTCTCAGAAGGCTGGTTTCCGAACCGGTGGTAAATTCCTTGACAGTCATAAGTGCCTTACCAGGGCCTAAACTGAATAAATAATTTTCATTTTCATTTTCATCCGTCCATCCGTTCGCCGATGCCACACACACAGACAGACATACATCAACGTTAAAGTTACAGCACATTTTTGCGTCGTAGGCTAAAAACCGACACTGTCAAAAAAACCCTATTCCTAGTACATTATGAATTACAAGCAAATAGGGATAAAATGGGATGCTTTAAGTATTACATAATCGTAATCCTACTCACTACAATAAAAATATTTTACTGCTACCAGCCTTAAACATCGACACATGTTTATCGATAACATTATATCGAGTCAAACAAGTGTTTTGCCTGAAGTGATATCGTAAACAGAATAACGCAGCTATAATATACCAAAGTATTTACATACACTCAAAGATATATTGTTTGTATCTTTAGTTATCTATACAGATAAATAAAATTGAAGTGTCTGTTTGTCTACAGACTGGTTTCCTAACTGCTTGTCATGCTTATATTTAAACTGCGGTAAAGCGTAGGCAGTAAAGTAAAACGCTTGTTTATGATATATACTTAATGGTTAAACAAACTTACCTTGTGACGTTTGACCATAATTATATGAAACGTTGCATCCTCGAGATTTACAATTATTCACTATGTAGTCCACTCCTCAATGTACTGGGCATCGACACAATTTTTAGAGAATTTAAAATAAAACAGAATGTCAACGATTATCTTCCTAGTGTCACCCCTTCCACCATAGATGGCGTCCTCCCGCGCTGTCGTCGCTCGCCTCATTTCTTTTAGAGACAAATTTCGCGACGTTATCGTACCTAATTTGGGTAAGTATTTGTCTTATATGAAAATCGGGGACGGGAGGGTTGTAAATCTCTTCGGATGCAACGTTTCATATAATTATGGTCAAACGTCACAAGGTAAGTTTGTTTAACCATTAATTATATTTCAACGTTGCATCCTCGAGATTTACAATTATTCACTATGTAGGATGTTTAGAGTAAATAGTACTTAGTGAGCGAAATTTTTATGTCAGAAATTAAATGTATCATAATCATTAAAATATATTATAATTAAATCATTTATTTTATTGTATTTTCACAACTGAAGATGCTCACAATGAATCATATACAGCCTCTGCGAAACCATTCTCATCGTAATCCGATATTAATGGACGGTTATAGAATTTGGCAAAAACTAGGCTGTTGCCCGACCAACCGGCGCATTTTTTAATGAGATCTATCGATAATCCCCGTCGCTGGGCTGCCGAGGTTGATGCATGGCGAGTACTATGGGCTGAGTAAATCTCTGTATTTATACCACTCTCACCCATGATGTCTTTCACCCATCGGCTGATGGTGGAGGGACTCGCGTCATGTATGGGCTTTCTAGTTGTCAAGAATAACCGTCCCGTGTTTGCCTGTGATCGAAAGTTCTCAGTAGCATTTATATAGGATGAAAGTGCTCTCGCAGGACAAATTTCATTTTTATTAGGAAAAAATGGGATTACTAGAATTGGCATTGGACGACTTGGCGTCGACGTTTTAATTAGATCATTAATACAAATTTCAATATTAGAATCTCTTATTCTGATATTTGCTAACCTTATCATTGACAGTGTCTGAACTCGTTGTCCGGTCGACAATGCGAGGAGAACTGCCGTCTTCTTTGTAAGTTTAGTCAGTGTCAAATCTTCATTTGGAAACCAATTTGCTACAAAATCAAGAATTACGTTCGGGTCCCATGTGGATTGGTATCGTGGAAAACTAGGCCTAGATCTAAATACTCCCTTTAGAAAACGAGCAACCATATCATTATCGCTAAAGCTCTTACCGAATATTAAAGCTAAAGCTGAGCGGCAGGTGTTTAAGCTAGAATAGTTAGCCCCGCAGTTATAGTCGTCTGTTAAGAACTCTAATAATAGCGGTATGTTGCGCTTAAAAGGGTCTATTTTTCTTGTTTTACAGAAGACCCACCACTTCTTAAGTGCTACATTGTACTGTTTTAGGGAGTTTTTCGACAAGGATGAAATCATAATATCGATTGTTGAGCATTGAAGCGACTGTCGCGCGAAGGCCGACCTGATAACTGACACGATACCAGGGTAAGGGTCTTCCAGCGTGGATGAGGCTGCCTGGAAGGAGATAGCAATAAGTTTATATCGGGGTTAAAATATAACGGCTCTCCGCAGATAATGGATTGTAACAACGGGTACCAAGCTTGACTCGGCCAGTAAGGTACTACGATAATACCTGTGGCTCCGTCATTAATTATTTTTCGAAGGCACTTCATTATGAGAGAAAAAGGTGGGAATGCGTAAAAGAAGTTTGAACTCCAGTTTATCGTAAAGGCATCTACGTTGAAAGCGGATGGATCTCTCTTCCACGATATGTATTTCTTACATTTAGCGTTCAGACGACTTGCGAAAAGGTCAATTTGAGGTTTACCGAATGCCTTCTGAATACTTTCAAAAGCAGTGGAAGATAAGTTCCATTCCGTATCAATGTTCGTGCGTCTAGACTCCTCGTCTGCTTCAATATTTTCCTTGGATTTAATATATGATGCTACGATATACAGTTGCCGTTCCTCACACCAAATCCAGATATCCCGTGCTATATTATTTAGATTGCTGAATTGAATACCGCCCATTCTATTGATGTAAGAAATGGCAACAGTGTTATCTATTCGTAATAGGATTTCAGAATTACGGATATCACTGGCAAAGCATTTAAGCCCCATCAGTGCTGCTTTGAGTTCGAGTAAATTAATGTGAGATTTAGATTCATCAGCATCCCAAAACCCGTGTGATCTTTCACCGTTGCACATTACACCCCAACCTGTCAATGATGAGTCTGTAAATATTTCTAGCACGTACTGACCTCTTCTAATTGGATTCTTATTTTCAACTAACTGAGATTTCCACCAATCAAAATCACATTTTAAATTTGTATTTAAAATCATCATGCAGTCATAGTTATTTTTTGATAATTTTAAGGCTAAAAACTTTTCTCTTTCGAAAAGCTTCGTGTACATCCAACCATATGCTACAGCAGGACATGCAGATGTAAGGACACCTAGGAATTTAGCAAAATCTCTGATTAAAATGTGTTTCATCTTAGAAATCTGTTCAATCATTCTTAATGTTTTTTCACGTTTCTGCACTGGTAGACCTACAGTCATACTAAGAGAATTTAGTTCGAATCCTAAAAAAATGCGACAATGGCTGGGAACAAGATGACTCTTATCATAGTTTATAATAAACCCCAAGTAAATTAATAATTGTAACGTTTCAGTAACGCACTTATCACACACCTCATATGTGTGTCCGAGGCAAAGGAAATCGTCTAAATAATTAACTATGAAGTAACCTTTTCTTCTTAAATATGATACTACTGGTTTAAGTATTTTCGTGAAAATATATGGAGCTGATGAAAGACCAAACGGTAAGCACTGAAATTCATAAATTTGATGTTCAAATTTAAATCTTAGGAAACGTTTACTTGACTCGTGAATATTTATAAGAAAGTATGCATCTTTTAGATCTATACTAGCCATATAGCAATGAGGAGACATCAACTTAATAGCCGTCCTGTAATCCTCCATTTTAAAATGAGTTGTTTCCACGAATTTATTAAATAATTTGAGATTTAAAATAAATCGGTACTTGCCATCCGACTTAGGAATTAAGAAAATCCTAGATATAAATTGACCGGATATATGATCGCAATCACCTGCTCCCGCGCTGAACTTAACGGGGTGGAGCTCTCCAGTTTCCCTGCTGGTTAACTGGTTTTCTAGTCGGCATATTAACACCAGGTGAAGTACCTTTTTTGACCTGTAACCCAGATTTCTCTGCAGATTTTGATGCTTTTATCTTTTCTGTCAATTTTTCTCCGAATAGAAATGAGTCTCTTTTGACTTCTTTTATAATATCCAGGAATTTTTTATCCATAGAATACATAATTAATTTTCTTCTATTTATTGTATTTTCAAAGTGTAAATCCAATAAAATCTGATTTGTCTGAGATAATTGTTTTATTATTTCCATTTTGTCTATATCTCTGTCTATAAGAGAAGATGTAAGGTTAGTAAGAGCTGAGATGCCTAAACCAAGAATATTTTGTGCCTTTTCAAGGCGCTTATCACGATTTCTAGTTGAATCATTCAACACTGCGGCTATTTCCGGGTTTAATTTGGGTGCTTTCACCAATTTAAAGTTTTCAGGTATAAGACATTTTCCTGTCACCTCCTTCTTCTGTTCTTTATTCAAGCCTTCACACAATATAAGCCCCCAACGTTTAGATATTTCTTCTCGAATATTAGGTCCGAACACTTCTTGTTCTCCCTTTGAATCTCCTAATATATCTAGAATATCAGCGGGTAACCCGGGAACTTGCGGGTCTATGGTGTTCAATTGACTGGTTATAGCAACCGGCTCGTTAGCCGTTGATGGGCCCGCTACCACCTGAGGTGATGTTGGCCTTGTTGATCCATAAGCCTCTGCCATAGTCGGGGCTTCTAGGTGAACGTCCGCCACATGCACCGATGACCGCACAGGATATTGAGGGCTGGTCGAGGTGTCGGAAAGAATTAATTCCCTATCGGGGATAACCTCTTCATAGCTATTCGTGGGCTTCTTACTACTGTAAGCGTTGCCTGAAGAAAGAACAAAGGAGAGGTCATGATCGCATCATGACACAAAGTGTAATTCAATTTGACCGAGATCGCATCACGGTACTTAATAAATAAAAATGAGGATTACGATCGCATCGTAATACACAAATACGCAAGACTATGATCGCATCATAGTACATAAGCGTAATTAGAATAATAATAATAGTAATTTGTAGGTATCATCTTAACCACTTCGTGGTGTTTATTACTATGATTATGTCTAATAATTTATTTTTTAGGTAATATTATAGGGTAGTTTCCACGCTTAATAATTGCTAAATAAATTCTTTATTTCTTTGCCTAATTGATATAAATAGTTTTGATCAGTAAATATCATCATCATAGCCTAAGTAAATGTATAATAACTTTTATGAATAACATTTAATATTATAGGTACTTCATATATGGTAAAATAATCGTTTGGTTTTTGAAATGTTTATACCAACGTTTTACTTGTGTTATACTATACTTCATCAGTCTTTGGTGTAATAAGAAAAAAGATCCACCAAGCAGGTGCACAATTTAAACTATTGTTGAATATTAATGCTTTGTAGGGTAGAAAGATAAACACTCACCGGAATCGCTGCTATCGGAACTTTGATACCGACGCAACCTTTTTTCCAGTTTCCGAATCTTCCTTTTAATGTGATCTTGAGAAACTTTGTGTTTTCGTTTCCCCATTTTGCAGAGCAAATTCTAGTATAATCAAGCCTGGGAGAGAAAAATCTAACACTTTTTAATAATAAGATAATTACTTCGATGCTTCGATGCCCGCACAAAGAAAGCGAATGAGGCGAGCGACGACAGCGCGGGAGGACGCCATCTATGGTGGAAGGGGTGACACTAGGAAGATAATCGTTGACATTCTGTTTTATTTTAAATTCTCTAAAAATTGTGTCGATGCCCAGTACATTGAGGAGTGGACTACATAGTGAATAATTGTAAATCTCGAGGATGCAACGTTGAAATATAATTAGCGGTGATATGTAAGACTAGCTGTGCCCCGCGGTTTCACCCGCGTAGATTTCGTTTCATCCTTATTGTCGCGGAACCCTAAATTTTTTTATAAATAAAAGTAACCTAAGTTACTCCTTGAAACACCAGCTACCTGCCAGTCCCGTTAAAATCAGTTCAGCCGTTTCAGAGATTACCCAGAACAAACAGACAGACATACAGACAGAGAAAAAACTAAAAAATTCGTGTTTTAATGTCTGTACCGTGTAGCCTTCCATAATATGCATTTAGTGAAAAACTGTTATTTTGGAATTACAAGCAGACACATTAATTTTATTTATCTGCATAGATGAGCATCTCTCATATCTCGTTGCGGCATCTGTACAGCTCGATCAATCGATTTGCTTCCGCAAAAGATTGAGATTTTCTCGCTAAATTCACCCACATTAATTTAAAATATCTAAAAATACCTCTTTATCAAGGCGATGCGATCGGAGTGTATCTTGCGATCGCATCAATCACCCTCCGACATGTTACCAGTCACCTTATACTTAAACTGATGCATTCTAAGTTCACAAAGATAATACCTAAGTGGGGTCATTGACCCAATACAAGGCCTGAGACAAAGTAACATTATCCTCTTGCTAGTAGAAACGAAAAATGTACAGGAATTAAATACGTTACGTGACTGATTTATGTAATTTCCATACATTTTTTATCGTTTCCATTAGCGCAAACGCGACCAAGCGTGGTCTAAGCCTACAGGGGCCGAACCATGAGCTCTTATTGCAATGATAACTCAGCTGTGCGACAGTGACAGATGTATACACGTCACATACATCTGTCTCATAAATGAGTGAAACTATCATGGCAATAACATACTAACGATACTTACAAGAGCTCATAGTAAGGATCTACTAAACTAAAACTAACTAAAGAAGTATTCAGTACCTTAAGTACAGATTTCAATATATTTTAAAATACGATACTATAAGAATAGCTATATCTTTTAAGACAAATATGGTCGAATTGAGAAGCCTCCTTTTTTGGAGTGGGGTAAAAAGATTTTTTCTTTAATTCTCTGACCGTCTGTCTGTTTGGTTCGGCTTATCTTTGAAACGCCTTGACCGATGTTAATGGGACTTTGACTGGCAGTTAGCTAATGTTACACGGATTATTTGATAATTAAGGCTACTTTTTTTAAATTCGAATTCTGCAAAATTAAGTCTAGAAGACACGGGGCAAAGGTAGTAAGCAACTTTACACGATTCCGAAAGAAAAATAAGATTTAACGAGCCATTGATCCTCATACAATTAATGATTACTTTTTCCGAAGTAAACGGGAAAATGTCTATGTAATGATCTTTGAAATGTTATCTTGTTTACTTTGCGACTTCAATTAACGACCCCTAAACTTTATACCATTACGGTGAGTGGAGAAAACTTATTACTTTGCCACGTGCAAATTGAAAAGGTGCTACAGCCTACCGGATGGTAAGCAACTATGAGCCTTTGCACTTATGTACACTATATAACTCCCCGCGGTTTTTCTCCACTCAATCATTGGCTTATTGTTTTTATGGGGTTCCCCGATATTTTTTTTGAGATTTTACGTTTATGAAGAAAATCCGTTATTTGAGATAAGCCAGTTGTCAGACTTTCTGAAGCCTCCGACTGACCTGTAACGATTGCCAAAGAAGTTAAATTGGCAACCAAGACCGACGGCTTAACGTGCTCTCCGAGGCACGGAGATTATCATATACCTTTTAATAACCACATAGAGAAATAAACGTGTTGACTAAACATTTTTATACAATGGAGGAGTCTTAGATTTGAAGAGAAAGGTTCCCATGTGGGTTCCCCGATCATGGAGCGAACAGATACCTACATAAAGTATCGTACGGAACCCGACAGGATTTTATGTTCATTATTCGTTTACGGCAAATAGGTTTCAGATGGTTGCAAGTTAAAAGTAAGGACGATTTTCTTCAGGGCAAACCTTTAAGCATTAGACAGCTTTCATACAGACATATGTTCACGTCTGTATTCCTCGAAGGGGTAGGCAGAGGTGTTATAATAACAACACCCACTTTTCACCGAAGATGATTAAGTGCCAACGTGAAAGACAGTAAGTCTATCGCCTTCTCAGGCACTATACATACGTCTTTGAATTACTTCTCAGATAAATACAGGTTTCCACACGATGTTTTCCTACACCGTAAAGCATGTGGTGTGAAATCACTGCACATAAGATTTTAAAACTCATTGGTACAGGCTTTGCTGGGATTCGAACTGCTCAAAACCAATGGCCTACACGGCTCTTAAAAAATAAAGAATTATCTTTATCATTAACCGCGATCTCTTGTCACAAACTCCTTAAGCAATCCTCTATTAGACCACACCAGCCGGATTTCCCAAGGGCTCAAATACTACGCGGTTCGACCACTGCGAAAAAACCTTAATACCCTACGCTTATGCTTAAACCATACTAGTGCCTCGTGGTTTTACCCGCGTAGAATCTATATCTATACATCTATACAATAAATGAAATTGAAGTGTCTGTTAATAATTCTAAAATAACAGCTTCTCACTAAATGCAGGTGAAATTATACACGCAACTGACATTAAAAATCAAGTTTTAAAATTTTTCTCTGTCTGTCTGTTTTTCCGGGTAATCTCTGAAACGGCTGGACCGATTTTAACGGGACTCTCACTGGCAGGTAGGTGATGTTTCAAGGAGTAACATAGGCTACGCTTATTTATTAAAAATATTAGGGTTAATAAGGATGATACTAAATCTACGCAGGTGAAACCGAAGGGCACAGCTAGTTAACAATAAAAACTTTGCGATTTTGTAAAATTCCTTCGCTCCTATTTGTCGCAGCGAAATATTAAGCCTAAGGCCTTCCTCAATGAACCAACACAATATTTTTTCAAATGTAGAGTATTTCCACACACTATTACTCTATCGTATATCTTTAAACAAGCAATTCTTGCATATATATATAGAATCTGGATCTCGGGAACGGCTGCAACGATTTTCATGAAATTTTGTATGTAGGGGGTTTCGAGGGCAAAAAAATTATCTAGCTAGGTTTCACTTTCAGAAAACATCGTTTAGACCATGTTTTCATGCATTGAAAAACTCATAAATACAATACGACAGTAAATTTCGCCGACAACTGTCAAGTTATGATAGCTCAGAGTGAGGCTGTCAGCTTACGAGGTGATAACGAAACTGGAGTACCCCGGTTCGAGACTGACGTTCACCGGTTCGATGTTTTTCTTTTGGTTCCTTTTTTTTCTAGCTTTATTGACCAAACGTCAAGTTTTTTTCTTTTGTGGGAAAAAGTTTAGTTTTTTGTGAGAAAAAGAAACCGAGCACAGGTCGGTCAACCAGGTACTATCAATAAATTGACATTGATCCATAGAGTTCCAATGGCATATCCACAGATATAAACACAACTATTTGTTCCATTTTATATACTCTATGTAACAGTAAATACTTAGTACCATTTCGCTTTTCACCTCCACGCGTCATCAAACAGTAAAAATCCAATAAAATAATAAAATTATCATAATTCCACAGTAAAATCCAATTTCTAAATCTACTTGGGATTTACGAAACACGATTTTGTACAAATAATATTTGCAAACGTCTTTATAGTATTGCACGTAATCTTCAGAGCAAACCAATTCTTGGGAATGATAAAATATTTATTGTATTATTATTGTTGGGGATGAGATTTTCCGTTTGTCTTGGAATTGACTTCAATATTTTTATTTTATTATTCATTTTGCTTTTTTTAGGTACACTTAGATACACGGGGGTTGATAGAAGCCTCTTGGGAAAGCAGGGGCCCAACCATTAGCTCTTATTGCTATGATAATTCAGTTGTGCGACAGTGACAGATGTATGCACGTCACATACATCTGTCTCATAAATGAGTGAAACTATCATGGCAATAAGAGCTCATGGTAAGGCCTCAGGCATTTTTGGCTCAGAGAATCAGCATTAATATTCAATGTGGCAATGCTGCCAGCCTTCTTAGCACAAACACCGGTTAGGCTCAAGTTCTCTATTAATACTTAATTGTATATTTAATTATATATTATTACTAGCTGTGCCCCGCGGTTCCACCCGCGTAGAACAAATTTAATGGGTGTTCCGCGGTACCATTTACTTTTTTAATACAACAGTAGCCTAAACAACAACAGTTACTCCTTGTAACATTAGCTATGTGCCAGTGAAAGTCCCGTTAAAATCGGTCCAGCCGTTTCGGAGATTACCCGTAGCAAACAGACAGACGGACAGACAGACAAAAGAGAAAATTTTTGAAAATTTGTTTTTCAAGTCAGTACCGTACATCCGTTCATATGCATTTAGTGAAAAGCTGTTATTTTGAAATTACAAACAGACACTTCAATTTTATTTATCTGTATAGAGTATAGATGTATAGATATTTATATTATTATTATCTATACAGATAAATAAAATTGAAGTGTCTGTTTGTAATTCCAAAATAACCGCTTTTCACTAAATGCATATGAAAGTATACACGATACCAAGTTTAAAAAAAAATCTCTGTATGTCTGTCTGTCTGTTTGTTCCGGGTAATCTCTGAAACGGCTGGACTGATTTTAACGGGACTTTCACTGGCAGGTAGCTGATGTTCCAAGGAGTAACTTAGGCTACTTTTATTTTAAAAAACATTTAGGATTCCGCGGGAATAAAACTAAATCTACGCGGATGAAACCGCAGGGCACAGCTAGTATTATAATAAATTGTAAAAGTTTAAGCCCTTAACTTAAGAGTTTAAGCCCTTAACTCAATGGCATGACGCCATGACATGATAGTAAGTACTACGACACGTCATGGCGTATACCATGACATAAAGTAGTTATACCTAACCTAATCGTTATATTGTCTTACGCCAAGTTTATTAAAAAAAGGGTAAGTGCATTTAAATATCCGAAGCACAATTCTAATGACCAAATAATTTGTAAAAAAACAAAACTTATCCCGTAATCCAATACGTAGGGCCTTTCTCCGGTCTAATTACGAAGGGCGGCCCTCTGACTCGCCCTCTAATTTGTAAAGGCCCTTATTTCATTCTCATCCTCAAATAATACATTTCATTTTACAACTTTGCCAAAGTTGCTGTTACCATTTAACACCATTTATTTACCTGGTTTTGAATGTTTAATATTTGTCTGATTCCAATTAAGTGGGTACATTAATATATAGGTGCAATGTAAAATTGATCTTATCTCTAAAGAATTTGATTTCGAAATCCATGAACTTTGCGAGTGAGCTACACGGCACAGAACATTGGATCGAGCATATATTTTATGACATGAACTGATAATAATAATAAATAAATTAAATAAAATAAAATAATAAATCTGAATAAATCAGTTTAGCAATCCAGCGAGGTAACGAAGCCAGCTTCATGAGCACCATTCCCGCAGACACTAATTTAAATTCTGTGTTATATTTATATATATTTTTTTATTTCTCTTTAGTTCCATTATACTAGATTTAAGTTAATACTCTATACAGATAAATAAAATTGAAGTGTCTGTTTGTAATTCCAAAATAACAGCCTTTCACTAAATTCACATGAAAGTATATTTGACTGTCTGTTTGTTTCGGGTAATTTCTGAAACGGCTGGACCTATTTTAGCGGGACTCTCACTGGCAGGTAGATGATGTTTCAAGGAGAAACTTATGCTACTTCTATTTATCAAAGATATTAGGTTTCCGCGACAATAAGTATGAAACTAAATCTACGCGGGTGAAACCGCGGGGCACAGCTAGAGTTTTATAAAAATGTCGTTTAGAAGGCTGGCGTCTTTTATAAGGCACATAGTTCCATAAAATATGATTTATTATACCTCCTACCCGCAAATGAGAGAGCGGTATAATAGTCAAATGACACCATACATACCTACCCACCCAACCGACGAGCGTCTTTTACGACTACATACATATTACAAACTTTGACGTAACTTATGAATGTACTCCGTACCCCTAATGCTCACGCCATCCCAGAAAGGTACCCGAAGGGGTAAGCAGAGGAGTTTTAATTACAACACCTACTTTTCACCGAAGATGATTAAGACAACGTGGCACATGGTGAGCCTATAGCCGTCTCAGGAACTATACAGGGGTCTACTCTTTTTCTCCGAAAAAGCGAAACTACGCAAACTGACGAAAATCAAACGTTTCGCTCTATTTTTATCAAACTCAAATTTTCGTTCGTTTAATAATTTGAGTAAATTAAACTTCTAGAATTTTCTAGAAGATTATGTTCGGACGTAATTTAGAACGAATAAGAAGGCTTTCGGTTGAATCTTCGCTTATCGGAGAAAGCGAGTAGGCCCCCAGTATCTGTCCTTGAATTACTTCACAGACATATGCAGGTTTCCTCACCATGTTTTCCTTCATTGTAAAGCACGTGGTGTCAAATTTGGAAACAGGCCGTTGGGATTCGAAGTTACGTAGCTTGCGAAGCTGGCAACTGCTCAATCCCCACGCCCACCAGGGCTATCTGGATGAATCTAAAGAAACTGCAATATTTACAATTCAGCTTCAAGTAAATATTACATTAATATCAGCAAATTAAGACGTCTACTCCGACCTAGTTTCTCGAAAGAAAAAGTTACGTAGAATTTTCTCAGCAGGCAATTATCTAGTTTTTATTTACGAATGAACTCAAGCCGGCTTATCATTATTACAGGTTACAAAGTTAGTTGGAATCCAGGAATGTTTGAGATATTGTATTCATGGTTAAGTGCCTTGGTATAAATGTTTCGTCAACTTTAGCTTGGAAAAGGATTGGAGACCTGAATTTGTGAACTAGTTCCTAACTAGTCGAAGGTTCTAAAGCCTACAATTATATTTTCTTATTCTACTAACGGAAGATATAGCCAGGCCGGGATTGAGCGTCAGCCTCGGTACGGTTCCTTCACCGTAAAGAACGTGGTATGAAATCACTAATAAGGGTTTCGCGAAATAATATTATTACAAATATTATGTACTAACTGTGCCTAAAATAATTAAATCTATGCGGATGAAACTGCGGGTCACAGTTAGTACATAATATTTGTAATAATATTAATTCGCGAAACCCTTATTAGTGATTTCACACCACGTTCTTTACGGTGAAGGAAAATATAGTAATTCAAAGACGTATGTATAGTACCTGAGACGGCGATGGACTTCTGTCACGTTGGCACTTAATCATAATCGGTGAAATGTGGGTGTTGTCGGTGATACAACACCTCTACCTACCGACGGGAACATATGTATATACAAATAGGTATTGGTAGACACATAAAATTCCCGTCATAAGCCTTGATGACACATCAAGACAAAACCCATTAGAGACGTTAGCTAGTCACTATTTCGTCACGGCGGCGACAAGCCCAAAGTAACCCTTAATCGCCTAATCCCCCGATGCACCGCCAAGGTTGGCACCAATGTTGGCATCGCGTGTGTGCCAGCTACACAGCTAACGCACCGGCTTGCTCAGTTGGGTGATGGGATAATCTGCCGGTTAATTTGATGGCTACAGACAAACGAGGGCTATGGGTGGGCCAAGGTATAGGTTAGCGGCGGAGGGTTTGAGATAGGGTTGGCCCTGCACAAAGATTTTTCTACAAAACTTGCTTCTGAATAAAAATAAATTTGTTCACGCCATCCCAGAAGTCCGAGAAGGGTAAGCAGAAGTGATGTAACAACATCCACTATTCACCGAGTCCAATTTTGGTCTAGTCTTATATCTATACATACAGATAAATAAAATTGAAGTGTCTGTAATTTCAAATTAACAGCTTTTATGAAAGTACGATACTGAGATAAAAAAACAATTTGTTTTTTTTCGCTGTCTGTCTGTCACAATGACGGCTAGTTCTGTTACAAGGAGAAACTTAGGCTACTGTTTTTTTCGATTAGGGTTCCGTGATAAAAAGCCACCCAGGTAAATAATTCTACGCGCGTGAAACTGAGTATTTTTAGCACAGGTATTTTTTTAATAATATGGGTATTGTTTAAAAATATTCCCAATGTCCACATTTCGCCTTTAACTCGCAACACGCTCCACACGGACATTAGCCCGCGACACGCCTATCACGTCGCCGTGTCGTGTGTCGTTCCCGTCACGTTTGCGTGTCGGACCCTTTCCATTTACCCGCCGTTTGACTGATTCGCGCTCAGCAAATAACTGACACTGCCCTAATGCTAACTAACACTCGGTTTGTTTCCACCGACTTCACACAAAGAAGGTTCTGCTTTGAAGTACCTGTGTGTTTCTTCACGACACATGACTATATTCTAAACTAGCGGATGTCACGCGGTATCACCAACGTAGTTCCCGTTCCCATGGGAGTACCGAAATAAAATATAACCCATATTAATCAACGATAATGTAGAATTCAAATGGTGAAAGAATTTTTAAAATCGGTCCAGTACTTTTTGAGCCAATTCGTTACAAACATACTTACATACAAATCCTTCCTCTTTATAATATCAGTTTAGAATAGCTGTGCACCGTTCGTGGTTGCACCCGCATAGACTAATTTTCATTGGTGAAACCCTAATGTTCTTTTTAAATAAAAGTACCCTTAGTTACTCTTTATAACATTAGCTATCTGCCAGTGAAAGTGCCGTTAAAATCCGTCCAGTCATCTCGGAGGTTACTTAATCGGAACAAACAGAGACAAATAGACAGAAAGACTAAGAAGATTTTTTTTTAAATAAAAATTTATTAAAAATAATGTTGTTTTTTTTTTTTTTTATTGGTACAAGAAACAGTTACACATTGTACATTACATTATTGAGTAATAGTATACAAAAAGGTAAATGTATAACCAACGACAATGTCCACGAATTACGTGAGTACTGTGAGTACTGTTTTTATGTGAGTACTGTACATACTTTCATACGCATTTAGTAAAATCTGTTAATTTGGAATTACGTTCTTAAAAATGGGCCTTACCCTTCGTTTTGCTGCGCCGTAGTCGGGTAAAACAACATGTAACTTAGTGAACCATTAAAGTTGAACAGTTCCTTAAAGTTAGGTTGTCTCCCTTCACAAACAAAGCAACATCATTAAAATACAAAACCTCGGCGCGAACTTACGTTTCATTACTACGAACGGTCGTAAAGGGGTCACAAATGAAATTTCTCCTTATAGTTGGCAACACAGACTTGTAGGCCGCACAGGGTTGCTATCCTATTAATATATATACAGCCTTATACTTAGTCTGTTTACGATATTTCTCTAAAAATTTAAAGATAACCTGGGGCCTGCGGTTTTATCCACAATAAAAACTAAGTTATTAAGAGGGAGAAAATGTTTAAGATTTTTTTTTTTTTCAGATACATTTAGTGAAAAGTTGTTAATATGAAATTACAAACAGACACTTAATTTTCTTGTATCTAATAAGATAATGATAGACCAAAATCCATCATAAAAGTGGGTATTGTTGAAACATCACCTCTGCTTTCATAGATAAAGGTGTATAGTAATATCTTGGCAACCCTAGACCGACACGTTCACCGTAACTAGTATCCACTAAACTACTTACTACTTTGAGGAATAGGCCTTTTACTTACCACTCTCGTCAGGAGCGGTGTTGTCTGAGATGCGAATGGTCCTCTTAGAGTTTTGGTTAAGTTTACTCTTTCCTCACTCACAGTTTACGACCTCAGATGCCCTACAAGGTAATCTGAGTTTTTAAGTTGTGTTCACTTATTTATGACAGCCCTGAGGGCTGCCATGAGCTCCTAATGATCTCTTCTCAGTAAAAGCAACCTTCAGAACCTGGCGGTAGCATGTATAATCCTGTAAAATTATGTCATTCTGACGATTTGAAAGTACTGTGTAAAAGTCTAATCGAATAAAGTTATTTTTCACTTTGACTTATTGCTTACTAGCTGTGCCCCGCGGTTTCACCCGCGTGGAATTAGTTTCATCCTTATTGTCGCAGAACCCTAATATTTTTGATAAAAAAAAGTAGCCTAAGTTACTCCTTGAAACACCAGCTACCTACCAGTGAAAGTCCCGTTTAAATCCGTTCAGCCGTTTCAGAGATTACCCGGAACAAACAGACAGACAGACAGACAGACAGACGGACAGACAGACAGAGAAAAATTTTAAAACTTGGTTTTTTTGTGTCAGTATCGTGTATACTTTTATATGCATTTAGTGAAAAGCTGTAATTTTGGAATTACAAACAGACACTCCAATTTTATTTATCTGTATAGATGATAGTTTGCCACATATAGTTTGCCACATAATTCGAAATAAATGTATGTGACGTAAACGTATATGTTGCAATAAGAGTTCATGGTAGGGCCCAATTCGTACCTATACCAAAATAAAATATTATTCTTATGTTGATGTAATGCACATAATGCCTGTCTATCTTTCTTACCGGTTCTACTCAGAAGGCTATTTTCCAAACAGGTGATAATTTTTCGACCTTCATAAGTGCCTTACTAGGGCCCAAAGCAATCATTTTCAGTTTCAGCACACAATAACTTAGCCTTCAATAATATAACGTGAACCAGTTACAGTATAGAAAAAGTTGTAGTTATATTTGTGTCAGACTGGACGGCGCCAGTTATCGATCATAGTAATTACGCGGCTTGTCCTTAAGTTTGTTTGTTTGTGACTCCAGCCTAGGGATATAGGGGATATAAGTAGGATCTTGACATTAAAACAGCTGATAGAACGCGGTTTTTTAACGTTTGAAAATTTGTTGTTTATTTTAATTCGTCTGCAATATAAATTTGCATATGCCATGGGGTCCACAAAGTTAAAAAATATGTTTACCTAATAAAATCTTTATTCAATAAAACTTAATTATATATACAAGGAACAGTACTTAAAACTAATTAAAGGTAGAAAACTTGTCCCAAGTCGGTGTCTCTCGGGATCGTGCCAAGAAGGCTGGCAGCATTGCCACGTTGAATAGCAATGCTGATTCTCTGGGCGAGAGAATCAGCCATGGGTATTTTGGCTACATTAGTGTGACGCAGAGGTACATGGAATGTAATCTTTATATATAAAAACTAGCTGTGCCCCGCGGATTGTCGCGGATCCATAATATTTTTGATAAATAAAATTAGCCTAAGTTACTCCTTGAAACATCAGCTACCTACCAGTGAAAGTCCCGTTAAAATCCATCCAGCCGTTTTGGAGATTACCCGGTACAAACAGACAGACAGACAGACAGATAGACAGAGAAAAAATTTTAAACTTGGTTTTTTAGTGTCAGTAGCGTGTATACTTTCATATGCATTTAGTGAAAATCTGTTATTTTGGAACTACAAACAGACACTTCAATTTTATTTATCTGTATAGATGAATGCCCATTTCCCTTGGTCAAGATATCACGGGTGAACGGTTGGACTGATTTTGATGATATTTTTTTGTTGTGTTTGTTATTGTCAGGAGATGGTTCTTATAAAAGAAAATTGCGTGGGAAATTTGAAAATACTTAACCACCATATTCAACTATTTCTTTCTTCTTAAATCTAACCTAGCGCTAGCTTTGGACAATAAAAACTTTTTGATGTAACCTTATGACGTTTGACATAGAATTGACAGAATACGTGCTGTATTCTCATAATTAAGACAGGGCAACGTCTGTCGGGTCAGCTAGTAAATAATATTTGTCCCATAACAATTATGTGCAATAAGGCTATATCTAAATACTACGACACAGTTTGCTAATGAACTTTCCGATTGATCATAATGTAACTAGCAATTTGTTGTTGATTGGGTACTCGTACCCATTATTAGGTACCCTTTCTAGCTCTAGCGCTAGCCTGTCAGTCCTATATACTTTGATACTTATCTATCCAGTCAATACGTGGTTACTATTAGTGGTAAATTCTCGACTTTCATAAGTGCCTTACCAGGGCCTAAACTGAATAAATATTTTTCATTTTCATTTTCATTTTCATTTTCATTTTCATTTTCATTTTCATTTTCATTTTCATTTTCATTTTCATTTTCATTTTCATTTTCATTTTCATTTTCATTTTCATTTTCATTTTCATTTTCATTTTCATTTTCATTTTCATTTTCATTTTCATTTTCATTTTCATTTTCCATTATAGAACGAATATGTGATTAGTTTGAGCAAGCACCTGCTACGCAAGCGACGCAAGCTCGTTTCCCAGCGGCCTGTACCAGTGAGATTTTCTAGGCCCCGCGCAGCAGGCGACGGCCCCACGGCCTACTGCTTTATATAATTACTAGCTGTGCCCCGAGGTTTCACCCGCGTAGATTTTGTTTCATGCTTCATGTCGCAGGACTCTAATATTTTTAATACATAAAAGTAGCCTAAGTTACTCCTTGAAACATCAGCTACCTGCCAGTGATAGTCCCGTTAAAATCGCTCCAGCCGTTTCAGAGATTATCCAAAACAAACAGACAGACAGACAGACGGACAGACAGACAGAGAAAAATTTTAAAACTTGTTTTTTTATGTCAGTAGCGTGTATACTTTCATATGCATTTAGTGAAAAGCTGTAATTTTGGAAATACAAACAGACACTTCAATTTTATTTATCTGTATGTATGTATAGATCAAATAAGGATATATAAATACAGTTTCAGTGAAAAAATTATGTAGTAATACCTCTGATTACCTCATGAACTTCAGCGCGAATATATACCTTATCATTATATTACCGTGGATTGCTTTTTGAGTAGCTAGTAACTAATTAATGATTATATCTGTGCTTAGCTTGAACACTGATGTAATCTAAGTTACTGATTCCTTACGAAATTGGATTATATCGATAAAATCTGATAACCAACCGATTCGGGTGATCATATTGAAATTGAGGGAAAACCGAGATGAGGCAAGACGCTGTGGGCAAAATCTCGAGCGATGAATGTATTCTGAGCAACAATGACTTAGTGACGTACATTGGTCTTGCTAGATCTATTGTCTGCTTTAAGTACTAGAATAGATATAACAAATAAAAAGAATATTATATATTTAAAAGAAAGAAGTTAACCCGACTTCGGACATCATGTTAAAACGGTAGGGTAAAAAAAGGGTAGGCAGAGGTGTTGTAATAACAACACCCACTTTTCACCGAAGATGACCAAGTGCTAACGTACAGGCATATATACGCCTCTGAATTACTTCTCAGACATATGCAGGTTTCCTCACGATGTTTTCCTTCACCGTAAAGCTCGTGGTGTGAAATCACAGCACATAAGTTTTTTTTTTAGAAATGTCATTGGTACAGACCCATCTGGGATTCAAACTTGCGTCGCTTGCGTAGCAGGCGACTGATCAAGCCCCAAGGTCACCTCGGTTCTATGCTACCATTCTAAAAAGACCATTCATTAACTTCAAAGTACATGTAGCATAAAAAGATTGTGACCAAATTAGGGATCTAGTTTTACGGGTTTTAAAGTATTCCAATATGTTCAACGAAAAATCGCAATTAATTTAACTGTCCACTTGATTACCTACTTTTTTAAGTTGGTTAAAAAGTAGTTTATAAGCTTCAGCCTTGAGTTGGTAGGTTAATGAATACTAGTTATATGATACCTTATATGCAATCAATATATATTCTTTAATTAAATATAATTATACACGTTAAAGCAATAAATCAATAAAGTGTACGGCAATCATGGCCGCTCGGACAATAATTGAGTTGTGGATATTTTTTTTTTAATAACTTTGCCGTCGCATGGTAATAACATCAGGGGACGCGAGTTTTTCACTGCCGCGTCACAAGTCATCGCGTCGACGTAAACGCAGATTTGACAGCGCCTCTGTCGGCCTAAAGATGACACTATTGTGAGCCCATACAAATCTGCGGTTACGTCAACGCGATGACTTGTGACTAATTTATATTATAAAGAGGAAATGTTTGTATGTATGTTTGTAACGAATTGGCTAAAAAGTACTGGACCGATTTAAAAATTCTTTCTCCATTTGAATGCTACATTATCACAGATTAATATAGGCTATATTTTATCCCCGTAGTCTCACGGGAACGGAACCTATATATTAAATTTAAGTATGATACCTACTGCTTCACAGTTACCTTATAGTGGTGTTAGGAATAGGAACATACCTGAAACAATAATAAAATATTAGATTAGGATCGTTCTTATATTATTCTGCAATCAGATTTTTTCTTAGAAGTGAGATTATATCTCGCATCGTTTTCATTGCAGGTGATTACTTAAACCACTAGGTCATCAAGACTCATCAAGACTCTTGTAAATACAAATCCTGTGAAATAAAGAATTTAAATAAAGTTGTAAAATTGAAAATTCGATGTTTTGATGAATGGATTTTTTATGAAGCCGGTTCATATTTCCGATCACCTGTATTCACTGGCGAATAGCTTGTGAATAATAAAAAAATATCATATCTAATACTCTATGAATATGACGTTGGATAGGTCCAAACAAATATGGAATTTATTTAAATTTAACTGTATAATATACTTCTAAATAATTGTTAAGACAGTGATTATTAAAAATTATACAGAATGGAACAAACGAACGACACATAGGCGGCAATTACCAAATTGTACGCAAAATAGACGTAATTTTTTATTCTTTTTTTTAACATACAATTACTTAATGCATTGATAGGTTTTTGAATATATTAAAGTTAAATATAATAAAATGCGTAACTTCCACAAACCTTTGAAAATGGAATACAGTTTGAAACCAAAAAAAACGTAATATTGCATTCAGCGATATGACCAAAATTAAAAAGAAAAAAAAATACAGTTTCGTACGAATTTCAAATACTAGAGCTTTATGTCAAACCAGCGCCACCAGTGTATTATTTTTAAGACACACAAACTATCTGCAAATATACATTCAAATCCCAATAATCTATACATATAAAGATGAATAAATTGAAGTGTCTTTTTGTAATTCAAAATTATCAGCGTTTCACGTAAATTAGATAAGAAATATTTTTAGAATTATTCTCCCACTGTCCGTCTGTTTATTACGCGGAGCACAGCTAGTACAAAAAATATCCAAATCACCACTGAAAATAGACCAACCATTTTATTAATTTGACTCCAGACCCCGAAACGCTACCAGAAAAAATCCACGAACAAAACGAAAGAAATATGTAAATAAATCAGTCATACATAACATATTTAGGAGTCAAGTGGCTCGTTACATCTCTGGAGGTCAGTCCATTGTGACTTTGCACAATACGTGGAAATAACAAAGCCTTTCTATTGTTAAACACTTCAACTGCAAAGGACCCGAACTGTGATATATTAATGTTTTTTTGCTGAGAGCGGACAACTAGTTGACGAGGGAAGTTTCCTTGGTCGTAAAAGGGCTCAAAGTGACATATCCCTAATTATGAACGACATCGAGCTGGCCACGAACTGTTAAAACCTCCATATAGCTAACTCCATTATCTATACATCTATACAGATAAATAAAATTGAAGTGTCTGTTTGTAATTTCAAAATAACAGCTTTTCACTAAATGCATATGAAAGTGTATTACGCTACTGACACAGAAAAACCAAGTTTTAAAAAATTTATCTGTTTGTCTGTCTGTTTGTTCCGGGTAATCTCTAAAACGGCTGGACCGATTTTAACGGGACATTCACTGGCAGGTAGCTAATGTTTTAAGGAGTAACTTAGGCTACTTTTATTTATTAAAAATATTAGGGTTCCGCGACAATAAGGATGAAACTAAATCTACGCGGGTGAAACCGCATGGCACAGCTAGTCTATAGTAATATACTAGCTGTACAATACGGTTTCGCCCGCGTAGGCTTAACTTCATGGGTGGCCCACGGAGCCCAATTTTTGTAAAATTAAATTAGGCTAAGTTGCTCCTTGTAATATTAGCTCCGCTAGTGAAAGTCTCCTAATAAAATCGGTTCAGCCATTTCGGAGATTAGCCGGAACAAACAGACAAAAATTTTAAAATTGTTTTTGCATGTGTAAACAATCAAAATTCATCTCTATAGAGCTGGAAAAACGATTTCGTTTCCTATATTTTAATTGTCGTCATTAATTCTGTGATGTTAATTTAGGCCCTTAATTAGGGCATGATTACATCCTTATTAAATTAAATTAATTATTTCATCATTCTACTGCTCATTGCAGTAATTGCTTTCAAATGGTAATTTTATGGAATTCAATTTACCAAAACAATTACCTTTATAATATTTTTATACCACTTAAATGGCGAAAAAACATACAGGCCCATTTATAAGGTAAGTCACCGAAGTCCTTAGACAATCTCACTGTTACTTGCTCTATTTTCTCGGGATATGTCTATCATTTTCGTTTTTAGAATTACATCTATCTCTTATATATACCTATATAAAAATGAATCCCCATTTCCCTTGGTCACGGCATCACGCGTAAACGGCTGGATGGATTTTAACGGGACTTTCACTATCATATATCTAATGTTACAAGGAGTAACATAGAAACACATTAGGATTCCGCTGAACACCCATGTAATTGTCTACGCGGTTGAAACCGGGGCACAGCACAGCTATGTTTAATAAAGCACTTCTGAAAATCAAGACAAATATCATCTTACAGTCCCTTTCATGTGTTTAAGTTATCTTAAAGCAAATATAACCTAGAAATATGTGTAAAATACAATGACTGTTCATGCAAAATTCCGTTACATTTTCGTCATAATTTCAAGCCAAAAGTTTGAGAAATGGCAACACTAAACTAAGAACGCCAAATAAAAGAGTGGATTCGCAAAATGTCAGAAAAGCTCACTCTGCATCAGTCGGGAGATAGGCTTCGGGAAGACCAGGTTACCTTGACCTCCCTCGATCCCTTTGCAAGGTAAAATGAGGGTGTTTCAGACGCGTCCTGTGTGTTTTGAGGGTCTTATAACGTGGTCTGGTGGTAGACACCCAAGCTCGACTTGAGGATAGCGATTGCCTGCCACTTTTCCGCGCGGTTGATTTATTCCCTCATTACGATGTATATAGAGTGGCTATTACCGCACGTTCATTTTAACTTTTATTTTTTAATGGCAGGGTTTGGACGTTAATTTACTTCGGAGTTAAGGTAATGGTTGGGGTTAAATATTGCGTTCATTTTGACTGTGCTCATATTTTAGAGCTGACGGGAGATATGGTTGAGAGGAATGTAGTTTAGTTTGATTTTCCTTTGAATATATTTTCTTCCTTTAATATTTCTATTTATTAGACATTAGACGTGATGGCCGTGGGGTTGGAGCAGTCGTCTGCTACGAAAGCTACGCAAGTTCGAATCCGGCCTGTACCAATGAGCTTTTCGCAAAAGTTTAGGACGGTGATTTCACACCACGAGCTTTATCGTGAAAGAAAACATCGTGAGGAAACCTGCATATGCCTAATAAGTAATTCAAAAACGTCTGCAATACCTGAGACTGCGATGGAATCACCACCTGACATGTTTGCACTTAATAATCTTCGGTAAATTTCCTCCTAAACGTTATGCAGGTTTCGTCACGATTCGACGACTTCAACTCGAGGAGAAAATCACTTCACTAAAGTTCTTTAACTTAACATTAGTACCTATAGGCTACATGAAACTTACGTCCCTTACGTACTTAGCAGGTGCCTACTCAAACTACTCAGCTACCACCGCTTTTGTAGAAAGTGGATAATATAACAACTCTCCGTCTACCGCTTCAGGGACCCCTCTAATGTTATGCCTCGTAGCCAAATCAGTTTGGCGAATAAAACACCTTTTATAAATGGCTGCTAAGTAAACCTGAGTAGCAATTCAGCGAAAACTAACTGAACATAAACAATATAAAATACAACAGAAATTGTACCCTCAAAACGCACTCAAGATTAAAATTGGAACTCCTATTACGCACGTTTGATTCGACGCCCAAAGCGCTCGACCTAAATCAAACTCTTGCCGTATCTCGAGGAGGCGAAAAGTCAGGGGCAAAACAAATGAATTGGCTTGGCTAGCCGGTAACTGGTGCGGGGCACGCGACATCGATACGACATTGCCGGGTCTGACGGATTGCCCTGTCATTATCAGGCCATAGGTCCCGTTTGATTGCACTGTCTGCGACTTCCACGATCGCGAAATACTTGCGGTAACTGGAGAGTTATTGGTGGTAAAATCTTTATTGCTTGCTTCCAATGTCACCAGTGTGTGCTGCTGAGATTATTACCTTGTCTAGGCCCACAGCCTAGAAGATCTCAAATCAATCTAGAGCCTATTTACAACAGGCATGATGTCAGATTTTCCAAACATTCGTTTTAGCTCCGAGCTTCACGATGAAGGAAAACATAGTGAAGTAGACAGACTCACCATTTGCTATATTGGCATTCTTGTAAGCCAACTGAAGATAAAAACAAGTTAACTAGATATTAAGCAGCTGCTAGAGTTCAAGAATTTGGCAACAATATACACAGCTTAAGGCGACTTAAACGGACCTCACACGCGAGTGTTTCACAAATAGAAACAGTCGCAGTCTCTGAAATTTTGATCGAGTCAACCATTGAAGCGATGAGAAAAGCGAGAGGTTTACTTACGAACGATTAGTGGTGACTTAGCGCAAGTAGGACTCCTTACTATCGACTGCGATTGAAAACAATCACGATGCATCGAGACACTTGAATAATCGAAACAATCGACATCGCGCATCTATACATCTATATACATACAGATAAATAAAATTGAAGTGTCTGTTTGTAACTGCAAAATAACAGTTTTTCACTCAATGCATATGAAAGTATACACGGTACTGACACAGAAAAACCAAGTTTTATAATTTTTCTCTGTCTGTCTGTCTGTTTGTTCCGGGTAATCTCCGAAACGGCTGGACGGATTTTAACGGGACTTTCACTGACGGAAAGCTAATGTTACAAGGAGTAACTTAGGCTACTTTTATTTATCTAAAATATTAGGGTGCCGCGACAATAAGGATGAAACTAAATCTACGCGGGTGAAACCGCGGGGACAGCTAGTCACTAATATGAATCTCTCATAACCCTAAAACGGTCTGGTAACTATTCTCTCCGAGGGGATTTTATTCAAGAAAAAGTATTGAACTAAAACGAGAAACATGGTATCATAATCAAGCAGTTTTAGTAAAGACATGTTCCAAGAAAGCACAGACAGACTAGTCTCCTCAGAATAATACATAGAACCCTATAAATAGCCTCGGGCCTCCTAGACTATGATCTGCCGGTCGTTGGTGGAATTGAACCCGCACTCAATTATTCAAGCCGGCGGTCGCTGTGGAAATAAAATGAGATCATATTGACGTTAGTTATTCTCTGTGCGAACTCATAGAATGAATATTACAAATTAGTGGTCTGTTTGAATTTGGAATGTTTTGAGTGTACTGGCTGAATTAGTTTTCTAATTTTGAATTTTATATTGAATTGACGTTTCATGTCAAAATATATTTTTTTTATTCGTCTGAACAGAATTTTAGTGCAATAGTTACACCGTTCTAAGATGTTCTATTATATGTTTTTAAAAGCAATTTGGTTTTCCAAGAGTTGGAAGTAAATCTATAGTAAACTAGCTGATCCGACAGACGTTGCTCTGTCTTAATTATGAGAATGCAGCACGTATTCTGTCAATTCTATGTCAAACGTCATAAGGTTACAACAAAAAGGTTTTATTGTCCAAAGCGCTAAGGTTAGAATTAAGAAGAAAGAAATCATTTATATGGTGGTAAAGTATTCTTAAATTTTCAAATTTTTCACGCAATTTTCTTAGTTTTTTCTTTCATAATAACCATCTCCTGACAAAAACGAACATAACAAAAAAAATATTATCGAAATCGATCCAGCCGTTCACCCGTGATGTTGTGACCAAGGGAAATGGGGATTCATTTTTATATAACATAGATTTGAGTTCAGACAGATATATAAAATGGCGGATGTCAACCCTATTCTCAGCTTAAAATTATTATTGTATTAAACAAATTCTTAGCTTTAGTGGATTTGTAAAGTAGACCGAATTAATCAAAATTAATGGACATTGTGGGATTCAGCATTTCCAACAATTAACTTGTAATATTACTGAGTTTGAAATACTTTCCTGACATGTAACAGTTAGCTGGAACATTTTGTGTAATTGGCAGGTTTCTAGACAGATAAATGAACATTACTAACTAGATCTAGACTTAGTTAGAATCTGCTGAAATACCTAAACCGTTCGACTCGTGACAGGTTTATAAATCCTATAAAAACTTGCATAGGCTTGTCCGTTCACTGAATCAAACTATATTAAAAAGTATATCTATAAAGGTAATCTCTTCTCATAGTAAAAACTAGCTGCGTCCCGCAGTTTCATCCGCTAATTACATGGGCTTCATTTCGTAGAACTTTTTTATATAAAAATATCACGTAAAGTCGGTCTAGCCGTTTCAGAGACCAGCCAGAACAATAAGACAGACAGGAAATATTTAAAAATTGTTTTTATATTTATACCATATACGTCCCTATGCATTTAGAGAAAAGCTGTTAATGTGGAATTACGAACAGACACTTCAATTTTATTAAACTTTATAGATATAGTTGTATGGCAATATATAAAAATTATAAAGGTGTTTATCATTTTCCCAGGAGGGTCCCTGAGAAAGTCCCTCAAAAAGAATTTTAAATGTAATTTTTTTATTTCTTTTAACAATTTTTGTATATAGGTTACTAATTAGGTACATTTAAGCAATATCAATTATTCTACAATTTAAATTGAATACCCCTCAACTTGACAATGCGTTTTGTGCATGAGAAACGTGATAAGGACATCATCATAGTGTTATATTCATAAAAAACTATAACTTCTAGAAGACAACTGCCACTCAAAATATTCCTCTCCATATGCGACGCAGGTGACATGCTATCTCGACATCGTTTAAACACCACTTCCAGTCTGAAAGCCTATTACCGTTATCAACGTATAGTAACATCAGAGTGATCCATTAACTAAGCTAACCTAACCGCTAAGCCCGCTAACCGCGCTATGCCAGAGATTGATACCTTTGCATTATACATTGGGTAGAATTACGTCCTAGAATGATTAGTCTTCGAGATTGAATAACCTTTCCCAGAGGAATGGAGGAGCTCGTGGCACAGTTGTTATTGCACTAACCCAAGCCAGTAGTTGGATGGGTGACGGCCCGAGTTCCCTCCGTGCCTCGGAGAGCACGTTAAGCCGTCGGTCCCGGTTGCCAATTTAATATCGTTGGCAATCGTTAGAGGTCACTCGGAGGCCTAAGAGAGTCTGACAACTGGTTTAACCCAGATTACCGAATTTCCTCGTAAAAGGGTTTACGAACATCAAAGCTAAGATTAGTAGTGTTTTTTTATGTGAGTACTGTATATATGCATCTAGTATAAAGCTGTTAATTTGGAATTAAAATCAGACACTTCAATTTCATTTATCTGAACGTGTGTGTAGCAAGCCTTACAAAAAACCACAACGCGTCTATGTATGAAAACATTTTCAATGAAAGTCAACGTTGAAGCTCTCCCTCTATTTTCATAGGTGTGATAAAGACACTAGGTGTTCAATAAAATAATACGACTAATAATTCATGTTAAGGCATATTGTCGCGACAACCCTATTATGGATGTCATAAAAGCCGAGGGCTGCGAGACTGTTGATTGTAGGAACATAAACTTATTATGGTTTATGCGTGCTTATCAATAAACGTAGGTTTTTCTACGTAATTCAGTTTCAATGTTACGCATTTCTTTAGTATACTACTTTATCCATGGCACGCCTGTTGGCAAAATTGTACTAAAAGTACATTAATATTTCGCTACTTATGTTTAAGCCCAAGTAATAGACGGAGACCTTTTTACCATTTACCGGGCACTAATCTATACTCCAGGCTGGCCATAAAATTGCAAATAGAATAACCCAATAACACATTGCCCGAACGGAACCTAAGACCTCATGTCCGGCAGTTACGCTTGCAACCACTAGACTAACGCGGTAGTCAGTAAATATAGAATTTCGTACCGTAGCGGACAACCCCAAACTTGAGTCCCCGACTACCCTGGGACCGCAACTATCTATATCTATACAGAAAATAATATTGAAGTGTCTCTTTGTAATTTAAAATTTACAGCTTTTGATTGCATATGAAAGTGTATGCGATACTCAGACAAAAAAAACAGTTAAGAACCTTTTTCTTTGTCTTTCTGTTTGTTTCGGCAGCTAATGCTACAAGGAGTAACTTAGGCTACTATTATTTAAAAATCATTACGGTTCCGCAGACCACCAATAAAATTAAATTAACGTGAGTGAAACCGCGGGGCACAAATTACTACTTAGTATTAAAATCCTTCATTCTGTGTCCTTAAGGTTGGGAACACTGTCAAGTGTATCTTCTATGTTGGTAGAACTGTTTTAAAAATGAATAATCGTCACTTCGTTTCACTTAAATTCCGAGTGTGTTTTATATTATACCCAGGTATTTATACAGGTATTTATTTATACCCAGGTAGCAACAACAGGATATAAAATATCTGCATCTTTTTCGTATAAGACGAATCTTAAACATCACACATGTATAATATTTACGTCTGATATGTAACCAATTAGGTAATGGTTAGAAGTCGATAAGCAAACTAAAATGTACCGTGAATTTTCCAAGAATCGTTATCATCAAGGAATTGTATCGAAGAGTTGTTAATATTACGGAGGAGTTTCAGGACGTAGCACAAAATAAAACTGTACAAAAGGCCAGCCTCCGTGCATTGGAGGAAATATTCTCACTTCGTACATACATTGACGCATGCTTATACGCGTTTTGTAAGTAATAGTGTATTTAATGTAAAAGGCTCTAATTTTTAAGTTTTTTTTTCATTTATAAAGAATTGAAAAAAAAAACATAAAAAATTATAAATAAATCTTACAAATTAATTACAAGCTTGGTTATTTAAGTAACATTGAAATAAACCAAGGTTTGTCGACAATGTCATGAAAGTGGGTCTGCGTAAGACTGGTGAAGGCATACATCATGTTATGATTTATAATAATTGGTGCAAGGATATAGTAACAGAACCGAATATGAACTAAGTAGGTATCATGAAAATTAACTCTGATAATATAATATACGTGTAGCTATAGTACAAGGTCTTGACAATTAGAGGACTACTGTCTCCATATTTTGTTTCCGTCTTATGCCAGCCCTATCCTGCTTACTCCTGGAACTCTTTTTACACCATCATTTCAAAGGTCTTTAGGTCTCATATATTTTTTGAGTTTGACTGACGCTCTTTCCCCCGCAAGTACTACTATTATACTGGCCCGAGTTGAGAGACCGTCGTACGCCCGACTTTGAGTGCGTACGAGCAAAATAGGAAACCGCCCTTCTGATGAGTATTTCTTCAGGAGTATCTACAGGTTGGAAGTTTCCCGTGGAGTTGGGAAGTTCGTCGCCAGCAACCTGTTATCAAGATATGCTTATTAAGATACGCGACTTTGGAAAATGTTCGTGTAATGTACAAACAAACTTGCAAAATTTATCGTACTTACGTGGTTGTGTTAGTTAGGTAGGTAGGTACTTCATTATTACTTAATCAAAGTACAACTTTATCTTTTTACGTATATTTTACAAGAATTTAAAGTAAGTTAATTTAATATCAAAATAAAATAGTTTTATTTTTATTTTTTAATATGTGTTTTGGACTAGTTATCCATTATTCAATTCCGAATGTATATTAAAATGAATTATCTAATCAGGTGATATGAAAACAAAAATACAGCCCATCATATGGAAAATTTTGTGCGACCCGGGGATTGGACAACCAGACCTACGAGACAGTCAGATTTGAAGTAGATATTATGTTATATTATACTGTAACAAGCCACACCAACTTGGATCGTATGTTATACGGGAACTCCATATTGCACTTTGATTTATTGAATATATAAACTATTTAATTATTATTTAACTTCTGATTCAAAGAACGTCCTCTTTTTTTTTCGGAATTCAAAAGTTCTTTAAACATAAATTTTTAAATCTGGTCAAAGATTTGTAAGACTTACAATATTATTTGGTAAAAGTATTTCAATTATAGTTCCGAAATGCCGGCGATACTACCAATTATTATCAATATGTATGCAAAGATAATATTAAGTTTAGCTAATAATCGTTTCAAAACCCGACATTCTCAGTAAAGTCTAAATTTTCATCGTCTACCGCATTAGCTCCAAGCATACTGCATTTCCCGTTATATTTATTTGTTATTGCAACTTCATTACCAACCTATTATTTGAACTAGCTTGCTTAGTATTGAAGGCAGAAAACCTAATGGGAAATATTTAAAACTATCGGACGTCACGCGGTTTCACCCGCGTAGATTTAGTTTCTTCCTTATTGTCACGGAACCCTAATATTTTTAATAAATAAAAGTAGCCTAAGTTACTCCTAGAAATATCAGCTACCTGCCAGTGAAAGTCCCGTTCAAATCGGTCCAGCCGTTTCAGAGATTACCCGGAACAAACAGACAGACAGAGAAAATTTTTATAACTTGATTTTTAAGTGTCAGTAGCGTGTATACTTTCATATGCATTTAGTGAATAGCTGTTATTTTGGAATTACAAACAGAGAGAGAATTTTATTTATCTGTGTAGACGTAGCTAATTGGCAATTAACAGATATTAAATTCAACTTACATAGAACTTTTGTATATTTAAGTTATATAAGTCTGCAGGTACATTGAGCTATAATAAATTAAGTTCCGAATAATAGATGTAGCCGGTTTGAACTAGATCAATCCGTTTCCTAATCAAAACTGTAAGTAGAATCAGAAGGTCAATATTGATTTGGGGTACTGCTACCAAAATTTAGTTAGTAGAATTCGTCGACGCCACAGTAATTTAGTTACAACCATTCTGCTTAGAACAATTAGCTGAGAAATTCATAGAACTTACATACAAACAATGCAAACGCCTGTTTATTCCCCAAAACGGTAGCCTCGTTAGTCTAGTCCCGGGTTCGATTCCGGGACGGGGCAAAAATAGATATTGGGATTTTCTGTCAAGAAGTTCACAATAAATGGAAGTTGGCGGTGTTTCCACCCCCGTGCCTCGAAAAGCACGTGAAGCCGTTGGTCCTACGCCTGATCTCTCTCCGGTCGTGTCGGATTGCCTCCCATCGGACTATGAGAGTGAGGGAATAAAGAGTGCACCTGTGTTTGCGCACACACTTGTGCACTATAATATCTCCTGCGCAGATTCCTGTTGGGATTAGCTGCCGCAATAGAAATTTGGTATTTTCGGAACATTTCGTTCCGTCATCAGTTGTAGAGTAGGCGCGCCTATTGGCACTAACCAAGCACTTATCTCGACTCCGGGCTTCTACTGGGAAATAATAGGTGTTAAAGCACTCAATTTCCACCGAATATTATTAAGTGCCGACGAGACAGATGAGGAGCTCGTGGCACAGTTGCTATTGCACATATGATTCGATCAGCGAAGTTAAGCAACCATACGCCTAGCCAGTAGTTGGATGGGTGACCGCCCGAGTTCCCTCCGTGCCTCGGAGAGCACGTTAAGCTGTCGGTCCCGGTTGCCAATTTAACATCTTTGGCAATCGTTACAGGTCAGTCGGAGGCCTAAAAATAATTCGACACCCACTTTAAATATAACATTTATTTGTAGGTTATTCTAGTGGCTGGCTTTTTTCAGTACATTTTTCCTAAGCATTCTTTCAAATCCAGACAGTATATTGCAGACTTATATTCGTATGCACTGAAGTATCGTAGCACACGACAACCTACGACGTCTAGACGTGATTATATGGAAATACAACCATATGCACTTGAATTTAGAGTGGAAAATCAAAGGAATGGCAAATAGGAATTTCAAAGTACATATGAAGGATACCTGACGAAATTGAAAATTGAGATCATCCAATCAGCAAACATGTTAAGAGCTGTCTGACTGGAGACTGTGCTTCCTATATTACAGAAGATCATAGCCAAATGACGACTTTACCTTACCTTGACGACCTTATTGTGTTTCGGCGTGTTAAGGTCGCCAGTGTTCCAAAGAGCGCGGCGAGTGGAGTCGCTTTTATAGCTCTAGTCAAGGTATTCACGCTTGTATCCCATGGGGTAGGCAGAGACTGTCTGCCCATAATGCATATACTTCGCCCACATTCACAACATACATACATATGCTCACGCCTGTATTCCCCGAAGGAGTAGTGTTGGTATAACAACACCCATTTTCAAGAAACAAGAAGAGATTAAGATTAAGTGCCGACGTGACAGATGGGGAGTCTATCGCCGTCGTAATATACATACGTCCTTAATTTACTTGTTAGACATATGCAGGTTTCTTCACGATTTATTTTGTTCACCGTAACGCACATGGTGTGAAATAACTGCACATACATTTTTCTAGAAATAACCTCATTGGTACAGACCCCGTTGGGTTTCGAAGTTGCGTCGCTCTTGCATAGCAGGCGACTGCTCAAACCCCAAGGCTACCACACATTCACAAAAATATCTCTTTCGGTAATTGTATCTCCATACACAAGTAATCCCAGCTTTCGGGAATATTAACCCTAAATTGATACAAAACATAAATAATTGAATTAACAAAAACAGGATTAGGGATATAACTTGACCCCAATGCAATGCGTTTAACCAACCCTAAATTGCTGGGTTCATTTGTATTCATAAACGTAAACCGATGGTCGATCCGATAGCCGCTGGGGTGGGGTGCCTGTGGCAGCGAGTCGCGTTATATGAAAAATAAATTGGACGGTCACTTAAGATGTCTAAATACCCGAAATACATACATCCAAATCAGTCAAGATATTTAAAGTTATTGTAAGATAAATAATCATTGATATGTGCTTACATACACGCTCTAAAATTACCGAAAAAAGACTATAGAAAAAATGGGGTGTATAATTTTTTCGGACAACTGTATACAATAGGCCGCTATCACGGCATGGCACGGTGGATCAGAGCGGCATAGAAAATAATAAAATTATAAAATAGAACTAATCCCCCAAGTGGATCAAATACGGGGATCCGACCGGCATAACTCGCGCGAAGTGTCGATCAATAAAATCACCTACTCAACATCTATCGTAACTCCCAACAGGGGGTAATCTATGATCATTTAAGCAGCGCGTATTAAGAGCTTCTTATGTATTTGACGTTTATTTTACGGTACCAAAATGAACCATCAAAGAATAGAAATACTTAATAAGCTCTGATTAAACCGATGATGGTAGGCCCCCAGCGCCTTGTCGGGCCCATGCGACATAAGTACAAATTTAAAAATTACAGCAGAGTGCCTAGTGCGAGTTTTTCACTGCCGCCGTCACAAGCCACCGCGTCAAAGTTAACGCAGATTTGTATGGGATCGCAGCAGCGCCTATGTCGGCCTAAAGATGACACTATCGTGAGGACATAAAAATCTGCGTTTACGTCGACGCGGTAACTTTAGACGGCAATTTTAAGAAAACTCGCACTAGACCCTCATGTCAAAAAAGTGACATGCCCCGCTGACAGTCACCCACACCCCATCTATTGTTCGCAGACTGATTTGTTCGTGGAATAACCCTATAATGGTTGGCGCGCGTCATCGTGCTCCGTACTTGACATGCATTTTCATATTTTTTATTGCATTTCACTTCGAATTCTATGGTGTCTAGACGACAAAGTATTATTTTTGAACACATATGATATAAGTGCATAATCTATACTGATATATAAAGCTGAATAGTTTGTTTCTTAGCTTGAACACGCTAATCTTAAGAACTACTGGTGCAATATAAAAATATCGAAGGAGGATATATCACGCTAAGACTAATCGCGGGTGAAAGTTAGCGTAAGCCCGAAGTAACTATTCCATCCCTACAACAGAAGCTAGTCTATACTAATATTATAAAGAGCAAATACTTGTATGTATGTTTGTAACGAATTGGCTCAAAAAGTACTGGACCAATTTTAAAAATTATTTCACTATTTAAATGTATTATCACTGATTCATATAGGCTATATTTTATCTCCGTACTCCCATGGGAAGTAAGATTGTTGGATGCATCACACAGTATATATACATAAATACATACATATGTCCACGCCCGTATTTTCGAGTAGCAGAGTTGTAAAAACCTAAAGTACACACACATTACGTCAAATAAGAATATTTCGCTACATTTCATCTATAAGATTTGATAGTTTTTTTGTTTGTTTGTTTGCAATGAATTAGCTCCGAAATTACTTGACCGATTTTAAAAATTTTTTCAGCAATGAATTTCTACATCACCAGCGAATAACATAGGCTATATTTTATCCCTGTACTCCCACGGGAACGGGAACTAGGCGGGTGAAACCGCGTGACGTCCGCTAGTTTTACATTGTTCTGTTAGCTTTCTCTTTTGCACCCGACGTCGTCGGTTTCAAAGATACAACAATAAACTTTATCATTTTAATATTATGTATCAATTTCCTATGATGGAAACCGCTCAACGTCCAGTTCGACGCTGGAAAATCTTACAGAATAACGCGGCAGGTATGAGCGATATATTCATGTATATTGTTATGAAACAAAAATCAACATATTTGCGCTCGTTAAATTAATACAATGTATTAAATAACAATTTATATTCTTAACTAACTGTGCCCCGCGGTTTTATCTTTATTGTCGCAGAACTGTTATATTTTTAATAAATATAAGTAGCCTAAGTTACTCCTTGAAACATCAGCTACCTACCAGTGAAAGTCCCATTAAAATCCGTACAGCCGTTTCGGAGATTACCCGAAACAAACAAACAGACAGACAGACGGACAGACGGACAGACAGAGAAAACTTTAAAAACTTGGTTTTTCTGTGTCAGTAGCGTGTATACTATCATATATATTTAGTGAAAAACTGTTATTTTGGAAGTACAAATAGACAATTCAATTTTATTTATCTGTATAGATGCATAGATATAGATAAAACGACCACTTATTATTAACGTTGTAAAAATAGCTTTAAGCAAGAGGAACTATAATACAATGTTGTGTGACCAATGTAGTGCATTTGACGACAAAATATAAAAAAACATATTAAGTCCGTCAGAAGCTTAAGTATGAGAACTCACGCCATCTAATGCATTAATTTACATACTGCAAGCATATAATATGTGCAATGTGCATCTAATAGAAAGGTTGCACGTGGTAGAGCTTTCTTGCCAGAGTATCAGCATTGTTATTCAGTGTATCAATGTTGCCAGCCTTCTTGACACGATTTCGAGAGATTCCGATTTAGAAATTACAAACAGACACTTCAATTTTATTTATCTATAGATATATTTACTAGTTATACCCCGCGATTTGTCAGTTTAAAATTAGCCTTAGTTACTCCTTGAAATATCAGCCATAATCAGTGCAAAATCCCGGTAAAATTTGTTCCGCCGAAAAATATAGAAATATATTTTAACCACGGACTATCTATTCAGCAGTGCTATTCAACGTGGCAATGCTGCCAGCCTTCTTGGCACCATCTCAATAGAACGATTAAGGCCAAGTTTTCTACTCGTCATACATTTTTGGTAGGTACTGTTCCTTGTATATATAATTAGGTTTCTATTCCGGACTATCTTAGGTTATTTTTGTAATAAGGAGAACGAGTGTATTTAAATGTTAAAACGCACTGCTTTCTCACACAGCTTGAAGGAAAATATTCCCAAGATACCGTGACAACAAAACAAATTCACGTTGTTTTTCAATTTGTCACAACAGTCATCAGTCATGTCGAGGGGCACGCAACTTCTAGGTCATCACTATATTTATAGACAACCTGTACACATTATACATATAAGATTTACAAACAGTAAGGAATCTAGACCTATTTTTTATTTAAATAACGTTTACTCCAATGAGCGTGAGAGTTGTGAATATTAAAAAAAAAATCTCTTTTATGTAATGTCAAAATAGAGTTTGTCGTTTTGAACACTTGAAAAATATCGGTAAAACACGTGAATGACGTATACACGATCGGCCACGACGCGTCACCTTTTACTCTCATACATACATATGCTCACGCCTGTATTCCCCGAAGCGGTAGGCAGAGGTGTTGTAATTTTCAACACCCGCATTTCACCGAATATGATTAATTGCCAACCTGACAGAGGGTGAGTCCATCGCCGTCTCAGGCACTATACGTCTTTGAATTATTTCTCAGACATATGCAGATTTCCTCACGATGTTTTCCTTCACCGTAAAGCACGTGGTGTGACATCAGAGTACATAAGTTTTTAGAAAAACTCATTGTTACAGGCCCCGCTGGCATTCGAACTTGCGTCGCTTGCGTAGCAGGCGACTGCTCTATACCCGAGGCCATCACGGCTCTTACTTTCGCTTATTATCTCATAGATGCACGCATCTGTGTGACTGTGTAATTTTGAACGATTTGTTCCTAAATTAATATATTATTATATATATTACTCAATCTTATTTTTATTTTATTAGCAACTCCACTTGGACGATTCAATGATAATATATCTATACATCTATACAGATAAATAATCTATACACACATATAGATAAACAAAATGTAAGTGTCTGTTTGTAATTCCAAAATAACAGCTTATCACTAAATGCATATGAAAGTATACACCCTAATGACACTAAAAAACCAAGTTTTAAAAATTTTCTCTATCTGTCTGTCTGTTTTTTCCGGGTATCCCTGAAACGGCTGGACCGATTTTAACGGGACTTTCACTGGCAGGTAACTGATATATCAAGGAGTAACTTAGACTACTTTTATTTATTAAAAATATTAGGGTTCCGCGGGGCACAGCTAGTTTTGTGATATTTTTGCTTTACTGTTAACATTTTTATAAAATGTATTTAATATTTTTTTCGTAAGATAATACAAACATCCTCCTACTAACAAGTTTTATAATAGTGAGTAAGATTAGAGGTTCAAAAAAAAAATTTTCTTCAATTGCCTTAATGAAAATGAAAATGAAAATGATTTATTCAGTTTAGGCCCTGGTAAGGCACTTATGAATGTCGAGGAATTTACCACCGGTTCGGAAACAAGCCTTCTGAGAAAAACCGGCAAGAAACTCAGCTTATCACGTCAAAACAAAATCACGATCAAAATAGCACCATCTGTAGGCCGACACGACTTGTGACGGCGGCAGTGTGACGCGCCCTAGGCACTGTGCATTTCACTGACTGACTGATATATCAACGCACACCCCAAAACTGTTTGTCCTAGAGACACGAAATGTGTGTGGTTTTCGTAAAGTGCGGGTGTAAACTAAGGAAGGGTTTTTCGTATAAAGGCGCTGAAAAGTATTGAAAACATTTTCAAAATGAATATTTCTTGAAGTCGATCCAATTCCATACATAAATAGTGAATGTATTCAATTCCGGGATTGCGAGATTGCTAAGTATCACTTACTCATGTGGGCGACTTAGAAGTCAACAATAACTCCATGTTATGTATATCAACAACATTTGGCAGTTGTTGTAAGCTATATACACACGAGGATATGTTAGTGGGCGTAGGGATCTCACGCCCACACCACAATATATAATAAGCTTACTAAGCAGTATCCAATCTAGACCAATTTTTTTTTAAATACATTTCCTCCATCAAGCAGGCTTTAATTTACCGTCAAAGTAATGTGGATTAGAAGTTTAGAAAAATATCTTTATACAGATAAATAAAAATGAAGTGTCTGTTTGTAATTTTAAAATAACAGCTTTTCACTAAATGCATATGAAAGTATATAGGGTACTGACAGGAAAAACAAATTTTAAATTTTCTCTGTTTGTCTGTTTGTTCCGGGTAACCTCCGAAACGGCTGGACGGATTTTAACGGGACTTTCACTGACAGATAGGTAATTTTACAAGTAGTAACTTAGGCGACTTATATTTAAAAAAAACAATAGACATGAAATTAGAAATAGAATTAGGCAGAGCTAGTTACGTATATACTTACTGACATTACTCAAGGACCGCATGTCAAAGTCAAAGTCAAAGTAAAAAGTCAAAAATATCTTTATTCGATTAGACTTTATACAAAGCACTTTCAAATCGTCAGAATGACACAATTTACAGGATTATACATGCTACCGCCAGGTTCGGAAGGTTGCTTTTACTGAGAAGAACCTGGCAAGAAACTCAGTAATTACTCTTTTCAAAAATATTATACAATTTAAAAAAAAACAAAATAAATCATTTGAGAAATGTAAGCCCATGGACACAGTTCCAATGTACAAATGTCGATAAAAATTAACATAAAGAAAAGTCTAGTAGTTCTAATTATATCTAAATGCGTAGCTTGAGATGACCAGCCCCCACAAGCAGCACCTGTTCACAAGTATGACGAGAATGTTATCTCTTAGTAGCCTTAATATTTGCCATTTCGAACAATTTGTTCTTAGATTCCATACTGCTTGTAGAAAGCTTATATTTACACTGTGGCCACACTGAGGAAGACATTTATTGTCAACGACCTAAACATTACTGTTTTAGGTGCGAAGGGCTCAGTGAATGGGCGTGAAGACTCATTCATTATTTGAATGTCTTGAAGATAATGCTTTTTACACCACTAGGCGTGTGACAACCCTAAAGATGCAGCGTAGGGGATGTCAATTAAATAAGATAAACTTACAAGAGAAATGTGCATCGGTGGTGATAAGAAATAAAATTTTCAAAAATGTGACTTTTCAAAATTTTATATTTATCTTAGAACACGGTATTTAACAATTATTCTTTAATCAATTATTCTAAAGTACACAGCTCGCTTAATTTTGCAAATTGGAAGAAATGAAGAACGCCACATTGACATATATTTTTATTCAATACGATTCGTTGAATTTCACACAAGTATTTTTACTCATTATTTGAAATCACTTAGGAAAAAATCATAATCGCCTTTAATTTTAGAACGATTAATTTTCATACTTAGCGTCATATTAATTAGCGACTATTTATTGGATATTTTGCGCAAAAAGTAAAGTCGAAAGTTAGTTAGCAAGCACTAGTAGAACAAGGGTCGTATATAACATTTCAAGCACACTAATTTATTATTACAACTCGTGGTTACGTCTACCGTTACGTTCCTATTACGGTTGTTCCTTGTAAACAATTATCTGACTTACCTATGTTATTAAAGAATCCCTTGGTCACGACATCACGGGTGAACGGCTGGACCGATTTCGATAATATTTTTTTTGTTGTGTTCGTTATTTTTAGATGGTTCTTATGAAAGAAAAACTAAGAAAATTGAGTGAAAATTTTAAGAATACAAAAATTATTTCTTTCTCCTTAAATCTAACCTCAGCGCTTTGGACAATAAAAACTTTTTGATGTAACCTTATGACGTTTGATATAGAATTGACAGAATACGTGCTGCATTCTCATAATTAAGACAAGGCAACGTCTGTCGGGTCAGCTAGTTACCAATAATATTGTTGAGAAGGGCCAGTGGAACAGATATAGTCTTGAAAAAAGATCTTATACAATTTAAAGAATGCCTATAGTCTAGTAGTGGCAACACTGATGCAATTAGGTCCTGGGTTCAATCCGCAGGTCGCGAAAAGTGTTATTCGGCAACTCGACCGATTTTAACGCGACTTTCACTGGCAGATAGCCGATGTTACAGGTAGCTTAGGATATTTTTTTTTCTATTTCAAATTAGTGTGACGCGCAAAAAAGCCACCAATTAAAAGTCTACCCGAGTGAAACCGCAGGGCACGTTAGTTATATTGCAATTTCGTTTTTGTTAGAAGCGACTTCCAAAACTTTATTTAAGTTAAACACTGTAATGATTAGGAATATTTTCTTCTAAGATTCTTCAAATAATACAAGGTAAATGTAGGGAAAATAATAGGTAGTGTAAGATCATAGCGTCGGATTGTATCCCACGTCCCTGATATGCAAGGGGATGTATTATTCATAGTAGTTTTCTATTCAATGGAATTGGGGCTCAGAATTACTATTTTCTTTTTTACCGGATACTATGGTATCGAGTTTATTTTTTTTGGGCAAAAATTCCAAGATAAATTTTGCTCAAAATATCATATCTATACAGATAAATAAAATTGAAGTGTCTGTTTATAATTTGAGTTTATAGTATAAAATAATAATTATGTTCCCGAAAGAAACAAAAAAAGTATATACGGCGGTAATATAATAAAGGCAATTTGTCAAAACTCTGTTGGTCTGTATCCAGTTTAATGTTAATCCTACGCGGGTAAAACCACGGGGCACAGCTAGTTTATATTATAAATGGTAAGTGTGTGAAGATATGCATGAATGTGAGTGAGCCGTGATGGCTTTGGGGTTTGAGTCGCACATTATAATACCTCTGCCTACCGCTTCGGGGAATACGATGTTTTCCTTCACCGTAAAGCACGTGGTGTGAAATCACTGCACATACGTTTTTAGAAAAACTCATTGGTGCAGGCCCCGCTGGGATTCGGACTTTAAAATCCCACGGCAACCATGAATCCTAATTAAAATAAAATGAACTCACCTGCAATTTTGGTGACCGGCGGTGTGATAGGCGCTGCAGCCGTGGTCGCCGTGTTCGGTGGGTAGACAGGATCGCAGCATTCTCTCTCGGGGAACTCACTCCCCTTAACCACCACCACCAAGGTCACAACCAACCCCACCACCAGCCACAACCCCCACCGCAAGCATCCCCGCAACATCGACCCTGTTGCTCTGGAATAGCGTTGTTTTTTCACTGGTTTCGAACGTGTCACTTGTCTTAAACGTAACGATGAACACACTCTCGCGTTTGGTTTGGGTTTAGACAACGAATGGTATTTTAATTTTTTACTTAACCCCACTTGTTTTTGCACTCGAAGAGATATTTTCTCCTGATTCTCACCCCTCTCTGTTTTTCTTTTGATGACATTGCAACTGTCCTTTTCCTTTGTCATCTGACAATAATTTCACATCACTTTGTTATAGTTCTATATTTTTTTTCCTTAATTTTAATGATATGTTTTGTTTTTAGACTTTGTGACAACTCTTAGTTACATAATTGACTTTGCATCGCACGGAACTCCATTCTTTACTTGTTTGTATAATATGTTGTATTAAATATGTAGTTAAATCTGTTTGGAATAAAAACAAGAGCAAATTAAGAGAAAAAAAGATCTATATTTTATAAGACCAGTAACACACCAAAGCTATTTTCCCATTCACATCGCATTCAAAAAAATATTCAATTAATCATGAGTCAGTAGCGTAGAAATACATAATTATTTAGCAATTTAGTACCTTAACTATGTCGAGTGTATTATAATTCTTTGGCAACCTTAACTGCTTAAAGTCCTAATATAGTACAAACTTAATTACTGACATTGTAAAATGTATGTCGCAGTCGTAATGACAGTAATTATTTCATAAAAATTATACACGACAATTATTTCTAGCTCGTAACCAATACGAATGTGGGTTAAAACATAATTTGTTTAGTTATCACGTCAAGGAACAGTACTAAAAACGAATGATTTCTTGGGATCGTGCCAAGAAGGCTGGCAGCATTGCCACGTTGAATAGCAATGCTGATTCTCTGAGCGAGAAAAGCCCCAGCCTGCATTTCACGAGAGGCTTCTTCCAGACGACATGCTCATCGAAAAGTTGATGAAGTGTGTGACCGTTTGTTTCAAAACAAGAAGTTCGCAATTCTGAAAAAACACTCTCACATACACACATACTTCACGAAGCAAGCAGACATTTTGCTATAATATTAACATACTTCTTAAATTTCCCACTTCCATTTTCAAACAACTCGATTATCATTCTCTCGGTCTCGAAGATCGAATCATTCATCTCAGTGTGCCTCCAGCCTAAGTGTAAGAGGGCATTAACCAAATTGAATTCGTAATTCGCTATTTAACTTTTTGCCGGAAATCTTAACGCATATTACTTTTGTTCTTCAAAACTTCTTCTATTTAAGAGGAATTTCATTAAATGAGCCAAAAAATCACCTATTACATCGCCTTTGTTGCGTTGTTTTGTTTGTTTTGGTTAATATAAAAGGTTTTATTTGGTTTCTGTTTGTTTGCGGCCACTGCAGTCTATGTATATGATCAACTACAAAGTGGCACTCACACATTGACCACCTTATAAAGAACAAAACAACAGTCTATACTTCTATACTAATGTTATAACATTGAGAGAAAAGATTTGTATATAAGTATTTTTGTGTTGAATGGGCTCCGAAACTACTGGACCGATTATAAAAAACCTTTCAGCAATGTATAGCTACATTATCAGCGAGTAACATAGGCTATAATTTATCCCTGTACTCCCACGGGAACGAGAACTACGGGTTTTTACACTTCAAATCGACAAATAATCTTTACTTTTGCAATAAGGTAAGAAATTTTCAAACCTTTAAACTCCCACCCTTGATGGAGATATAGGTACGGTATTTCAAAATTTTGGTTTATTTTCCATACTGTTTCGTAAGGTATACCGTGTCAGGGGGCTAACTACAATCAATTAAGCAACGCTTAATTAAGTATATATGTAAAACGTGTCATTGAATGGTGCCAAAACGAATTTCCAAATCTCAGAAGTTTATATGCACTGCTTAAAACAACCATAGATGCCCTTTTCTAATATCGTCGTTGCGCGTGCAAAAGTCGCTATGTGTATTTCATGAATTCTGTGTCATAAATTCCAGTAATGTTTAATTTTGTCAGTATTAATAATAATATCTATCCAACATTAAACTAAAAAAAACTAAGTAAATTTGTTATATGTATTAATAGAAAGAATTTTTTTTTTTAATACTTGGGCCATATTTCGAGAAAATAATTTTCTGCGTCTCCTAAAGTGTGTAAAAACACATAGCTACTTTTGAACGCGCAACAAAGATACAATGATGTCCTACATTATTTCGGTTACGGTGGCTAATCTCAACAGGGATTAGCCATCTGCGCAGGAGATATTATAGTGCACAAGTGTGTGCGCAAACACAGGTGCACTCTTTGTTCCCTCACTCTCATAGTCCGATGGGAGGCAATCCGACACGACCGGAGAGAGATCAGGCGTAGGACCAACGGCTTAGCATGCTTTCCGAGGCACGGGGATGGAAATACCGCCAACTTCCAAACTCCGGGCATTTATTGTGAATTTCTTGACAGCAAAACTCAATATCTATTTTTGACCGATAGGTATGTTTATAGCCGTGATAACTCCTACCTAACTTAATATAACTTAATTCATCAATACTTTTACGAAGACCGATAATTTCTTTGATACGCGTCAAACAAAACTTTGTAATAGGCTCAACTACTTGGCATTTTGATGGGTAAACTCGTTACCATCTCGTACTTGTGATGTTAATTGATGGACGTAAATTAAGTTGAAAATATTAATTTACCAATACTAAGATTACTTAGCAGGCACAATCTATACATCTGTACAGATAAATAAAATTGAAGTAATTGAATTATTTATCTTATGACTGATAACGGATGAGGTATTTCCAAGGTATGTCAAATTAATCAACACATAGGTACGTTTAATTTAAAGAATCATTGGGATTCCACATCTCGTCTCGTCGGTCACTCATGAAAGGAAGACTACACGGGTATACACGTGTAGGGTATAGCCGCGAAGCGCAGCTAGTCTATACATCTATACAGATAAATAAAATTGAAGTGTCTGTTTGTAATTCAAAAATAACAGCTTTTCACTAAATGTATAGGAAAGTAGGTATACACGCTACTGGCACTAAAAAAACAAGTTTTAAAATTTTTCTCTGTCTGTCGGTCTGTCTGTTTGTTCCGGGTAATCTCTGAAACGGCTGGACCGATTTTGACGGGACTTTCACTGGCAGGTAGCTGATGTTCCAAGGAGTAACTTAGGATACTATTATTTGAAAAAACATTTAGGGTTCCGAGGGAATAAAACTAAATCTACGTGGGTGAAACCGCAGGGCACAGCTAGTAAATAAATAAAGTTATTCCAACATAACAGTTTTTCACTAAAAGCATATGAAAGTGCAGACATTAAAACGCAATTATAAAAAAAAAAATCTGCCTGTCTGTCGGTCTGTCTGTTTGTTCCGACCAATCTCTTGAATGGTTCGACCGATTTTAATGGAACTTTCACTGATAGGTGATGTTTCAAAGAGTAACTTTAGGCTCTACTTTATTTATAAAAAATAGGGGTCCGCGAAATTAAGCATGAAACTAAATCTACGCGGACGAAACCGCGGGCAGAACTAGCATTAAAAAAACATACATGACCAACATAAAACCTCTTATAGTTTAATTTGTCTGTAACATTCTACAAAATGTAAAAAATACTCCCTAACAGCTTTGATTTAATTAAAAGAACTCATTATGCATATCTTATGAAATTTGTTTTCTTCAAGTACGAGAACAATGCGAAAGAGTGAATCAGGTAACCACGATTCCCCACGAATTACCATACCGCCGCTCAAAATCAATAATCATAAAAGCTCTGAAGGTTTCGCCGGTACCTGACTGGCTATAAATAAAATATGGTGGTTTCCGGTCAAGCCGTGTCTTCTTCCCTAGGGAGAGCCTATCCTGCTAATAAATACCGCCAACATCACCTCCAATATATTATTTGCAAATAAACTTTGATTTACTTGTTTAGTGAAAATCTTTACGTATTAAAACGCCTGGTGTGAGTCGATTATTGTGAGGGACAAAATGTGCCGTTGCAAATAATTGTTTTGAATTATATTGAAAAAGCTAACCACTAACAATACCATAACCAAATTAGGAATCTTTATGTCAAACTATGTTTTCTACTAGCGGAAAAATATAAAAAAATTGCCTAAGTTACTCCATGTGACATCAGCTATCTGCCAGAGAAATTCCCGTTAAAATTAGTTCTGCCGTTTGAGATTCTGTGACAAAATCACTCAGCTACTATTAAATTCCAATTTATCATTTTTCACATATTCAAATATAATCTATGCTTACTAATATATAAAGCTGAAGAGTTCTTTCGTTAACTTGAACGCGCTAATCTCAGGAATTACTGGTCCGATTTGGAAAATTCTTTCAGTGTTAGATAGCCCATTTATCGAGGAAGGATAAGGCTATGTACATCACGCTAAGATCAATCGCGGTAAGGTAAAGAAGCTAGTATAGTGATAAATCTACTTATATTGTGAAAAACCGATAAACCTTTGATATAACATTGTCGACTTTCATTCGACCGCATTACATAGTTGTAACTGAAACTAAAAGCTAAGTTTCATAGTCTGCGATTTATCATAAACAGTTAATGAGTCTAGTTTATGAAAGTTTGTCCAATTAATGTCTATAATGAAGGTAAAGAATATTAGAATTTTGGTAATGGAGATATTTCAAGCAATTTATTAATATGTGCCCCGCGGTTTCACCCGCGTAGATTTAGTTTCAACCATATTGTCGCGGAACCCTAATATTTTAAAAAAGTAGCCTAACTTACTCCTTGAAACATCAGCTACCTGCCAGTGAAAGTACCGTAAATTTTAAAACTTGGTTTTTTTTTGTCAGTAGCGTGTATACTTTCATATGCATTTAGTGAAAAGCTGTTATTTTGAAATTACAAACAGACACTTCAATTTTATTTATCTGTATATATTTTTATTTTTATTGTAGAAGCCTTCATTGTCTTGTCGTATATATAATCAACTAACTGTGCCCCGCGGTTTCACCCGCGTAGATTTAGTTTCATCCTTATGGTCGCGGAACCTAATATTTTTAATAAATAAAAGGTAGCCATGTCCTTTCTCAGGGTCTAAAGATTGTCGGTGCCAAATTTCATCAAAATCGGTTGAGAGGTTTAAGCGGAGAAGCGTAACAGACAGACAGAGTTACTTTCGCATTTATAATATTAGTAGGGATGCCATATCCGTTAAGAGCTTTTTCAATCATCATGAATTTAAGAGTAATAAGTTTTGTCTCTCTGTCCAGTGCCATCTCTTTAACTTATCTCATGTGTGATAGCTTAGCCTGGTCTCCCTCTTCCTGTCTTCCCTTCTATTATGGTTTTTGAATAACCTATCAAAATTTACGGATGAATAACTAATCCAGCAATTTCACAGATTACTCGGAACAAACAAACAGAGAGGAAACTTAAATTTTTTTTGGGATAAATTTAAAAAGTTACCAACAGACACTTGTTAATGTTATTTATGTGTATAGATAGAGTCTTGCCTGGGATCGATACACTTCGATTACAGTCACGGAAGGACAAGGGCATGATTTATAAACATGGCTTCACTAACATATTGTATTGAAAGGGAAAGCGTTCACGATTTATATGTTTTGACTTTTCGTGCGGTTTGTTATGGTTAACATGTTATATACTAGCTGTGCCCCGCGGTTTCACCCGCGTATACTTAATTTTATGGGCGGCCCACTGAAACCTAATTTCTTTAAAGGTAACTCCTTGTATCATTAGCTATCCACCAGTGAAAGTCCCGTTAAAATCGGTCTAGCCGTTTCGGAGATTAGCCGGAACAAACAGACAGACAGAGAAACATTTTAAAATTGTTTTTTCTATGTCGGTACCGTGTGTACTTTCATATGTATTTAGTGAAAAGCTCCAATTTTGAAATTTCAAACAGGCTCTTCAATTTTATTTAACTGTATATATGGGAAACTGTGATAGAGACTAACAGGGGAGGCTTATACCCCACATGTACCCTACATGTGGGCTGAATATGATGATAATGCTATAAACTCACACCCAAACTCAAAAATATCTTTATTCGATTAGACTTTTAACAAAGTACTATCAAATCGTCAGAACAACACAATTACACAGGATTATACATGCTACCGCCAGGATCGGAAGGTTGCTTTTACTGAGAGGAACTCTTATTAAATTCAATTTTAAAAATACAAAATAAATCACATAAGAAATGTAAGCCCATGGACCCAGTTCCAATAAACAAATGTCGATAAAAGTGATTTAAGTATAAGCCAACGTGACAGATGGTGAGTCTATCGCCATCTCAGGCACTGTACGCACGTCTTTGAATTACTTCTCAGACATATGCAGGTTTCCTCACGATGTTTTCCTTCGCCGTAAATCACGTGGTGTGAAATCACTGCATATAAGTTTTTAGAAAAACTCATAGGTACAAGTCCTGCGGCCACCACCGCTTTTACAACGGATTTGAAAAGTCAAAGTCAAAGTCAAAACTAACTAAACTAAACTACTGTAACTATTTCCTATAATGATTACATACATTTTAGTATTCTTTGCCAATACACATATATCGTCCATTACCATACAAACCCGCGGTAAATGGTCGCTAAAAAGGTAGAAAAACCAATTTGCTACGTTATCCTAATACATAGTTTTCCAATAACACAATTTGCAACCCATTCGGTAATGATTTGAAATACAACCCTATGTCCAGAGGGCTAAAGTGTAAATTGTAAAACAGTGCCAGGGATTCTACTACAGGAATAAAGATACTCTCGTGTGTCATTTTTATTATCGCGATTATCTACGTCGTAGCACTTGCTACGGTGCTACGGTGCTACGAACTTTCGTAGACCTTTGCATGTGACATTTTAATGTGCGGTACATCTCACTATTTTGCTCTCGTAAAATGTTAGACGCAAATGTGATGTGTTATTTATGTGTCACCCTTTATATTGATACACTAGCTATGCCTTGCGGTTTCACCCACTTAATTTCATACGAGGCCCGCGAAACCCAAATGTTGTTTTTTTTTTAATAGAAGTAACTAGCCTAAGATACTCCTTGTAGCATTAGCTCTCTGCCAGTGAAAGTCGGACGGACGGACAGATTTTTTTTAGATTCGTTTTTTTATTTGGGGACCCTATATAGTTTTATATGCATTTAGTGAAAAGCTATTAATGTGGGATTACAAACAGACACTTCAATTTTATATATCTGTTTATATACAGATGTATGTGAAAGTCCCGTTAAAATCGGTCCAGTCTTTTCGGAGGTTAGTCGGAACAAAAAGACAGACAAAGTTTTTTTTTTAAATTGGATTTTTTATGCTAATATTGTATATACTTTCATATGCATTTAGTAAAAACAGACACTTTAATTATATTTATCTGTATACATATAGATTAAGTAAATAGCTATATGGCAACAATAGTAAGTGGCTTCCGAATGAAACCATTGTGGAGTTAGTTACATGGAATCGCTGTGCTAGCATCAGTTGAAGTCATAACTTTGAAACATCACTAATATAACAGTAGTATAATGTTTAAACAATCATATGAGTTTTTAGTCTCCCTTTAATTATTTATTATCCTATGATAAAAAGTATTATGTACTCTCAAGCATAAATTGCTTTTAAATTCACGTGTAAAAATCACGTAACAATAACAGCGTTTTAAATACTTTAAGTCTCAATTTCCTGCCGGCATGGTTCACTGCTTGGATTACAGCAAAATTTTCATTTTGAATTCCACTTGAAAATTTAATATCAGCCTTATCTCACGCACCGTTCCCGCCATTTTAGGCCGGTTCTCACTTTCCCGCGCTCTTTGACATTTTTTTTTATCCATGCACATTCAAACCGTGTTCCATTCAGCCTGTTTTTTCTTCAAATAACACCTATGCATCGTTTACATAAGTAGGTCATATATGAATCATGCAATCGCCTCTGAACACACCACAGTCCACCGGTCCAAGCACGCACACAATAAAACTGAAAACTTATGAGAATAATAAAAAAAACTTGGAGGCTACAAGGAGGGTAGATATAAATTTACGCTTTTAAAAAAATGTGAAGGCGCACGCGCGGAGCCCGGCGCTCCATCCGTGCGTACGTGGCGGCAGTCGCGACGGTACTAACTTACTACATGTAGTAGAACCTGGAAAGCCTTTAGCTGCCCCTACACCCCCGCCCGCGCTCCGCTACTCCCCTTCCAGCCCTCGGCTGTGGCTACTACTGCACTCACACAACGACACATAAACCTCAACACCTACAACGCAATTTACTCTCAATCACCACAATATTAAGATTCAAATTCTATCGTAACGGTTGAAAATTTTCCAACAGTAAGATTGTGTGTCTGAAAACCGAATGCACGCCGTTCCACGAGTCAATAGGTAGTAGAATTTGTATTAATCATAATCGATTCTAGACTTAATTATGAGAGTAACAAGTATTATTTTAATTTTCCCATGCAATTCTGAGGTGAGTAAAACACGCTGTGGATGTGTGCGTAGTACGCAAATGTCCGAATTCGATTACGTTATAATTGTTGCGCGAGATCGTTTGAAATTGTTCCTTAAACGCTGTTAAATAGAGCTTAATATTGCGGTGTAAACATTCTCCTCGGAATATACTGTTTGCTTTCCAGTTCATATTAGCTGGTATAAAGCGGTGTGCACATCCCATCCAATAAAGCGCCCTCGTTCATCGCAATAAGTGTCAAATTTGTTTGTATTAAAAAGACAAGAATAATCGAAATTTAACACCGCGGGACTGTTATTAATGCCGACTTAGATTTTCGTCAAACATGAGGAGAAGTGCACGTTTTTCAAATGCATTTGATACTTACCAATAAGAGAAGATAAAAATGTCTGTTTGTAAACGAGAATAACGGTGGTCTCTGCCTCCGTACCTATATGTAAGTAAGTAGGTATGTTTACTTGTTAGTTGACAGCAAAAAATATTTATGTATGCCTGTATTCCCCGAAGGGGTAGGCAGAGGCGTTGTAATAACAGCACCCACTTTTCACCGAAGATGATTAATTGCCAACATGACAGATGGTGAGTCTATCGCCGTCTCAGGTACTCAAAAGCTCAAGAACTCAAAACTCAAAAATATCTTTATTCGATTAGACTTTACACAAAGTACTTTCAAATCGTCAGAATTACATTATGATACAGGATTATACATGCTACCGCCAGGTTTGGAAGGTTGTTAGTATCGTATATACTTTCATATGCATTTACTGAAAACCTGATAATTCAGAATGACAAACAGACACTTAAATTTTATTTATCTGTATATATCGATCAGTCACTTTTCAAGTGACACTAATGCGTTGTAAACTACCTTTCTCTTGTGAAACTAAGTAAGGAGTTTTACTTAAGTCTAACAGATGTAGGAAGGGCATTAGTTATAAGGGATGGGGGAGAATACCTGTTCTCGTGAATGTGTTCTAAAATACAGCGTTATTCACTAAGGTTTCTCAGCGTCGAACTCGACGAGCGTTGGTTTCAATCATCGGAAATGGATACACAATACAAAGGATAAGGTTCAATTTCGTATCTTTAAAACCGACACTCGACGACGAGTGCGACGCTGAGAAACCTTAGTGAATAAAGCATTCAATGTGTTTCATAACGCGTCTTATCTGAAGACGCGTTTTGCGATAGTACAGGCAATGTGCAAGGAATTCTTGCAATTTTGTCGGCTTTTATTAAATAAGCAACTTTTGACACTCTTAAAATATTATAAATTAGCTGTGCCCCGCGGTTTTACCCACGTAGATTTAGTTTCATCCTTATTGTCGCAGAACCCTAATATTTTTAATAAATAAAAGTAGCCTAAGTTAATCCTTGAAACATCAGCTACCTGCCAGTGAAAGTCCCGTTAAAACCGGTCCAGCCGTTTCGGAGATTAGCCGGAACAAACAGACAGACAGACGGACAGACAGACAGAGAAAATTTTTAAAACTTGTTTTTTTTTGTGTTATTAGCGTGTATACTTTCATATGCATTTAGTGAAAAGCTGTTATTTTGGAATTACAAACAGACACTTCAATTTTATTTATCTGTATAGATATAGATGTATAGACTAGCTGCGCCTCGCGGTTATACCCGTGTAGTCTTGCTTTCATGAGTGACCGACGAGACGAGATGTGGAATCCCAATGATTCTTTAAATTAAACGTACCTATGTGTTGATTAATTTGACATACCTTGGAAATACCACATCCGTTATCAGTCATAAGATAAATAAAATTGAAGTGTCTGTTTGTAATTCCAAATTAACTGCTTTACACTAAAATTCATATGAAAACGGAACCGAAATAAAAAAAAAAAAATTTTTCCTTGGTGTCTGTTCCTAAAACGGCTGAACCAACATTAATGGAACTTTCACTGTCAGATAGTTGATGTTACAAAGAGTAATTAACATGAAGGGGACAAGCCACCCATGAAATTAAGACTAAATGAAACCGCAGGGCACAACTAGTCAATCATAAAAAAATTGAGATTAACCTGTAGCCATTAGCACCGTTTTACTTCAAATACTATGTTTAGCGCTTGTAATTTGTCCAATCTATTCAAAACTCTAGCTTTATGTAAATTAAGTCGATTTCCCCTTCATGTAAAGAGTTTATATCGACTCGGCTAGCGTGACCTCAAATCATGCTAAAGTAAAGTATTCAATGTAGTAGGGAATATTGTATTGCGATATTTGATTTGAGATTCCTTAGTGGTCTTCGGTTAGTTTAATACTTTCAATCCAACACATATCTAAACATCTATACAGATAAATAAAATTGAAGTGTCTGTTTGTAATTGCAAAATAACAGCTTTTCACTATATGCATATTTCATGCTTCATTTCGCAGAACCCTAATATTTTTTATAAATAGAAGTAGCCTAAGTTACTACTTAAATCATCCTACCTACCATCCTAGCTACCTACCATCGCTGCCAAAAAATCGGTCCACACGTTTCATAGATTAGCTGTAACAAACGGAGAGACTGACAGACTAAAATATTCGTAGCTAAAGTACAATTGCGCTCAAAGTAATTGCAAAGGCTAATTTAATAATACACAATCGTAAGTACTATTACTTGTTTACAGTCCCATCGGCTGTTAACCCGTTAAGGTACGATAAATCTATACAGATAAATAAAATTGCAGTGTCTGTTTGTAATTCCAAAATAAGAGCACAACAAGTAACTTAGGTTCCTTTTCCGCGTGTTACCTATGAAATTAAGCCTATGGGGGTAAAACCGCGGGGCACAGCTAGTCACATAATATCAAATTCAATCTTAATTACCCAAAAGCTCCACTATTCTATTCTTAGCACTATGATACTAAACATTTCAATACTACAGTGTAACTCGATATAATCCGCACATCCACGAGTGCCTACATGACAGTGGATAGTGCTTGCAGTAACTCTTATCGATACGTCAGTGCTCCGATAAACGCAAAACAAAATCGAAATATCGATTAAAATCATTCGATCAAAATCTGCTCCCTTATGGTAGTCACGTGATCCGAAATCGTAGTTCGATAGAACGTTTTCACGACGACGACTGAGCTATTCAGTTTTTTCTTTGATATAATGACTACGTAAACACTGTCAACGACTAAGTCACTACGACGTCGTGACGGTTTTCATCAAGCCATTTTCCCAAGCATGTGGTTCTTCCAGAAGAGTTTAAAGTCATACTTTTTACATCGCAAAACGTCCATAGTCTTCGGTAACCATCACAGACTAAGAATCTATATCTGATCATATCTGAACTTACTAACAGATCACAGATGGCTAATTAATACTTTGTAGTGCCTCCTTAAATAATAATGAAATGGATCTATAAACTAAGTGGATCTCAAATTTAAGCGTCTTTATACATATTTTATATGCACAACTTATGCCTTATTGATTATGTGACAGAGTTCACATTTAAATATTATTTTGGAAGTTGATGCCGACTACTTATATACTTACCTTCTATCAAACTCACTTACATACATTTAAAAAAATATATAAATTGGAATTTTCTTGTTTTGTGAACGGTTTATAGAATGAGAAATCGCGGAACACACACACACACACAAAGCAGTCGAATCAATTCTTCTTCTAATCTATATGTGTAACAATTAATGTCTGTCTGTATGTCCTTTATAGAATGGTAAACTATGCATTTGATCATGTGATGATCTTCAACAGTATTCTGCATGAGCCCACGAAGGTTTCTGAGTTAGACCAATCTTCGACAGATTATTCTACGCAGGTAAAATCTAGTCGATAAATAAAACTATCGACAACGCGCCCAACTCTAAACCTGGAGTTCAACGCTGCTCCAGATTTAGCCCGCAAAGCTTTCTAGTGGGACTACACTAATCCCAACCATTTTTAGATGTACACACAGACATAGCTATTTACTAAACTCATATGTTATGCATACAGATCAACTACGCGTTTATTAGTATTGTGTTAGACAGGATAGTAAGCGCTCAGTGAGAATAATGTGGGTAACTGCTCATGTATTTTATCCACACCGCAGCATACAGACAGACAGACTTACAAAATAATTACTGCGCAGTCAGCGCTCATAAATCATGACGGCACGTACAATACAAACAGTATACATCTTGTGATTAATTCCTTAATTTTACTTAATTAACAAAGAAGCTTATGCTACTCAGTGATATAATAGAATTCAATTGGTAACTAGCTGAGTTTCATGCTTAATTTCGCGAAACCCTAATTTTTTTTATAAATAAAAGTAGCCTTAGTTACTCCTTAAAACATCAGCTACCTGCCAGTGAAAGTCCCGTTAAAATCGGTTCAGCCGTTTCAGAGATTACCCGGAACAAACAGACAGACAGAGAAAATTTTTAAAACTTGTTTTTTTTAGTGTCTGTAGCGTGTATACTTTCATATACATTTAGTGAAAAGCTGTTATTTTGGAATTACAAACAGACATTTCAATTTTATTTATCTGTATAGATATAGATTACTTAGTATATTAGTATTAGTCAGTCGCGTGCATTGCATATAAGCAGGTAAGCAGAAGTTACAATTTGTGATCACTGAATACACTCGTGTCGTATGTGTATCTTTACCAAGACGTACGTACCTACGCCGCGTCACATAGGTATGTATTTAACCTGCCTACCTACCTGCTCATTGCTTATGCCTACCCCTCGGAAAATCCAATCTGGGTTTTGCGGGTGAAAGTTACTCTACGCGGGGCAAAGCTAGTGTAAAATAGATAATGCGCGAGAAGTATTTCAAGTTCAATAGGCTGCAGTAGCTTGTTCCGCGAGTTATTTTCCCCCTTGGTAGTTTTAAAATATGAAAATTACTTCTTACGACCCTAATCGATAGCTCCTTGAAGCGGTGACGTGACGTGACCGCAGGACCGTTGCACGCACGGGCTATGAGTTATGACCAATGAGCTAACGATCTAACAACAATTCAGGCTATTTCTGTAACATTCATGTATTTCTTTCCAGGAAAACCCTTTTGTGTCACTTAGTTTTTGCGGAAAACTGCGACGGTTGGAAAACAGTTCATTACTAGCGGACGTCACGCGGTTTCACCCGCGTAGTTCTCCTTCCCGTGACAGTACGGGGATGAAGTATAGCCTATGTTACTCGCTGATGATGTAGCTATCCATTGCTGAAGAATTTACGAGATCGGTTTTTTAATATCGGAGCCTATTCAATACAAACAAACAAATCTTTCCTCTTTATGTTCTTCTTTTCTTTATCCATGTCCCATTAGAATTGTTAGGAAATCATCGAGTAAATATCGTAACTAAAGTGCATCTCCTTCGCACTTACATAAAACGTGAATATCCAAAAAGAGACGACAACACCCGAGGTCGAATCATAAACGTCGGGTCAGATATCAGAGTGTTCAATCAGCTAATAGTGACGCGTTGCGTGTTATAAAATGAATCCTGCCTTTATAACTAGCATAGTAGGTCTAAAAAGGCCACTTTGCGAGAATCATAACATGATCCGAATATGATTCATAATCGAAATGACAAAATGGTCACTTAGGTGCAATTCATATTATGATTCACGAATCTTATATGTAAAAATTAATCCCCATTTCTCTTGGTCACGGCATCACGCGTAAACGGCTGGATGGATTTTAACGGGACTTTCACTGGCAGATAGCTGTTGTTTCAAGGAGTGTTTTAGGCTTATTTTATTTAAAAAACTCAGCATGAAACTAAATCTACGCGAGTGAAACCGCGAGGCACAGCTAGTTATCAATATTTCGCACTTCACCTGTTTGACAGTTTCCTATGAAGATTCCTAAAATGGTCCACTAAATATGAATCTACAATTATTGTAATCATTCGTGAATCATAATATGAATTGCACCTAAGTGACCATTTGGTCATTTCGATTATGAATCATATTCGGATCACATTATGATTCTCCCAAAGTGGCCTTTTTAGACCTACAGGTAAGTTTAGGCTTGGGCTACTTAATAACTAACTTAAAGTGTAGGCGGTTACTTCGCCTACTTAGAATCGATACAACCAAATTAGATTTGAACTATCCAATATTAACTGTTAATAGATTGAAAGACGATTAACAAAATATAATTATAGAACAAATGTGAGTGGGAGTATCGGTAGAGGGTTCAAGGAAGAACTATTTGACAAAAATTACTTATGCTATTCATAACACTAACACTCCAACTCATAACCCAAGGAAATGTATGAAAAGATGCATGAATGCATCGTAGAATATCTCGAACAGTAGTCTGTGCCTACCCCCATGGGTTTCAAGATGTGTATGTATGCAGATGATAAATAATATATAACCTACCAGATGCAGGGGCGGATCCAGCTTTGGCGCCAGGAGGGGGTCACATAGTCGTTCCCAAACGTTAGCCATCATAACAAAGTTATTATATTATGTTAAATTAATTAAATATTGAAAGCATGTAGTTACATAAAATCTGTATGGTGACAAAATGTATGAATAAAATTATAATGTTCAATTAGTGGTCCACCTAAGCTCAGAGGGGGGTCATGACTCCCATGACCCCCCCCCGGATCCGCCGTTGACCAGATGAGGCAATAGATAGACTCACCATCTGTCACGTTGGCACTTAATAATCATCGGTGAAAAAGTGGGTTATTATTACAAAATCTTTGCCTACCTTTCGGGGAATACAGGCGTGAGCATATTATGTATGTATGTGGCAAATTTAACCTATTTCGGAAACGACCCCACAGAAAATAAAAGTATCAAATCTTCCTTCCCTCTCCTCCCTCTTCATACCTAGCAGTATATCCATAGCATGGTCACCGTGTTATGTTTGTCATAATTGGTTAACTCACTTGGTTAAGGCCAAGATGCACTGTACAACGATGAACGTTTAAATTTCCAAAATGTATTCACATAAGAATCATGCGCACCTACCTTAATCTGCAACTGCATTCGATGGTCCCAACAAAGCACTGACCACACTATTAAGAGTCATTTTGGATTTTAACATTAGTGCAATTACAAATACATGTACGCGACGCGACGTTCGCATTGAAAACTAAATATCACTTTTCGAGGGTAGGTCGCACTTTACACCGGTATGCGCACGAGCCGTAAACTCGACTGACAGATAGAATCTGACAGGTGACAGTTCACATGGCAGATGATATAGGCTGTGTTTTATTTTTGCATCAGAAAAACCACAGACGTAAAAGGTTACTCTTGGATGAAACAGAAATATATTTTTTGCAAAATTGTTATTTGTTGTCAAGTAATATCGCATCGACATCTCATACATAATTTTGTTAAAAAGATACTTACCTTATATTTTTATTCTTGTTTTTATAGTTTACGACCCGCCCTCTTTTTTCTATTACAAAATGTTGACTTTAACTTCTACTTATAACTATAATAATTATGGATTTTTTAGCTAAATCCTACATGTCAGTAAATACCGAATCAATATCTGTAACGTAGTTTAGCAGAATTATGCGTTCAGAGGACATATAATATTGTATAGCAATGACTACTTTAAATGTATATATTACTGTGCCCCGCGGTTTCACCCGCGTATTGTTAATTTGTAATGTTTTTAATACAATAAAATTAGCCTAAAACACTCCTTGAAATATGAGCTATCTGCCAGTGAAAATCCATCCAGCCGTTTAGGCGTGATGCCGTGACCAAGGGAAATGGGGATTCATTTTTATATACAAGATATGTATGTATTTAGATAAGATAATTAAAGCTTTTCCTCGAAATAAAACCAAAGTTAGCAATTTCTTGGCTATTTTCTTTTATTTAATTGCAAAAAGGTAATTTTTGTTTCCTTTCGATAAACAAGTCTATCTACATTTTGTTTTTAATTTGCTTGTTTACAGTTAGATACAAGATATTGTACTTTAGAGAGAAGTTGTGATTGTCTCATACAATTTAATTTCCAAAAGAATAACTTTTGTTTCGTATGACTTTGGTACGGCTTGATTGCGCAAAGAAAAGACTTTTAATAACTTTTAATAAACCTTCGCTCTGACTGAAAGTTTTTGAACACGGATTGGCTAATTAGTAGACTTTGGAATTTCGATCAAGTTTGTTAGAAAAGAGAGGCCTGCGAATTATACTTTTTACATGCGCTGTCAAACAAAAGTAAGTAATATTATCTATACAGATACTAATTACTAATCCCAAAATAACAGCTTTTTAGTAAATTCATATGAAAGTATATACGATACTGACATACCCAAACCAATTTTTTTTTTTTCGGTCTGTCTGTTTGTTTGTTCCAGGTGAAAATGAAAATGAAAATGATTTATTCAGTTTAGGCCCTGGTAAGGCACTTATGAATGTCGAAGAATTCACCACCGATTCGGAAACTAGCCTTCTGAGAAGAACCGGCAAGAAACTCAGCTGGCATCATGTACATTTAATTACACAGTAAAATAATGATATTTACAAAAAAAACATTGTAATCTCCGAAACCGCTGGACCGATTTTAGCGGGACTTTCACTGACAGAGAGCTAATGTTACAAGGAGTAATTTAGGCTACGTTTATTTTTTTAAAATCCATGATACTAACTGTACGTGGGTGAAACCGCGGGGCACAACTAGTAGAAAATAAATAGATTATTTCGTTGAGAGCAAATTTCTGTTGAACACGAGGTCCAGGGTTCGTTTCCCAGGTTGGGCTAAGTGTTATTGGGTTTTACATCTTTTATTTCCTATTAATAACTAGGAGTCTGAATTAGTACCCAGTTAATGGAACTGTAAGGACAATTGTATTAATAAAAATCTCACAATGTTCCTAATAATATTTATAACGGCTTTGTTATTCGACACCACATTTTCTAAACCTAATATTGCACTCAATTCGACTAGAACGTCTATATATTTATTTAAGTTATTTAAAGTCTATATTTATAAATTACTACCAAAGTTACCTAGTCCATTAGTATCAGTATCCAACAAATGACATTCTTCAAACTCACTTCGCTTTTCATCAACTTTCTCAAAACTGTTTTTACAAAGAAAATCACTATCGCACACGAAATTACCTCTATCCTCCATCATCGTATTCTCAAATCCTTCACGATACCTCTTATCATTACCAAAGTTATCATATCTCTGTATTTCAAAATCCGGTGATATAGTCTGCCCTTCGTTAACAGTCTCTTTGCCTAAAATATCATCAGTTTCAGAATGAACTGTCTGTATTTCATTGAATGTGATCCTATTACTTTCGTTCTTGATCTCGTATTTGAGTTCTGCTATTTCACCTTCACGATTTTCTAAAAGCGGCTTGAGATTCATCAAGTTGAAACTTGGTATCATTCTAGAATCCCACTGATTCACTTGTTGTATATTGTCTTCTACATCCAGTTGTACTTCATCCCCTATCTTCTTGAAGGTACCCAAGTTGTATTGCAGAGGTATAGAGAAGGATGGTAGATCCATTTGGTTCTGTCTCGTTGGTAACGCAGCTATGTGTATCGCTGGCACTTGCTGCTTCGCTTTTGTGTAACTTTGATTCGTTTCCGATAAGTTTATCATTTGGGTTGATGATACTGTAATTAGAAGTGGGGGTTTTAGTGTAGTTCAGTATTTGGAATACTATTTCTGCGTCATCTTAAAAATAACACATAAGAATCATTTTGACTATATATTTTACTAACACGGGGCCTCGCCTCTGTATGAAAATGTCTAATAATTTTAAGAATTTAGCGCCAATTTCATTTGTATCTGGCATAAAAATCCAATGTGTTATTTACTCTTAATTACTGTGGGATTGAATAAAATATAACGAGGAATGGAATGGAACTGGACTTCTTTACTTTGTCTTCTTACTATAACTTCAACTTAAATAAACACATCTTTAAATAATAAATAATCTTTACGTCTTTCGTCGTCCGTCTTTCACGTCTTCACCATCGTTCTGTCATCCGTCACTTCTTACTTCTTCCTCTTTTATTCTTTCCGATCACACGTTGCCTATTATTCTAACATATAACCTCTTCCCACATTACTTAATAACCGGGAGTAACTCTTAAAGATACAGAAACAATCACTTAAGGAATTCGTTTTCTCAACTCAAGCATTTTGATAACTTAAGGACTCTTCATGATTACTCGATGATATTTTTGTTTAGACTAATGGCTAACGCAATAACTGTAAATAAAGATGTGTAATTTTGATGTTAATACATTTTATGCCTTACCAGGTATAGTAATAAAGTCCCTCATCTCAAGAGCTAAAGCGGAAGGTGATCTGTCATCGGGAGATCTTCCAGGTGGGAATTGGTCGCAACCAGCTTTCTGTTGTTTGCGCCATTTTGCTCGGCGGTTTTGGAACCACACCTAAAAAACATTTATGTTTGATTTTTTATATTAGCGGTGCTCCAGGGGTTTGCTTCCAATTACTGTATGACAGATTTATCCGTACAACATTTTACAACTTTGTATAAAAAGTGGAGTAAGTCAGTGATGGACACGTCATGATATAAATTTATTAATAGTTTGTGAATTGAGGATGTTGTATCACCTCTGCCTGTCTACCCCTGCCTGGGACCCTTGTGGCTATCCACTAATAAAAGCATCATCCTCCTATCCTTATCTCATTTAATTTTGAATCTGTTTCCTCTCTTCTTCCATTTCTACCAGTCGTGTACACAATGGTCAGCAAAAATCCTTGACGATAACATTCACAGTTTTCGTTGTACCTTTCAATCTAATCTGCTCTCACGTCAATACAAAATAAAGGCTAGTTTAGCCCAAATTAATCTGTTACCTGAACCCTTGCCTCCGTCAAATCAATCCTCATAGCCAGTTCCTCCCTGAAGAACACGTCTGGATAATGTGTCTTGTGGAAAGCAGCCTCTAACTGCTCCAGTTGCACGTTTGAGAACGTTGTCCTGTTAATGTAACATCCATTTAGTTTGTTTATCTTATGGGCTATTTTTAGTGATTACTTCGACTTCTAGTTCGGAACCATTAAGATTTTTTGTTTCAGTAGGACAATTAATTAAAATAATCTGACCTGTATCGACGTTGTTTTCGTTTCGGTATATCACCTTTTGCATCTGAAATACAGAAAATTAAAACCATTACAATGATGTATTATTCAAGAATTTTGATGTAACAACAAGTTGTGTGTGCTAATTTGTTTATGAACTTTCTGACGTGGTTACCCTGAGCGCCCTTTCGCAGCTTTTATATTTAAAAACTAGCGGACATCACGCGGTTTCACCCGCATAGTTCTCGTTCCCGTGGGAGTAAAATATAACCTATATTGATCAGTGATAATGTAGCATTCAAATCGGGAAATAATTTTTTAAATCGGTGCAGTACTATTTTAGCCAATTCGTAACAAACATACAATATTAGTATACATATAGATTACATTGTTGGGACATTATTATCATGACATCTCCGTCATGCCTGTCAACCGAAGGCAGGATTGAAATTATTGAGACTTAATGCAAGCGTCCAAAGGCTTTGCAAGAAGTTACCATTACCACATTAGGCACAGGGATAGTAGCTTCAAATTTTATTTACTTGATTTAGGCGAGTACTCCTCATCGTCTTCAAATGGCTGGTGTTCAGGAGTCTCTTCCACCGGGTCCACTGTCGCTGTGTAAGTGTCACTGGTGTCCGTGTCTGGTCGTTCACAGAGAACAGATCCAGGTCCTAAACTGGAATCAGAGCAATCCTCGTCAGAACATTTGGATTTTGCCAAAGACGAATATGATTTTGTATAGTCATATAGTCGAGTATTTCTATCTCATCGTGTACGAGTCAGACTCGCACATACATTCGTAATTGGTATCTAACCTAAATAACATTGCTCTATCTAATACCTAGAATGTTGTCTAACTCCTTGAGTAACTGTGCTTTCAGTAGAGATGCCCGATCGTCATCCTATCGGCACAGTGACACCAATGGTTACGAAGTACTTAATTGACCATGGTAACCGCTTACCATCATAGTTTATACACACTGTTTTGATCACTTACCCATTGAATAAATTAGGTATACTGTAGCAAAAGCTAGTGGTAGGTGAGACGTCGTCATTCAAGATGGCCGCCGAGTCAAATCCTGATGTACTGGCAACGTTCTCACGGCCGTCTAAAGATTCCTCCATCTTGAAGAAAAAAAATATTTTATTAGTAACTAGCTGTGCCCTGCGGTTTCACCCGCATAGATTTAGTTTCGTCATTATTGTCGCGGAACCCTAATATTTTTTATAAATAAAAGTAGCCTAAGTTACTCCTTGAAACATCAGCTACCTGCCAGTAGTAAAATATAGCCTATGATATTCGCTGATGATGTAGAATTGCTGAATTTTTCAAGATCTGTCAAGTAGTTTCGGAGCCTTTTCAATGCAAACAAAAAAACAATCAAATCTTTCCTTTTTATAATATTAGTGTAGATTAAATACCATAGATTAATATAGTCCTTGGTTTAAAAGTAGCCATCTCTTTTATTTAACGTATTTAAAAAGAAATGGACATAGATTTGGTCCGAGCTTAGTCTAGTCGTTTAAACCATTCTTTGTAATAAGTGAGTGTCTGTTAATTTTTCCTAAAATTACAAAAATATCTTAGGCTTTATTAGTCTTGGTAAGTAGAGTATTAATATAGCGTCAGTCGATTTCTACACTGAAAAATATTATCTACTGCAACACACTTTCTGACGTCATGTCGGGACCTTTCTTTGTTGAAAATCCATCACATCTCATAACGCATGTTCCTTTGGCACAGTTTAAATATAAGCCTTACATGCAACTAGGAATCTAGGAACAAATCGTTTGAAATAACACACTCACACAGACGCAACCATGTATGAGAAAAGAAACGGAATAGGCGTAATGACAGTAAGAGGTGTTACGTCGTGGACGATCGCTTATACGTCATTCACGTGTTGAAGGAAAACATCGTGAGAAAACCTGCATATGTCTAAGAAGTAATTCTAAAACGTATGTATAGCGTCTGAGACGGCGGTAGACTTACTATCTGTCACGTTGGCACTTAGTCATCTTCGGTGAAAAGTGAATGTTGTTATTACAACACCTCTGCCTAGCACTTCGGAGAATGCAGGCATGAGCATATGTGCCATATTTTACCGACGGTAAATAAAAGAGTCAATTTTAGTTTTTTTAAGATTGACAACCCTCACGCCCAACGGAGCATCGTTATTTGAAAAAATAACCCTAGATTCCTTATCTTTATTGCTTGTAGATATTATATTTATACCACTCTGCTGGGATCGAACGCGCGACAATTGGACCGAAAGTTATCGCATAAAATCAAAGTCAATAAACTTTAACAATGAAAAGAAAATCATATTCCATTCATAATTTCCCTACTGACTATCAAGTAACACAATATCCGAAGGTCGTTGAACGCCTTGCTCGCGCCGCGCGCCGCCGACAACACTTAAATTGAATTAAATGCCTATAATTTAGTTAAGTTTATTAAATTATCACTAAATGAGTGTAATTTGTGTACTTAACTTGCATCGGAACAGTTTTGCCGGCGCGTTCGAGTGGTCTCCACGTTTTCCCGCCAAACTTTGACATTTTGACACAATGGCGAGAAAAATAGCGCCGCGTGCGTTCGGAAAGTTTGAATGGAAACTTTTTGTTTGGCGCGAGTTTATTTTTTAAATTAATTTATGAAGTGTTGTGACGAGTGTTCGAACTTCGAGAGTATTCAAAATAGTAATTAATTATGTTACTTTGTTTTTCTTCATTAGTGTAAATTCATAAATCGCGACTGCCTCAATTGGAATGTGACTGTTTTGTTTTAAACTATATTGTCTGAAACATTTGATTGTATAACCGAATTAAAATAGGGTCTCCAAACTTATTTGGATGGTTTCAAATATAAAATGTTAAGTTCTACAAGAATTCATTCCATATAGGAATGTTTTTCATAACATATTTTTTTATGTATTTTTTGTGATAGAAATCCGTTTACATTTATTCCCGTATTTTTTTAAGATTCAGAATAAACGTATCAATAATATTTAGTTGGAATCTTTAAAGTAAGGAACTAATATTTTATAGATTTTATTTATAAACTAACCGTTTCCATACAAATTATTGATATTAATAGAGAATGAAGAGGAATGGTTAAAAGTAAAATAATAATTTCATGTGTATTGGTATTTGTGAGTGAATATCTAATTCATACTACCTATAAATAAATAAAAATAAGTATGAAAAATTATAAAATGAAGATTAAACGTTGATTTAATGCTTTATGGAAAACCAATAGTTATTCTCCCACTGTCAACTCAGTTATTTACTGTGTATGTGCGTTGAATTACGATCAAATTTACTTTCAGCCTTAATTAGTCATATTGGTACAGTTGAGAAATTTATAAAGGTAGATATAACCACTGCTTCAGAAACTAGACTTTTGAGAAGAACCGGCAAGAAACTCATCTACAATTTATCAAAGATTGGTACTTACTTAAAACTCAACGCTAAGATTCACAAAAACTTAAAAAGGACAGAGTTCAATCTAAAACGGTGCTAAAGATAACATATTATAACACTCTGTTTGTATTAAATATTAAGTACTTAATAAATATCACACATTTACCAAAAAATTACTGCTTAAAGCATTATAATATTAAATTAAATGGACTGAAACAGTTAACAAAGAAGAGTACTTTGGAATACAATTCAGAATCGATGTGGAAAGATGATTGGCCACCTTTTCAACATGACAGTTGCTTTAAAAATATATGAGAAGAAAAGACACGAAGCGGAAGACCCAGGTTGACAAACATAAGACTAGTTAAGGAAGAGGTGTTTGCCATGACGCATAGGAAGGTCAAAGGGATGGCACTGGATAGAGACGAATGGAAGAAATTGCATCGGTTACACCGTCAAAAGTCTCTTAAATTGATGATGACAACATTATAAAAAACAATTAATGTATCAATTTAAAAGTAAAAATATGTAGGCATAAAAAAATCACTCACCTTTTATTTAGAATAATTTTGCACCAAATTACAATGTGTTTAAATAGTTAAGTTATAATAATGGTCAGAATAAGTGGTAGGATCGAAGGCTGTATCTATTGTCACGTGGTCTGCACTACTGAGGTAAATACCGACATACACTGATGACGAACACTAAATGGATAGAGTTGTCCTACTACCTTTGTATTTTAAAACGTGTTACTTCTTCATAAACGTATCACCTACAAATATAGGTGAGTACCATTTCAAAATATATTTAACCAGCTGTGCCTCGCGGTTTCACCCGCGTAAATTTAATTTCATACAAACTTTCATCCCTAGAATTAAGTAGAGTTTATCAAAATCTTAGCCGATGCCTACGTCATAACATCTACCTGCATGCCAAATTTCAGCCCGATCCTTCCAGTGGTTTGGGCTGCGCGTTGATAGATCACTATGTCAGTCAGTCCCCTTTGAGTTATATATATTTGGATTAAGTGCTTTATAATTTTTATTCCTATTATTATATAAAATAGAATATATTGATCAATTCGCTGTGCCCCGGTTTCACCCGCGTAGATAATTTCGTGGATCATTTTGCTACTTATTTAATAACATACCTACTAAAAGTTACTTACTACTTGTAACATCAGCTCTTAGTAAAAGTCCCGTTAAACTCGGTCCAGTGGAATAAACAGACAGACAGAGAATATTTTTTTTAATTTAAATATAATTGGGTTCATATGCAATTAAGTCTACGTGCGTAAAACCGTGAGACACAACTAGAACTACGTATTTCATTTTGAAAAATATCCATTAAAAATGAACAAGATCCACTCTACTCCACACCTGTTCCGCCTAGAAAACTGATGACGTATATATAGGTAGGTATCGCTAAGTACAGCTTAGCTTGAAGCCAAACAAACGCGCACTATCGCTGTCAAGCATTGCGGCTTGCGAAGCCAAAGCCGTGTTTTTATTATAGTTTTCAGTCGTAGATGTCCAATTTTCCTAAGTCTAGAATGTAGGGGGCATAATCTCTTTCTCCGAAAACGAAATTTCGAAAACAAAATATCATCATAACTAGCCTTATCTCATACATTGATCATCAGATTTTGGTAAGCGACTGCCATCTGACCTTCGCAACCCCTATTACGAAGAAACGCAGTTTCAGTTTCATCATCGTCCCTGGCCTTATCCCATATCCCAAACATTGTTGGGTCGACCCCGATGTGACTGATCACCTGATTTTTACACAAAGCGACTGTCATCTGACCTTCGAAACTCCTATAACGAGGAAAATCGAACGAAGTTTCAGTATTCTTTTGTTTTAATCTACTCGCTTTATCTTTACATCTATATCTATACAGATAAATAAAATTGAAGTGTCTGTTTTTAATTCCAAAATTACAGCTTTTCACTAAATGCATATGAAAGTAGGTATACACGCTACTGACGCTAAAAAACAAGTTTTAAAATTTTTCTTTTTTACATCTATATCTATACAGATAAATAAAATTGAAGTGTCTGTTTGTAATTCCAAAATTACAGCTTTTCACTAAATGCATATGAAAGTAGGTATACACGCTACTGACGCTAAAAACCAAGTTTTAAAAATTTTCTCTGTCCGTCTGTTTGTTCCGGGTAATCTTTGAAACGGTTGGACCGATTTTAACGGGACTTTCACTGGCAGGTAGCTGATGATTTAAGGAGTAACTAAGGCTACTTTTATTTATTAAAAAAATAAGGGTTCCGCGACAATAAGGAAGAAACTAAATCTACGCGGGTGAAACCGCGGGGCACAGCTAGTAATTTTAATAAAGTAAGTTTAGACTATATTAGCGTCAAAGAATTTTCTTGCAGACCACTCGAACATTAGTTTGAAACGAAAAAACTTAATATTTCGTTGATTAAGAGTAGGCCCCCAGATCTGAAACTGAGCGTCAATCAGGCATCCACCTGATGGTAAGTGGTTACCGCAGCCTATGGACTCTTGCGTTTTACCGACCCTAAATCCCCTTACACCCTTCTTGAACTCGCTATGGAAAGGAGGAGTCACGCCAAGGAGTTCACTGATAGCTTTACCGTTACTCTGTGAAGGCCTGTTGTAGGCCTTCACTCTCTCTAGTCGTTCCCTCATGTCTGAGGATCGTGGTCATCAACAAGTGCCTTCACTATGCTGTTGAATTCAAAGTATAAACATATTATTCATAATTTGTCTGCTCATCAACAAGCCGGTTGGTGTGAGTTTGTGGTCCACATAGATAAAACCGCGGGGTGTTACTAGTTAAAAAATAAAACAACAGTAACTCCTCATGAATGTTAATTCATATTTAATAAATAAATACATTTTCATTGTTTTTTATTTATTTTTAAATAAAACTATTGTAAGTGACTTAGTTGTAGCAACTCTCAACAACATTATAATAATTATGTATAATAAGGTGACGCGCGGACGCTTATCGCTAAAATATATAACAATTTATAACTAAACCATATATTAGGATGTACTCTTCAATATACATACATAGCGAGATATAATAAGTTAGTAGGTATAGTACAGAAAACCCTCACTTACAAATTAAATATTAAATTAAAACACAGTATACCATTACAGTTTAAATCAAACAATTCAAACTACTATTTATACGTATCTGGTGATACTTGACTTCCAAAATGTTTAACACAAAACAATATTACATCTTTGGCTTCAAGCGAAATTTACAAAAAGCTTTTCAATTCACGCTTCATGATACGTTTCGATTAAGATCAAAATATACAAGTTATATGAAGTTACATACATAGATAGCTTAGGCTTAAAGTTAGGACTAAGTATAGATTTGTAAAAGTAGTTTATAAAAGCGTTTATACTTAAAGAAGTTCTAAGACAAACATAAAGAAAAAAAAACTGTATCATTAATCGAAACGCACCACTGCTTGCTACCGTAAAACAATTCTTATCACTTAAGAAATAAAAACGCATTTCGCTTGAAATACGCTTACGAAGTTATATTCGAGTCTCATTAGGTTATATTGTAATTTATAATTAGAAACGCCTTTAATATGATAAGTTTAAAGTTTAAAATCGAACAAAGAAACGATTTTTCAATTCCTTTCCCTTCATGCATTACATTTTAGTTATTAACTAGGATAGATGAGGCTTTAATCAACGTTTATGAGTGCAGTCGACCTTGCAATCTATATCTATACAGATAAATAAATTGAATTTGTGTCTGTTTGTAATTCCAAAATAACAGCTTTTCACTAAATGCATATGCAAGTGTACACGCTACTGACACCGAAAAACCAAGTTTTAAAATTTTTCTCTGTCTGTCTGTCTGTCTGTCCGTCTGTCTGTCTATCTGTCTGTCTGTTTGTTCCGGGTAATCTCTGAAACGGCTGGACCGATTTTAACGGGACTTTCACTGGCAGGTAGCTGATGTTTCAAGGAGTAACTTAGGCTACTTTTATTTATTAAAAATATTAGGGATCCGCGACACGAAGAATGAAACTAAATCTACGCGGGTGAAACCGCGGGGCACAGCTATAGATAAATAAAATTTAAGTGTCTGTTTGTAATTCCAAAATAACAGCATTTCACTAATTGCATACGTTACTAAATATATACTTAAAAAAACGCTATGGTATTTTTATTGTCTGTCTGTCTGTCTGTTCGCCTGTTTGTTGCGGCTAATCTCTGAAACGTCTGACCGATTTTAATGGGACTTTCAGTGATAGCTGATGTTACAAGGAGTAACTTAGGTTACTATTATCTATATCTATACTGATAAATAAAATTGAACTGTCTGTTTGTAATTCCAAAATAACAGGTTTTTACTAAATGCATATGGAAGTATACACGCTACTGACAATAAAAACCCCAGTTTTAAAAAAAATCTCTGTCTGTCTGTCTGTTTGTTTCGGGTAATATCTGAAACGTCTGACCGATTTTAATGGGACTTTCAATAGCAGGTAGCTGATGTTTTATTTATTAAAAATATTAGGGATCCGCGACAATAAGGTCAATGACATTAAGTCAACGCGGGTGAAACCGCAGGGCACAGCTAGTATTTGAATATAGGTGTACATATAAAATACAAAGTTAAGGCTATCTGACTTATAAATCAAAGCATAGCTGATCTTAGAGACAGGAAACTTAGATGAAAAATATAAATAAATAAAGTTGGTCGACTGCACTATATTAATTATACAAGGGTGAATCAACTTTTTTACCCACACCAAGAATGTCTATGGAGTTACCGCTAATGTACCTCAGTATACAGGTAACTCCGCAGACAATCAGCGTATTTTACCATAAATTTTCACGGAAATTATCCATTTTCGAGAAGTTTATCAAGTTTCCCGCTGTGCCTAATAATCATAGCTATACAAATTATGTGCGTACATATAACCAAATGGAGTATTTAAATAAGAAATGGCCGGGGACAGCAAAGTGTGGGTAAAATAGTTGATTCACCCACAAATCACAATGCTATATTTTTTTATCTTAGATAAATACATTATGGAGATTCGATATTTAATAATTATAATGATTTTGCACTTTTATACCTTCAGTGCAAACTTACACCATTCAGTTCTAAATAAATTTACAGAAAAAAGTGACCTTACCCCAAATCATGAATAACTTCTCTATGTTCACACTAAAGGTACACCAGGCTAATTTGATTTAGAATAATACAAGAAATATTCGCCCATCAGGCTATTTTCGACTACACTTCCATGGGCGTACGATTCATATTCATATGACAATTTAGAATTAAACGCTTTTCATTTCCACCGCTCGACACTAGCGCCATGCGGTTATTTAGAACAACTTTCAAACGACGTTCTTAAAAATCGTCTCTCGAAAGAAAAGGAAGTGATTATATTTTTGTTGATACTTCTTCAATTTAACAAATGTTTTTCTATCTACCCGCATATAAAATAGTAGAAACGACTACGTAATCGGTACAAAGTCAACAGTTACAACTTTAGATTAGTCAACATTATTCTACTTCGATACTGGCCGGTCATAAATAAAAGGAAAACAGTCGTACTTTTAACAACTGCTATATATATCCGACTGTTCGTTCATGCTTATCGTACATTGCTGTGTTACTTTGAACTAATCTCAAACACAGGCAAAGAAACCAGCAATGTATGCGTAGACAGAGAAACTGGCACGAGAATTAGGCTATGCTATTTTCGAAATCGAAATTTGAAATTATTAAGGAATATTTATTTCATAGATTCTGTAAAAATGAGTTTTAAAATAAGAATAAAATACGTACATTAGTATTTAGACCGGCCACAAAGTAAAATTAACTTTAGTCGTATAGCATTAAGGTACTTTACACTATAAAGAAGGTATACGATACGGTATTTATATTCATATCTAAGGGGAAGTCAAAACGGTAACTAGTTAGGTAGGTTTCGATAACTAAATCCAGCCTTTGGGTAGTTCTATAAAGGAATAGGAGGTAATATATTAAAAATATTTAATTATATTCTATAATTTACGGACATTCTTATAAATGTATCGAATCTTGAAGTGTAAACGATACCTTATTCAGTGATTTATTTATTAAAATTCTAGAAATTCAATAATTTCAGTTTGAAATATATATTCTTCCCTGAAAGGGTCTCCGAAGGGGTAAGAAGCCTGAACTTTAATGAATAAACCACCTTTTAAAAACATTATGTTATTTTTCCAAACTTCTAACGTAGGACAAGGGGTACTAGATTCATATAACATTCATTGAACTCTACGCTAATATAACTCTTCAACAATGGTGAATAAATTCGTTACGTTTTTATTTTAAACATCTACGTATTGCTTCTTGTGCTCAAATTAAATTAAGTGTCGCTATTTCTATTGCATTCTCTATTCTGAACGTATGTACAATTATGCTAAAGAAAATATGAATTTACTTAAACACATGCATAAATATTCCAACAAAACCAAGGTTCACACAACCAGCGCGCTGTACACTCACACATAGGCTATCACCGACTCGTTCATGCACGCTCCGTGAGAGTACAAACTATGGCGCGAGAGTATGACGTTGTAGCGTGTGTGTGTGTGAGTGTAGAAGTGCCGTTTGTATGAAGCATGGATTCAGATGGATTATTTAGTCATGAAGTCTTAAATAAGCTCACTTTATGAAACGTGTAATATAAGGTTTGTGATAAAATTACTTATCTTTGTTACATGAATTAAAATAAAGCAAACACTAGTCTATAGTAGAAATTGTTCATGTTTGCGTTAAAATATAGATTGACAATATTTTGGCTTCTAAGTGCAGTAAACACAAGGTCGTTATTTAAATAACATATCACAAAAAACATATTACACGTCACAGAAATCAGCTTTCATTCTATAAAATGTGATAACAAGTAATTTATAATACTTCACGGTCTCCTGGTAACATGTTATACGCGAATTGTGAATATATTTGACCGAACTCTAAATGTAATCGTTGATATTAATTAAGTACCCTTCCCCTGTTCTTTGCCTATCTAGACCCATCTAGTTGTTGCTAATTCTGTCTATTATGGGCCAAATACAAGTTAAATGCGACTGCCATCTCCTTCTTGCATCCCATTTTAGATAAAGATGAAAACATTATTAATCGTCATAAAAAAATTGGCATTTTAAATGCAGGATATATATCCTGGCAATGTGTGATGTATGACACACCTCCACTCAATAAGATTATAATTGATACACTTTAGTTGTAAAAAAAAACAGATAATAAACCGCACTTAACCCGAACTGACGTCTCTCATTTATACGCTCCTGGGGGCCTACTCGCTTTCTCCGAAAAACGAAGCTGCGGCCGAAAGTTCGCAAAGTTCCTAACACGGTTATTATTCGTTCTAAAATTACGTCCGAACGTGGTCCGCTAGAAAATTATTTGATGTTTATATTTTCTAAACCAACTTTAATTAAATTATTAGACGAAGAAAATTTTGAGTATGATAAAAACAAAGCGATAATGAAACTACGTTTATTTTTCGTTCGTTCACGAAGTTTCGTTTTCGGAGAAAGAGAGTAGACCCCCTGGTCACCACATCGCATTGTAATATGATACAAAATGTATACAAAGGTCCAACGGTGACTTTTTTTTTGTTTCAACGCGCTTAGATTCAAATCGATATTCGTTTAATACTACATAAATCATTCAGATATATTTTTCAAGTAAAAAAAGCTCAATCTTCCCATATCAAGACAGAATTAATAACAAACCCTAACATATTTATTAAAAACACCCAAGTTACGTGGACCCTATGAACTACCCCCCACAGTAACCGCGATTATTCAACATCTCGATTGATTTCAATCGTAGTCGATGATAGCGAGTCCGACTCATAGAACAGGGGGCGATGAATTGCGTTGGCCGACAATCGGTTCCATTCGGCTAGATTCAACGCGACTCGGACCAATCGCTTGCATAAAAACAATCGAAAAACCATAAATCCACCAAAAATGTTTCATCTCCAGGGCGAGTTGATGGTACATTTGACCGACTCCGATTATTTCGCAATCGCGCATCGCTAGTTATTACTGAATAACACACACGAATAAACAGACAACCATAGAACAAGATTCATTTAAGCAATGCACTCACACATAGCGCGACGATGTGGGCGTGAGCACTCACCGACGGGTTCACGCACGCTCCGTCAGAGTACAAACTGATTTTAGCGGGTACAGGCTAAGTACTTTTTGTGGGGATAAAAAATCAATAGCCTTCAAACTCAAACTCAATCTCAAAAATATCTTCATTCAAATTACATTCAAATCGTCAGAATGACATAATTACACAGAATTATACATGCTACCGCGCTTCGGAAGGTTGCTTTCTCTGAGAAGAACCTGGCAAGAAACTACATACTACGACAAGCTATCCGAATCGGATCTGCTTTATCATAGTTATTTTATTATAATATTGTGTGAGAAAACATTTCTAAGCTCTGATTTATTTAATGTGCATTCGATATAAAAATAATATTTTAGTGTCCAATATTTTAACGGGCATAAGTTTTACAACAATTTGCTCGTTGTTCGAGAACTTTGTCATAGGTTGAATATTTACACGTGTGATGCAAACTTAGAACATTCAGATGTTAATGTTTGTTTAATGACCTACTATTTAAGTGTTTAAATATTGAATGAAGATGTCAAAACCGTAATGTAAGTCAAACTAGTAATATTTTCAAATTGCAAAGAGCATGTTATAATATATTATAATGAACGTTACCGCGACCTTCGCACTAAGTAAAAGTTAACCGCAGACCAAATTTAATTATTTTACTAACCCTCTTTTACCCTGCTTCATGCATCGATGATTTATTTATATACTTATGGATGTTTTCATTTGACCAACAATTTTTACTCGTAAATGCATTGTTAATCTCTTCTCCCTTACATGTTTATTAAAACACATAGCTTCTCAGTGAAAACCTTCGTTCTATCATCTCTCAAAATGACAGCTGTCACAGTGACGTTGAGTTGACAGGTGTCAAATACCGACAAAAAGCCGTGCAAGCTGTTCAACTGTGACACATCCAAACTCTTCTTAGAGCGATGTGTGTGTGAAATACGTTTAAGATGGCACTAAGAAAACCCGAATACAATTTAAACAATGTACGAGCCATTACAATTTAAGACTCATTGAACTTCGATTTGGCGACTTTGAAAGCCTAAAATATGCTCTCACTTCTGGCAACAAGATCCATTTTAGCTAAATACGTGGTCCTTCCATAAGTTTTGGAAAAGGAACACCAACAATTCGAAAGCGAACGTGATTCGTTCGTAAGTCAACCAATCGGCGTTAGGTACAATGCCGAATGTTACGGAATGAAGTCCTTACACCTCCGTGCTCTTCCCGACCTGTCCGTGTTTACTGTCCGGGATGCCGGACGCGCTCAGCTTGCGGATGCGTGCGGGGAATATGCCACTGATACCACCGAACAGACGACCTGGAAAATAATGTTTAATATGAATTATTAAAATATACGATATCGTGGAGCTATCTAAGACTATGTCACTATACCCTACATAATTAGCTAAATTGTAGATTAGTTATTTGTTAAATCTAAAATATAAAATTCTAGTGTTTGATTTTTTGGAAGTTTTTGGTACTCCTCCAAAACTCTTGGATCGAGCGGTCTTGGTCTGAGAACATCTATTTTGAGGAGCGTGCAGCGCAGTGCGGCTGCCATGCTGGAAGGACACCGACATGATAGGGGTACTGAGCGATGAATGAATAGGGTTGTAGTAATACCGGGCGAGCGTTGGTCGGGCGGGTGTCGGGGCGAGGTAGCGTGGAGCGCCGTGCGGCTGCCCTGCTGGAAGGACACCGACATGATAGGGGTACTGAGCGATGAATGAATAGGGTTGTAGTAATACCGGGCGAGCGTTGGTCGGGCGGGTGTCGGGGCGAGGTAGCGTGGAGCGCCGTGCGGCTGCCCTGCTGGAAGGACACCGACATGATAGGGGTACTGAGCGATGAATGAATAGGGTTGTAGTAATACCGGGCGAGCGTTGGTCGGGCGGGTGTCGGGGCGAGGTAGCGTGGAGCGCCGTGCGGCTGCCCTGCTGGAAGGACACCGACATGATAGGGGTACTGAGCGATGAATGAATAGGGTTGTAGTAATACCGGGCGAGCGTTGGTCGGGCGGGTGTCGGGGCGAGGTAGCGTGGAGCGCCGTGCGGCTGCCCTGCTGGAAGGACACCGACATGATAGGGGTACTGAGCGATGAATGAATAGGGTTGTAGTAATACCGGGCGAGCGTTGGTCGGGCGGGTGTCGGGGCGAGGTAGCGTGGAGCGCCGTGCGGCTGCCCTGCTGGAAGGACACCGACATGCCGCTGTCCAGCGACCCCACCGAGCCGCGCCGCTGCAGCCGCTCCGCTGCCAGCGCCACTGCACACACATATACACATGCCAGTCGTCACGCAACTATAGTTTTATCCGTGTCCAGCTTAGAAGCTGTCATAAGGTTTCGATCAAAATACAAATGAATCTACAAATCTTAACAATATACAACTCTAGTACAGCGGGCCTAGTGCGAGTTTTTCACTATCGCCGTCACAAGTCATCTCGTTTACGTAAACGCTGCAGTGAATAATTGGCACTAAGCACTCAGATTGGTTCCCTTTTTTCGTTTTGCTAGCCTGGATTTCTGCTATAAGAAATTCTCACATGACGTCACGACTAACTATCAGCTGTACACGCCCATGTTTTACTGGTTAAGCTATTGCTAACGTTACAAGGCAAAAGACACTGACAGCAAAATTTTCCAAATGACAGCGTAATCTGGCCCATTTCGCCGTCGAAGCTAAAGTCATTGTCAAATTTTCGTAGAACTTTAACAACTATTATCATGAAATTAAGCCTTAGTGTATAATGTTACCTGGATCATTGATGTCGACCAATGAGTTGCTGAGCACGTTCCTCTTGATGATGGTGGTGGGGGGAGGGTTGTGGGTCAGTCGCGGGGCCGCCGGGGCCGGGCATGACGGCGGCGGCGGTACCACCACACTGACAAACCAATACATGTTAATCCTAGTTATAATTACACTCATATTTATTTATTTATTGTGTTTATGTTAGTTACATACATATACAAAATAATCGTAATTATAATGATATTTCATTATCATATTTAACCAGTCCCATGTAATATGGGGGAAGCCTATTGCCATTAACTAACACTAATTACAAAAGGAAAAACCAAATAAAATGTTGCCGAATCCGGGGATCGAACCTAGGGTTTCTTATACGCAGTTGCGCTTGCGACTTCTAGAACAACGAAGCTGAGCCGAAATTTTGATGTACTAACATCTCTGCCTGCCTACTACTTAGGTGAATACAGGCGTAGGCACATGTGTGTCCTAGAGCTAGAACCAACCAAATACATGTCATTTAAAAAAAAACATTGTATAATCAATAAAAAATTGGGTAGGACACTCACCCATGCATATGTACATGGTCCATGCATTGCGTGTGGTCTATTTCAACGTCCGCCACGCCGCTGTCGCGGTTGTCCATGGCTGTAAACAAAATACTTATTATTTTCACTGTGTCAGAGGTGAGTAAGGATTCCAAAACTTTGTTGGAGACGCTGTGGTAATACATAGTAGGATTTGATTAGCCATGGGTCCATGTGTAATGCACCGTGTTATACTGACTGGGCCTTGCCCCAGCTGAGCTCGCCCTCGATGCCATGGGTCCATGTGTAATGTGCCGTGTTATACTGACCGGCCCGGGCGGCGGTGGGCGGTGCGCGGCCCTTGCCCCGGCTGAGCTCGCCCTCGATGCCATGGGTCCATGTGTAATGTGCCGAGTTATACTGACCGGCCCGGGCGGCGGTGGGCGGTGCGCGGCCCTTGCCCCGGCTGAGCTCGCCCTCGATGCCATGGGTCCATGTGTAATGTGCCGTGTTATACTGACCGGCCCGGGCGGCGGTGGGCGGTGCGCGGCCCTTGCCCCGGCTGAGCTCGCCCTCGATGCCATGGGTCCATGTGTAATGTGCCGTGTTATACTGACCGGCCCGGGCGGCGGTGGGCGGTGCGCGGCCCTTGCCCCGGCTGAGCTCGCCCTCGATGCCATGGGTCCATGTGTAATGTGCCGTGTTATACTGACCGGCCCGGGCGGCGGTGGGCGGTGCGCGGCCCTTGCCCCGGCTGAGCTCGCCCTCGATGCGCATGGCCTCCATGTCATCCATTTCGGCGATGCTCTCGCGGAGGTCCTCGGCGAACTTGCAGCGGTCGTGCTCGTTGCGCGCGTTGAACGTGGCCAGCCGGCGACCGTCCACGCGTCGCGACAGGCGAATGCCGAATGGGTAATCTGGCACCAACAAATTACACTTTTACTTCTTAATACTAACATTTTAGAACGTAATAAACAGTAATCGTAATGGAGGACAAACTAACAATTATATAAAGAAAGAAAGAAAGAAAATAAATTTATTCGTAACAACATACACAAAATAGCGAAAAGGATTATAAAAACAGTGTTTTATAGTTGTTACGAATTGGTCCCAACTCAGCATAATCCGTTGATGACAACCATCACTGATCTTCTGCTAGGACCAAGTCGTGACGTCACAGCACGGTCACATTGGCAGTATCCACAATACAACTTAACCTGAATTATAATACTACTAGAGTACAACTTTGCAGTCAAACTGTTTCAGCGAAAACTAAAAGGAACAAATGTTTTTTTTCATCAGCCTTCTTTTTCGAAGAGGTAAGCAGAGGAGTACTTATAGTACATCCACATTCCAAGCAAACATGTAGGGGGCGCGCCTATTGACATTAACCAGACACTAATCCAGACTCAGAACATCAATTGGGAAATTCCAAAATAAAAAAATCCTTTTGAATTTTATATAAAAATTCTTCAATAAGCTTTCAAACTAAATCAAGAAATTGAACTCATAAGTATTGTAAATACCGTTCAAAATGTTCATTGAATAATTTCCTACATTCCATACTAAAGGATGTAAATAAGGTTCATACTCACGTGGCACAGAGAACAGGTTGACCAGCATGCCGCACAGCGGGAATGACTGGCGGAAGGTGTAAGTCACTGACGACTTTTTCTTGCTGAATATCTTCGTTATCACCAATAGATCGTTGAACAGGAACACCTGTAAAATGAGATGGATGTTTGAAAGAATAAAAGTCGAATAATTTAAGTAGTTTCCTACTGTGCCAGTGACGTAAGTTTAAATCACAGCGATTTGTACTGATTTTTCTAACATTGCTGACAAGACCCGACAGGCTGGAATAAACTAGGCAATAAGTTTTAAAAATCTGTTCACAATTTTGTATTTTTTCTATCTATACATATACTGATTAATAAAGTTTAAGTGTCTGATTGTCCCAAAATAATTTATTCTAATAAATATTCAAAATTATCTGTCTGTCCATCTGAATGTATTTTCCATCCATGATGCAACCGGATCGATTTTAGCAGGACAAGTACTGACAGATATAGTAGTAGGAGAATAGATAGGAGTATCTTAGGCTACAATTTATTTATTTTAAAATTAAGGTTCTGCGAAATAAAGTCACACATAAAATATAATCTAAGCGGATGAAACTGCGGGGCAAAACTGATATATCTATATATAATTATATAACTCAAAGGAGCTGACTGACATCAAACCACTGGACGGATCGAAAAAACATGCAGGTAGATGTTATGACGTAGGCATCCGCCAAGAAAGGATTTTGTTTAATTCTACCCCCAAGGGGATACAATAGGGGTGAAAGTTTGTATGAAACTGAATTTAAGCGAGTGAAACCGCGGGACACAGCTAGTCTAAGTAGCTAATATAAGTTAACTGACAAAGTTGATCAATGCCCAATCGAAAAAAATTGTAGAGCGTATGGCAAATTTCAGCCTAATCATAAGTGTCATAACAAAGATTAATATTAATATCAATTTAAATGTGTATTTGTTCATTTTATAAAATGTTTACCTCTCTCTGATGCACCCCCGGCCGTTCCTTCTTGTGTATATCGGGTATCTCGTAGAGGCGACAGTAGCACACCAGTCGTCGGTGAGGCAAAGCCAGGTGCGGCTTCTTACCCACTATCGTCGCTTGTACTTTCATCACCTGTTAGAAAATGTTATATAATATAACGAATTACGGGTGTACCTTTGCCAACTCCTTCGGGGACAACAGGCATCAGCATATATCTGACTATTAATGTTATTTTATTTTGAAAACAAAAAAATATTTCAAGTAATTTTTGTATAGTGTCAAGATTTTTTAAATATGTCAAGTAATAGAACGATGAAGAGTGTAACTGTTCATAGTTTAATTTATTAACAGCATACAAACAGAGACATTTGATGTAAGCTTTATTGACAAAGGACAATACATATTCCAATCAATTAATATTTTATGGTGTTAAATACCTGTGTAACATGATCACTGCCCGGTCTAAACTCGCTGGACTTCACCCTGTCATAGATCCCTGACAGCATATCCTTGTCGATATCCCCGCAATCGTCAATACCACGCAGATTGCGTACAAAGTCTTCTAAAGACATACGCGCCTCCGGCTTCAGGTTCGGTGTGTGGAGGTCCGTGTTCAGCATTATTATGGCGAAGGCTAGCACGAATATCTAAATAGAAAAAAAATGTTGTAACTACTAGCGCCATCTTGCGGAGCACGTGTGAATTAATTCGTTTGTTTTGTGGCAACTTACGCCATCTGTCCGTGTGAACATTTAAGGGTACATTTGGACGTCAAATAAGTGGGGGAGGATTATGTTACAGTGGAATATTTTCAGATAATATTATGTTGGCAATCATAAAGAGTAACGTGGGATGTAACATTTTGAAAAGTTCTTAACTTATTACAAAAAATATTTCACCTCACCAAAAGCATGTCCACGTGAAAATCTATCATAGGACGTGGACACAGGGCATATATTACACGGACAAAATGTAGGCAGCAGGTAGTTTTACTATATGAAATAGATTTCTACAACATATTCTGAATAGTCCGTTGCTATGTGCCAGGTAGTAATTTAGAACAACAAATATGAAACACAATTTTCTAACAATATTTAGCAACTTAATTGAATCTTCACCCCAATAACTTTAAAGTTCAAATTACACTGACCGTGTCTTGAGTCCGCAACCTTTGCACAAAGTCAGGGTTGCAAATGCAGTATCTCCTGGCGAAGGCCTCCACCAGCCTCTCGATCTTCTGAGCCTCTCCCGGCAGCCTGAAGTGGGCCTGGTAACGACGCAAGGCTACGTCCACTGCCATTCCTGATAGATCTAACTCGTTCACGAAGCATCTATTATATGCAAAGAATAAAGCAATGATTAGATGAAAATATTTAAAGGTTCAGCCGTCAGGATTTCAAGAAAATAATAGCACGATACATAATTCTCTCCCTGGTCTTTACCCGTACATTGTTGGGGTCGATACTTGATTCAGCCCGATGTGGCTGATTACTGCTGATCTGATTTTTATACTAAGCGAATGCCTTCTGACCTTCGTTATCACTTTTAGGAGGAAAATCGGTAATCTGGATTAAGCCAGTTGTCAGACTCCCTTAGGATTGCCCCTAGCTTACAATATCGCCTATTTGTGACTATAGGTTAAGATTAACACAAAGATTTGAAAGACCTGCATTGTTTATCATTATTGTCGATTTTAATATAACAGTAACAATTACTTACTCCAAAACAGCCATATTGAAGGAGTTCTGCAGATTGCCGAGGTATTCGCCGATCATCTGTTTGCTCAGGCCCTTCCTGGTGATGAGGAAGCGGGCCACACCTCGCGGTGAGTTCTCCAGGAAGCCGCGGGCGATCAGGTACGCTATGCCCCGCTCAGGCTTCTTGTTGAACAGGTTGAGACCCACTCGATATTGGCGTTTGCGCACCGTTTCTGATACCTGTGGAGGAGATTTATAGAAGTTATCCAAGATATTGGAATCCAGATGGTCTCCTGGCTACCTGACGAGGCTTGCCCAAACGATGGCAGTGTGGGGTGCTTCAAGAAGGGTGAGAAGGTATTATTACAGGGTCAGCATCGCGTATGTAATGCTCCTTGCATTGCAAGCGTTCACAGCATGTCAGAGAGGGTTTTCAAGGACTTATTTAGTCCTAAACTGAGCAGCTAATTGTACTATTTGTGAAGATGTGGCAAAATTGTTTGTAAGTACTTAAAATACCACAGCTCCCTATACAAAGTGCAATGATGAACGAAAGACATTTTGTCAGTAGACTAATCGGTATGTGATTCTCATCTTAAACCTATATTAATATGTATTACAAAGAGGAAAGATTTGTACGTAAGTATGTTTGTAACCCATAGTAACTCAAGTACTGGACCGATTGTAAAAATTCTTTCACCATTTGAATGCTACATTACCACTGAAATATGGGCTATATTTTATCCCCATACTCCCACGGGACCGGGAATTACGCGGGTGAACGCGTGACGTCAGTTAGTAGTGTATATGATTTGAAGAGTTAACCTACCTTCAACGGCGGATGTGTGGTGTGATGGTGTTCATGCTGCGGTCGGCAGCAGGCGGCGGGAGGCGCCTCGTAGTAGGGCGGAGCGTCCTGCCTCTTCCACACGGCGTAGCGCTCGCCGCCCGCCGTGCTGCCCTCGAATAAGGGACCCGATGACGACGTGCGCTGGTGTTGGAACACCGGCTCTTGGATCAGGACGTGCGGCTCCTAGGGGATACAGGTTTGAGTAAAAAGGTGGTGCGGAACAGCTCTGTATGACGATGGATATTAAAAATGAAATTATATTAAACTATTATAAAACGGGAAGATTTGTATGTAAGTTTGTAAAGAATTGACTCAAAAAGTACTGGACCGAACTTTAAATGTGTTTCACCATTTGAATGATACATTATCACTGATTAATATAGGCTATGTTATATCTCCGTACTCACACGGGAACGGGAACTACGCGGATGAAACTTGCATTTCCCGAAGCGGTTGGCAGGTATGTACTTATAATACACCCACATTTCGATGGTTATGTTATGGGGGTCCCATAAGTCCCATGTAATAGGGACATAATTAGCCTTAACCGGGTACTAATCCTCCGAGCTGTTACTGGGAAATTACTGATGGAAGAACACAATGACACTTAGCCAGACACTGGGATCGAACCCAGTGTCTTACAACCACTAGACCGAGAAGGCCAGAAACCTTTTTATCCATGATATTTTACTGCTGTGTTTCTAGATTCATATTAAAATGGTTAAGAAAAATACGAATAAGGTGGGATTCGAATCCACAGCCTCCTACAAGCCCTATTCATAATCCGCAAAGGTGTAGGCAGAGGTGTACTCGTAGTACACCCACATTTCGCCGGTTATATTTAAATCCCATGTAACTGAAGGCGAGCCAATATTGGGCTAGTGAGCTATTAAAATCATGCTCCAAATTCGATTATAAAATTCACTATGACTAGTTAAGTTACAGATTTTCTCTTGGTACAAATGCATAGACCAATACGTGAGGCTACTCACAGGAGCTCTCTGTGGGTAAGGCTGGTGGTAATGGTGTCGGTGTTCTTGCGATGACGATGACGACGACGACTGTACCGACGACATGGACCCGCCGCGGACCACCGCACCGCACTCCGCGCGACGAAGCGATACTGGACTCTCCGCACTGGACATAAGGTACAATATGCAGTGATTTATGTAATGGTGATGCATTACATACCTACCATATAAAAGTGGTTGACGGAAATAGGGATAGTAGTTGGTTAAATAAAACAGAAGTTGTTGATGTAAGGGAAGTGCAGAATTGGTAGGAACCGAGATTGTACTTATGCAAGAAGGAACCAACCTAAAACTTTGATTAAATTGAGTTATGTATACAGAACTGCTTGTAAACTCGTGTTTTTAGTAAACGACCTGCATAGCGACTCTTTGTATCAATAAATGTAATGCTATAACAGTCAACTTGTGGGTTGATTCTTTTTTCCAGACCCACTCTTTCTATGAATATGCAAATTTTAAAGGACTCCTTGGCTATTCTGCAGATGATTAAATCCTAAATATCATAATTTGCATAACTGGTGTAGTTAAAAGTGAACTAACTTGAGTGTAATACTACTGGTGCGTTTGGGCACCTCCGGGGGCAGTCTGCGAGCGTTGGCCGCTTGTATGGCGGCCAGCTGCTGCTGCTGGCGGGCCGTCGGCGACGACAGCGGCTTACCACCTGACGATAGCAGGTTGCCGTATATTGGACCTGGAAAAAGATAATTCCCAGATTAATTATGCACCAGCTTCTACGAGCAGCGAAGTCGACTTAATATGCGGCCAATCACAAAGTTATTTGATACTAGCACATCAAGGTTAAAATCACTTAAAAGCAGTAATAAAATAACGTATATTAACCGGTATTGTTGAGTAACTGATGATTATGTAGAGATTCATTGTGCGACGAGGACGTCGATATGTTCGTCACCGACCCGCTTACAGAGCAACTGCACACCTGTAACAAAGACCGTAAGGTTGAATATTGACTAGCATTTTCGATTCAGGATAATGTTAGGGAAATATTATATAAGGGATCCGACGCTTTATGTGCTCGGAATGGTTTTTTCGTAAGATTAATTTTATCGTAAGTTGAGAGAACTGTAATAATCAAATACATACGGATAACTTGACAACGGATTAGAATATTATATTCCAAATTAGTTTTAACTCGTGTTTTTCCTTTTACCTACGTTTCAATATCGCAAACATTAATGCCAATAAGCAATTTCAAGAATACGGGAGCGACGACATTCTTATACCGTAGCTCAGGTATTATTTATTCGTAAAAATCAAGAATATTATCTCAAAGTTTCGTTGAAAGAAATTACTTTTATCTAACGATTTCGCAAAAGACTCGTATAACATACCATCATTATTTCAACAAAGAATAATTCTGTTATATCCAAGAAAAATAAGGACTTGTAAATAATGATCACTGCCACGCTAGTGTAGTGGTCGCAAGCGATACTTTGTAACACGAGGTCCTGGGTTCGATTCAGGAGACGGGCTAAGTGTTTTGGGTTTTTCCATCTGTAATTCCCCAGTAGCAGCCCGGAGTCTTATTGGCTATAGCCTCGCCCCCTTTAATACTATAAAAACACCTCTTCCTAGCCTTCGGAAATACATGCATGAGTATATATATGTGTGTGTAAATAATTATTTACATTATACGTTTTAGATGAACCCCAAACATTGACACGACGTACACTTTTCAAAATGGCAACGTTTTTACTTTTCACAACTTTTTTCAGTAAATTCCTACACTTAGGTCTTTCCATTACAACACAAATTAACACAAAATCAGTCTGTTACTCTTCACGTCATGCGAGATACTGATAAACTGATAAGAGTAATGTAATCACAATTATCTAATTAATATTTTGTCCGTGAGTTCACTCGCCTTATAATATCATTATCTAAACATGTCCATGGTATTTTTAATATGCGAACACGCACTTTTACACCAGTGCCAATCTACGTATAAGATATTAATTGAACACACGCATATAACGTAGGGTTTATATTTAAGTATCTTCTAAAATCTAGAATTTAAATATACATAACTCAAAGGTGACTGACTGACTGACTGACTGACATAGTGATCTATCAACGCACAGCCCAAACCACTGGACGGATCGGGCTGAAATTTGGCATGCAGGTAGATGTTATGACGTAGGCATCCGCAAAGAAGGATTTTGACTAATTCTACCCCCAAGGGGATATTATAGGGCATGAAAGTTTGTATGAAACTGAATTATCGGGGCACAGCTAGTTCTTATATATAAGTAGTCGCTAAACAATAGAATAGTGTAAAGTTTTTGGTAGCGTAACATTTTAGCGCATTACTTTGAAATCGTCTTTTTGCAGTCGTGTTACTGATATAGGTACGGTCACAAGCTATGAGCTCTGACCTCTGATGTTGTATGAAGTGAGCGGGAACAAATATATGCACAGTTATCGACAATATTTTCGCTGACCGATCATATTTCGCGACGGCAGCTACTTCATTGTCTCACAATGCGTCCAACTTTAAATGGTCGTGTATACATACCCCACTGTCGGTATCCCCTCGATGTAGGGGTGGCATCTCGGTGGCTATCATGTGTATCTGATGAGCTGACTGCTGCACCCTGGCCACCATGGCGTCCACCTCATTCTGGACGTCACATTGCATGTGATTGCTGGAAACATACACGCACTGATGTTGAACTACTTGAAAAACAACGAGGTTTATTTTAAATCCAAGACCATAAGTGCGAGACCATTTGGGTTCCAAAGTGAAGCGATGCACTTCCCTTTGATGGCGACAAGTGCGATGGTAGAAGGAGGAACAACTCCTCAGAACAGATTTCTCTCTAAGGCACTTTACAAAAGTCTCTGAATTCCTCAATATATTTTACTTAATATCAACCAAGAGTCCAAAATGTATTTTCTTCAATATCAGTAAAGAATCATAAATGATCTCACCCCATATCGATGTCGTGTCGTTCCCGCAGCGACATAGACCTCATTGGTCTGGTAAGAGCCAAGACTTTCTCGGCACCGCCAGGACTCTTCTGAAGTAGCGCGTTTGCGTAGATATCTGTGCCTGAAACAAGTACAACATCCATACAAATAAAATTCGAAGACCTGGGGCCTCACCAGAAGCTCTTAATGCCAACACAGTTCCACTGTGTGACAGTTACAGACTTATACACGTCATATACATCTGTCTTATAATAAGACATATTTTTGATCATCACTCATAAAGTAGTGGAGACGCAACCAGACAGAGATTCAGAGAGAGGTTTCCTCACGATGTTTTCCTTCACCATAAAGCACGTGGTGTGAAATCACTGCACATAAGTTTTTAGGAAAACTCATTTGTGCAGGCCCCGCTAGGATTTGATCTTGCGTCACTTATGTAAAAGACTATTTACTCAAACGATACAGCCACCACGGCTCTCAAACAAAACGATAAGTCAAACTATATGGTTCATAAACATAATTCCCTCTCACCATTGACTAGTTGATGGTCTGGGCCATCTTGCATCCTCCTGGCGGTGGAGTCAGCCGCCTTGGCCATCGCTGTGATGGCGCTAAACTTCTTCAGGAGCTGCCTCCTCCTGAACGCCCTCTGAATGGTGACCGCTGCCCGGCGAGCCCTCAGCCCTCCGTATCGCCTCTCAAGGATCTCCACTTGCTTGTCCAGAAGGTCTTGTGACATCTCATAACGACTGTAATGTCAAAAGGTGATTGTGAAATTGTGATAGAGATGGATGGGAAGAAGGCATCACCGTCTTGTCAAACTAACCAGGATAAGGATGTGTTTCTATCAGAGATGAGCGAGGATGCGTAGCGAGGGATTTGTTTGTTAAAGATGCCGTTACGATTGCTAAGCGCTGAGCACCAAGTAAAAAAAAGTTACTACTATGCAGCCAAAAAGTCAAAGCCAGCGTCACATTATCAACAAAGTAGCATTATCCTCGCGCTTCGCTTATTGCGATACACAATGAATGAATCAGGCACGTGACATAATTATGTCATTCCCATATAATTTGTATCGCTTCTTTTAGCGCAAGGCCTAATGTAGTTAATTTAGAAAGTATCATAAAATTATTACTGCGCATTCAAGGTCAGCGCTCGTAACTCGTGACGGCGCCAATAAGAACTAATAAAACTCTTCATTCACCCAGCTTCTTTTTGTGTGGTGATTCTATTGGTTCTTAACAAATACATCCCTCACCACACATTCTCGCATATCGGTAGTGGAAACTCACCCTTATATCTTATACCAAGAGATTCATATTCGAATGCTGATAAAACCGCAGCTTCGTCGGTGACGTGTCTGTGATGCAGTCGACTCAACTTTCGACGTTGAACTAGTAGATATAAGGTTAAATGTAGGTAGTTTAAGATTTGACGGTGTTGCCGTAAGTAAACTTGAAGTTGGACAGAATAAAAATGGTTTTATTGGGTGAATTGTACATGCTGGTTCAGGTCTCAAAACAGGTTAATTCTGAAACTTTTGGGGGCAAAGCGTCAAGGTCGACTTCGGCTATAAAGTTTAACTTTGTTGTATAGAGATACATGTAAAATCGAAAACTATAGACAAACTTTTCAACTATCACTGTGTTTATGACCAACTTTTACAATAGAATCTATTATATTGACATGAATAAGAACTGCTGTGTAATAGAAGAGTTGGATTCAAGATTTTGTTGTGACTTCTCTTGTTTCATCGTTTACACAAAATATGGCGCTACACGTCAATTAGATCGCACTACCATTACATTATACTTGACTTTGTAAATTATCTTTTTTATCTGTCTGTCAGTTGTTTGTTGTGGTTAAACCTGGCATGTAAAATGGAAGGAAAGGCTTTTTCGGCCGAAGCTTCGTTTATCAGAGAAAGCGAGTAGGGCCCTACTATGACCCTCTTATTGCCATCATAGATGGTCAATAATTATGAGACAGATGTATATGACGTGTATAAGTCTGTCACTGTCACACAACCAGGCAATAAGAGCTTTTAGTACGTTAGGCTTTTTAGTCCTTCGAGCCGTGTGAACAATTTAACATAACATGTTTCGATTCCATAGTAAAAGTAGATCATTGACCGAACCATAGATAAAAACTTGTAGACAGTCTTCGATTTCAAACTGTGAAGTAACAAATGTGATTATCAACGCTACAGTGACGTATGGGAGAAAGTGATTATTAGAAAGTATTCTTCAATATATCGAAATCTAACTTCAGAACAGAAAAAAATAATCTTTGTTGATATTCTTTTATCTAAAACGATGAATATCTAATTATAATGAAGTCTCGTTCAACTGTCTAAGTATTGAAATAACTAATAGACAGAAGTAGGAAAGAGTGATCGAATACATAGTTCCCTGACCAAATGTAAACGCAAGGTTATGTAAAGTTTTCTAGAAGACCTTGATGGTTAAATATATTAAGTTTTGCAAGATACATGCTGTTACTATTAGCTTCAAAATAATGTATTCCTTTCCGAAGGTCGTGCAATTATGTTTATTGCGTATAAAGTAATAGATTGGGAAATTGTCACTGTTTCTTATACAAATCATCGTTTTAAATTCAATGTCTCAAAAGGGCAAGTTATAAAAAATTATTTAATAAAGGCTTTGTAAGATAAGGTTGGTATAATAAACAGTGATGCAATAGAATCGATTAGATTTCTCATGCCTCTCGATGAATCATTCGATAAAATAACTGATGCAAATCTTTTGGATGATTCGACTGATTTAGTTGCAAAGGATAGTTGTTTACTAGGTATCCGAGGTTAAAAAGACGCATTCCTGTTGGGACGTACCCTCTAGTCAATTTACCCCGTTTTTGGGGTAAACTTGGGTCTTTTTGTGTGATTCCTGTGGTCCCAATGATGGACACGTCTGTGCCACGCCTATGAAAGGAATTTTAACGAAAATATTATAATATTATACACAATACATTAACAATATATACAATGGCTTAACTATACGTATGTTACCCAATATGACTTTACCAATTTACCATCATATCAGAATTCCGAGAAAATATTCTCTTCTATATTTGTTGCAATGGATTAATTGTTATCAGTGCTTTATTTACATACGTATCTATATAACAGTAGGTACATGTTCCCGAATGATAAAACTGTTTATGCGAATATCATCACTACTTACTGCAATTTTGAGCTTTCATTTTTTTTATTTACAACTTAATTTCCTATATGTGTTTAAATTAAAAATTTGATGGCTCCTGGGAGCCAACGAAGATCATAGGAAAAATCACACGCTGTTCATAGTTGGCCTCAATCTATACAGATAAATAAAATTAAAGTGTCTGTTTGTAATTCCAAAATAACAGCTTTTCACTAAATGCATATGAAAGTATACACGCTTCTGACACTGAAAAACCAAGTTTTAAATTTTTTCTCTGTCTATCTGTATGTCTGTTTGTTCCGGGTAATCTCCGAAATGGCTGGAGTGATTTTAACGGGACTTTCTCTGACAGGTAGCCAATATTATAAGGAGTAACTTAGACTACTTTTATTTAAAAAAACATTAGGGATCCGCGGGATAATGCAATTAACTCTACGCGGGTGAAACCGCAGGGCACAGCTAGTATATAATATAGCTATCAAGCATACTTGAAGATGCCGTGCTGCGATAATCTGTAAGGTATCTGAATGACTTTGTGCTGCGTTTATCTGTAAGGTATCGGATGCTTGAAATTGAACTTAATCGTATATGTATTATGTATCAATTTCTATTCTTAAAATCGACACTCGGCGTCGAGTTCTTCGCTGAGAAACCTTATAAAGCAGCTGCTCGAATCGAAACAGCGCGTATTTCATAATGTCAATCAACTGACCTGTTGGTATGAACAGCCAAACCGAACCCCTCCGGCGGCGCAGCGATGTACAGCGGAGGTGCCGGTTCCTGCCCTCCTGCGCACAACCCTGCACCCGTCGACGCGTTCGACGCTGAGGAACATGACGAGTTCGAGTGGTTTAGCGCTGGAAGGAAATATTTTTACTTAATTGGGAGAACATGTCAAAATAATATGAAGTGTGTTTTTATGGATCGATAACTTAACCTGCCGCCCACCTATGATTTCATATTAGGTGTGAGATAGGATTTAAATACCTTTCGTAAAACTTCAATACAGTTAATGACAAACTCATAACAGTTATTCAAAAACAAATCGAGGGGTAATTAATATCTATGAAGAAATTTACTGACTTAAGATTTAGGCACTAGCCATGACATTGGAGCAGAATCACGCATTTACTCTAAAAAAACGCATTTTGATAACGCTCCGAAGCCGAGAAGCCAGTCCCACCATACCATATGACATTGAAGCAAAAATCAATTGTAATTAATTTGTTTTTTTTAATAACTACCCCGCCATTTATCACGCGTGTCAAATAACTTACGCAAAGTGTGAATAAACCTCACGTGAGATAGAGGATACACATGCCAACTCTTCTAAATGGGGTTAAAAAATTGCAAATTATTACAAAACATGGTTTAAACGAAGACTAGAACAAATTCGCTTAGTTTTTTTTATTTTTTAATATTAATAATCTTTATTTCAAAAAATATTGTTACAGACAATAGATAAACTGCGGATTGTTGTGTGTTGCAGTCATTTTGCCCACCAAATCTAAACATTTTAGGAATATTAATATAAAAGGTTCAAAACATGGTTAGATTTGAAATTTGCATTTTTTTTTAGTGCGAGTTCTACTATGTTAATCCTTTTTATGAATCCGTATCACAGATCGCTCTGTGAATCCCTTAGCTCACGTGACTCCGATTTCTCAAAATTCACGTTTTTGGTCTACATGGAGCTAATTTTAAACCAAGACTTCACTTCATTCTCTTCTCAAGCATAGCAATAGTGTGGACGATAATGTATTTACCAGGCAGCGGCCTATGCACAGCGGTGACGTATCTGTTCCCCTCCATGTATCCCCGGTCAGGCTCCGCATGGTGACCATGGTGTCCGCTGTGGATCGAGTGCTGGTGGGAATAGAACCCGTCCGGCGGGTGCAGCGCCACTCCACTCCCTCCCTCCTCTTCGTCCACTTTCTGGGAGAAGCTGGGGACGAACAAAAGAGATATTAGAAACAATTTATTTGTCGACATATATAGAACAAATGTGGAAGGTGCTTAAAAACTAAAATATTACATAACACTTTTAAAAAAAAGAAGAACCGCAGAGATTAACAATTTAAAAAAAAGAATTACATATTCGTTTTTATAAAATTCATTGAGTGAAGTGTACAGCATCACTCCAGAATTGAAACTTTAAGATGACTTTATCATCACTGATCTAAAAATCCTAATATTAATAGCAAAATTTTCGTTGCCCGTAAACTAAAAGATAAGTTTTCACACTGGTCTACCCCTAAGGGTTGTGCCAGATATTACTGTCAGTTGACCTCCTCTGACATTCGCGTTCGGCGTTCTTAACCTTTTTAATTTAGTATTTATTGGAAACAAGAATCAAAGCGTATCAGGTTTAAATCTTTAAAATAAAGAAACAGCTAAGAAAAAGTTATTTTTTTAATTCTGAAGTTCTAGTTATCCTTTGTACTTACACCACAGCCTCCTGAATGACTATGTGATATTCATAACTTAACTAAGTTTATACAAGTGTTCTATGTTAATTAAATGTAGACCCTGGCAGTACCAATTAAGATTTCGGCCTTAGGTCATTCCATGTTGGATTCGGACCGAGGCCAGACGCACAAAATATAAAAGCAACTGGAGGGCGGCTTCCTAAATTATATAAAGAATGCATAATATGAAGATCATCATCATGATATGAAGATATTTTATCAAAATTCTACCTAACTTTATTTACTTTTGTTAATATATCTATATCTATATCTATACAGATAAATAAAATTGAAGTCTGTTTGTAACTGCAAAATAACAGTTTTTCACTCAATGCATATGAAAGTATACACGATACCGACACAGAAAAACCAATTTATAAAAAAAAACTCTGTCTGTCTGTCTGCCTGTTTGTTCCGGGTAGACTTTCACTGACGGATAGCTAATGTTACAAGGAGTAACTTAGGCTAATTAGATATTTTTTTTAACCATTAGGGATCCGCGGGCAACCATGAAATTAAAATTTACGCGGGTGAAACCGCGGGGCACAGCTAGTTATAAATATATTATAACCAGAGGGTACGAAAGAATCAGCAACTAAACTTTTTTTTAAATATTTGACAATTTTAATTTGCAAAATAAATCACAAAGCAAAGCCTGTGTGCAATTCATAAAATGACGATATTTTTGTTAACATAATAAAATTTTGTACCTACCTAGTAACTTAAGATTACAAATAATGACAACTCTGGATAATTCTAGTAAGTAACAACTTTACGTTAGATGCTCGTAAGATGGGTGTGTGCGTGCATGTTACCGCTATTGTAAGAGAGGTGGCCTCTTGTATGTATTTATATTATGTCAGAGATAAGACGAACTGGGGCCCAACCATGAGCTCTTATTGCAATGTTAATTCAGTTGTGCGACAGTGACAGATGTATGCACGTCACATACATCTGTCTCATAAATGAGTGAAACTATCATGGCAATAAGAGCTCATGGTAAGGCCCCTGGCCGAGTTATGCCTCAGACAAAAGTCACAATCAGCAATATAATCCGAAAACAAACAATATTGTTATGGAAACTTTTACTATACCAAATCTTCTCTCAAAAACAATATAAGTAGGTTATTTTATATGAGTTATTGGTTCCCGTCAAAGATTTTATCTTCCGAGAAATTATTGCGGACTTTTGTTTTGACGTTAATTAAGCTGCTCGTTATGTAAGTAAGACCCAATTATTATATTACCAGTCAATTACCAAATGAGGTAAGGATAGATAGGTAAGGTACCTAGTAGATTATGTCGTAGGCGACTGTAGGTGCACCTACCAACCGTTTAATTAGGTTATAATAAATATGTTACTGACATATAAACAGCTTACTGGGCACCATTCCCGCAGACACTAATTTTAATTCTGTTTTTTACTTATAATTTTTATTTTTATTGTAGTTTAAATTTAAGTTTAGTTTTAATTTAAATGTAATCTAATTATAAATATTTTATCTAACAATAAATATCAACAATTAAAAAAAAAAAAAAAAAAAATATATAAACATGACTATTTATAATCCTGATACTAAATAGACTATGTAATTTTCTAATTTAAAAACATACAGCTGAATTGAGCTCCTCCTTCTTTTGAAGTCGGTTAACAAGGGTCTTTTCAAAAAATATTATTCACGCATTTTTTTAATTGAGAGCCTCCCACTTTTTTGAAGTCGGTTATCAAGGCTCTTAGTGGAAAATTTTGTCATAAATTATTTTTTTCTACAGGTACAAAGTCACGTGCTAAATTTAGTCAGCTATAAAAGCTAAAAAATAACAATAATCACAAGCCACGGTGACGGGATCGTAATTATAATTATCGTAAAATAAAATGGCACGCCCTTATATTCGTTGTCTCTTTCCATTTAACCAACAAAGACAGAAAAGCAGAATAAATCCTTGTTTGTCAGCAATATCACAAAATGGAAAGACAACAGGAGGGCGGCTTCCTTCCTAAATTAGTCGTCTTCCCACGTTAAACGTCACAAGCACACATAGAGTAAAAAGGACTAAGAACTTAGGTACACCACCTACATAAGGTGAAGATATTGTAAGGAAACCTGCATATGTCTGAGAAGAAATTCATAGACGTATATATGTATAGTAGGTAACTGAGATCGGTCACGTTGTCACTTAATCATCTGTAAAAAGTGGGTGTCTCATCTTAAACAGAGTAATATAATAATAATAAGTAACGTAGTATAATTATAATAAATATAGTAAAGTAGCAATTAACAATCATAACATATAGAGCAAGGTGCTCATAAGTTATTAATCCTTGTAATACGCCTGTCACCGCAAATTTACAGAGGCTGGTCTTCCGTGTTTATTTTTTTTGGCATTGTGCCCCAGATTCCCATTGTAGGGCAAATGTTTGATTAAGATAATGCAAGTATTTTCATAAAGCGATCTTACGAAAGAGGCTGCTTAGCTGTGTCCGATAAGACGTACTTTATAAGTTATGACCCTTACAGCAGTAAACATCAGGATTAACATAAAGATCACTCGGTTTCATTTATTGGTTGAGGGCGTCTGGCTACCTTTCATTTTACATCAGAGTGTAACATGCCATTCCATTCGTGGTTACCTACTGATCATTAGGTGTACATTTATAGAAAACTAGCGGAGACGTCACGCGGTTTCACCCGCGTAGTTCCCATTCCCGTGGGAGTACGGGGATAAAAATATAACCTATGTTACTCGCTGTTGATGTAGCTATCTATTGCTGAAAGAATTTTTAAGATCGGTCAAGTAGTTTCGGAGCCTATTCAATGCAAACAAACCAACAATCAAATCTTTCCTCTTTATATTATTAGTGTAGACTAGCTTGGTATATTTAGGGTAATCGTTTCCGTAACCAAACATAGCCTATAAGTATATACACATGTCTACTCGTAATGTCTTAAGCTTAGTTTTTCTTTACATCTTTTCACCATAATCTGTTTAGCAATTTATTTATTTATACAATAATTAGAACGGCATGCAATACCGTAACTGTAATTAAATATTTAAAATAAAATAAATAATTCGTCCTTATGCGTTTGGGAATAACAGTAGCGTTTACAACATGACAATAGTGGAATTCACTACAAACGGAGTATACAAAATGATGCGCGCACGCACCTTGACAATGACCGTAGCAGTCCACGTATGGACAATTACAGAGCGAACACCGTGACGGCCAATCGCTGTTTTATTATACTAACCAGTCGTCCATCACTACAATACAACACAGTGTACTGCGGACTAAATATCGGACGATATCGTCTGCGTATTTTCCTCATGTTGTCTCCATAGAAAAAAAGCGAAAAACGCAAAGTCAAGCGACGACGTTCGATCGTTCACAGCCTATCGGGCACAGTATAAATATAAAGGTTTGTGTGTCAGTATGCTAAAAAAAATAGAAAGATAAATAGGCAGACACTTCTGTTTCCAAATGCTAATCTTTGTGGCATACACTTTCTTTGGTGTGGTAAGACTTTACCGAAATAGAAACAAATAACAATGAAAATTATAATACTGAAAAATTTATACTGCATCGATTTTAGGAAATTCAAAGAGGCCTGATAAATCTTTAGGGTCATAGCGTTCAACTCTCCTTCCTTGAGGCTATGAGCTATGAATATGTTGATGGATAATAAAACAACACATCTAGCAAGGTAAAGAAAACATTTCCATGCACACACTTATAACTACATTAAAAAGGAATCTCCCTTAAACGAGCAATTCTTGTATAGACATGATTTGAATCTCGGAAATAACTTCATCGATTGTAATGAAATTTAGTACGCAGAGGGTTTCGGTGGCGATAAATCGATCTAGCTTGGTATAATTTTTAGAAAGCGTCAATAAAACGAGCACAGCTCGGACATCCAGGTACTAGCTACCTATATGACACTACCTAACTTAGCACTAGATAGACATGTTTTGTTTGATGCGGATGTAGAACTTAACACCTACTGAAAAACCCTGGGCGAGTCTACTACTCGTATAACTAAGTATATAACTACATAATACAATTACTAACAATGTCTGTCAAAAGGCTACTTGACTTTCAACTTTCAGTGCCCGCAGAATTACCGAGACATTTCGGTGGACATTGATCCTACTGCCTTTTGTATAAAGGTCATTATTGCGGTTAACTCTTTTGGATATCTGTGATTTAGAAGCAAAAGTTTCGCGCAAATCTCTTTGGCAGATAATAGAAAAAAGTTGTAGAGAAGAATCATAAATGATGTGATATATTGTATGTACGGGGTGTATATACTTAACCAAGTCGGGGAGATACAAATGAAACCAATACATATTATAATAAGCAATTCGGACTTTTTTTTCTGTGGCACTGACTTCTTTATAGCAACGCTATTGTCTCCTTTTGGCTGGTGTACAGAATATTTTAGTCTAAAAGCACAGATTACCTAATAGTTCTTTATTTGGAATTTCTGAGTTTCAACTTGGATTGTATATTTCAAACATTGTATTACATGTATTTCAACATATTTTGATATATGTAATTCTAAAAATTATTCAATTACTTAGTTAAGTAAAGATAAACCTTAATAAGTTTATAACTTCAAAAAGAAATTACTGATTCAGAAACTAGTCTCAGCAGTTTGTGTTTAAGTAAGTCGTAGTTTTGAACAAGTTTATTTGTAACATTATTCATTAGTATTTGTTGCAGACGCGTTGTCACGAACATGTCATTACGTTCGTGATAAATTCACACGTCATTTATATATTGATCTAATATTAACAACATTAACGTACAAGACTTGTCTTTCACATGTCCCAGTAAATTGCAATTTAAATAGGGCGTCGTGAATCTCAAGTTATCACTGACAGCTCAATAGCCGCTTGTCACGACAATAGAGTGAAAGTTCCAGGGACTACAATATTGCACCTAAGAATGGCGTTAGATCAAGAATAGGTATAATTTTCAATGATGGGTTTGAAGGTAGAAAAATGCTGGTTTACATCAAATATTTAAAATTTGTGGATATTCATCTGTTTTGGATTCCACGGGATTAATAAAAGATTCAAAATTCCATAATTTATTTCAATACTTAAACGAATTGCCCTTCATATTATCTAAAGGGCTCATTTCATCTAATAGAGAGATCCTGATTTGCATCGCCATCAATTGTATACCATGACAAATATAATACATTCATTTAAAAACAGTGCTTCGTGTAACTCCGTAGAGAGAAAGTTACAATATGCAAACATTTTACCTCGACGCAAACAAGTATTCGTTAGAAACATCGCTTTGAAACGTAAATACATGGTAATGGAATGAAAATTGAAAATCCGATATCTCGAAAACCTGAGTGCATGTGCGATGCAGACTCGGTGAGGGATCGAAAATGGTTTTAAGCACGTTTCGGTAAAACGTATGAGATCAGATTCAATTAACGATTGTATTTGTAGATCTTATGATGTTAATCTACAAATCTTATCATTATCAGGAGAAACTGATAATGATAAGTTATTTATACATACAGAACCACATGCATGTGTGGAATGACTAGAAGAATTTTAATTTATAAGAGAAAACATTGTCAGATCCCAAATAATATTCGTATAATGATCATGATGAGTAGGATTATGGTGATAATAATGATGATGAAGCCCTTTATTTACAAACTGGTCACATGTCATTGAAACAAAGCTACAAAATTCAAAAACTACAACATTCCTCCACGGACAGCGCAACGGTAGCAATTCTTGAAGCAAACATATAAGGTGCGCCCACGTACAATATTGCAACCGCAGTTCAATTTAATATTGGTACTATAAGACTCCGAGCCTATAAGTATACAGAGTTGGAACTCATTAGTGGCACAGTGACGAAACTGTCCAGTAGGGCAAATAGTGTCCGACAGTTGTTAAGTAATCATTTGTAATAGTTTTCTCGACAAAAAACTTAACAACATTGCCCTGCAATATAATAATGATAAGAAATCATAATCAAACAACAATTATCAGAGGTGTGCTTATTGTACACCCACATTTTATATGTAATATGGAGCAACAACTAGGCCCTTATTCAGACTTCACTTACTGAGAAATTACATATTGAAAAACCCAAAAACATTTTGCCCGACCCGGAGTTCTCGTGTTCAGCAGAAGTTTTTCGCAACCACTAGACCAACAAGGCAGTTAACGAGAATTATCATCATTCATGTAAAGAGATTAAATGCAACAAACTTTCTTCAACTTAGCGATACAGAAATTGAATGCTCAGAGCCCAACTAAAACGCTAACCAAGCATTTAGCTAGGAGTACCGACCTCGGAGAACCACTAACTTTAATTGCTATACCGGAGCGTACCAAGTTGAATTTGGCTTGATTTGCGCACGGCAAATAATAATTTACCATCTACGAGGAAAAGGTAAATTGCCTATTTAAATAAAGAAAAGAGTTAATGGAGAACATGTGTGTATATTTTATAATCAAATGAGGAAAAATAATGCGGAAACAAAAAAGGTTTCATGTCATAATAAAATTAACGTGTAACAAACTTTTCCACACAAATTGGAGCGAATTGAAAATGTAATTTGTTTGTAACAGAAAGTAAAACTGGTTTTGGTTAGAGATTGATTTAAGAGCACATTTATTGTGGGAAGAACTTTGTTATTTACGATGTACAGTGTCATCCTAGAAGACCAGATGAGGAATAACGAGACCAGTGTAATTGTGCCATATAATAGAAGATGCAAAGCCGCTTATCGGTTGGTTGTAGATCTAGCTTTTCTGTGATCCACTATCTTAGGAAAAAAGATGATATGTAAGTCAACGGGCAAAGCAGAGAAGTAGGATCAATTATATAGTAACCATAAAACAATTGAAATTCAAAAATCTCTGCTTTTCTAATCGGTTTTTAGACCCACTTGCACTAAAACTGCTATAAAGCTCCAGATTTGCAATTCAATGTTAAGAAGCAGCATGTTAACTGTATCATAATAGTTTATTGGCCGTTTCATTCTTGCTATAAAACCAATTGGGTTATTAGGCTGTTATACAGGAGCGATGCGTAGTGTGGATTCAGTGAACGAAATGTAGCTCAAAGGGTTGATTAAACACAATTTGCCTGAAAGCTAAAATGTAAAGCAATAATTGCATTTTCAGGTAAACTAGAAACGTACAGAAGGTCGAAGGTTACGAATAGTGCCATACAATGGCATGGTGGAAACAGACGCACATACGACTGCGACGAATTTCCACCAATGTAGTAAGCTGACCTTCTAGCTACCTTCCTATTTTATTAATCTGTATTATACGTGATATATGATAAATTGGTAGTAGTACAGCTTTGCTTTGCCGGGACTATTATGTGAATGTGTGAAGATGATGAAGTTAACATTTTATCATTAACATTAATATTGAGAATATGGCCTGCTGAATATCTCGATATTCACTGGTATAAAACAGAAATGAACAAATTAAAGAAAAGATCGGTTCACTATAACAGCATCGTTATTATCTAGCAACAATCAGGTCAGTAAGCCAATTGCTGCAACTCAAGCAGAAGTTTAGTAGAAAGTAAATCTGCATAAACAAGCTTCGATCCGAGCTAAACCAACTTCAAACAAAAAGCTAGTCATTAGCAAACCGCTCGTTATCAAAGGGAAAAAATTCGAAGAGTCCACAACTGACTGAGCTAAGTACCTCAAGTGCAGTTTATTTGTAAAATGGAGCACGAGACATTGTGGCTGGGGGTGAAGAGGGGAGAGACGGGGGGGTTGGGGGGTGGCCCCATTCACTTGCACCGACTTGATTAATACGCCTGAATGCACTGGCTCGTTGCAAAAACGACCCAGTTCCTCTGGCCCAGCGAAAAATTGTACGTTATTAAGCCGGGCAGAGGCTGTGTCTGCGAGAAGCCGTGATTGCGAGGTTTCAAAAACAAAACCTACCGTTTCTTTCATCATCCGCGTTTTCACTACTAACAATACCCAGTAAATTTTAAAATCATGCTCATTTAAACTCTGCAATCATTTGCATATGCTAATTCGGTGATTATGTAAGTCTGTCTGTATAGTCATTGACATTTTGGATTATTTCCTATTACAGAACAAAACAAGACCTTGGGGCGATTAGTGAGTACAGTCTCATGTCTTCATAAATCATATATGTCTAGCTGGACTTTATTCTGAAATCGGGCAAAGGCTTTTATGTTATTATGTCATCGCAGGGTAGGCAGAGAGAGTAGCGCTCTGCCATTTCTAGATTAAACAATTTTTATGGCTTCATCTACTACATTAATGAAATATTTATTTTACGCGCGCTGACTTTAATGTGTATTCATCTCATGATCAGTCAATTATGCTAAATAGTGGTTGATCGATCAAATAATTTAATAATTTCATAGAAGCCCTTGTATCTATAATAAAGAAGAATACTTGGAATGGTCAAGGTGAACAAATTTAACCAAATTAGAAATAACAGCTTATATTTTATTTATGTATTGAAGAGATATTTTATTTCCTCATAAACGAAACAGGACTATAATCTGATAATTCGCACGTACTTCCCGCAAGCCATTCACTTTATTATTTGCACGAAGTGCACATTTCAAACTCCAAAGAGAATGGTATGAAATTTTAAAATATTTGCGGTTTTTATTGGCACAATCCCAGATTGCAACCTAGTTTGCGGTTTCCAAACAGCCTAGACTAGATCAAGATTAACTGGTGCGGGATGTGGGTCATGATATGGGGTTGTAACTGTTTCCATCGAGATGGGCAAACATAAATCCCGGCGAGATTGTGAAAGGTTTCCTTGAAATTTGCTGAGCGTTTTGCGAAATACGATCGCCGCTGTTAAATTTGATGTGTGTTTGAGTTGCTCCAATCTTTCCGGGAATTAAAAATTAAGACCGAATAGAACTTATCAATTCTGTTTCAAATGTTTATCTCGATGATACTTAATTTGTCTCTCATTCGAAAAGAATGAAATTATTATAAGTGTGTAATGATTTGATTTGATGTGGTATCAAATCTACTGATAGCTTGTTTGATAATTTTATTATTTACTATCTGATTACAATTCACATCAATTATTGAATCAGTTGGAGCCTTGGCATCAATTTAATGATCAATTCAGATGATGTTGGTCAATAAACTGACATAATCAGTAATTTGACGTGTAATAATGAATGCTGCAAGTGTAAGCATATTTTGGTTACTGACTTATAATGACCTTGTATCTCACAATAGACCAAACAAACAATAGGTACGTGTGAATGCGATGCGTTTTATAGTTGAATCAATATTAGTATATGTATTAAAAAATTTAGTAGGTTTTAAGAAATATTAGTCTATCTTTCACCAGCGCCATGATTTTTAACCTTAAGTGAGTTCATGGGGTCAAAGCTACAGAAAAAAACATTCAGTATAATCTGTTCAGCAGTTCAGATCTGAAAAGGTACTTATTCACCCACCAGATGGCGTCACCTGTTAGACAAATCCACTGGGATATCGCTCAATTATTTCTTAAATCCCTTAATCAATGCTCTTCTCATCTGACAGCTAAGAGGATACTGTTCCTATTTATGCTTCGGTTAATGAAGAGATGGAGTCAGATAAATGCATATCCTTTGACGTTGCTCTAGTTAATTTAAAAGCAACAAGTCAGCGGGGTTAATCTAAGTTTGTAAATCAAGATACTGCAATATTAAGTTCATACTTTATAATATGCTACCTAGGTCCTAGTCTGAATAAGTTTTGAAGAAGTATTATAGAGCTAGTTAATTAATCCACAGTAGACTACTAATATAAATAAGATTGCTGTTAGCGGCGCGTTAATGTGGTACCTAAATGCAGAGACAGCAGAAATAATACAATTGTTTTAAAAATACCAGGTTACTACTTCGTCACTCATCACCGCAGTCTAATCCGCTGGAATAAGAGACCTGGAATTGGAACGGTGTTTTCGTTGTGATGGATTTTACACCGCGCCTTTATCTCTAGAGACGCATTATAGAAAATATTTTTGGAAATACTATCTCTAAAGGGGGTGAAATTCTATGAACATTAGTGTTTCGTTATTCTGGTAAGAAATATAACAAAGGTCCAGGAAGACATCTTAGGTGGCATAAGTAACAAAACAATGCTACCTGTAGATGAATAAGTTAAATTAATTCCGACAAGCACAGCACCCGAGGCGAGGCGAGTTGTGCAGGTTACAATTGAATATCAATGGCGTTGATAATTAAGAACAATGAACACGTTACATCAGTAGCGAGTTTTATTGAAGTCACCTTTGAAGTTACATTTGGTTGCGAGCAAAACTGATGTTTTGTTAATATCATGGCATTGGATGGACTGCCTTGTATTGTGGCCGCAAACGCTATTGCAGGACAACAGGTACGATCCCCGGGCGGGTGAGGTGTACCATGGCATAAACAAGGATACAGTCCACTTGATGGTAAGTTTGAAGCGCATAAGCAGCTTAAGCCTACTTTAATCCTCTTATTACAAAACATGGTTTAAGTGAAGACTAGGCTAACAGGGATCATAATTATACCCATCACTTTCAACCCCAATTACAGAATTAGATTTGACATGTTTTTGAAAAATGGGAACATTTTAGAAAAGTTATTTTCGAAGCATTGTTTCCTTGAACTTACCCGTATCCAGGCCTCTGACAGAACCAAGATCTAGTCAGCTTGGCAGCTTCGAGCAGCACTCCGCCAAGGTCACCGATCCTCATGCCAGAGCAGGAGCAACACCCATCACCCTCGCCGTCACCCACTAACACCACTCGAGACTCTGACTTCGCCACTTTGGCAACACTTTCCCAAACAAACTTCAGAAGAACGTGTCACGGGTCAGATTATTTCCATTACTGGATACTTCAATGTAACTGGTTCACAGGTATCATAAATACTTCACAATGTTAACGATGCACAATCACTTGCACTGGTGATGATATTATAATATCCTCGTGTAACGGTAATAAATCTAGAAATACAATGGGATAATAAAAATACAATTAAAAACGTCGACAAGCCAATGAGGTCGTTACTTGAAATTGCTCCAATAGAGGAAATTGTGTGACTAATGGAAGTCTATACAAGTGGCCAAATATGCTCACACCATTAGCTATTATGGAACATAATGAAACACTTCAGGCATTAAAAGCCGCAACCATGATCGATAGTGAGGTACTACTACACTGGAATAATATCGAAGTGTAAATACAATTTGATACGATATTTTATATCGACTATGAGAAAGAAAATGCCGGTCAATAAAATGGAGAAAATAGAAAGCGCTTCTCATAAATAAATAACACAAGAAATACACACGTTCAGTAAATCAAATGTCATTCTTAGAATGATAAAGTGGTGAACACAAAGGTAATCAAAGCAGGCAGACAATGACAAAGCAGAACTCATCAGCTTTGCATTACTACATGATCAAAATGCAGGAAGCAGAGTAATCAGTCATTGGCGTCGAATTCCAAGGCTCCGAGGCTCCTATCACGTTTGGCCCCAAACATTGGCCAACTTAAATCCATTGGCAGATGTATCTGTGTCAGATCGAGCTAATCCAAGAATGCTGGGGATTAATAGTATGTAGAATGTAGAGAGCGCTTCACTCCAAATAGTTTTAAAGGTTATTGCTCTGAACATTAATCTGTATTGTTTTTAAATACCAAGCGTAACAAGGCTACATATTTCGCAGAGAAAATTTTACTATTCCGAGAGCTTTGTTAAATAGGTTTTAAATAGTTTTTTTTAGTTCCCGTGAATACAGCGCAGGATAAGCTCCTTAATTGTAATATCATAGTTTAGCTAAGCTATTTATAGTCCAATATTTAAATATTCTAAGAGACCTCCATAACAAGGATAGAAAGGCATAGTACTTGTACTTCGTGAGTTCAAAATCATAGATTGATACTTAAGAGTGGTAGAGTAATGTTTCTCTTCGTGCAGTAATAATCCCCTACTAGTAGACTCTGGTACAAGCAAACTGTTTTAAAACGCTTAAGTGTATATTGAGAATGCACGAAAACCACTTGATCTCAGCAAGCGTCGTCCAAATCTCTTATTGTTGCTTCATCATTCATCCACATTGAATCTGACACGCCGTGTGACTTGATAAAACTGAATTGTATTCAAGTAACACTTCTCATCATTTTGAGAGATTCCAGCGCTGACATAATGGTTGCCAATAATTACAGATACAATTCACATGTCCTGAGTACTGAGGATCTCTGCACTGTTGATCGAGAAGTAATTGATGTTAATCACGTGAATAAACAAGGTAGATTTGACGATGACACCATCGTAAAATCCAATATATTTTAATATGAGCGACGTTTTTTAAGACGCCAATTTATTCTGCGGGAGCAACAAACTAGACGAATAATTATTGCATAATATAATATTAGTGTTTGTCTCTGAATGAGACTGTATTATGAATACCACGTTTCATTAATGTTTATTGGCTGTATATTTTTTCCTTGTTTTATATCATCTGCGTAAGACCATTACCGGAGAGGTTACAAACCTCACTCGTTCGTTATGAAATACATAATTATGGTAAATGAATATTCAAACAGAACTCGCACACTAGCAAATCTGAGAATTATTTATTTCTTGTGTAAATTTCATTACATTTTAAGTAATGTAATTCTGAGGTAGAAAGGCAGAATGTGATAATAGAACGAGGAATGATCCAAATTATTCAGCAAGCACAAAGGTCGTCGGTCCTAAAAGTCCCCGAATCAAAATAAAGTAATCCCTAATATCAGTTTCGGGTTGGCCAGTTACTAATCCTGGTATTCAGGCCGGACTTGTTGGGATGATGGCATTCTTCGAATGGGAACTCCCTGAAGATTTACTAAGGGTAGGATTATGGGGAGACGATTTTTCTTCACGTAAATACACGTTGGGTATTAGGAATTTGATAAAGTACAGAGATAAATGGTTATGGAGAGGAAGAGCCTATCTATGAATAGAGAAATGATTTCATTTGTGGAACCTAAATAGATTATCAAAGAATTATATATTTTTTGGAGCCCAAAAAAGTACATATAAAAGTATGGTTTGCACGAATGACACTAATCATAAAAAGGAGACGAATGGAGACATTTCATCTTAAAGCTTCAATACCTTAACAAGAGGATTTACAATTTGGACTCGATCCAATAAACGAAACTAAGATTTACCGGACATATTTACATCACATTTATTGCGCCATATATCTGTCAATTGTGACACATGAATTGTGAATTATGTTGCGTTACAAAATGGCCCTCAAATTTCAAAAAGACCGGCTGAATACTTTGACCAAGAATGGAACTCATCGTTTTGACAACGTCGCACCAAAGAGATTTAACACAACGTAAGATGCCTTTGAGTTAAATATAACGGATTGAATGAAAACCGTAATCTAAACATCTATACATACATAAATACAGATAAATAAAATTGAAGTGTCTGTTTGTAACTGCAAAATAACATTTTTTCACTCAATGCATTTGAAAGTATACACGGTATAAACACAGAAAAACCATTTTTTTTAATTTTTCTCTGTCTGTCTGACTGTCTGTTTGTTACGGGTAATCTCCGAAACGGCTGGACGGATTTTGACGGGACTTTCACTGCCGGATAGCTAATGTTACAAGGAGTAACTTAGGCTTTTATAAAACATTAGGGATCCGCGGGCAACCATGAATTTAAAATCTACGCGGGTGAAACCGCGGGGCACAGCTAGTTTGAATTAAATTTGATTGCATTTCGCGTGGATGTATCTAAGCGAGCAAGCACATTTGTCACAATTTGCCTAATAAATTATGTCAGGATTAAATTCGACACCCATTAAGTATGAAAAAGTGGTGCTGAAAGTGGCGCACAATTCCCAATGCAGAGTCGACGTCCGTTTATAATTTGGTAAACGAATATATACAGCCAGTCTGGCAGTAAATATCACGTACCGATGCATGAATTGTATCGAAACAATGGCCCGCGTATCAATCTAGTGTTTGAAATGAAAATACATTCACGTGGGGATCTGTCGCACCTGTTTGTATTTATATGATTTTCGTTTTAAGATTTGTGAGACCTGCGGGCTTACCATACTCTCTTATTGCCATAGTTCCACTGTGTGACAGTGAGACTCATACACGTCTTACTCGTACGTCTGTGATCTGTCTCACAGCAGTAAGAGTTAAACTATCATGGCAATAAGAGATCATGCTCCGTTATTCTGTTCCCGTTTTCATTTTCGGATTTGAAGTGATGGACATAGTTTTAATCTTCGTTTAAACTTTGCTTTGTAATAAGGGGACCAGGGTTTTATTGTAGTCCAAAACAATTTATGAAATTGATGTCTTATATGATTAAAACTTATTCAATTTATTAAAATGAATCATGAGAAGACAAAAAAATCATGTTAGCAATTTTAAATTTGACACTTTTGATATATTGTCACCGAAGCAGACTTAGATAAGCACAGTTACGGTTTTAATTATGAATACATTACAATATATAAATGTATTATTAACGTTATAATACTGCCACATAATATAACTACTTTTACTCGGAAGTGAAAACGATTATTTAACAGCCATAAAAAAAATCATCATAATGACACTCGTTAACTAAACCTTTCTTTATTTTTCTGTCACCGCACAACTAATTATGTGATTATTCAAATTAATTTTAAAATTCTGTAATGATTTCTGACCTCCTTATACGTCACGACACCTGCGGGCCTAGTGCGAGTTTTCTTAAATTCACAATAGTGTCATCTTTAGGCCGACAGAGGCGCTGCTCCGATCCCATACAAATCTGCGTTAACATTGTCGCGGTGACTTGTGACGGCGGCAGTGAAAAACTCGCACTAGGCACTCAGAGTGCCTGATATAGATATGGAACTGGACAGAGACACTTAGAAAGAGTTCAAATTCAAAATTCAAATTCAAAAATAAAAGATTAGACTTTTCTCAAAGTACTTTCAAATCGTCAGAACGACACGATTACACAGGATTATACATGCTACCGGCAGGTTTGGAAGGTTGCATTAGTTGCACCGACATCATCATCATAGCCTATCTTGATCCACTTCTGGACATAGCCCTCCTCTAATGAGTGCCATAGCGCCCTGTCTTCAGTTTGTTACACCGATAAGAATCTCATCATTCTTAAATTCATGTAATTTTTAAGCTAGTAGCGTCTACAAAACTCATTATAATGTACATACTAGGTACTTGATGTTAGTATAAGGAGATGCATTTAAAACGGGCTTAGGGAGCGAGCAATGAATACTTTAGAGAGGTCACGCTCGGGACATTAAAAATAAAAAATGTTGGAAACTGCTTTATACAAGGCAGAGTCGAAACCATACAAGCTACATAACAAGAAATACTTCAACAATTCTGTTTCTCAAAATAACGCTGTAAATTAATTAACTTAAGTATATCAACTTGCGGCTTAGATTTTCTCCAATTTATATAAATAAAAGTCTAAATAACGATAAGACTCTACCTAGAGTTCTCACGGCAAAGGAAAACATCGTGAGGAAACCTGCATATGTCTGCGAAGTAAAAAGACGTATGTATAGTGCCTGAGACGTGCGATAGACTCGCCATCTGTTACGTTGGTACTTAATCGTATTCGTAGAAATTCGGGAAATACAGGCGTGAGCATAAGTCTAGGTACTCGTACTCTACCTAGAGCAGAAATCTAATCTGACAAACAAACATGCTTAAGGAGGACATGCTCTGATATACAGGTGTCGTCATGAGTTATGATCGCACACCGAAAATAGTAATTCATGTTGCTTGTCCATACAGAGGTAGGCTTATAAATTGACTAGGTACTGTGCAATCAAAGTCAGCGCTTATAACTGCTGACGGTACCTATATCGCTATTATAACTAGTGTCCTAATACATACTAAGCAATGCAAAGCAAAAAAGAAGAAAACTGGCCACTCGTTTGACATATTATTTGTACTTACGTCAAACCTTTTCGTCTATCACTAAGTTGGCACAACGAATCCATTCTTATTAGGTTGGTAACGCTCCAATGACTTTGGTGTTGCAAGTATGTAGCCACTTATTATAAGGCACATTGATGCTTGCTTACGTCCTTTTGAGTATAAAAATATTCTCAGCAAAAGAATCATACAGCATATCCTAGTAATCCATACAGATAAATAAAATTGAAGTGATTGTTTGAAATTCCAAAATAACAGCTTTTCACTAAATGCATATGAAAGTATACACGCTACTGACACTAAAAAACCAAGTTTTAAATTTTTTCTCTGTCTGTCTGTCTGTTTGTTCCGGGTAATCTCTGAAACGGCTGGACCGATTTTAACGGGACTTTCACTGGCAGGTAGCTGATAATTATAAGAGATTGAGGAGTAACTTAGGCTACTTTTAATTATGAAAAATATTAGGGTTCCACGACAATAAGGATGAAACCAAATCTACGCGGGTGAAACCGCAGGGCACAGCTAGTCTATACTAATATTATAAAGAGGAAAAATTTTTTTGTTAGTTTGTATTGAATAGGCTCTGGCACTACTAAACTGATCTTGAAAATTCTTTCAGCAATGGATAGCTACATCATCTGCGATTAACATAAGCTATATTTTATCCCTAGGGGACGGGAACTACGCGGGTGAAACCGCGTGACGTCCGCTAGTTTCTATGATAAACTAACACAACACTCAATTGTTTATACCAGATAACTTCCGCGTGGAATAGTTACTATGGGCTAACGCTAACAGCGTGATGATATATAAGCCTTCCTCGATAAAAGGGCTATCTAACACTGAAATAGTTTTTCAAATCGAACCAGTAGTTTCTGAGATTTAAGCGTTCAAGCAAACAAACAATATAGATATAAACACTTAATCACAAGAATATCCACGCAAATGTTACATCTGAGCTAACCTTAATGAAATAATCATTGTCAATTAATTATCCAAAGTTCTAATTACTAGACGGCTAAGAGAATCAATTATATAAGTGAATGAAATTGTTTTTTTACTTGAACGCCGATTTAGGTCGATTCGACCGAGGAGAAACGGGGAAGCGTTGTCGCAAGGTCGCTGCGACCAACATTATCGAGTGTTCAGCTGATCGATTGTATAATCGATTGTTTTTATTACACTGCATGCGGTATCGATGCCGATTGTATCGATACTGTGGGAAAGTCAGGGTTAACCTTAATTGGAACACTTATACATACTACGCTACACGGATTTTGTTTTAGGCTTGACTGAATGCAGAATTTTCGGTTACGGCGGCTAATCTCAACGGGGATTAGCCATGTCTGCAGGGGACATTATTTATTTATTTATTTGGAAAACAAACAGCTTTTATATAAAAAGTAAACGTTACATGATTTAAAATTTACAAGCCAAATTTAGTGCACAAACACAGTTGCACTCTTTATTCCCTCACTCTCATAGTCCGATGGGACGGCAGTCTGTCACGACCGGAGAGAGATCAGGCGTAGGACCAACAGCTTAAGTTCTCCGAGGCACAGGGTGTAAATACCGCCAACTTCCAAACTCCGGGCATTCTATTGTGAATTTCTTGAGAGAAAAACTTTGTTTATGACCCGGAACCTCGTGATCGGCAGGCGAACCTCAAGACCAACGAGGCAGTCAACATACACGTTATTACGATCTCAGAGTAGGTGACCTACCGCGAAACATGTAAACATATTTTGAAAGTTACGAGGTGCTAATGTTAGAAATATGATACATCAAATCGATTAGCTTTCATATGTTCTATTTAATACTCTAGACGAATGTTAAGTTAGTGTTATGGAAAAAGAAAGCTTATTATAATAACAACAAGGCACGTTTTCTCTTGCTCCAGGCATCCCAGCGTTCTTCTCTGCAAATAATTGTACATAATATGTGAAAAGATTTGTTTTTTTATTATTGGAACCGTGTGTGTGTGTCCGGGGATTATATTATTTATATCTATACTAAAAGAAAAAGCTGAAGATTTCGAAAAGCAATCTTCGGAGTGGCTATAGCAAATTTAGTTTTTTGTACCACGTTTTGAAAGAACTTCGCAAATAGTATCAAATAAATATAAATTTGACTAAATGCCATTGTATGCCCGTTAAAAACCGTTTCGGAGATTAGCCGGAACAAACAGACAGTCAAATTTTAAAAATTGTTTTTAATGTCAACATGCACATACTTTCATACGCATTAAGTGAAAATCTGTTAACTTGAACTTACAAACCGATATTTCAATTTTATATATGTGTATAGATATAGAATTTGTACACTGGTTCTTAAATGAAAGGATCAGTTCACTAAAGGTCCGCAGCAAGCCTTGGTTAACAATCAAGGTTTCCGCGATAACGCCTAATATATTGACGATAAGCGGTAGTGGCAGCCACGAAATTTGCAAAACAAATTTGCCCAACGTACCGAAATAGATAGCGGGTTAACCACAGCCAGTTTATGTAACTTAAACATTGGGCCACATCATTATTTCAATTGATTATAGAATGGCAAAGACTATCGTCGAAGAGATAATTCATAACAAACTGGAGAAATACGTATTCAGACAATCATATTTATTTAGAAAAAAAAAAACAAATGTAACATGGACAGTATCCCCACTATTTTTCGCTGCGCGTTCTTTACTCGTGACGGGACCTACACATATATACTAATATAAAGAGGAAAGATTTGTATGTATGTATGTTTGTAACGAATTGACTCAAAAAGACCTCGACTGATTTTAAAATTATTTCACCACTTGAATGCTACATTATCATTGATTAATATAGACACTATATTTTATCCCCGTACTCTCACGGGAACGGGAAATACGCGGGTGAAACCGCGTGACGTCCGCTAGTAAACAATAATTAAGTTTCGAATCAGCCGTGTTATTCTGTAAGGCTCCTCAGCGTCGAAATCGACGTCGAGCGTCATTTTTAATCATAGGAAATTGATACATAACACATAGACAATAAAGTTCAAAATCTTTGAAACCAATACTGTACGTCGGGTGCGACGCTGAGAAGCCTTACATAATAGCGCGGCTCAAATTAAACTTGATTAGTGAGTGGATGTGACAATGATAGGTGTTATTATTTATTCTGTGGTCAAGTGTCACATCTTATTTATTAATATACTTCTCGCTTATGACTTGAATAAAGTGTAATCGGACAAAGCATGTAGGAGCGGAGATGTCGCCGCCTTCCACTGCATAATTACAAACTGAAACCCACTTTATTACCTGAGAAATTAATTTCAATATCAAACGAGACTGAAAGTGCGGTCGTAAAATACTGTGAATTCTTGTTATTTTCCACCAGTTGGTTCATGCTTATACGAACATTAGATTTTGCATTCCTACCTAGTATTTTAGAAAGTGTGAGGGTGAAGGTATAATTGTCACTATCTATACTAATACAAAACTTAAGAGCTTGTTTGTTGGTTTACTTGCACGCACTAATCTCAGGAACTACTGGTCCGATTTGATCTTCCAGTATTTGATAGCCCACTTATCGAGGAAGGTTTATATGCTATATATCATCACGCTATGTAACTGAAGCCGCTGGTTAAAGTGAACGTTAGCCTTGAGTAACTATTACACGGGGACGAAATCGCAGGCAGAACAGTCTTTGATAAGACCGACCAAGAAAAATGATGAAGCAGTATTAACATGTCCTAGTTACAAAAAAATCAATACGGTTCAAATTTGGAATAGGCTTGTTATTATCACACCGTCAATTATTATAAGGAAGGTGCAAACGAAAATAGACCTTGATAGAAATAGAATCTGATACTTACTACATAGGAATCCTATAATACCCAATAACTCCAAAAACATAGGAAAAGATTCCTCTATCCATAATTTCATCATGATATTAAGATACATATCAAATAGCCTGTCACAAATAAACCAAGCAACATGATACCTAATACAAACACAGTAAGGTATGATATTACACAACCATGGTTCGTTAGAGATGGCAATGAGAGGAACTATTTGCACAGATTGACGTGGGCTGAAGCAAATACTGTCCAAATAATATTTGCCTAAATTGTAGGAAATTATACTTTAATACCACAGTGATAGAGTTGAGCGAAAAGACATTTAAATTAAATTATGATTCATAAGTTTAAAACATGTTTTAAATGGAATATATCGAAACTAATTGATTGATTTAAACACACTTAAGTACTTACTTAAATTCGAAGCAATGTCTTGAGTAAAATTATTTTATAATTTTGGTAAGTATGTAATTACTTTAGACATGACACATTAAGCAATCCTTAAGTAAAAGGAGTTAACAAAGTAATATAATCTGACAGTTCATCAAGCTACTCATACAAGGTTTATTGCACGTAGGCAGTAAGTAATTAATTATGGTGTCATAAAACAGTAACATAAAGTATCATTGCAGCGATATTATCACTTGACTGACAGCTGTATCAAGTTAAATCTGACTTTAGTAGACCTTCCACAACATGAAAATAAAAATTGGTACCAAATAATAATGATTTCCTATCGAATTTAGGTTACGGCGGCTAATTTCAACAGGGATTAGCCATCTGCGCAGAATATATTATAAGTGTATGCGCAAACAAGCCTACAAGGGCACTCTTATAGTCCGCTGGGACGGCAATCCGACACAACTGCAGAGAAATCAGGCGTAGGACCCACGGCTTAACGTGCTCTCCGAGCCACAGAGGTGTAAACACAGCCAACTTCCAAACTCCGGGAAAACATTTATTGTTAATTTCTAGACAGAAAAACCCAATATCTACTTTTGACCCGAATCGAACCAGGGACTCGTGATAGGCAGGCAAACTTACTAACCACTAGACCAACGAGGCAGTCGAATACCTAACTTACCGAGGCTAAACTTATGTACAGGCTTTGGACTGCAAATAACACTGATCGTTAGAGGTGTTAACGTAGAATGATTCTCATGCAACGATGACGGTTGAATGAAGATGGCTGGAGATAGGCCACGATGTAGTCACTGGCTTGATTTAGTGACGTTAATTATCAAAGATGGCCGTATCGTAATTGCTAGGTGTTTTCTCCCCTCGAATGTAGGTAGACTTGACCCTGTACACATGACAGCTTCTTTAACTACATACTAGAAGGAGATGAGAAGGAAAGAGAGATATAGGAAGACCAAGGTTAGCATACACAAGGCAGGTTAAAGGAACGGTATCTGCTAATGTATAGGGAGATCAAAGAGATGACACTGGACAAAGACATATGGAGAAAATTGCATCAGATACAAAGACATGAGAGTAACTCTTTAAATATAACCACACCGAATTATTTCTGGTTAATATTTCATTTCTTGTAGAGAATGTAATGTAGAGACAGCTAAACTCGATCTAGTCTAGTATCTATTATACAATTTGAATTGAATAAGATTCTCTTAGTGTAACAATTGGATTTTGTGTGCGTAGACTATATAGTATTATTTACTCTGTAGTTCTGTTACATTACTCTTGAAGCGACTAGTTTTTATGTTATTTGTCTATGCCATTCATCACTAGTAAGGCAACGGCTACACATTAATCTCACTCATTAAGAATTCTGCACCACGCAAATACGCGTAAATCTTTGAAATTTGATTTGTTACTTCTACCAAGAACTAAATTACAGTATCATATAATCTAGTCAATAGTCATAGAATAAATATGTAATTGAAAAAGTCACTGCAATTGAACATTGGGAACACAATATTACATTGGGTTGATATCGTTGGTTTACAGCAAATAGCTTTCAGTCCGCTTTAGTTACAGTCCATTATTTAGACCAATTAGATACTTATTAACCAGTTTCGTTTCTCACTTTCTCATCTCAATCAATCCATCTACCATAAACAGGTACTCTATCACATAGAGTAACCACATGAAAGCTATAAGTAGAGCGAATCGCGACAAAACGCACGCGACTGTACGATACTGGCGGGCGATTATTTGCGCACACGCACAGAGAAAACGTGCTCGATAATTGAGCAGTTGTAATGACTGCTATAATGGTTGCTACGATTGGTGTTTCAAATCATCTTGTGTTAAGAAAAAACATTAAGTAGTGCATTTAACACCTTAGCGAGAATGGCTATGAAAGAAAATGTTTCGTAACGATGATTATGAGTTAAAAAACTAACAAGTACAGTGAAGTACTTGTTTCCTACACAAACTAAATTAAAAAAAAATGGTCTTAGGTGAAAGTATAACTCAACTTATCACACAATACTTTCTGCGACCTTTACAACAAAGTTATCGGTATCAAACTCAAACCTACTTCCTACGGATCTCTCGTAAAGTATACAACAACTTCGTACCAATATTATTGGAAATCTGGCAAATTATTGGAGCCAATCTGATGGCTCGTCTCATTGTAATATGACCTTCCTCCTACAAAAAAGAAGCTTACACAAGGCCGTCCCGAACACGTGCTCACACATAGCACTCATGGGCACATAGTTTTCGCCACCCACAAAAGCATACTAACTGACAGCTGTCAGAAAGCCGGCGTAGCGTTTGGCATCCTCGTTGTGTGGATTTATGTCACGGAAAGGAAAGAACGAAATACAAAAGTATCCAATGGAATGGAAGCACTTGGAAATAGTGAAAATTAGAAAAAGGTTGGTAATTCCTCAATGTATCAAAAATATATTGTAAGTTGCGTGTTTCCATTTAAATTATAACACGATGGTGTTTTACTTAAGATATCGTACGAACTGTTCGTTTCAAAGTTACTAATGGAATTATCGCAACTTTATCCATGATGGATTCTTTCGACATGAACACGTCTATTTTATGTGCGTGCAACAATTTTCGACCAACATGGGAAGCCGCTTTTGCGTTACCTTTAAATTTTCTATACTTCGCTTCGCTGAACATCATGCATATTAATGAAGGAAAACAATACGCTGTCAATCGATTCTGGAATTACCAGCGGTCTCCTTAAGGTAACCATTTCGATAATTAATCATAGTGCCTTTTGGCTGTTAATTACGTGGCATATTAATTACAGTCTGTTTTATCTAATCGTTGGACATAATTGAATGGGTATAAAACTGTTAGGTGTTCAAAGTCTAAACACATGCGACCAAATTTAATTTAAATTATTTACGTACATAGCTTTTTTGTATCTTAAACAGAGGTTAAAGATCGAATTCAATCATCTTTGTTTACTTCTCTGCTTTAGACACTGCGCTTAACTCTTGTTTCTTAACCAGATAACTCAAATTATCAATTTAACTTTCTTGCTTTCTTTTCCTACGTTTTATTGGTGTTATGACAGCCATATAAAAGTGAATTTTTAAGGGCACAGAAAGTCGCTAACACCATACAAAACAGAATAATGATATATGAAGCAACGTAATGACCCTTTCACATGAAACTATTCTGGATTGCACTATTGTTTTCACATTCGAGGGCGAGCATCTGTAACACAACTCAATCTCGTAACACTCGTGCCATAAAACTGAAAGGTAATATAAGGACAGCTACATACATCGGTCGAGAATGGACGCACTTACAAGGCTTACAAAGATATAAAACCACAGTAGCGAATAGATCTACGCAAGTTCTGATCACACCAGTTTTAATGAATGATTTTTTTTCAATTCATTACGTAAATCATGTACATGTATGTGAAGAAATTCAAGAGCGTATCAGACAGGGATAGACTCACCATCTGCTACTTTGGCACCTAGTTGGTTGCCTTGGAAGGTTGGAAGCCGGCCTTCTGTATGCATTAATTTTGAGCTCGTGCGAAGCTCATATTACTATAACATTGTGTAACGAGAGAACTGGCATGGTGCTATTAAATTTAGCAATAATAACCAAACTATCTATTGTTGTGTGACGTAAACACTGTATGGGTCAGTTGATTGTGAAACAGTAACAGTTGGTAAACGGGAAGTAATGGCTATTAAGTTAGCTAATCCGATGACAATGGCACGAGACGGATGATGGGAGCAGTAGTCATTAATTTTAATAATACGAGGGAAATAACGTTGAAGATTGTGGATGCAATAACAGATAAACAAACATGCTCAGGATAACCCAGAAAGGTCACCGAAGGGGTAAGCAGAGGTATTGTAGCAACATCGCCCACCGTTCACCGAATATGATTATGTGCCAACTTGACAGAAGGTGAGTCCATCGCCGTCTCAAGCACAATAAATATTGCGATACAGATAGCAAGCAAATAATTATATAAAAATATCTAACTCTTGAAATGTAACCTGAAGGAGACTTTATAAGTCATCAATGACATAATAACACAAAAAGTATTTTCGAAATTTTAAATATACTTTAGTGTAAAAATATGGCAAAGATTAATTGTGTCATAAATGCCACAAATATCTCAACCCATATGTTCAATGTCGCATTTAAATCTGGAATTAAAAATAGACACCTCTTGACGCAAATGACAAAATGGGTGAAATAAACCGTATCCAAAATTACGCGACACGTCCGCACCCGGCGAGTGTTTGATCAGAAATAGCAGCCTATTGACCCGGATCACACGCACCTTATTGCGGTTATCTGCGTATGCGCATGTAAAGGTGTTAGTTGTTGCTCTACGTGGCATGATTACGGAATTATTTGGCTTGTAAACACGATGTGATGAAGAGTTTGTTTAAATTGATTGCTACATCTTAGATATATGGTAAGTGTTGTAGTTTAAAGCTGGCGTTGACGTATGAATGTGTAGTGTGCAACAAATTCGTGTTACCTAGATTTACAACTTTATCAAAAAATTTCATAACGTGTTTTAAGTCTTCTTCGAAAGCTTTGAATATTTACTATCAAAAGCAAATTTTCTGGATGGATAAACTACAAAGGGAAAATTACCACGAATAATATAATACGTGAGTATGAAAAAAAATCTTTTTGTTCAGTAGAATATAGATAGTAGATATACATATCTGGTTCAGAATTGATGTTGTGTAAAGCTACTGTTTTCCTTCAATTTATATCTGCCGGTATAACTCGTACGTTGCGCGTTTTACCTCCAAAGGGAGTTTCGTTCGCTTCAACATTTTCTCCGTTCGTGTTTACTCTTCGTTATGTTTTAAATTACGTCACAGAATCAGTGAAATTGATAAATTATACAGTTGGTTTCTATATTGTAACAATCCAGCCACCGCTCAAGGTATCAATATATCCTTTGGATTAAAACTCATATTATATCATAGAGAATATTTTTTCAAATATACTATAATTAGCACTCGTATTGCACGACTTTACATAATTATTTAAGTAAGTCACTCACAGCGAAAATTGCAAATGACGTACATCAGGTGAAAAATACGGACAAGTTTAGATAAGTTATGCAAACGTTTTTTTATTAACGATCTCGTTGCTTCGTTTGCATTTCCAAATTAGCAAGTCTAAAATCTTTTGAATTATTGCAATCACATGCGGATAAATGTCCCATCATAATTCTACTAAGAGTTTTTTTTAAATACCCCAATTATAACCTAAAGCCTATAATGCTGCCTAGAACCCCACAAGGGACATTACTTTTTAAATAATAATTTTGAACACCTACGACTGTTCGTATTTAATTCCATATTATATTGTGGTCAAGGCATATTCTTGACTTTCACGTGTACATGCTATTTTAGGCTGTGGCGGTTTTGGTAAGTGTCACGTACTTGTGTAAACATGTAAGGCTGTTACTAACAACTCTACTGCCTCTATTCACTAGCAACGATGTAAATTTCTATACAAAATGAACAGGTTTATGCTAAGAAGTGGCGTCACTGGCTAGTAAATTTCAGCAGTAAAGTAGCTGATAGATAGATGTAGACATATTATTTCGGAATACAATTATGAATTGTATATGAAAATCTAATTTACTGGTAAGGAAATAATAAATGCGTTATTAGTGCATTACTTGGCGTAGAAGATCTTTTAATAGTATTGTATGCTGTTCTGACATAATAATTTAGATTTTCTGTCCAAGTTTCCGATATCCGAATTACCTGCCCTCTCGTAATATTTTAATGATATAAAAATACCAATAGCTCATAATGACAAAATAAATTAGGTGTAGGTTGATCATATCAATAGTCCCTCAATGAATCAAACAAAATCAACGAAACCAAAAATCGAAAGTCAAACCGGTACCGTAAACCACACAGCTATTGCAACCAGTTCCGATGCCCAAGAGGTCGGAGCCGAGGTCGTGGCTTTGAACTCGACTACTGCTCATCTTTGTCATAGTATACATTTAACCTTACTGCAGTCAGTATGTTAACTAGGAGCAACTTGCTCTGAAGTCGATACAAAAATCATTTGATTCTTTACGAATAGTTACAAAATCACTTAACGATAAATCCAAGTCAATAACATGAACAATAATAAATCTTAGTCCGTTTTAAAAATCACTTAGGTAGCACTAAATACATTAGTCTAAGCTTAAGTAAGTAAAGGATGTTCAATAAACGCTTAAACTAAAAGTTACGCGACGGACTAAGTAAGGTCAAAGCAGCAGTTAAGTCAGCCACCCTTGATTTAAGATGTATGGAAGTAAATGCCATCACAGCGACGCATTAAATATAAACACACAAAATGTCAGCTCCCTCCCACACATTGGTTGCATTTGCAGGTAGCGCGATTGCGAGATTTTTCTACAATCTAAACAAATTTTCCATCGAGGCAATCATCGACTCGCCCTGGCGACGAAATCGAGAGGTATTTCGATTGTTTTAATGCAAACGATTAGTCCGAGTCACGCCGTATCTATCTAAATGGAATAGATAAGAGCACCCGATGCATCGCGTCGGAGTCGATGAGTGGCGACGGCAAGCGACTCTGAGACGCTACCATCGATTGCTATTGAAAACAATCGTGGTGCATCGAGATATTTGAACCATTTAAACAATCGCGAATAACCTCTCATCATCGCGCATCGCTTGTAACAGGCGTACGTACGCTCACTTACGACTCTCGCTTTAAAGTTACTACGCTCGCGTGTGCGATAATTCCCGACCGATATGGGAAGCCGCCCTTATGCTAACTTTCTTTTTTGTGGTCGAGGTGAGACATGCTAAAAGAGATTTATTATTCACAAGCTTTACCAACGTAAGGTCGTGATATTGACCTTTAGCTAAAAACAACCTGACAGATACTAGGAAATTGATTTACCTTAACGCTTCAAAAATTTTAAGGTTATTTTTTACAGATAATTTTTATGATTTAACATAAGATTTCACTATAGACATACGAGTACTATAGACATACTATTAGTAGTCAATCCTCGGTACTCGAAGATTATTTTCAATATAGTACTAAGTAATTCACTCTTTTAATGTTCTTAATTTTGCCAGTTAGGTCTGATACGCGTTCAAGTAGCGTATGGTTAATTTAATATTTCCGCAGCGCAACGTTTACCTCACAATCTTTGTAAAGGTGCGATAGCAATTTCCGTTGTAAAAAGTCAATTAATTAAAACATAAAATGTAGTTAGTATAAGTTATTTTTTCGGTTAGTAGAAATGTCTCTCAATTCTTAAGTCATCACGGAAATGCTATCTAAACTATACAGTTATCAAATACAAAACGGAAACAGTAAAAAGTAGGTAGGCACTTATCATGGAACAAAATATAATGGAAAGTTTCGATACAAATCAAGAAGTAAGAATATTATGAATTTTATTTTTCGAACGCGATACCACCCAATCACAACGTGCTACTGTCTGCTATTGGTCCGGTGAAAGTGAGAGCGCCATCTGTCCGCGATGACGTAACGTAAAAAATCGGCCATTGTCGGTCTTTTCCATTCAACACCAAAGTATTCATGGGTAATTAGTAAATTAACTATGAATTAACATCAAAAGGTTTGCTGGTACTTGAAGTAGGAACGACCCACATCAGTTACCAAAGGGGTAGATAGATGTATGTAGTTGAACCCACAACAGAGGTAGGCAGAGGTGTTTCGAGTTCCTAGTTTGCACATATTAATAAAGCGTTTAACTGACAGACTATATTTTGCATTCTCTCAGGTAAACAAAAATCCACACACATATTCAAAAATGCTTCTCAGTCTCATGTAGAATTCCTTATTATTAGCATTAGTAGAATAATGCAACAACTTCCGTCGGAAACAAAACCGAATATGTTACATAAATGCAACCCGATTAAATTCAAAAGCTTTGTGAATGTATTTGGCAGCTTGCAACGGTTCACTAAGCATCCAGGCCTCGGGTACATTGGCGGCGACTCGATGGAGAACTAACCGCAGACTGGCGATCACTTCAAATTGCTTTGCAGAATTATTCTGTGGATCTTTGTGTGTTATCAATATCAAACGAATGTGAACCTCACCGCAAAGGTATATAAATCAAACGAGCCCGAGGCCGGTCTCCTACCAGATGGACCGATCAAATAAAAGACTCCAGGACTCTGAGGTTTAGCTCCGTCGTCAGGGCCGCGATGGACAGAAGCCGATGGAAACAAATAGTTCACTCCAAGTGTGGACCACTTGTTGATGACCACGATCCTCAGACATGAGGGAACGACTAGAGAGAGATTATCACCAAGTTCTATCACAGGGGAAGCGGAGACCAAAACGTAAATTTACTCCACACATACTCTACATCCACCCCGCAGACTTGATTATCGGTTTCCTATTATTTCACTTCATTATCTCACCGCGGATTCCTCTTTGAAGATCCTTACGGAATAGCACGGTTGAATGGTCTTAATTTGGCAGTCTGTGACCGATAAAACGCTCCATTGCGAATATAGCAATTAGTATTCTCGTCAGGCACAATTCGGCCACTTTTTGTTCCGTCTGGGACTTTGAACCGAAAATTTTACTCACGTCACACTTTGAATATTAATAATATTATTTACGTAAATGTAAGAATAGCAGGTGGCAGATGACGGAAACGACACTCTAAGCTGATGGAAGAATTTTATGAAATATACGAAAGATGCCAAGCCATATAGAAGATCTATATTCAGGAATGGATCTTCATTCTGGATCTCAGAATATTTCAGTCAGATCACATATTCCGTGAAGCATAAAAGCAATCTATTGAAATATGCATGCGAGATTCGTGTTCATCGAATCGCAAACATATTGTGAGCATGCACTTTTATGTAACAAGTTATGTAACTACGAGTTTATTGCAACATAAGGTTGATACAACATTAATAGCATCTAGACGACCTAGGTATTTTTTTCTAATATATACCCGCATCGAAGAAAAATATATTTTCTATGCCCGCTTTCACAAATCGATATACTTTAGCGTATTGTATACGGGCTTTTATCAAAAAAGTACTGTTATTCATAGTTATACTACTCTATATAGTTTTACTACTCTACATAACTCACCAAAAACAAATACAACAGGTAGTGTAACGACTATTCTGACCTTACTTCTAGCTCACGGTACAAACACAATAGTTCCACGGGGAAAAATGTGCAAAAACAATATTCAGGTCGTGGTTAATTAAATTCCTTTGTGGACGAGAAAATTTCAACGTATCCTAAGGGAGCGCGGCGTGGGAGTCAACCTACTTGTCATACGTAACAGAGGCACAAAATATAATAGCAGCAGAAGGGCGGCTCAATATTAGTCGAGACACGAGCACGCCCGTAAAAACCCGCAGAGGATGTCGGTCAACCTTAAAGTCTATAAGTACACGTGGTGTTACGGCTGTTACGACGAATGTAAGGGAGCTGGCTTTCTGTACGTTTTAATTTTGTAACAGAAGGCTACGTGGTTCTGACAGCTGCTTGAAACGTTTAAGGCTCGCAGATATTTCCACGAGGGACGGCTCATGATGTAATGCTTTTGAAAAGATAGGACTTGGATAAGTTTGTTTGTTACATGTTTTTGTTTTAGGAGACGGCATAAAGATTATTCGTTTATTAACGTTCCGTGTTTAAAATGACAATTATTCGATTGTTATTAGACGCGCATCAACTTCTTGACTATTCTATCCTAAAGTGAATGTACCTGTAGTAATAAAATAAATAAGTATAATTAAAAATAACAGTGATACATTTGAAACATTAATATGACTTCTATGTGAACCTAAGTACAATAGGTTATCTGAGCAAAATAAAACAATAATATTTACCTACCACGGATGTGAGAATATTAGGCGAACGGGTCTGTTAATTCTGTTATACAATTTCAGAGACATACGTGTTATAACTGGTTTAAGTAATCCACAAGGATTCTTTATAAGTCTTTTATTTAAGAAAATCTACCAAGTGTACTTGAAATTGTCAGAAATGACTCTGTCTGAAAATGAAAAATGAAAATGAAAAATGAAAAATATTTATTCAGTTTAGGCCCTGGTAAGGCACTTATGAAAGTCGAGAATTTACCACCGGTTCGGAAACTAGCCTTCTGAGAAGAACCGGCAAGAAACTCAGGTCTAACCAGGGACGAACTTAAGGCTTAATGTTTTGACTTGATAGTTTTAATTGAAGTGAAGGAACTAATCTAGTCTAGAATTATGATTAAAATGGACTTGTCAAAGCGCCGAAGTCACAACATAACAATATGTCACTTACAATACACATAGACGAAACAAATAATAACAAACAGATCAATAACATACATTTATCATTTCAAGTCCATAAAACGCGAGGAGATCTCACAACAATAACGAAATAGGGATATAATGTAACGTGGAGATAAAGAATTAAATATGACTTTACAGTAAAATTCTAGAACCTTAATTCAGACCACATTTGGTTGGAATTTTACTGATGAATTCCCGGAAAACCCTGAACAAAATCACTGACGGATATCTGCTGAGCAAATGTGGTCTTATTCATGGTCACTCGATTACACTAATTTATAGTTGTCTTTTCATGACTATACTATGCTCACATTCAAGATTGTGTAGGTATATTTAATTTGGTAGGCATACAAATATCGTAAAATTGTTCTCGGTAATAAGATTCTCAGTATCAATTCCAAAGATCATGAACTTACTACTAAGTAAGATAACCTTGCAGACGACAATGACACAAACAAAAAATTGGATATCCCCGTCATTAATACTCTTTTTGGCAAACAAACAAGCGAAGCTCCATAAAACGTTGATGGTGTCGTTAATTATTATAATAATACTTGACGTTTTTAACATGAGGACAACTTCACCAAGTTCTGTACATTAACTCTAAACCTTTATGTCAGTTTATAGGAATCCACTAACCATTACAATTAAGTTGAATGATAATTTAGTTTCACAATTTTTACTCAAAGCACAAAATAATCTAATCATACAATTATTTACAAACTCTTTGCCAATTATGGAAGCTTGGAGCTACAACACAAAGTTTTGTAAGTGCCTCGTCGGTTGCACCAGGGTCATGTCAGATCATTAAAACCTGTTCCATTGTATATTAATAACTAATCAAACATCAATAAGTATTTCGGAATGTCTTAATTTAGTGGAAACGGTGTGAAAGTCATAGTGTACGAGAAAAAGTGGGTCCATCAATCCAGATGTTGTTACACGACTTGTTGTGGCGAGGTGAACATGTTTCTCAACTTAAGGAACACGGAAAACTACGGATTACGGAACAGATGTGGGGCCAGTTGATTAAAAAGCTGACCCGAAATCAGCCGTAACTGCTGGATTGTTAACAGATTCAATTGTAATTTTGACGCTTTGTTGTGTAACAAAGTTTGAGATCAAAGACTGGATTCTGCAAACATTGCATAGTTTGCCAATTCTTGTTATGATGGAAAGAGCTCCAAATGTTTTGATTCATAGGTAGCAGCGAAATTACGCAGAAATACATTTTAATATATTTAAAACGTGGAGCATTGTCAGATTGATGATGTAGACGTGTGTGTTTTGGGTCTTATTGCTTTAAAGTCTTCTTTATCTTTTCCCAATAATAGACATTGTCGTTAAATTATGATTGAATTAATTCTTTGATTTATTTTTCACATTTACATTCATATAATTGAATTGGGAAAATTAGTTTTTTATCTTTAAAGACATCTGACTTTACTTCCTAGAATACGTTTGACCTACTTTTGGAGATATGCTGCTTACAATTCTCGATTATCAGATAATTCTTTATCTTGGTATTTTGATACATCACGTCATCTGTTAGATAACGCCGTGAGAAAAATCAATAATATATAATCCAATTTATTCAGGTTTGATAGAGCATATGGGTCGCAAAGCAGATAATAAACACTGCGATGGAAGAATGGATTGTTGGAGCAAAAATCGAAAGTAAAGTTGTTATGACTTGTAATGCACCGTTCGTGACTATCGATGTCCGCTATTAACCAAAACACTGCCATTTCGCTTATCCGTTTCACGTAATGAATGCGTGACAATATAATATTAAAAAGATTATACAGACAGTACCCGCTGAACATTATCGTTTCATTCTCGACATGTTAAGCAGTTTTGGTGATGTCAGAACCCAAGGTGATTTAGTAGCTTCCTACTCAAATTCTGTTTGCAGATCCAGGTATTGTGAGTCACGATAACCTAAATAAAGACTTTGAATAATAAAGCAAATTTGAATATGGATGAGTTTGAAACTCTTCTTTGAATTTCCAGAAAACAGGTGATACGAAAACAAGAGTAGACGGAATAATAAAGTACAAACGAGGAACTAAACTTGACGCCAATGAATTGATAACTTGAACGTCCTTACATCAATTGAGAATAATTACAATAGAATTACTGTAATGCTAACCGATATAAAAAAGAGTCAACGTGCGTGACGGCGGTTGAGGTAAAAACACTCGAGATCCTCCTGGTTTTTGCAATAACACAGCACTCCTAACCTTGGTAAGTTCCAGGTGTTCACTAAATATTTGTTTTACACTAAAGACACTTTAACACTTCGATTTATGACGCAAACGCGATACGAACGGTCGTTTGTTTACAGGCTTCGCGAATTTTGCTCCAACAAGACGTGCGGACGTACCGATGTCTCGTGAGCGACTGTCGCAGCACATGCGTGGGCCCAGCGCCGCATCGCTTGAGAAAGCAAAACTCATGCGCATAGAGATGACAACTATTTCTAAAAAATTGCTGAAAAAAGCGCTAGAATCGCTGTAAATGTATTTGCAAATGCTTTCTAAGAGATGGTCAATTTCTTTCCTCGGTGGACTGTAAACACGTTCATATTGATAGGAGAAAAGCAGACGTGTTGCTAATTTAGGTGTATATTGTTATTACTTGTATAAGCATGCATACCTGGTATACTAGGAAAAAATATTATCATGTAAAATTTTCGATTTAGTTATTTCAACTTCAACCTCTGACACAGAACTTTCCTTTGCCCATTTTAAAAATTATGTTTTAACAACATTTCTAAATTCTGCCATTACTCGTCTCTTTGGCGGAACATAACAAAATTTCCGATGTTTAAAATACAAAATTATGTAGAAAGCAATCTGTTCAACCTTAATAGCGTCTGCCGTATGTTCTTCCTGCGAAACCTTATGCAGAGCCACCTGTCGCGATCAAACACGGTACGTCACGTTGAGCTAACAACGCGAACATGTGGCAACAACAATAGCCTGAAATAAATACATACAGAGGAACAGCTTTCAAACCAATCACTTACTAGCGTTTCACTTGCAAGTTACTACTGGCACTGAACAAGCACGATCCGTGGGCCTTATACGCGCGCATGTATGTGTGTGAAGGATCTTTCGACCAATGCAGGGAGTTGACCATCTGTATGTATTTTCTCCGTGACAATAGTCTTCGCCAAGGTGATTTGTTTGGTGCCGAAGGTCAATGGCATGGCAATAATAATGATGATGACTGTCGCCTGCTTCATCATTTCAGTGTCACTTAAATATAGTAGCTTACGTGACTTATTAACAATTATTATGCTGTCGTTATTATTACGCTAGGCCTTTTATTGTAACTCAGCAATCAACATGAAACGCAATTCTAAATTGTTGTTACTTTAAACTCTTACAGATATATTACGACGTGTTCTGGTGATGACACAAGCACCATCATAAATTCTTTCGTTTGTTTCACTCGTACGAGAAAAGTTGAATATAATTTTGAAGAAGATCCTGTATTATTTTAGCTACCACATCGCTCATGTGCCAGTAAAGCAATACTGCAAGTAATAATCGTTCATCTGAATACACGCACCCTTCGCTCTGAAGACACGAAACAGGAAAATGCTGATATTTTTCTACTGGATTTCGCTGGCACTAACACACACGTATGTTACCTATCCGAAGACGTTGTTCCAAGTACTATTAATATTATTTAACGACAATTTATTAAAAGAAGAGCCGTGGTGTCCGTGGGATTTGAACTGTCGCTTGTTATGCAAGCGATACAAGTTCGAATCCAAGCGGCCTGTACCAATGAGTTTTTCTAGAAAATATCTTAAGTACAATAATTTCACTCCACATGCTGTACGATGAAGTAAAACATCGTGAAGAAACTTGCATATGTGTGAGAAGTAATTTAAAGTCATATGTATAGTGCCTGAGACGGCGATGGACTCACCCTCTTTCACGTTGGTACTTAATCATCTTAGGTGAACAGTGGGTGTCGTTGTTGCAACATCTTGGCTGACTCTTTATGGGTTGGCGTGAGCATATTTACTTTATTTTAATTATTTGTTTGAAGACACCTAAAGTTACACAACCCAGACCACTTTAAATATCATAATGGCAAGCGATAAAGCGCAATATCCTTGTGGAAGTGATAAAGATCAAACATTAAAAAATATCCAATAGGTGTGTAGTGTATTAATGTCATTATGGTAATGTGAACCAAATGCCTTATTAGCAGTGGACAGTCTAGTGAACAAATGGTACGGATTATAGGGTTGGCAGGCAGAGAAACAATTTCAATAGGTAACATTCGAAGAAACACCAAAGACAACATTGTCAATATAACCATTACATTTGTGAACTTCTAACTTAAATTAGGATTTATTTACGACTAGCTGTGCCCAGCGGTTTCACCCGCGTAGATTTAGTTTCATGCTTTTATTTTAAGAAAATTAGCCTAAAACACTCATTGAAACATCAGCTATCTGCCAGTAAAAGTCCCAGTAGAATCGGTCCAGCCGTTCACGCGTGATGCCGTGACCAAGGGAAATGGGGATTAATTTTTATATATAAAGATGTCTTTTGGGTCGAAGGTCCCTATACCAAAATTCAGACCCTTAAAAGGCCTATCTATTCACGGCTAAACTGCTAAACAGCTGGTCGATAGGTATTCATGTACTCGGTATTTGCTTAAATGTAAATAGTCTCCTCAACTGACTATTAACAGGACACCTTGCCCAATTTTTATATGTATTAATAAAGTGTTGCGTGAACCATAAATCAGTGGTCTAGATATTAGTACATATATAATTCTCCAAAGATAAAATACGTGTAATACAAGTGAATAATATCACAGTGATGCTTACAGATTAGAAACAGGACCCTTATCGTTGACATCTATTTACACAAAAAATTGCACAAATGCCTATAGTGCTGCAAATCCAGGTCGGTGGACAGCAGGTTGTCTAACCAGTAGAGTAATCTGTGTTCGTGTGCGGTGGAGTAACTGACAGCCCTACGGAGGCTGTACAGATAGATAGCCAAGTGAACGTGCGCGGGCGCAAGGTCGTTTGAGAACCGGTTCGCACTCGGTGCGATCGCTCCATATAACTACTTGATGGCTTATATTACTTATTTGAATGCTTTATTGACCAATATTTATAATTCTTATATATAAGGTGCCCAATAAATAGTTAATTGTGTCAAATACATTAATAGAGAATATTGAATTCTTTAGATATTGTATAGCGACAGTCTTGACTCTTATAATATTTATTAGAATAGCAACAAATAATTCAAACCAATGGCTCAAAAATATTGTACCTCGTAATCACTAACACCATAGCAAGCAGTCATTTGATCTCCAGTAGATCATCAGTAATTCCTTGAATAGTTCCACGCGTGGGAATAAGCAAGAATCGATCCTGTTCCGACTATTTAATTGAACAAAAATTAAAAAGACACAATTCATTCAACTCAACAAAAAGTCTATAATACTGGTGTTACCACTTCACTCAATCCATATTTAAACTTGGACAATTATAACTCACAACAAGTATACTATGCCATATAAAGCATAAACGACGTTTGCGTTGGCGCATGGCGCCGGTAAAACGGACTGTGGCCGGCAGCTGGCACACTGAACTGATACAATTACCTAGATGCTATGCTAAACCAAGCATAATTTCATTTGAATGATTTCAGTGCTTATAAAGATAAAGATCTAATATAGCACCTTTCGATGAAGAAATACTTGATACAACGTAGTTCAATATAAAAATTAATGAAGCCAAATTTTGGTGTCATTGGAAATTGTATGCCAATTGAACCTATCAACATGGAATACTAATTAAGTAGTTTACAGTTTCACGACAACAAACTACCTATAGATGCATAGTCAATACAATTACAAAGTAAAAACTTATAGAAGGTCGACTCCCACACATACTTCAAGTTAGTGCTGGAATTGGCCCAACTTAATCCACGACCCTCGCACGCGCTTACTTGTATACTGCGTGCGCGCCAAATTATCTGCTACTATTGGAAGCCGCCCTTATGTTATTAGTGCAATGGAGCGATGACCCAGTGCCACAAACTAGAAAGATATCAGAAGGGCTGCTTTTACCGTTCATTAAAATCACCGCTTTGTGTGCCAGCGTATGCTTCCCATTTTGCCATGTTTGGGAGCCGAGCTTCTGTAAAACTTAAATTTTTTGTCAATGGTCCGACGACGGCGCCCGCTTTTTGTGACTTGTCGCCGCGCAATATTTTTCATTGATCACGTTTGATAGCAGCGACAGATAGAAAATAAAAATTTGCAAGTATGTATTAAATATTAAAAAAAAATAAGCATTAGCTCATCTAGTTCAAAAGCAACTAAACAATCCTGAAGCTGGTACCGTGATTCAACTAAATTAAATTCCTAATACTATTCATAAGACTCGGTCAGCACCACGAGGCGCAGCTAGTATACGTATTCAATCCGTATAAAGATAACATACTAGTAAGATCTCTACATTTGCCTTTGGGTTCATTGTTTCTTCTAGTGAATGTTGAAATAGTTGTCTTATGTGGAAACCGGCGTGTAGAGTCCGCAGCAGCGGAGATATTAAACAGGTGGATGTTACACCTGTCCACACCGAATACTTTAATTATGTTACACTATACAAACTGTTGATCTTTAAGCGTTTAAAGCGCCGGGGCATTTTGATTCAAATGTATAAGATTTTGATAGTAAAGCGCGAATGATAATAGATAACTGTGATATTATTATAATTACATTCATGTGACGAAATAACATAACCGCAAGAAAATATCGGAAGCAATAATCAAAGTGAGAGAAACAACTTGATTGCACTTCACTAAAAGATTGAAATAAAATACCTTTTTAAAACTTATTGCAAAACCCAACAACATTCTGAAGACACTAAGATATGTAGATAGGAGATGCGGTGAATGTATTCAATAAGAACAAGCTAGGAACTAGTGTTATTGTATCGCTTCGATGCATCGAGTCGACCGGTCTCATGTGTAAACAGTTATCAGAGGCGGACAACGGGCAGCAATGCCGGTTACTAGGTAAACGTGCTATTTTGTGATTGAATATTCTTGTTCACTGCGATTTCACTTCTTGATATTGTATGTTAGCCCCAGATTCAATAACATTTCACACATTCACTGTCACTGTCGAACATTCACTGTCGAAAGTGTGCTTTAACATGGATAGGTTGCATCTTTAAAGGTAACACACTGTTTTGAAAAATTATGAAATATTGAAGAAAAATTTATCAGAAAAAAATCTTACCCAATATTTGTACTATCTACTACTTATAAATATTACGGTAACATTTACACGCACTCCTAACAAAATATGTTCAATGCGACACAGTTTATTAAGTTTTTAAGTAAGCCCATCATAATTCAACAAATAAATATCCCTGGTCGAAGGATTAAGAATACATGCGGATATAAAGTCTTGGTATATTAAAAATACCATTCACTTCATGTGATATTGTTGTATATTATTTACTGCAATAGTGTTGCAAGAGTCGGTGGTATTATATTATTTCGCAATCAATGATTACAAATATTTATTTATTTCTTCGTCATTTATTGGTACACTCAGAAAGGAAATTAACAATTCAAAATCAGCTGGCATTGTACCAACACTTATGTTCATATTTGTTTTAAACTAGCTCAAACTGAACTGCCTAGCATGAGTTTGCTCTAATCGAGCCCAGATATTTTATTACAATAAAGTTCTAAACACTATCTCTCAACCTATGCCTTGTTCCGGGACAAAGATTTATCGCACGAGTTTCATCAGATACTAGTTACAATTAAAACTCTCGACCAATACAGACTGGTGACAAGTGGAACGCGAGGTGAATTACCGATCCAGTTCGGGCAATGTAACAGACAGGCTTACGCAACCAGCTTTGTTTGTTATGAACGGTGTCTTTCGCACTTTTGAAACGAGATGGTGAATACGGGTCAATATTTAGATGATGTCATCGTTTCAATTGCACTCGTTAATCAATCGTGAGTGAAATGTATTGAGTGAGCGAGATTGATCATTATTGCTTGCATGGTTAAAAATAGGATGTTTTCCCACCTGTGTTTTGAAGACTTAATTTATACGAAGTTTTTCATAATACTTCTGGTAATAATTATAAATATGGTGTACTTGTGCTATTATTACTGTTGCACATATGTCATCGGTGTAACTAAGCAATCTTCCCATTGGTATGTTTGGCAATCTAAAGACTAAAAGTCACTTACCTTGTTAGCACAATAAATTCAATTAAATACACACCATAATTCAAGCTACCTTACCTTCTATAAGCACATTCACAGCCAATACTCGAACAAACATATTGAGGACTCCTTTCCAATAAAAGTTTCATATTGAACAACACTCTAACAATTCGTTTTCAACGATTCCATTAAATATATGTGATATCGATCAAACGCAAGTTGTATAACAAAGCGATTACCATTGTTATTCTAAAATATTTCTTGCACAACACAACAGAAGTATTATTAAAAGAGATCGTAACTTTCGTGATCCAAATAACAATGTAGTTTGGACAAAATCAATTGAACACTGCACTACGTGGGAGGTTCGCTATCGACGCAGTTAGGGATGTCATATTAGGGATCGTGCTATGAGCAAATGTTTTTGAGTGGTTAGTGCCAGTTAGTGGTTACCGATTGTCCTTGTAAATAGTGGTTGCAAAGGTCAGATGGCAGTTGCTTCATACAAATGTCAGGTAGTCAACAGCCTCATCGAAATAAATCGGACGACTTCTCCAAAAATGTACCCAAGTGATCGAGATAATGCAGTCGCGGAATTTTATTTGAAAAATTATTAAAGGCCAATTATAAAGCATGATGTTAAAAATCGTAGAATAACGACTTCATAAGTTATCTTTCAGTCAAATATAATAATGAAGATATAGGAATAAATGAAGCGGTGACTACTTAAGATACTAACTAGCTATTGTTGAGTACAAGTTAATGAGTCTATTCACTTCCCTTGGATTTGATTCAGCTCATATGAATTTGATTCTAAATGTTTGCATTTTTTTTCCAAAATAGCCATGAATGTCTTTAATTAAGCCAAATTAGGTAAAATTATGTGTCAACCCTACATAGCATATAACAGATGGGCGGTGGGCGGTTCCCAGTTCATGATAACGTTACCAGTGAGCAATAAGTAAAACTACGTGTGTGGAAAATGTTTTCCCTGCATAATGATATGGTAAAATTACGGTCTAGAATACACAGTTATATTCTGTGAGTCAATATACCATTTAATGACTCCTATGTTAGCATTACCTTGGTTACTAAAACCACACGATCTAATCCTATTTGAATACAGTTCAAATAACAATGAAGCCATTATTACATTACGCTTGACGTTTTATTTAGATGATCTCTTCATTCATAATGAGGAGACTAACTTTTCTGTATGTTACGTATTTTCTTTATTTTAAGTTAGAATTCGAGGATTCAGCGCGACGTGAAGAAGATATTCATTATTTTGGTTACGTTGGCGTCAATTCAACATAATGTTAAATTATTTTGGGACTATCTAAAACTTTTGCACTAACATAATATTAAATGAGAAACTTTGACTTGGATGAACAACTGGATACTGTGGTTTTAAGGAGACTGACCAAGTTCCCTTTAAATAATCATTCGCGTCTGTGATTTGAGAAGTTTACATGTAACTAGCAAATAACATGTTTGACATTTAATCAGTGAAGTATTAACTATAGAAGAACTAACTAGAGATGATACCGCAGCGAGCCACATAATTCTTGAACAATATTTATGGCGACTAAGTTACGTGATAAGTCAAATGCTAACTTAGCACTTGCGGAACCACTTATATCATTAAAGTTATTTTTTTGACTGTGACGTCATTTAGTTGCGAGTTCAAAGACTTCAAACAAGACGCAGTCTCTTTAGAATTCTATATTGGTGTGTCTTATTCTTTTGGACTGACTGTCTACTTTAGATCTAGTAAATGGCATATTTACTTCAGATGGTACGAACAAGTACGTACCTCTATGAAGAGATTACCAGTTTTCCTAATCTATACTCGCTAGCATCACTGCCGAATATTTGTATGAGAACAGAGCCTCCAAGTCATGAAGTTAATAACAAAAATATCCCCTGAGTACAAATATTGCGGGTTACGCTAGCGAGTATAGATTACGGAAACGGTGCAAAACTTGAAATAAGAGTACAGGAGTCTCGAAACTATTTAAGTGTGTTTGTCTGGAGTTTACGCCACTGTTTCTTCCCCGTACAACCCTTTACTCTCCCCAGAGACATTTCATAGATAGAGACGCGAAAACAAGAATCTGAAGTATTCGTGTTGAAAGTCTCATCTGTGACGTCACAGACCCTAGGGGGAGATTGAACGGTAACATTTATTTCCTTTGATGTGTTCCTGTTCGAAGCCATTGTTTTGTTTACGATGCGAGGTAGGAAACAATCAGGAGCGCGATTTGGTGTCGATGTTACACAATTTATGACATTATATTTTTCAATTTTGCGACGACAGTAAAGAATATAGCCCCATTCATGATTAACGGTTACTGTAGCCTATTGAAGTATAGAAGCCACACTACTTATGTACTTCAAATTGTTTGGTTTGTAATTAGTCTCTTCAAATAAAATACGGCTAAGTACATGTTTCAATGTTATATTAGATTCAGCTTTACATTTGAGGAGTTCTGCTCCTAATCAGGGTAGCCTCGTGTACAGTTCCACCGACCCATAAATTTATTTTAAAAGACCTACATATATAAATCTAATCGTAGTTTAAACTACGACTATTGCAAGCCTGTCCATCATCTATTCCATAACACAAGAAAGAGGATAGAACTACTTATAAACGAGGGATTGTCGTTGGCGTGTGCGTTCGAATAATCGTTTTGTTAGACACAACCCAAGTAGCCATCAAAACTCGTACCTGCACATACAAAACGTGTACCCGTTAAATTGTTTGTCATTGTAAGACTAGATTTTACGATATCACCGTAATAGATGAGGGTTTCTCACGTGCACGCAATCCCTTACGCTGCGCACGTGCGTGGCTAATAAATGTATGTATGTGTGCTGTTTGCACGGCGTTTATTAGTTCTTGTGCAAATTAAGTACTGATAAAACTAGTTATCACTAGTCAGGAGAGGGCAGATAACAGAACGGATCTACTTTCAGCAATATTTAATCATCACAGCGTCATTGAAGTGTTCAGGCTCCCAAGATCTCATAATATTAGCCATATTTAAGATAATCCCGGTCGAAACCATAAGAGACCAACTGACCAATCGCTAGAGAAGCAAAAACATGCGAAATTGACCGTACAACCCTTGTAAAAGCGAGGATAACCCGAGGGCTTTAGCAATAGGCTGGCATAACATGACCCGCTGCCCCCGCGGCGGTTGGCGTATCCAAGAATTCGCGCGCCTTAAAGGAATCTTGATACGGAATTGTTATATGAAAGTTTAAGAGTTGTGGTTGAGGCATAACCTATTTACAACATAATCACAATGTAGCGGCAAATCTATATTAATATTATTAAATGGGCGAGTGTCCTGACAGATTAGCGCAATCAAATTGGCGTGTGACGCTATTTTGTAAGTAATCGTGTTTTCACGGCTGAACCCCTGAACAGATTTTGCTGAAATTTGGTATAGAGCTAGTTTTAACCGCAAAGGCGTATATAGAGTTGACATAATATTTACGCGGAAGGAGTCGCGGGTAAAAAGCTAATAGAGTTAATAAAATTGGGCCGATGGCGGGCAGACTTAAAATGAGAACGACGTTTAACTTTCAATTCGTAGAATCCAGGTCATTTTTATCTTTAGTTAGAGCCATATATTAATTTCACGCCAATATGTCACGGAGTTCCGCCTTGCGATTTGAAGCACCATTCACAATACTCTTGGCAATCTGCCACGACACTCAAGAGAAGTCGCGCCGGAAAGCTGTGCGATAACCTAATTTCTCTTTGAGGAACGGAAAGGTACATATATCTGGTGCTTGGAGAACATCCCAACCAACTTGTCCTAAAGAGAATGGAAGGATGGAGACAGGGGATAGCTTGTCAGGCACTCGTGGAGTGCGAAGACAAAAGTATCATGCGTGGTCGTCTGTACAATATTGGAGCTCGATCAAAAACCAGTTCTGGGATTATCAACGGATGCAGATTCGCGCAAAATCAACAGTTTGAATGTTATGTTCCACTCAACATAAGATTCGGAAGGCGTTAAGTCAAAAATTCCAAGTCCATAACCAGAATGTTTACTGTGTCCCTGATGACTTGCAATCTAGAAAACAGTAGCATTTGTATTGCAGTCTCAGGTTGTCAATGACGAAACAGTTTAAAATTTCAACAGAAAGCTACAGTAGTTATCAGCTGACGATAGGTTAAAACCAAGACCACCGATTTTCACCGTAAAGCTATCAAAGCAGTATATAAAAATCCAACGTCCCAATTGCACCGAGAATAAAGGGCCCATCATAAACAAGCCAAGTGTTTATTGCTATATTTATTTGTTTTCCAACACCGTCTGATTGAGGACGCCTCCGCGAGGAATACTGATGAGTCAGAGCTTTGGTCTACGCATGTTTGCTGTCCAACTTTTTAAGAGGAACAATTGTGTTTTTGTTACTCTTAATAGACCTATCTATACGTACTTATAATAAAACAAGACAGCGAGAATATTATCTTAGACTTCTGATTTTATTGAAACTGGAAATGACGTGATGTTCAATAATGATTGATGAAAGTGGCAACATCTGTTACGTCGGTACTTCAATATATTCTTCGAGCTGTTGCTACCAGGAATCTAGCATACGAAAAGTTTTTTGTCCATGGACGATCTGATTACCTCGCGTCTACATTAAATGGACAGATGGCCCTTAATAAAATTTGTATAGAGTTGTTTGTCAAAAACATTCCCTAGAATTGTACCTTTGACAGACGAAATAAGCCAAATGCCTTCGCAGAGAGAGGCACCTAAAATGACGTCCGAGACCTTTGCTTTGAGACCGTTTATTTTCGGTACATACTTACCTCGGGCTCTGTTTAATTCACACGTAAATTCTCGGATTCATTTGTTTAATTTTAACACGCATAGAATTCCTATGGCTAGCTTTAGACAGGACAGCTGTTAAATTTCTAGAGTAAAATTAATACACTTGTAGCTACTAGCAATTCAGATACACAAGTTTAATTAAAAAAATATTCCTTCCTATATGACGCAAAAATGTAGCGGTGATTTTGAATAAGGAGAATGCTTTGTTTTGTTTCCCTTTTCAGGTTACTTAAACGTATGCAAAGCGCTTAAATTATTTCGGGATTAGGTCTAAATCTGGTGCAGATAACTAATTTAACAATCAAGATGACATGACTAACGTGATATCATATCGCCCAAAAGCGTCTTATTAACATCAAACAATAGGTATATGTATTTCACGTTTGGTGTGTTGGAGAACTGCATTGTCTAGGTAAATATAGTAAGTAATTAGAGACACCCAATTAACAAGCTTTGTGTAATACGGCCACTATTGCATACCACTGGTCTTAAATTGCATGACCGACGGGTGACCGAAATTATATAGATAGATACGTAAATACTTCGATATCTAAAGCTGAATATAGATTAGATATGAGAGCTGGTCTAATCCGGAAACTAATTAATAAATTATACAATCACAAATCACATATACTGATAAACAGACATTCTGATGAAGATTTCCCTCCGTTAAATGAAGCAATTTATTTTCTAGGAACATGAATAACATGATTTTTATAAAGCCTGTCGCTGTGATGATAGTTTCCGAGTATGTTCACATCCTAAATTAACACAATTATATTTGCTTTGGCCTGAATGCCACAAAATAAATAAAAAGGCAATGGATCTGGGGATCTGTGTCCCGGTAACACGGGTAATGTAAGTAAGTAATTGCAATTTTCTACAAACATATCGTGACAGTAACGAAGGCAGTATAGTCCGAGCTTAAACTAAAAGGTAAGCAAAATGCGCAAAAAATTTGAATAGAACAAGAAAGTACTTCAAATAAATCCAAACGATGAAAAACTTAAACCAGCAATAGCAATATAGTACTAAATTACACATTTTGTGTCGAATTGAAGCGCCTCCGGCGAATGGTCTGAAACTAAATTGCACGTTGTGTTCTATCTCTCTATATCATTAGTTCCAAGAACCCTTGCTACATGCTTTCAAGATCTCTACGCCAAATTGGCGCAAATCAAATAATTTCATCACTATAAGTCGACGTACCTAAATATCCTCAATCCAGCGTATGTTCAGTGGTGGAACAAATACGAAGGAAAATGACAGATAAATTACAGAAAGACTCCATGATTAAAGATATAATTGCCTTCTCTTTGAGCAATACTGCAAGATATTAGTAAAATACAGATCCACAGAGAAAGTTAAACTCACAAAAGTGGCCTGAGCCGAAGGCTGTAATCTTTTAATCCGTAAATTACTCGGAATATTTCTACTTTTCCACAATAAAGCTATCATACTTTGCTTAAGGATTACGTTTATTTTATTCATTCAATGTCGAGATAAAAGCTAGTTTTATAGCCCTTTTTACTTAAACGAATAAATTAGTTTTTATATAATGCACGGGTGTTTCGGAATTGCGTAAGGTTTCTAACACTATTAAGAGAATTATTACAAGCATCAAATTGTATAGTCTTTACCTACGAACATCATTAACTGCTAATCTATCTCCTCTCATTAACCCAATAACATCGTATTTGTTAATACATGTCTGTCGAATATAATTAAATTGCAAAATGGTCCAAACCCTACCTTTACTCTTCGTCCAAATGCTCAAAAACAAATCGGTATAGAAATAATACATTCAGTTTTTGTTCTTTCACTATTAAGCAATTGATCATTACAATTCTAATACTCAGCTTCAACACTTGACAAACCAGTCAACTAACTCGTGAAGTAACGATAAAAAGGAAGGCCGAAGGTAAATATTTAAACATCCATAACCGAAGCCTTAATTAATCTTCTCGTAACAAGGTTAAGATGAACGAGAAGAGGCTTAAATAAAATATAAATCTACAGAAGACCAGCCCCTATACACTGGCGAAAACAGGGCAAGCATATAGACCTACTTAAAGGCGTCTCGTTCTATAGTTACTACTTAAATAACCCGACTTGATTCAAAATCCTCGAGAGAAGTACGTGAGATTTTTAGGAAGCAGCTCTTCTGACACCTTAGTATGATGTAGCCTAGAAGAGCAAAAGTTGCGTTGGTCAATGTAACGACGGGTGAAGGTCGGACACCTTATGAGGATGTCACGCTTACCACACACCTGTTGCAATGTTACTGACCATATTACTGCAGACATATGTCAAAACTGTTTGAAAACAATGTGTTGACGTTGAGAAACTGTTGCCCCACCCACGTGAACAAACGTACAGACGTCTCTGCCAATGATGTCTACATAGTTAATGATACTGATAAAGCGATGGATAGAGCCATCAAAGAATATCTACTTATCGTTACGGGTCTAGAAAGGGTTCTAGTAAATGGTGGTCAAATATACAGTAGAGGCCGAATGAGTTGTGAATGTTGTGATCAAGGTCATATTACTACGCCTACCTAAAGCCAATAAGGCTAAGGTAGGCTTGATTCAAAAGCTACGAGAAATCAGATTTAATTTAGAATTAATTATGTTAATAAAAGAAACAGAATTACATGTTATTAGCATAATATAAAAGTTTATCTAAAATTTAAGCCGAGTGTCAGAAAGGTGATCGTCGGAAGATTGTATAAACGGAAATTGGTGATTTTTTAATGACATGTCATTTATAAACTTTTTCTTGAAGCTTTATGCGTGTGAATTGGTACATTAATTATGTTTAATGAGCTTACCTAATGTAATCGCTATTTCTACAACTATTATTACCATCATTGTTTTTGTTTCATTGTGAGATAGTGATAGACCTACATGGTGTAATAACCTATCTCTATCACAGGGAGTTGGAACAATTGAGCGTAACTGATCAAATTATAATTTCAAAAAACTTGTTCTTCCCAAATAGCAAGTATCCAAATCTATGTCACTTAATCATATCGTGTGTGTACCTTCCAAAAGAAGATTGGCTACATAAGTCACATGTGAGTGCACGACCGACAAGTTAATCGGAGTTGAAGCGGTCACGGCCATAGCCGAAATCGGTCGGACCATCATCATCACTGATTTCCAGAAACGTGGCAGCCCTATGGAACTCTTTAACAAAAACAATGCCAGAACCAGAACCACCGTTACATAATCCATTTTTAACATCCTGATTAGTAATACCAATCGTTGGTAGCCTTGAATTGGTGACATTTATGAGGTGTAAAGTGTATCCGATTGCCGAGCTCGTAGCGATTCAAATCTAGTTCAAGGACCCTGGCCTCTGACTAGAAATGGTCACCACCTCCATCGGATATCTGCGTGAGCGTATTTATGAATATAAAATAGTTTTGTACAAGTCACTTGTAAATTTTTAAGTCTGTTGCAAACTAAACATCCTCTAAAGACATTAATATCTTACGATTTAGGAGCACTAGGGAAATAAAACGGTGGCGTTATTATTTAAACAGTCTAAATTATACAAGACAATGGCACATTAAGACATATTATATATTTAATGGTTTATTCAAAGCGTCATGCATATGTATTTCAAGTATTTTGTAACAACGGACAATTTTCACTTTCACTGTAAGTAATGGGCAATCAGTATGCAAATCATTGTATCAGCGTGGTGCTAAACTCGTTAAGCTGAAGGTAGTATATTAAACACTTCAAATGGATTAAGCCGGTCCCTCAATTCTCAGGGCCAAGTGACGATGTATCTTAGATCGTACACTTTCTTTCATTGGATCCGGTTCATGGGTTCCCACATCGTCTAGTATTTTACTCATTTTATCGACGTTCATAAGTTCTCCTTCCTTATCTGGAAGAACTTTTGAACTTCGATAAATTACCAAATTAGTTCTTAGACATGGTTAGCTCATCGCATTGGCCAATACCTGACTGTATATTTGAAGTGTTCCTACCAAGCACTAGATTTTTCTCCTCTTGACCTTACCACAGTCTGATTCTAGTTCAAGACACATCGCAAGACATGTCGCATCCCAAACATTTATTTATCAACTTGTGTTCCTGTTGAATAGTACCATGGTAAGTTACACTTGTATTCATAGGTGTAAATGTACCTTTCTTCAGTAACTATCTACATCTACCTTCTGAAAGGCACAAAACAACAAGATACAGAAGGGCAACCCATCAGGTGCAAGCACACAGACGCATACGAGCGACTAACTCTAAACTCAATGACTTGTTACTGAAATTAGCCCAATTTGGTTGGAAGTTCGAACTCCGCAGAAAAGCCCGTCTTTGTCCGCGTGAGTCGATCGATTCTCGACCGCTGTAAGATGCCGCTCTTCTGTTTATTTTCTATTCTGTCACGAAGGGCCTTTCAAAGAGTGCGAAGGACCATCTGACGTCACGCCGACGACGGAAACGTCACCGCGCGAACAATGGGAGTATAGGTACGCGTGCAGGCTACAAGGGATAGGCGGGAGGGAGTTCTGTTATAGTTTCTTTTCTAAAGATGTTACTTAATATGTTATAAATAAGTTTTTTCGTATGAATAATTAAAAAATATTTCAATGTCTTTAAATCTAGTCTGATTAGCTAGAGAAAGTACATGCTTGAGATTGTCACGAGAGGCTTCTACCAGACGACGTGCAACCTCTTTGAAAAGTTGATGAGCATCCGGACCCCAAAGCTCCAGAGTTTCTAGTTGAAGCCTCTCGTGACAAGTAGCCTGGCGCTTTTCTCGCTCAGAGAATCAGCATTGCTATTCAACGTTGCAATGCTGCCAGCTTTCTTGGCACGATCTCGAGAGACACCGAGTTGGACCAAGCTTTCTTACTGTTCCTTGCATATATAATTTTTATTCAATAAATGTTAACTAAAATCGCTTTAAGTCACCATCATGAATTTAAGAGTCTTGTCGGTGTAACCGATGCAACTCCATTTGTCTCTGTCCAGTGCCATCTCTTTGACCTCCTTATACAACATGACAGACACATTTTCTTCGCCCTCCTCTTCCTCGCTTTAAGAACATAATCAATAAATACAAGGTGAATTATCTCCATCAAGTATAGATAATAATACTAACATAACATTTTAATAGTTTACAACTTGGACCAAAAAGCTTTGGTACGATGTGCCCGACGAACTGTCGAGCTTTTCAAAGGACCTGCAAGACGCAGGCACCCTTTGTTTGCTCGGAAATGCTTGTTATGTACATAGTATGTGTAGAGGGCCGTGTATATGTATGTGTTAGCTAGATGAAGATCCCTTTAATAACACTTCAATTAAACCAACCTGCTACATGGCTGTTCTATTAAGACAGGTTGTGTTGAGACTCAACTTTTGTTAACTTATAAGTACAAAATAAAATATATATGTTAATGCACGCTACCCCAGAAGGGTCTTCGAAGGTGTAAGCACTTCACCGAAGATGATTATGTACCAACCTGACAGATAGTCAGTCCATCTCCAGCTTACTTCTCGGACGTAGGTTTTCTCACTATGTTTTCCTTCACCATAAAGCTGATCATAGCGCTAGGATTTGAGCTCGAGTCGCTTGCTAGCAACTGCCGAAACCACTCAGTCAACACGGCTCTTATTTAAAATACTTATTAAATCCAAAAATTATTTGTATGTTTGTTTACAATCATTCGTATACGCAGTATTGATCACTAGACAATTGCACACTTCGATGGTATTTGGCATGGAGGCGTAGTGTGAGTTGGAATAACGCAAATTATACTTTTGAAGCCTTAATTAGGAACATGAATCTACAAAGTGGGCATAGCTTATCAATAAACATACTAGTGTCAAGATGAGTCAGCCACCCGGCCTGAACATAGGAGTTAATAGACCAGTGTGATATACGTAGTAAAAATGTAATATATAATAATAAGTAAATATGCTCACCTGTCATCTTGTAAGTTTTTCAATTCGCTCAGCTCCAACTCACGTCGTAAGTTGGACACCTCGCAAAGCAGCATGTCCCGCTCGGTGGAGACTTTCTCGAGCTCCACCCGCAAGCGGACCACCTCGTTGGTCAGATCCATCGTCGCCATTTCGACGACTATCGATAACCACTATCGACACAACACATCACTATCACAACCACACCCGTCACAGTGGCCAATCACGATCGCGCATTTTAAATTTCGAATCACGTATCGTCGTCACTGCACAGGATAAGTAGTGATTGGTAATAACTGCACTTATTTACGTTGCTTTTTCAGCGTTCCGTTTCAACTTCGTCGTTCAGCAGACATCCTTGGCATCTGTAACAATAAAATCGTACCATTAATATCGGGTGAAATGAAAATTGCTTAGTTGGTATGAGAAGGCGAAATATTCAATTCATAAATAGCACACAATGGAGAGCGTATGAAGATAGAACAACGATACAAGCTGTCATAAATAACTAGAATTTCTGACTGTTCTTTTGACCATATACCTTACAAAGCATCTAGATTCTAAGGTATTTAGACCGCCCTCCCATAGTGTAAAAGCCGGGTAAAGCCTGGTATCATAAGGGCCTGGAAGCCCAGTAACGGAGGGGTCACGGCGAAGCATGTGAAGACATATCACGTGTACTCCCCCTCTTAGCGAGCGGGAGGAACACCGTGGAGTTTAGTCGTTGCGAGTCCGATATTTGTTGGTGTATCAATAACGGATTCTCCACGTTAAAAAAAGAGTATTTAGACGTTCCTCTTTCCCTGAATTATTGCTTAAGAATTCCTAACCAGAAGTATTTTTATGAATATCTCAAGATAACGGTAACGTAGTGCTAAAATTGTAAAGTTCGTTGGTTGGTACATGTGCATGTACAAATGTTGAATCAAAGTAAATAATATTATTCACGAAATTTCAAAGGAAAAGCGAGAAATTAAAACATACACAGTTAAATAATATGATTAATTAAACGAGGCGTATTTCAGAATACATTTTGAAACAGGAAAAGTAAATTCTCAGTTATATTCGAAGTGACGAAATTTAAATAATACGACCGCATTTGAGCGCTTGTTACGTAAGCGAACGGAAGAGTGTGTGATAAATGCTGTGTGCTGGTGCAAAACAAAGGATTTTAGGTTGTATATTTATTTTAATGTCCCATATAAGTAGGTAAGTAATTAAATATATTCACGTTTCCAATCTAAACACCCCTTGTGGTCTAAAAACAGTTAACACACTCGTTTTAATACCTGTTTTTCGAAAGGCAATCTCCCCCAATTATAGGTTCTAACATATTTCTACGCTGAGAATATCGCCTGCGTTATCTATACATCTATAATTATACGTATAGAGAATTATATATATTATAAGTATAGAGTATGTATAGATGTATAGATGTAAAGATAACAAACCCAGGGCAAAAATGAATAAATATTTTTTATTATCATATTCCACATAATTGCTTCAAGGGTATAAGGGCGAATTGAGAAACCAAATTTTTTAAAGTCGGTTAAATAATCGCCTAAATCTTTTGACTTGTTCAATAATCGCTAGAATCGATTCGATGCCACTCGCTCTAGGACACTTAACTCGACTTAGATCAATGAGTAGACAATTGGTGAGAAATTTGTTAATTTAACATTTGTTACGCTTGGAATTAGTCGGTAATTCGCGTGTAGTCTCGTCCGCTACGATTTATTGCCCATCTGGTACAGGATGGGATTGGAGATTAGAAGTGTCAATGAATTAGAGACGGGTTCCAAAGTTACCTCCTTCTTTGCTAACACAATTAATACCTTAAAGGGTTTTCTTTAGATTGTAATTTCCCTTGCAACGTCTCGATACCTAACTAATCAATAAGATTGACGGATTCTGAGGAAAATTTATTTATTGCTGACACAATTGAGACTTTACAGCGGTTTCTTTAAATCATAATTTCCCTTGCAAACAATGTCTCAACGCGTTCCCAAAATTTCAGTGAGACTCTGGAATCCTCGTCAGTACGAATTAGTATTGGTTTCCATTTTTTGCTACAATTTTCCTGCTCTTGTGGTCGGTACAAAAGATTTTGATTATCGTGACTGAATGATTGACAGATAACGTTGAAATGATATCTCTACATATTACATTCAAAGTCCTAACTGACTGACTTAAATAGACTAAACCGCAGGTCCTAAAGACGAAAAACATTTGAACGATACGTTTTCTATACAGTGTAAGTAGGGGTTGAAATTTCATATATTATGAAATCTGGCCACGCAGGCGAAGCTGCGGGCGCAAGCATAAGATCTACCTTGTTAAAAGTCCAATCAAAGACATTTTGTTAATTTGTAGAACCTATGGATTTTAATAAATGCGTAAATATGCTTGGACTGGCTGTTATGGCCAGAACTAAGGACTCGGGCAAAACAATAGAACTTATTATTCTTACGGCATAACTGTCATGTATTTGTAAGGCTATCTAAATAAGCTGAGCAATAAATTATAACAAACGTTGCATAATCCCAAATAGAGGAACACGGACAAAATTATGCTTTAATCCTGTCATTTAAAGAGCTAAAATAATTTGACCTGAAGTGGCTTGGACGCTAATGAAATAAGCCAATTAGAAGTTGCAACTGTAATTACGTTTAGGGGAGAGATGAATGAAGAAAAATAAGCAAATGGCGCACTGCAGCGTTCAGTGGGAAGTCAAAATGTGGCAATCATGATTAGGACAAGTAAATATATGGTTCGAGTAATATTGTTCAGACTTTTCGGACGAACGTTTTTGTCTCATAGCATAGTACTATATATATATCTATCTATATCTATACATCTATACATCAATATCTATATATACAATAAATAAAATTGAAGTCTGTTTGTAATTCCAAAATTACAGCTTTTCACTAAATGCGTATGAAAGTATACACGCTACTGACACTGAAAAACCAAGTATAAATTTTTCTCTGACTGTCTGTCTGTCCGTCTATCTGTTTGTACCGGGCTCTGAAATGGCTAGACCGATTTTAACGGGACTTTCACTGGCAGGTAGCAGATGATGAGTAACTTTTATTTATTAAAAATATTAGGGTTCCGCGACTATAAGTATGAAACTAAATCTACGCAGGTGAAACCGCGGGGCACAGCTAGTTTAAAAATATATAAAAAAATCCCTAACATGTTTAATGGAAATCTGATAACTACGTAATATTCTTAAATTTTTAATAATATGATATGTATCACCTGCCCGAACTACCGATGCCCTGTGCCGAATATGTTCGCCTGATTAGTCTAAGCCTAACACGGTAAAAGTAGATACTAAGTCACGAAGGGACCGAAAGAATTCATAAAAATACAACTTATTGCCTACAATCATTATCGCGACAATCCTGCGCATTAACTAATTGTACCGTATTCTTGTATACGTGAGTAATTAAGTATACGAAACATCTGTTTCAATATCACCTTTATCAACACATCTTGCTTCTTTGATAATACAATAACAAGATATTACAAACAACCGCGATATAATTCATATTTTTTTTAAGTCAGGTTTTATTCCTTTTATATCCAAACCAAACAAATTCCAATAATATATTACTTATATTAATAGTAAAAAAAATACAATTTCAATATAAATTTGAAATTTTCTGAAATACGAACTCCTAGCGCCATCTATGAATTATCAACGAAACAAAGCTTGCGCTGACGTTACGCAGAAAATCAGCTGATCGATTGAACGTACGTGATTCGTCGGGAGATGTCGCTACTGGTAATACAAGTCAGAAGTTTGGTTTAGACGAATGATTTCCAAAACTACGTAATTTCGATAATGCTTTCAAATATTCGTACAGAGAAGATGAATCGTCTCAGGTTCTCATAAGAAAAGCATAATACCTGAATAATTTTACTCAACTTTACTGCAATTGGCAGGCACTCTAATTTTGCGTTATGCGATGCGTCAAGGAGTAAGAGTAGATTTTCCATCATCGGGGTCGTATGCCAAGTTCTACATTGGGGAGGTATACTTAGGTACATACTGGGTAGGTTTTGATGCCGTTAATGAAGTTGTTGCGGGGGTAAATTCGTTTTTGTAAACAGTTGAAACTGCATTGCATAGTTTGCCAATTAACAAACCAACCAATGCAAGGGATGCAATGGACCTTTTTCAATTAACAATAACATAACGAGAAGTAAACAACAATATCTATACAGATAAATAAAATTGAAGTGTCTGTTTGTAACTCCAAAATAACAGTTTTTCACTAAATGCTTATGAAAGTATACACGATACTGACAAATAAAAAGAAATTTTTAAATTTTTTCTCTGTCTGTCTGTCTGTCTGTTTGTTCCCGGTAATCTCTGAGACGGCTTGACCGATTTTAACAGGACTTTCACTGGCAGGTAGCTGATGTTTCAAGGAGTAACTTAGACTACTTTTATTTATTAAAAATATTAGGGTTCCGCGACACTAAGGATGAAACTAAATCTACGCGGGTGAAACCGCAGGGCACAGCTAGTATTAAATAAAATCCGGCAAAAACTGGGTCATACTGAAATTGTTTCCAACAGAAACAAAGCACTGAGTCAATGAAATGGTACAAAAAGCCGTTCCGATCAGAATCCAATTATAAAGTTTCATCGACAGGTGAACTAAGAAACGAATTCGATCATTCAGAACCCCCCACCACACCCCCTTTGTAATGTAAACATTGTTAAACTATCCGGAATTCTGGAGCAGCGCTGTGCACACACTTTTAATAGTTCCGATGAAATCTGATTTAGGACAGTGCTTGCACGTGATGCATTTAATGTTTGGGAAATTTCGCTTCGTTTTTAATCAAGAGTAGGAGTTTATCTTACTATTTACTCACTCTGGCGACTGTATTAGTTCTTAAATGATCTAATCTACGGAGCTTGGCCTTGATAATAAACTGTTAGGTAAAGTACCTATTGTTGTATCATCATCATTATCATCTTGGGTGACTTCATAATTACGGATGACAGTTGCAATGGAGTGTCCTACCTTGTGCAGCTTCTTCAACATTTTCACAGAATGCATATAAAACAACATAGACAGGGGAACAATTACCCTTATCGGTGGACAAGCAACATGTATAAGAGATATATATATATATATATATATATACTAGCTGTGCCCTGCGGTTTCACCCGCGTAGATTTAGTTTCGTCGCGGAACCCTAATATTTTTAAGAAATAAAAGTAGCCTAAGTTACTTCTTGAAATATCAGCTACCTGCCAGTGAAAGTCCCGTTAAAATCGGTCCAGCCGTTTCGGAGATTACCCGGAACAAACAGACAGACAGACAGACGGACAGACAGACAGACAGACAGACAGACGGACAGACAGACAGACAGAGAAAAAAATTTATAACTTGGTTCATCATATCAGACGCATTTTGTGAAAAACTGTTATTTTGGATTTACAAACAGACACTTCAATTTTATTTATCTGTATAGATTGAAGTATTGAACACAATGATCTTACTAATATAATAAAGCTGAATAGTTTCTCTGTTTGATTGCTTGAACGCGCTAATCTCAGGAACTACTGATCCGATTTAATAAAAATCACTCAATATTAGATAGCTCGTTTATCGAGGAATGCTATATCATCACGCGAACGAGGTCGCCGGCAGAAGTTAGTATTATCATACATAAAAAAAATAGTTTCGTGTTGATCTAGCGCTAGAGGAACTCCTCCTTTTTTATCGTCGGTGAAAAACTGTTATAATACATAGAGCTACAATACTTTTAATTAAGTTTTTATCATTCAAGGCTTCAGTAATTGCTTCCTATCATGATAATTGTTAGCACAATAAAACCAGCCTTGGTCTAGATTCTAGACCTTTAGACCAATATTATGTATCAAAGCTATTAATAGAACAGTGTGACAGGTATTATTGAATGAAACGGTTTGATATTCATTTGAATATCAATATATTTAAGTATATTGCAAGAGTTTATTTACAGCTTACGGTCAAAACTTCAAATAAACCAATATTATAATAACTTTATAAATAAATAAAAAAACATTTTACTTATATAAATTTACTGTACTTAATCATTATTTACTGTGTAATGAAATGTACATGATGGGAGCTGAGTTTCTTGCCGGTTCTTCTGAGGCTAGTTTCCGAAGCGGTGATCAACCTCCGAAATTCATAAGTACTACTAGGGTCTAAACTGAATAAATCATTTTCATTTTCAATTCATACGAGTAGAAAAGCGTGGTTGTACTACAACTATGACTTTTAGGGTTACAACCTAGGGACATAAATCTGAGTCGTAATGAAATTTGACAAACCAACTAGCTCATTTACCACATACCACCTACGGTCGTGTTAGTGCGAAAAATAAAGTTCAAATGTCGTCGCTTGACCTTGCATCTTAGCGTGGCTCAAAGTGTTGATACTTTTTCGGAGACGAGGATCGGGCGGATCAACACATTTTGGGCCACGCTAAAACGCAAGGTCAAGCGACGACGTCCAGTCATTAAACATCTATGCTATTACTGTCAAAGGGATACTTTTACTACCCGGGGAAGGATCGAATTGTGAGCCGACGGATAGCAAAGAGATAATTTACATGTGTGCCTAGTGCGTGTTTTTCCCTGCCGCCGTCACAAGTCTCGGCGTTGACGTAAACGCAATTTGAATAGGATCAAAACAGCGCCATCTGTCAACTTACAGAAGGCACTATTTTGACCCCATACAAATCTGCGTTTACGTCAATGCGATGACTTGTGACGGCGATTTTAAGAAAACTCGCGCTAGGCACTTACCCAATTAAAAAAGTTTGACGTGATCCAAAATGTTTGTGAATTCGACTTACAATATAAATGAGGTACCAATTAATAGTTGGAGACTACGTGTTCTCGTAATCATCAATAATTGATTTAAGAGAAGTTCTTGGATAGAAAGGCACTTTGGAAGTTAAGGCGAAGGATAAGTTTTGATGGAATGAGATTAACATTCTATCACACACTTCATGACATGATGATTTATTCAAGTGAAGGCCCTGTACTAAGTTCGCAAGAACCATATAATCTTCAGCAAGTAACGTATATATACCCTGTATCCACTTGACTAATATTTTATATTCTATCGGTTGCTTCAAAGGACAAATCAAGGTTCTTTGTGTTGTTAAACACAGACTTGTCTGAAGCTAAAGATTGCTGAAGCAATAATCAAATAAGAAACATTATCATAATGACATAATCGATTTTTGAAATATCCTTAGGAACTCTTAATCTAAAGGTATCTATACAGAAAATTGTTAATTTGGTACATGTATTACAAATACACACTCTATTTGTAATACATGTACCAAATTAACAGCTTTTCAAAAAATGTATACCCGGTGTTTCCATTACAACCAATTTAAAAGAAAAATCTCAGTCTCGGTAGTTCCGGCTAATCTCAGAAACGGCTGGACCAATTTTAACGAGACTTCTTTTATTTAAAAAAAAATATAGTCCGCGAAATAAAGCCACCCATAGAATTCAGTCTCCGCGGGTGTAACCGCGAGCAACAGCTATGTAACAAATAGAAACACTTATGAATGACAGATGATATAACATTTAACATTGTCCGTGTCGATATCGAACTTACAAATGGTAGGGGCCTTGCTTGACCAACGTCTTTGGACAAATAATACAGATCTAATGTAACGTGAAAAGGAGAACCATGAAAAGGTGCTTCCGCACAATAAAATTGCACCGTTTAGGGAAATTTATATCACCGACGACACGTGACGTAACGTGGACGTGAAATTCGCAACTTGAATGCGATACGTGTTGCCGATTGCTGGTACGAATTACGCATAATTTTGCGAATTAAATGTCAATGTAAGTGCAATATATTATTAAGGCTTCGTTGCACGATAATAGTAGTCTAAATTAAAGTCAAATTTAACCATGACTTTAGTTATGTCGGCGAAATGCCTCGCAAGAATTACGCTGTCATTAGGCAAATTTTACTTTCAGTGTAATCTATACTGTTTGTAACGTATGCCTCAAAAAGTATCTGAATCATTATCACTGATTAATATAGGCTATGTTTTATCTCCGTACACCCAAGGGAACGGGAATTTCGCGGATGAAACCGCGACACCCGCTAGTTTTTTTATATGCAAGAGTTGTAACACAAAAAATGGTCGGTAAAGGCTAATAGTCGAAATCATGACGTCATCTGACAATTTTAAATTTGAGCAGTAAATTTTCCATGGGGCCTACCATCATCGGTTTAAGGAGCGAGTATTAAGAACTTCTGAGGGCCTAGTGCGAGTTTTCTTAAAATCGCCGTCACAAGTGATCGCGTCGACGTAAACACAGATTTGTATGGACTCACAATAGTGTCATCTTTAGGCCGACAGAGGCGCTGCTCCGTTCCCATACAAATCTGCGTTAACTTTGACGCGGTGACTTGTAACGGCGGCAGTGAAAAACTCGCAATAGGCACTCCGAGCTTAAACGTTTCAATATTGGACTGTAAAATTAAACATTAAAGCTAAGAAGTTCTTAATACGTGCTGCTTAATCGTTACTAGTTGGCCCCCAGTACTTTAACAATTTAATATAGCTAAACTTGCTTACCCAAGCTCAATGAGTTTTGTTACGGGACAGTGTTACATCCAACAACAATTTATTTCAAAGTAACTAATAAAAATCATTAGCGATTGTCGCAGAACTTGCTTTCGTTATGTAAAGGCTATTTGGCAAATTGGAAGTGAAAATATAACGAAAATTGCCGCTGTCATAACAATAATCCTTCTCCAATTTCGTGACAAGTGAGGTGACAACACTTGTTGGAGTTAATCGGATATTCCTCAGGGTATTTATGGAAGAAATGGCAGTTTTTTACGTTAAGAAATCACTCACATTTATCTCTTTTTTTCGTGGCTATCGTTTTCTTTATTTTTGTCTAAATTATTTTCTAATTAAAAAATACTTGTTGAAATACGTGTACCTCCCAAGGCAACATTATGTACACTAATATTATAACGAGAGGACAGATTTGATGGTTTTTTGTTTGTTTGCATTGAATAGGCTCCAAAACTACTTGACCGATCTTGAATATTCTTTCAGCAATGGATAGCTACATCATCAGCGAGTAACTAGGCTATATTTTATCCCCGTACTCCCACGGGAACGGGAACTACGCGGGTGAAACCGCTATGACGTCCTCTAGTTGAGCTATATATTAGTTTTCCGGTATTTAATTGCGAAACTCTTTACGAAGTAGGTACCTATGGTTTCTTAATATGTCCTCAAAATTATAAAATTATCCCACAAGAGTCACAACGCATAGCCCCCCTCAGCGACGCGCCGGGATACTTTTACTCGCATTCCTAATATGCGCGAGCGCAGTTTCACTATACGCTCGTAGCATATCGAGCAGAGCGAAGCGCAGTCACTTTACTACGCCTATGGTTTATAAGAGCTATTTTCAAACGGAAGGATTTATATTCTGCTTTATTTTATTACCTCAAAATTGGTTTGTGGCTTGTTATTTTAGTTAATTGATTGTTTAAATAAGAGGGACGTGGTGTTAGTCAAGTCATTTGTCAGACGATTGCGACGAGACGATTAAGTATTTTTGGAGTTTTACATAGAACATGCGATGCTCTTACATCGCCTTATCACACATGAAAAGTTAATTTCATCTATCATTAACTTGTCCACGGGAATCAAAAGCCAAGTCATCAGTCCACTTCTATTAATATCATTTTCCCAATGATTAATAGACATCCTTTGTACATCTCCCATCAGGATTCGAATCACGTCCTTCGCAGTAGAAGTATTAATCACCTAACCGCAAATATGGGCCTCCAAGGGAGTGATTTGGGACCGCAACTATTCATATTCTATTGTACTCGTATGTTTGTTATACTTATGGGGCATCGAAGGGATTGTTTGAGGTTAATGTCAATGCGGTGACTTTGATGACAATCTGTGGATACATCAACCATTTAAATAGGTTTTCGGGTTGAGTGAATCAACGTAATATAAAAGTACCTGGAACTGAGCACAACATCTACAACAGAACAAACTGTGCTGATAACCTTCCTGGTAAAAGCCTTGAGTGTCGTGGTTTCATTTCAAAATAAATTGATAGCCCTTAATTGAAATATTGCGAATAATCCAACGGAGAAACCAAGCAAATACAGTGCGTTAATAATAGTTTCCATAACCCAAATACATCACCCGGAGGCTGTATAAGATCACAGGCATATGATAAATTATGAAATATTACCAGAGACATTATACGGAGGTCACGGAAATATTAGCGTACCGTATCAAGGACACGGAAATTGTTCGTGTTCCCTGTGAGTCGCTTTTGTATTATTATAAATGTGGGGTTTTATTGAAACGAATGGAGTTGTGACTTAATTGAAGAACTAGCTATGCCCTGCGGTTTTACAAGCGTAGAATATAATTCAGAGACCCCATTAAAAAAAAAAAGTAGCCTAATTTACTCCTTGTAACATGTTCTGCAGTGATTCCCGTTAAATCTGACGCCACGTGGATTCACTCATTTTCATTTTCATTTTCATTGTTATGCAATGCTTCATTAACCTTTTAAAAAGGTACTAATGTGAACTAATATCAACGGTATCAATGATTTGGTTGAGCAAATTGTCAAATCATAATATATTGTTAGGTTCTACGGCTCCTAGTGGTAACTAGCTATGAGTGACAAGCATTTTAACATTGGTTTAAATTACCTAAACGCACTTGAATAGCAACAATGTAGTAACTATTATGGTGTATTTAAAGCTGAATAACTAAACTAACATCCAATGAGTTCTATAGAAACCTTACAAATAATACCATGGCGAATTGCAGCACACGCCAAAATGAAAAGCAGATATGTCTAGATTTGCATTACAATAACTTACAACATTATGAAAATAAAAGTTACATAAACTTATCTGTTTCCGTGTTTAGAATATAAATTATGATTTTGGTGACCACATCCTGACAGCAGTTTTAAAAGTGTCGTTCACTTACGTAAATGGGTTCAGTAAATATACTTTCAATTCTAAAGCTATTCGTAAACTAATAGTTAACAATCTATTTCAGTTTGTTGAACAAAACAAGCTTAATTACAAGAGCTATTAGCAAAATATTCAAGTTGCAATTTTTCTCTTTAAATAAGAGGACCAGGATGTGAAAATCTGGTTACACTTGTTTCAATCGTATTCGGGTCAAGTAAAATCTTATTCCGTGACATATTCATCAATTAACCACAACAGATATGTAGTGGAAATACGTGAGGGAATGGGCACTCGACTGTGTCTCTTTACTGTGTCCACGTTTATCAACATTACTCTAACGGAGTCAAACGTATGGTAACTTTCAAGCTACATTCATGGCAACATTTCGAAAGACTTAAACTTTGAAACTTCCTATCTTCTAAAACGTAATTGTGAATTTCTTTATAACTTCCGAGTTTCAAAATATTCGCCATATTTTATTGCGATTTTGCAAAACAATTTATCATTGGCTGGCTTAGCGTTAGAGCTTTGTTTGTGAAGTTGATGGCCTGGGCCCTGGGTTCGATCTGTCGAGTAAATTTATTATTAGTATATCTCTATCTGGAATCGTTATTGCATGATACGGTTTAAAATCTGTAAACTGGAATAATGTCTGGGAGGCCTTATGGCATACACTCATCTGTCGCGTTGGCATTTAATGATGGAGAGCATAAAAATCATGGTCAACCAATACAGAAAAATAAAATGGAAGTGTCGGTTTGTATTTCCAAATTAACAGCTTTTCACTTAAAGCAAATGAAAGTATATGCGGCACGTACATAAAAAAACAAATTTTCTCTGTTTTTCTGTTTGTTCCGGATAACCTCAAGAAAAGCTGGATCGATTATAACTTTCACTGGCTGATAACTGAATTTAAGTCTAAGGGGGTCAAACCGCAGGGCACAGCTAATAATCAATATAAACCAATGCCTAAACTTAAAATAAATCCCTACAAATGTGATAACCGAATATAACTTCCGCTTTACGTCGGCAAAGAGGCAATAAAATAATAGATAGGAGGAAAAAGTCCCTATGGACCTCCAAATGTTGGGCAGGAATCGATACTACGATTATTATATAATATGGTTAAAGCCCCGGGGATACCGAAAGACGTACTTCGTACAACGGAAAATTTGATTGGTATTTTAAACAATATTGCTTTTTTATAAGTTCTAAGAATATTTTAAATGGTGGAAGATACTAGGAAACTGGAATTTCAGCTGGTCATGATATCGTGTGGAAATGAAGTAGGAACAGGTCCTGACAAAGTACTAGGAATGTCGAAGAAATCAACGTCTAGAAGGCTATGTGAAAGTGACAAACTTTTATAAGTCATATAAATCTAATCGATAATCACTGTCAATCTGTGATGGCAATAAGTGTTCTTGGTATAACCCCAGATCCCGTATGTAACTACTATCATATGTAGCCACTGACTTCACCGTGAATCTCTTCTAAATCCGACAAAAATCCTCGACTGTCTCCTCTTTGCCTTTTCCGAAGCCTACTAAATTAAGTATTAAATAAAGAAAAGAACTTTGGGGTGAGGTTTACGAGGGTAATTTTAATAGCATTTTCCGGTAGCTTTGTACAGGGATAATAGACAAACAGGTTTTATGTTGATTGTTTCATTATGAGGCTTGAATCAAAACATTCAGTTCTCATCCCTATTTGAATTACCACAGAGAGTTTATCTTTAACTTTGTCATGATCTGGGACAAATTCTGCTTTGTTCATTCCTCCTATATCATTTTAAACCCTCAAGCTGTGTTAAAACCCTTTATCATTTCCCGTACAAACCTCTTCCTCGTTGGCAAAATGGCAGAAATAGGCGTGTTTATATTAACGAAAGCTTTTAAGTCAACACGAGTCGAGTTTCAAGTGCAGCACTTTAATAGTCGACTAGATACCCCGTGGCCAATTTGCATCACAATGCACATAATGGGAGGATCCTGGCGCCATTGTGTGATGCCGATTTGTTAACTTCAGATTTATATTCAGCTCTCTGACCGCGAGTTCGTAACTCTAGTCAAATTAATGCTATCTCCCTGCCATGTTTTATCCAGAGCACTTCAGTGGTTTAGTCATAACGCAATAAACAGACAGGCAGTTAAGTACTTTCTTCGCATTCATAAAACAATTAAGAATTTTAACTGGAACCAGGTGCGTTTAATTGCTAAATTCAGATGTAAATTATGGGATATCATAAAATTTGAAGATATAAATTTATTAGTGTCACGTGGCAATGCTTGAGTTGGGTCACGAGTTATGTCACTAAAATGCGCAGGCAGGCGTAAGGACAACAACTCGCCAAAGTGTCATGTTGTCAATCCGAGTAAAATCTTAGTGGTCGCACACACATTAATTTGAACATTGAAACCCCGTCTTATATGAACACTAATCAAAATTAAATGAGGAACCCAACGAACAATTCCAACCCTGGAATATAATTCTGTAAAGGATAGAATGTGCGCGGTACAAACGCTTTGTATTTATGTATCCCACTTCCTTAAATGGTCGTGTAATTAGGGATATGGGTACGCGTTATATCAAAGCTTTGTTGTCTCTTTGTGGTTGTATTCTGCGTTCTATCATTATGTCATTACAGTGGGATTTCCTTTCTGGCTTTCTTTGGGTTGGATTTTAAGCCACTTTTCCTGGAGTAAATGATAGTTTCAATGTTCTCTCTGTGTTATCTGACTGACCATTGCCCTCTTCGCTTCACAGTATCTTTTACACGATATTGATTACGAGGAAAATAAGCTAAGCTTTCTTCATAGGGGAATATTTAATGATATTTTGGTAAAAATATTTCCAAACTAAGAAAGAAAAAAAATTATGGACTTTATTTATATTCAGTTACTTAAGAATTTAGGAAACAACGGCAAGTAGTTAACCGCTTATAGCCTTTCATTCACATCATAGCTCGCCTCCTCCGTTCTTTCTGAGATTGTCAGTGAGCCCGTGAGCCGTGTCGTGTTGATCCTATGGGCAGATATTTGGTTAATTGTTTGTCATACATTTTTCCTGAAGCGGAACAAAAGAACCGCCATTAATATGACTAATGTAGCTCGAGTCATCTTTTCCTGGTAACATTTTGACAAATATACTATTGCTATTTCTAGTTACCATCCATTTTGATAACTGAGAGTCATGTGTGTCTTTGAAAGAAAAATAAGCACTGTTCTAGTTTCATCTAAACGTAACACTATTTGAAGAAAAGTTTTATGACACGAGACTACAAGTCTTATTTTCATAACGTTGGTTTTAAAATTAAAACCTGCACAAATATTTGGTCAAATGTTCGACTAGCGGTAGCCAAGCCACATTAGCAAGGCTTAAAGAACGGTAAAGCTGGATTTATTTGTACTCTTGTGCGTTAAAATTCCTGACACGGCAACTGTGTATATTTGCTGGGTTCAAAATAAGGCTAAATTCGGATGCCATCTGTGCAAACTGCTTATAATTAACTAGGTACCTAAATTTATGGCTGTTGAACTGAATCTTTATTGGGATCATATATTTTTGGAATTATTGGTCCTGAGAGAGAGAGAGAGAGCGAGCTATAGGAAAAGCTCAAATGGCAGTTTATGTACCTGTGACTTCGTCGTTTTTATGATTTTTGAAGTATCCTATGTTTGCCCTTATTGTCCTATCCCTACACTAATTTCAGAAAACTCTGTTCATTGGTAAATTCCTCGACATTCATAAGTGCCTTACCAGGGCCTAAATTGAATAAATCCTTTTCTAGATCTGCTAAAGCAATAGTGGAAGGTATTGTCAGAGTGACGTACATTAATTCTTAATCTTTTTCATTTGCTTCACAAAATTTGTTATAAATGAACTGTTAACTAATTCATCTATTTATTTACTGAACATTGGATAATTAATTATTAATGTTTTATAATTAATTATTAATGTTTTATAATTAATTAGTAATGTTTTATAATTAATTATTAATGTTTTATAATTAATTATAAATTTTGTATAATTATGAATCTAATTATACTCATTTTGTAATTTTAGTGAATCATTCTGAGTCTTATGTTTCATCTTTTTAGAATATTTCTAGTATCATTTGTTGGTAGAAATTAAAACACAAGTCGATTAGGAACCATTTACTAATTTTGTTCATTACTTAACAACAGGGACAATCAATCTAAACACAAAAAGGCGTATAATTTATCATGAATACAAAAGCAGGTTTTATCCACTCTAGTGATTTCCTATGGAACTTAAAGGGCGTGGGTGCTGGGGTCAGTCAACCTTTGGCAAGTTCAACAAAGGATGCGGAACAAGCATATAGCAAACTTTTGCCACACGACCTTAACAGTACTGGCTCTAAGAAGATTGTAATTTGCATTTAATTTAACATTATTTTTGTGCTACGGCAATTCTGAACATTTAACATTATGGACACTTTGGATCTTCAAGTAAAATCTTCACGATGACAAAACTTCAAAAGTGCTGACTTGAAAGAACTGTTCTATGTAGACGACGTTTCAGTTGGAAGAATGCAGCAGTTGTCAGTGCCGCACCCAACCCCGCAGAGATCCTATAAGAATTCGATACGTAAGCTCCTATTTAATATATATTAACGATATAAAGGCTAAACAACAAATAAATAAAAAAATCAAGATCAACCGAGAACAAAATATGATGAAATCAAAAAGAAGTCCAAAAACAAAATGGTAATAACTGAAACGGTAACTGAATAGTTGAAACCAATTGATAATATTAATAACATAAGTATGTGAAATTCGTAGAAGTTTTTAGTTACCAATAAATCCAGATACTCTATAAATCCATGGGCAGATCTTAGATGGATCTCATAAGTAGGTGTAGTCCTGGAGAGCAAGAAGAATAAATATGCACACAACTAAATTAAGGCATGTTTCTTCGTAATAGTTAACAATAACGATAAGAAATGCGGTAAACATATTGCAGAATTATTCTCAGCAGACAGGATAATCGAAAAGAGCATCCGGAATCCAGTCCATCAGAAGCACCAAGGAAGACGGGCTTACACCACTGTAAGCCACCCTCTGAGTCTTTAAAGATATGAATTTAAAAACAGCAGTGGTGCCTTAAGTGGCCTAGCCCGAATATAAATAAAGATCTTCTGATAATGTTTGCATTGCCGATCATGATAAACTATGATTATTTTCAAATAGACCCAACTACCACATGTAGTATGTGAAAATCGTCGAAGCTTTTCATTACGAACAAATCCAGATAGTTTTTTAATCCGTGGGATGATCCAAGTTAGATCTCATAGGTGTATTCCTAGGGAGCAAAAAGAATAAATAATGCAGAATTCTTATCAGCAAACAGATCATCGAAAAGAGCATCTGGAGTCCATTCCATCAGAAGCACCAATGAAGACGGGCTTCACCACTGTAAGCCACCCTCTGGGTCTTTAAAGATATGAATTTAAAAACCACATGGGTGCCTTAAGTGGTCTAGTCCGAATATTAAGATCTTTTCATAATATTTTAATTGCTGATCATGATAAACTAAACTTATTTTCAAATACACCTAACTACATGTCAACATTACAATAAAGACAAAATTTACGAGTGACATTATTTGATACAGCAACAATACTGTTATACAAAGGTTAGCATCATAGACTGTGTAAAGTACCCGATAGCAACAAACCTGTATTGGTACCGGGAAGATATTACAAGTACACAGTCGCAATACAAGATTTTCCGACGAGGATAATTTTCCAGGAAATACCGATTAATCTCCTAATTCATACACGAACCACAATGCTCCACTGTTTTGAAATAGTACTCGTCACGGCGCGCGACCTGACACTGCCGACGACTCAAGAAATCGTTTGACACCGCCAGTTCGCCTGCCGGAAAGAGTATGTAAATCCAAAGTCTGCTTGAAAAGAAATTTGCAGAGAAAAGAGAAATTTGGAGATATTCTAGATACGATGGATATTATGACGTAGAATGAGAATATCTAATCAATCTCATTCCTAATCATAATAATAATCGTAACAAGACAGTTTCAATCAAAGAAAAACAAATGTACATTGAAACATAATATAGCGACAGAGAACCAGTTGTAAAATGTATGTATTACACTCCTCTTCGCTAAGGATTTAATATAGTACAGTGAAAAAAATTCAACCTCACAGTACCACAGAAAATCCTGGCGAAAATGAAGGTCATTTGACTCCAAAAAATCTACAATATACATAATATAACTATATGTATGATGTAGCTAGCGAAAATCTGATGTACATTGACAATGTTGAAGTTGGACTTATCACGACAAGGCACCATGACGGTGTCGACGACTAAGATATCAACCGTGTGACCCCGACATGATGCCTGCCACAATAAGTAAGAACGGGAAGCCAAAATCTTCATACTAGTCTAGGTGAACATAAACCAAATATGAAGATTTTCTTGCTACGATGTTATACTATGATAAGGGCGACGAATACATATAATCGCCGCCGATAACATAGTATATTCGTAGCATGACAATGTGATGACCCAACGCAGAAAAATCCATACTACAAACATATTGTTTAGTTACAGACATAAATAGAATAGAACTGATAATTTGACAACCTGCAATCCATGGAAAGAACAATAATCACAACTAAATAAGTCAGTCAATCAAAAACTATTCACGCTAATATACGTTGTATCAAAACTAAGCTGGAGATTGCAGAGAATACGGTGGAATTTAATTTAAAAAGTAGCATTGATTGCACAGTGAATGTGTCGCAGGTTCGACAACCTGTGTGTCCATGTGTTATGGTGTAGAATCACTAGACTGGAAAATACAGAAGGTGGACTCGTATCGATTTTTAATTTAGAGGCCGTTGGACCAATGAGCAGGAACTGTTTAGCAGCCGACACCTGGTAGGTGATGGAGGTCGGCGGTATTTCACTTTTGATTGGCGTAACTGACTTACTTTAATTGATTAAATCAATTCACAAGAGGTAAAGGTTTTTTGGTTTCAAATTTCGGAATAAGAAAGTCATCTGATTCAAGACATTACGAGTTTTTGTACTTTTTAATATGACGCAATTAATAACGGCTGGTGATTCTAAGTCTAAAAACCTCCTAAACCCCTCCTGAAAGATGCAGTCAGTTCTAACCGACAAGAGATTGACATTTTAAGCCGTCCCACAGCGACAAATTACTCATTATTCCCCCAAGATCGCATTGGTTGGTAGAAATGATGTAGAAGAACTCATTGTATCATCACAATAGCGATCACACACGTGCTCGTAAGAGGTAATATCTTTACATAAATGTGCAGATGCGCACGCGCACCTGGCCATGTGAAGACGCTTCCAGAAATAGTATTATGAGCTCGCGATCTGACCGATTTTGTGTTAACTATCCATATATTTTTAATAGCCGGTTTCATAATGGATACACAGGGAGTTATATTATTTAGGCTATGTTATAATGTTGATTAATGTCTTTAAACTTTATGTAAAATTTCAAGCTTATCGTGTTATTTTTTTGCATTTTTTGCACTAATTTTCACGCCCTCCAAGAGACCTGAAGGGGTAGGCTCGGCAGGCAGAGATATTTACGACACCCACTTTGAACCTAAGATAATTAGGCAACAACTTGACAAAATGGCGAGTCTATCGTCGTCTCAGGCACGACTTTTAATTTTCCTCATGATGTTATCCTTCGACGTAAAGCTCCTAATTAATCAATCAAATAACAAAATGTTACCTGTTAATTTAATTCGCGAGTTTTTATGATCTCTAACAAATCTCAAAAGCACAAAGGATGTTCCCTGAGGATAAATGGGTACGTGTCTCCAAAGAGATTTTAATCAACACGTGAAGAGTACCTTTTCGACGGTCATTGTGTTGGTCGAGAATCTTTTGTTCACACGCCTGAGGCCCTTCCGGGATCTTTGTTTGTTAATTCATCGTTAATTAATTCAATTATATCGTTAAATGTTTCATTAAATATATTTTTTTATTATTTAATTGAATTATATTGTAAATATTTGTTAACCGTAATTTCATAAATTTGATCAACCGACGAAAAAAAGGAGGAAGCACGAATTGTCTGTTACCTAATCACGGCTAAACCACTGAACCGAACGGAGCTTTTACCTCAATAATAAATAAAAATACTAATAATACTCAACTATAACGAAGTCGCGAATAAATATATACAAAGTGCTATTACATCCTTGTAAATAAGTACAGACGTTCTAATTTAATGTCTCAAGTCTCACATTTTGTACATACGTAACTTTACAAAAGAATATTTAGTTAAAATATAAAGAGTGTTAATGAAAACAGCACACACAGTCAGATCGTGTCAGTCATCGCTTACCACTCTTACATGACTCATGGGGATACTATAGAATACTTTAGTGTGCGTGTTGCGTTCACTTCAAGTTGTGATAATATTATATTATGTTATTGTTTGATTTTAGACACGTGCATATATTGTCAAACACTTACAAAGAAAGAAAAAAAAATCTTCACTCCTGATTGCAAATTTCTAACTGAATATTATTAATTGAAAATGAAGATCTATGTTTCAGGCATTGGCCGTTAATTATCGAAAGTGTATTTATGAACAAAGTGAACGGCGAATACGAGCCCTGGCATTGATTTAAAATTAATTTATATAAGTAATTTGTAAGCCGTTCACAATAAGCTACCTTACTCAAAGAAAGGAAAACTATTAGTTTAAATCCGCACTCCAGCAAATTATCTACGACTGCGCCAAAATCACGCGCGCGCATGCCGAACGATACTCGCGCCAACTAGCGTTCGGGCTAGTACATCAAAACGATGCGCGCGCAGCGAATTCTCCGAACGACACTCACGCTAACTAGCGTTCGGATGAGTGCATTAAAATCATGCGCGCGCAGCGCGTCCTCCGAACGACACTCGCGCCAACTAGCGTTCGGGTTTCATCGGGACATATCGTCGCGCATGCGTCGGGCGAGCCGAGGAGTAAATTGAAAAAGCCATTACCAAGATAATGTTTTTTTTTGTGTTTTAATTTATGTAGCAAACATTGCATTGCAAAATGAAGTACCTTATGAAACCTGGGTGGGATTTGGATAGTTGTGGTGAACAGTTACCGTTCTTTGATTAGGTTTTTTAAAAGTTAGACGTAGTTAAGTTATTTATCAAGAGACTAACGTATTGACCCTTACAATAAATAGCGTCACATTTTTCTGTAAATAGTCGAGTGCCACCCATAATCACTCGGTTGAAAGTGGGTCACGTAGGGGCTAAGCTGAGAGGATGAAGGTTAAAGGTGGTCTATTTAGCTCACTTGTTGCTCGGACGCAACTTACTGGAAACAGCTTTTGTTTATCAACACTATAGATTATTGACGGCCGTTAAAAAAAAGTTATGCTATCAATCAGATATGGTTATCAATTGAGACTTTAAATTAACAGGATAAGTTTAGAAAACCAGTGAGAGAAGAAGAAAACACACAATAAAATCAGTAGTTACAAATAATCTAGTGCCAGGCTATATTGATTTACCCCCTTCCCCTCCGACCCCTACGCCCTCTCCCCCTCTACCCCGATCAAGGACTGAAGAAAAAAAAGATGTAGGCATATTTAAATTTGACACAACGGTTTAAAAAGCCACTGACGCAAGAAAAGCAGACCTAATTAGAGCAGTTGTTAAAAATAACCATTCCATTATATTATCAGGCTTACCCCTTTCCCCTGTCACCCCCTAATTCCCTTCAACCCCTTTCAAGGACCTAAAAATATTAATACTGGATTGAGGGATGTTTAAAGTTGACACAAAGGCAGGCTTTTGCTTTACAGACGTAACGCTAAGCTCGATAGTATTAGATTGCATTGATTGATATCACTCGCCCCTAGCCCTTCCTGTCTACGCCCTCCCCCCTCAAAATTAATCAACCCAGCCACCCCACACAGACACTCCCCCCCCCCACCCTCACCACGCCCAATTTTTTATAAAATCGCGAAAATGCAAGTTAAATGTGCGTCAAAATTAGCACGGACACCTTCAAATACTTTATATAGCTGAATAGTTGATAGACTGACTTACTTTTGACAAATTTACACAAAGACAAATTGCATAAAATCGATATCAGAGAAATGTAAAAAATCGCCAAATGCTTCGATATTAAATTAAATTAGGCAAGTAATTAACCAACACATCGAAATAAATCACCATACAAGACAATGTAACAATGGGTACACATTACACAAAGAGAAAAATGGAGGACACGTACAAAAAGTTGCCAAAAATTCGCAAAATACACAACTAATATTAATTTGATCATCAATAATAGCTCTGAAGTAATTTAAATATTATAGTCCCTAGACTATCACACAAAATGCAAGACACTGAAGTTACACAAAATGTAAAATATTAGGCGCACTCACAACACGTCCTTATGGGACGAAGGTTCGCTGGGCAATAAATCATGGACGCTGTCTGGGGACCTAGATCCCAGATTCCCAGGGCGGTTCGATGCAGCGACGCACCTTGTACCATCGAAACTATTAAATTCAGGCTTCCGACTAAAGCTTCGGGCACACCGGGCGAAATATCAAGCCAACATGGATGCATCCGAATCGAACTGAAATCTAAATATCGTTGAACGTCTTTCAATGTGGTCCGAAATAGTGGTTCGATAGGGCTTCGCTTCAATAGAATGTTTTTACAACGACGACAGAGCTATTCCGTATTTTTTTTGACATAAAGAATACGAAAGCACTGTCAACGACTTCTGGTAACTGTTTGGTTATTGTCACTCAATAATGATGCCTAGAGGTTCATTCAATAACTTCTTTGACTTGTTCACAAACTAGTCAAAGAAGGTCAATTAGGAAAGTAGAAGTTGTACACCTCTGACTTTTCCTTCGAGGACCCTTGCATTACCCTCAATAATTGAGGCAGTCAATATTGAAATGGAACATAGCCAAATGTTCTCAACATATTTTTCAAACGGAATACTCATTTAATACAAGATTAGACCCAAGTATGCCACCGGGTTTATATTTACAGGGACTGTTCGCGACTACAGCTTTGAACTGAGGCGTCGACGTTATATTTATTCAAACTGAACCTTCTCGCAACAGCGTTAGATTGAAAATCGTGTAGCAGAATTGTACTTGTGTCGGTGTAACCCTGACTCTCAGGTTCGACAAACACTAGTTGCATCGAGAACTTGGTACCGGGGCCCTATTTAATGGCAATTTCCCTGGAATTTTTGACTGCACAACATCTGTGCGTCAGAAAGGGATGGTGCATCCAGGGACCTCGAGCTAGCTGTATTGATTATTCTGACCGTCCTATGACACTATATACAAATAGGGAAATGCGTATATGGCTGAAATCTGGGCGAGATCTGAGCTTACAGGTATCTATTTATATTGACAGCGCTGTATGCAGAGTGGGGTGAGGGATGGGGGTCGCTTCAGTGTGTGCGCAAGTAATTTACAGCATAGGAGGCTTTCTATTGTTCTGTGAGATATCAATTAGTGAAATATAAAAGGTCATCTACTCGACAAAGGTAAAATTCGGAGCACTCATAACCAAAGGAAGTGTATGAAGAGATGTTTGAATCAAGACGAAGCGAAAGAAGTATTTTAAGATCGTATTACGGGTGCTCGTGGGTATGTTTTTTTTTCAGAAATTTCATTCATAAAATTAAAATAATTTTATTCATATTTCCAAATTACTTCAAGATGAATTTGACTAAGCTGGCTTTTAAGGAAATATAAAATTAAAAACTGATTCCATTAAAGAAAGCTAGGTTATATGCTATGCATTAGATATAAGTTGCCAGGAAGACCACAATTACAAACATGGATTTTTTAATCAGATTTTTCACATTTTCATCGGTGTCACTGTCACTTTACGAGCCAATTTAATTCCTATGCCTATTTATTTTAGGGTTGCTTTAAAAAGCGCAAAGCGTTGAATATTTGACAAAGTAATTAGCAGACAGGTTGAGCGTCTCGCCGGTTGACGTCATTAAATTGAGCCGACCAGGACCGTATTTGGGGACCTTTGAAGTCGTGGCGGCAGATTGTGACGCGTCAGCGGTGACGGGTGATTAAATATGGAACCGTCACGAGTTATCAGCTATCAGCGAAAAAATTATTTTAATAAAAATATATCCTAGTTATTGCCCACCATGTGTGTTTCTGGAGTCGAAACAATATCTACTATACATTTCATTGTGCAATAAAGCAGCGGTATAGTCATGAGAAGGTAAGACAGAGACGGAGATACATAAATAAATACATATTTAAAATTCAAAAGTCCGATTAGAACAATTTAGTTAGACCGTAAGCGGCGAAAGATATTTAAAGCCTTGGGTGTTGAAGTTGAAACCCACTACAACCTGTACCGCAAGTATAAGTATGTAAATTTTCGAAAAAAGCGCCGTTTGACACAACCCGCCTCCGAAAAGTATCAACACATTTTGGGCGACGCCAAAACGCACGCGACGACTTTTGAACGTATTAAAACCTAGACTTGGGGCACATGACGTAGACCTTACGCTTGTTTGCCCATTAAGAATATTATAGCGGGCATATTTAGAACACTCCAAAGCCGGCCCTGTCAATTCAGTTAACCACAGACCCCCAATAATAGACTCGGGGTTAATGCACATATTATGTTGGTAGTCGCTATAGATATATAATATGATTTTGTATACATGTAACACGAACGACGCGATGAGACTATGTAATTTGACTTAAAAAAGTTAAAAGCATTAATCATGTCACAATACTGATTTCATAGATCTGTTGTATTATTTGTTGTCTATGTAAGTATCTAACTAGAGATAAATACACCCATATTTTTAAGAAAGTTTACATTTCCCACATAATGACACGCTGACTATAAAGTAACCAAAATTTACTTTACTATCTATAAAAAGGCGAGACTTTATAAGCGCACAGTTTTTGCATAGAGCATCGGCTGATGTTACATAAAGTTAAAAAAATAATAAAAATTCACTTTACCTTTTTTATTATTCGTCGTTTATTTACTTACTTAAAAATTAAATCATTATTGTTTTTAAAATTTAAATTGAATAAGCATTTTTCCACGCTCCACATATTATCGAATAAGCAACGAACCTTTAGTTACTTCTAAATACTACACTTTACCTCAAAAATTTAAAAGTAAGAGCGAAAAAGTCGCCTAAAATGTATAGACCCTATATTTAAGTTATGCTTAATGATCCGATTTAAAAAATCTTCATATCAATACCATACAATAGACATTCAGGATGGACACGGGCTATCAATACAACACGCGGAATCAGGACATTTATATTGTAAACAAAACTCATTATTTTCCGTACGACCTTGCGAACTGTTACAAGTAAATCGTAAAAGTTAATGGTACATAGATAAGTGGACAATTCTATTACTTACACAGCTTCCGTATCTGTGACACCCATAAAAATATTATGTGACGCGTCGTTTAACTGGAGGTCACGACATTAAGAGCGGTTAAGAGTGTGTGGAGTTTTATGAAGGACTTCATTTTTACGATATTTTTTACACTTATGCTTTTCGAAGTTCATAAAATGTGGCTTTTATACCTACTTTACGTTTTTCTCGTAACAAAAGGCGATATGTAAAAATCTGCTTCGTCTTCGTGGAATTCTAGTACTTACTCTATATTTATCATATACTAAGCTTTACGTAGAAAGAAAACGATAAGAAAAAGCTTTCAAGGTTATGTCTAAGAGGGACTAGAAAAAGGAGTCTGCATATTAAGAGAATTATTATCATTTAAATGAATATGAATACTTACCAACCTGAAAGATGGCAAGTCTATCGCCGTCTCAGGCACTATACATACGTCTTTGAACTGCATTTCAGACATATGCACATTTCCTCATGATGTTTTCCTTCAGTGTAAAGCATGTAGAAAAACTCATTGATACAGCATGGATTCTTGCGTCGCTTGCGTAGAAGGTGACTGGTCAAACCCCACAGTCACCACGGTTTTTATTATATCAACTAGCTTTAGCTACGTTAATTAATTAGCATGAAACAAAAGCAGAATCATTTACCTTCCTCAGCGCCACAGAGACAGTTTAAAATTACTGAGAAGCGTGTACAAATATCTCAACCTCAAATTTACCCCCCTAAATCCTTCCCTCTGGCACTACATACAAAAGCTTGCAAAAGTATTTATTTATTTCATTGGATCAAAAGCTTTATGTTGAACCATAAAACAATACTACTGTACCAGAAAGACCTATTAATAACACAATTCCATGTTATTAATCCCGGGGGCCTACTCTCTATCTTCGGAAAACGAAATTTTGTAAACGAACGAAAATCAATGTTTCAGTATCATTTTTTTTCATCAAACTCAAATGTTCGTTCGATAAATGGTTGAATTAAAGTAGGTTTAGAATTTATAAACGTCAAATAATTTTCGTGTTTCATGGACGCAGTGATACACCACGTCCTTTACGGTGAAGGAAAACATCGTGAGGAAACCTGCATATGTCTGAGAAGAAATTCCAAGATGTATGTACAGTGCCTCAGACGGCAATAGCATCTGTCATTGGCACAATAATGTTCAGTGAAAGGTGGGTGTTGTTATTACAACACCTCTGCCTACCCATTCGGGGAATACAGGCATGAGCATATTATGTATGTTTGTATGTTTCATGGACTTTCGGACGTAATTTTAGAACGAATAAAAACGTAGCGAACTCTCGACCGAAACTTCGTCGTTCATTAAATATGAATAGACCCACCCCCTTTATTCGTAAACATAATCCAATATCTATGTTGTAAACACGACCCAGAAACTGGAACACAATTTAATTTATTGTGTCAATTCAGAACCACGTCGTATGCTGCTTGAACAGCAAACACAATCAAAGGTAACCAAATGAAACAAGTTAATACCTTGGAAGTTCGCGTCTAGTGTTCATATTGTTTGACCCGAGTGCAGCTCCGAGATTACCTGTCAAACCCAAAGCCCGCCCCGCACATCCATTGAATATTGGATGGCGATACAAATAGAATGCGGCGAGAGATAAAAGCTATTATCGAGTGATGTTCATTTTAACCTACCTTTTGCATACTGAAAATGTTCAACGTTTCACGCAAAAGCAAGGGAAGAAAATATTGTGTTGTATCCTTTCATACCATATAAAATCTTTTTTACCAATATATTACATCGAAGCTCTGTTTGTTTTTGTGTCAAATTTACAGCATATTAATACATGTTTATGTGAGCATGTTAGTATACCCGGTACTTACTTACTTATAAATATAATAAGAATAATACATATTTTTCTTTCCTTTTACTCTGTTTGGTTCGGCTAATATCCGTTTTTATTCGGTACTCTGTTTTGTCCGGCTTATATCCACTTTTGATGGGACTTTCACTGGCTAGTTATGAGGAACAACGTAGCTGATTTTGAAAAAATACTAAGGGATTCTAAGAAATAAAAGCCAGAGTTCTATACCACATCTGTTTGCCTCTTCAGGGACCCTTCTGGGATGTTGTGGGCATATTTATTTCATTATTTTATACTGAAGATTTCTATTAAAAAGATTGCCATAGATAAAGAGCGCAATAACCTAAGAAGAGACGATCAAAAGAAGTGTTGTGAATAATTAATGCTCTTTCTTACCCTTAGGGTGTGATCAGACGGGGTGTCAATGGCTAATGTTCCTAGGGGATCTCGGGCTGCTTTATTTTTATTGCTTTCGGCACTTTGATACATTGGCAATGTTTCCGTTTTTTTACATATATGGAGAATCAGAATGTCTTTATCACGGCTCCTTGTTCACTCTAAAATCCAATGTTTTTCATGAAATATAACTGTGGGGTGAAGGAATGATTATCCACAGACTCACAAGGGAAAAATCTTCCAGCCAGACGGGTGTTGTTAAGTATGCTTCGAGAATTGAGGCTCCAATTAAGTATTATAGTTGTAAACGTGTCAACTGAAATCTGCAGAAATCTCTCAAAGCGCGATTTAGGTTTTAGTCTAGTAGTTGACAAACTTCAACCTCAATACCCGAAGGACCATCAGTAGACCATGGCTGAGACAGGTTTAGACATGTTTCAATTTCGGCGAATTTCGTTGTGTATATTATATAGTGTCGTCGCAATTAATTCAGGCCATCATCCGCGTATGTAATTTGGAATTGTACATGTAAAATACCTCATAATAACCACTATAATAACTTGGATAACAGAACCAAACTTTACTATGATAAAGCATCTCTGGCCGTAACTACGTGTAATGATGATATTTAAATAGGCACTACATCATCTATCTTACTTGTTGACGCTAATAGCTCAAGTGATAAAACAGGAAGTTTGATGAGGTTCTAACATTATACCGCTGAATGAGCCCTTAAAATAATAAACGACTATAAAGAAAAACTTGCTTCATCATGACATTTTAAAAGTTACTTCATACAAGTTTCACAGCACCGAGACGCCTTTGAGGGTTTCATGGAATATTTTAATCTGGAGGTATTTAAAGATTAATTTTAATTAGGCTAGTTAGGGAAAATGTTGCAGAGTTATTTATCTATACATCTATACAGATAAATAAAATTGAAGTGTCTGTTTGTAATTTCAAAATAACAGCTTACCACTGAATGCATATGAAAGTATACACGCTACAGACACTAAATAACCAAGTTTTAAAATTTTTCTCTGCCTGTCTGTTTGTTTGTTCCGGGTAATATCTGAAACGGCTGGACCGATTTTAACGGGACTTTCACTGGCAGGTAGCTGATGTTTCAAGGAGTAACTTAGGCTACTTTTATTTATTAAAAATATCAGGGTTCCGCGATAATAAGGATGAAACTAAATTTACGCGGGTGAAACTGCGGGGCACAGCTAGTTACTAGTAAGTTTTTTTTTGCCAGGTGACCTGGAAAATGGAGAGGGAAGCTTTTGCCTAGCAATGAGAAAGATCAGGCGAATTAGGGATTAGATTAGATTAAATTAGCCTGGTGTGTATCAACTGATTGTATCAGCCATAAAAAAATGTTAAAACAGTGATTAGGCAAAGATTTGCTGCACCATTTTAAAATAGTCAGATGAAGTCATGACATTGACAATTAGCTTTTACCGCCCACGTGTTAAAGCTATTGCTAAAGTTACACTTTTACCTAGTTTAAATAACACTGATAGCATAATTTGCCAATTGATAGCGTAATTTGATGACGCATTTCGCCGCCAAAGCTTAAGTCGTAACAATTGTCATACTACTATATCGTGCAACCTACCATAGCGTTTTTTTTCCAATGTGTTGACTATTAAATGGTTTTAGATCAATTTAAGCTCAATCTGGTTTATGAATATCGATTAAAATTCACTTTAGGCAGATCTCCAAATGTGTCACGTAGTTACTCTATTGTACGTATGTACTTTACTGAAAACTTATAAGATATATTACAGCCGCTTTCGAAATAATTATCTATAGGTTCTATCTAATGTCGTGTCTAAAGTAGAGGATTCTTCGAAACTCGCTCAGAGTAAGTACGTAAAGTTGAGACAGGCTCATTAATTATTACATGAATACACTTACGATTCTCATTACCCCGAGACACTTTCCATTTGGTAAGTGATAGAAGCGTAGTAACGATCTCTCTTATAGTTTACATAACATTCCGTGACTCTACTGTTCACATGTTCATGCAAAGTATACGTACATAGCTGAAGTTATTAACATAATTTGTAAGTAATTGGTGCAGTGTAACCACATAATATAAACGGGTCCGCGTCATACGGCTTAAGTTAAGATCTACATTTAAATGCAGTATTCACATATAAAATTCAAAGAATATATCAACGCCTTGCCTAAACCATTGGTCCTGATCCTGAAGACATGAAATTTGGAGGATGTGTTCTTTGGAAGGTGTAGGTATCCACTATGATGAAAAGGTTTCCCAAATACCACCCGTAACGAGGTGAAAATCGGTAAGAAATTTTGCAAGTGAAATCTTACTGTTATGCAGGCGAAGCTGCAGGCGTGGGCTAGTTCAAATAATAATTGGATAACGAATAATTTGTATTATTTCTATAAATGTTCTTAACATTAAGTATTGGTATATAGGTCATCTCGATTATGTTTGATATCAAAATACAATTTTCTTCGAATACTAACCCGTAGTTCACATGGCGCACAATTACCGAGATAATAATTTGTACGTACAATGCAAATAAATATCAAGCAAACACGGCAAAAACCTTTGCAAAATATTTGTATTAAACAAAGTTAACTGAAGCGTTAGTCCAACCCGCATGGGATCAATTTAATGTAGATTAGGATGAGCCCAAAATTCCCTTGTTATCAAAAATAAGTAAATGGATTCATTAAAGTTTCACATCCAGTATAATTCCTACGGGTTTCAGATTTATTCACTTAAATCTATTACCAAATGCTTTATCTCTTTATGCTACTTGAACAAAAATAATACTTTTAGAAATATACTGAGGTCAACTTTCTTTCTCCGAAAACGAATAATTTCTTTCGTTCCACGTTCGGAGTTCGGACTTTATTTTAGAACGAATAAGAACCGTGGTAGGAAATTTGCAAAATTTCGACCGACACTTCGTATTTCCTTAAAAAGAGTAGGCCCCAGAATTCATTTGATGAAATTTGCCATAGAGCTAGTAGGTCTCATCTATAGAAAACTTAAGCTAGATTGAGTTTGATCCTGAGCCTGAAGAGAGTAGGTAAATATGAATAAATACGCTAAATTTTGAACAATAATCTCGAAATATATTTGTCTGTCGATCAAAACAGAGCTCACGTAACTCCGGAAACGTGCGAGACAGACGGAAAAGTGGGGGGTGAAATGGTGTATGGGGGTGTCAGGGGCGACTCCCAAGGCGACGCTTCCTAGTTACAGGGTGTTATTGGTTCGCGCCAAGAATTCTAACGAAACTGTGATTGTAAAGACTTGGAAAGGCAACTTTATCAAATCGGACCCACTTACAAATCACTTCCACAGACACGGAAAACAATACTCTAGAGAATGGGGACAACGAAAGAACCAAATGAAATCTTGAAACAAAAATTGCCCAAAAACTTCATTAAGGCCCCAATGGATCTGTTAAGGATATTTATCGAATTGTACCAACTTACTGGGATATTTCAGATATTAACGTTATTGAAGGAGCCAAATATAATTTAGAAACAAAACAAGATCTTATACTTGTTTAGATTTTCTAAGAACCTAGCTTTGTTCTCAACGGACTTGATGATTATTTAGTATTTACGTCAACATTCGGCAGACTTATTCCTATTCAAATTCTGTCCGCTAATTAGGAGCTGTTTTGAATACTTGCATATTCATATTGGATCATATTGAATCAAATCACAATGTTACCCTAAATAACGGAATTAAATCGAAACTTTTCCGAATCATCAAACTGGTGTTCAATTTTAGAAGCTAAAAGTTGGGGTAAATAAATGACGTTCAATTGGTGTTCTGAGTCGGAAACACTAAATGAACTAGGGTAGTTTTTTTACCTACATAGAATAAAAAATTAAACACAGAAATTAAATTTGTGTCTGCGGAGTGTTGTCAAGTAAGCTTTTTTTTTTAGTTTCATCCTTAATGTCACGGAACCCTAATATTATTAATAAATAAAAGTAGCCTAAGTTACTCCTTGAAATATCAGCCGGTTCAGCCGTTTCAGAGATTACTCGGAACAAACAGACAGACAGAGAAAAAATTTAAAACTTGTTTTTTTAGTGTCAGTAGCGTGTATACTTTCATATGCATTTAGTGAAAAGCTGTTATTTTGGAATTACAAACAGACACTTCAATTTTATTATCTGAGTTAAGTTTGAGATGAGAAAACATTATTCCTGCAGGTGCACGAAAAAATGCTATGATTTAATGAACAGAGTAAATAATGGTTACACTCTTGTCTTTACCAGTTATCCTCAAACAAACCCCAACTTTCCCGTGTACCCTCCCCTCCCTCGCATCGTTCGCATCACACATGTGAACCATCGATTAAACGAAGGCTTCATAATGGAAATTAAGTATGGAGTACATTACACAAGGTTTTGAATTATGTATTTTCCGGTATTCTTCTGAGATGCTGACATACATTATTCTTGCATCTCAGGGTATTCAGAGACTACTATTAGCTATACGTCGCAAGCACTACCTGGATGCTCCTGGATTTGATCCCCGGATCGGGCAGTCTGGTTACTGGGTTTTTCCACATGTAATATCCCATTAGCAGTTTTGAGTCTGGAATAGTACCCAATTTAATGGCAATAGGCTCAAACATACAGGACTTATACATACTTGGCTAGATGTGGATGTACTATGAGTACGCCGAACCCTTGGGACAACACATAACCATATGCACGTGTTAATTTTATCTTTGGAAATCAATTACTAATAATCTTTACCAGTAAATTACCCATACTCTGTAAGCAAACAATATATACAATAAATCATGTAATCATGAAATCTTCACCCAGTTGTTGAACCGGAGCGGTTTCCTTCCGAAACTCTGTGAAATGGTAGAATGCTCCAGACGTGACAATGATAAATGACTCAGGATCGCAAGGAGGCCGTTCAGATCACGGAAATTAGAAACAAATGTCTACAAGGAGAATTTGCGTAGAACACAGGAAGGAAATGTATTTTTTGTGTTCTGCAAGGAATCTAATTGTTCACAATGGTCATCACGTTTTTTGCACAGATGCTTCTGAGTTTTGGTTTAGGTATTGCTTACTAGATTTTCAACCACGCTTTCATCCACGTATTTAAGTACTTAATATTTTTTTACGTAACCTAAGTATATGTCCACCCTTGGGGTTAAAACTAGCTCAGCAAAAACAGTTGAGCTGTTTAGTCGTGAAAAGTGTAATGTACACAATCACTCACTAGATGGCGCTACACGTCAGTAAGAACGCACAATGATTACGTTTTCTAAAATTTGTAAATTCTCTCCTCATCTGGCAGCACTAATTAATTGTAATACATATTCCTTCCTACTACTTAATAAATAATTAATATGGCTTTTGTGCCCCTGATGCTTCACTTATGTTATCATCTGTTTCGGAAATTAGTCTCCCGAAAACAAACGGCAAGAATCAAAATACTCGAGCTATCCTAGAAGAGTCCGAAGGATCCCGAAGGGGTAAGCAGAGGTGTTGTAACAACACAACCCACATTTCACCGAAGATTATTAAATGCCAACGTACGAGTTGGTGAGTCCGTCGCCGTCTCAGGCACTAAGCATACGTTTTTGTTTACTTTGGATTACTTCTCACACATAATGCTAGTTTCATTATAATGTTTCCTTGAGCTTAAAGCTCGTTAGTGAAGGCCGCTGGTTTCTGAACTTGCGTTGCTTTCGTAGCGGCGAATACTTAAACCCCACGGCCACCACGGCACATCAGGGCCCCAACCATGAGCTCTTATTGCAATGTTAATTCAGTTGTGCGACAGTTACAGATGTATGCACGTCACGTCACATACATCTGTCTCATAAATGAGTGAAACTATCATGGCAATAAGAGCTCATGGTAAGGCCCCCAGAACTTACTATTATTTATTCTTTACTAGACTGAGTAGTGATTCAATAAATTTCTTCTCTTTTTCAAAGAATTGAACTAACCGAATTAAAAGAGCAACAAATGTTGGAGTGATCGTATGTGGGAGCCATGTTGGCTTAATAATGCTAATAGACAATTTCATTAGGTATATGCGTTGTGGGTGTATTATCCAAATGACGTAGTGTTTCCGACTGACGTAGGCTATTCCTATCAGTAACTTGTGTATCGTATGACGATCTTACTTCAAGATTGGAATATACAGAACTAAGTATTTGCCTATACTAATATTACAAAGAGGAAAGATTTGTTTATGTTTATGTTTTTAACGAATAAGCTCCGAAACAACTGGAGCGATTTTAAAAATTCTTTCACTAATATCTTACTACATTAACGTTCAGTAACATAGGCTATATTGTTAATCAAAGCTAATTAGGGATCCGTAATTACACAAAGCCGCGCGCGATAGCTAGCATGATATAAATATAGACGTATAAAGATACTCATAGAAATGAATAGCATTAGGGTTTCCAATTTTTTTACTATGAACGATATGATTTAATAAACCTTTAAAACATATTTTTGAAACTTCTTGTTATGCCTCTCCAATCATTGAATGTAGGTAATCCGCTTTGACAAGCAATTTTTAACTGGTGTATAAAAGTACCCTTGTAAGTATTGCTAAATATTACTCTGCATTCTAAATAAACATTGGTTTCATAGAAATAGGAATTCAATAGGTTAATAACAAATAATATGATGCAAGCCAGGATATTAATAATGATTTCCTTCTAATACAATGAAATCAAGGGAATCACCAGTTATAACAAACATTATCTATGTACATAAATCTGGATCAGAACTAATCCATCCGCTATCTCAAACGCATCCCACGTTCGCGCAGAACGGTGTCCCGGTACATAATGATCCGCTATACCGCTACTTACGTGATTACGTCATATCCGAGGTGCGCACGCGCCTCACATGAACCGTGTAACATTGACAGTTGATGACAGAACTGACGGACGGACTGATCGGTTTAAAAAACAGTTTGTTTACATACAAAGGATGTAAACGTGCTCAGACTATGGGGCGTTTAATTTATCACATTTCCTAGTGTCGAACAAGAATACGGAGGCGTGAAAGACAACGGGTTGACGGTAACATAATAGTTAGAAAGTTTGTTTACTTTGGCTACTACATCATCTGTTATGACAATGGTTACTGCAATGGCTGCTGAATAAATTTAATTTGGGTTAGATGGTATTGCAACGTTTGAATAATCACTTTCTTGAAATTCCGTTTTAACACTTACTTAATAAACCGACATGAAAGCAAAGGATCAACATTTGATCACAAATCATTCACACTGTGTTCTGTGGCTCATCCATCAACTCTTGTTGCATGATCTCCACTTGAAGACTTAATAGTTTATTACGCCGTTACTGACTTAATGACAGATCTATTTTCATGTAAAATAAATAAACATCAGAAATCCAGAGCAGTGATTACTTTAAATTGCATTACAACACAGCTTTATTTCTTAATAAGTGTGAATGATGAGGCGCGAAATGCGAGAATGAGGTTCCGAAACGAGAAGCGTGTCTAGAGATGCTAAGTAAGCAAATAAATGTTTCAACTTGTTCATCATTCAAGCCACGGCACTTACAAAGTAGCTTAACTTCAATTTCTACGTGAGAAATAAAAGTTCGACCTAAATTATTTTCGCGCATGAAATTGAGATCTAATCCAAGAGTATCGTCTTCAGACCAATAATATGTACAAAAATGAAGAATTGAGAATATTTTTTATGTCGACATTATTTCAAAATCTAGCAAATGTTAGGTGAGGATACCTATCAAGCCGCCGTCAGCGCCATGTCATAACAATATAATAAAGTCGAGAACCGAACCCCGCCCACGACAGACGCGGACAAGTAAATAGAATTACTTCACGATGCCGTGAACCACTTGATAAGACGACGCTATCTGATAACGCAATGATGAATGGAGTAGGTCCATTGTGAGTGGTAAAAAAAAAATATTTTACTGACGTACCTACGATATCTTGTGGGTCAACTTTTGTCAGATGTTCTTTTCAGTCGGGTATTCATTGCAGATACTGAAGAGGAAAATCTTATAGCTAAAACAAAGACACCTACTGAAATGAGTATACAAGCGCTGAACATGATAATATGGAACGGAAAAATAATGTAGTGTGGTGGTAGATTCTGACTTCCAAGATATATACATTTTTTTTTAACTCTTCGTAAACCATAGAACCAAATGTTATTTAATCTGTGGCACAACTTAATCATCAAGGAGAATCACGACCTGAGGCTAGCAAATTGTTCAGGTCAAAGTGGAATGCGTGCCCGAAACGGAGCGCGCGCGTAGCTGGGCACTTTCAATTGGATGATTGCCACCGGGGTCATTCTAATTGGACGTTAATACGCATAAACAACGATATGATCATATTTCGACGTTTTGAGTGATGTGGGAGCGCATAGAAAATCGTTACAGAATTTATTATTAGCTAGATACACCGTATTACCTAAAAGACTTACAAATTACATGAACAAATAAAGCAAATTTGAATGGTAATGCAAAAAATCATAAGCGCGAAAAATACTGCGCAATATTTAGCAATTGCGCTGCCTCAAATGAAGGCTAGGACGAGGCTAGAGTTAATAGCTACAAATGCGTTCATTAGCTACAAAAGTACGCCACGTGGGGGAGGATAACCGATATAAGCCAGTGTCTCCATTAGTATTACATAAGAGTCATGAAGCATCGTAGAATAGCTCGGATGTCCAAACAAAAAACAGGCTTATTGAATTATGTAAGTACTGTAAGTATTCATAGAATTCAGACGGCTTTAAGGAACGCTTCTACGAACATAATAACCTATTTTTGGATGGAAAATAAATACAATTCCCCTCATTACAAAACAAAGTCTAAGATAGTCCTTGGTTTATTAGTACCTCTTTCTGTGATACAGATTCAAAAAGGAATAGTTTAATTCTAGTCTTAGTTTAAACCATGTTTTGTAATAAAGGGGTGTCTTTTCATGAAAATGTACTTCCCCTGTCTATATTCAAACACAAAACATTGCGATAAACGTTATTGTTAAAGATAACGTTAATAATTAAAAACAATGAGAACTAAACGATTGTCTCGATATCCCTGTGATACAAATGATAGCAAAAGGAAAACCCCTTTCAGAGATAAAAGTCCGACTTCAAAGGTACAATTACGAGCAAAAAGGCAAAGAGCATTGCATTGAAATTTGTAACTGGCGATTTTACTTCAAGATCGTCTTCACATTTTACCTTGGCTTTCAATATGCTCTTTTTCAAGCTACGTTAGTCAGCCATTGCTATAAAGTATGCAATTACGAGACTTTCTACTTTCGTTAATGATTTAAACTGAGATCTATTTGAATAATGACTAGTGACGTCATTTACTTCTCAACAATACTGCAGTTGGTGAATTGAAATCATAAAAAGCATTTGGTGATTTAATGATAAATGACGCAGAAAACAAATATGACAATGATTACGTAAACATAGTGGAAACTGTAATTATGAAACCTGCATCATGTGTAACCGGACGCATCCAATAAACTTCTTATTCGCAGTTTTAATGCGTATGGCGGAATGTGGTGTAATTCATGTATATAATTTAATATAAACTTTTGCTTATCCTTACATACATATGCGCAGGAAGAGTCTCCATGGTATTGCTAGCTAGTTTGTCAAATACTACTATCACATACACTTTCTTTTGTATCATATCATGGCCATGACATTGCCTATCATCCTGTTGCAAACCATTTCAAGAGACATGAAATCTAGTAAGGCATTAAACTTGAATTCACTACTAGGGTAACTGGAACGCAATCGGTAATTCATTCTCCGTTAAAGTACATGCACTTGGAATATTAACAGCAGCAAAAATACGATATGCTGCTTATTCGAAGAATGGAATATAATATTTTGCTAGTTCATGCTTGAGTACTCTGCGAATGTCACTTGAAATTTAATTGGAGATATTTTTATCGCAGAAATAAAATTCTTCTCTGCCAAATGTATTGATATAACGTTTTGTGCGGGTATTGAAAAGGTTGTATGACACCTATTGCGTCAACACGGAAGCCTATAAAGCTTTTATAGATCAGGAGCTTGCGAATTGTAAGAGGTTTAGGTGAAGTAACGATCATGTTTATAGGTGGGTTTGGGTGAGCACTCTTCAAGAAGGTTAGTAAATACTAGGCTCGCATAACCAGGATGTTCCCCTAATATATACATTGGGGAATCGATGTGAAACATAAAATAGGGCAGCGAAACAAGTGGTCAGGATTTGAGTGAAAAATCCAAACCAGCATTTCATCTTATGATTTTTATAATTAAGTAATATACATTATATTCTATATAGTAGTATAGTATACATTATCGTTCTCTTTATATCATACATTGTTTAACCCATCACTACATTATAACCAAATCCCTTTTAAAACACAGAATCGAGAAATAATGTTGAGTGCAATTGGTCTGCAATCTTCTGCAAGATACCCAACAAACCATGTAGCCAAAACAAATGCATCAATAGAAAGAACCGATACACTCAAAATGGATGTCTTATTGTGAACAAATCAAACAAATAAATCAGAGGTAACGATAAAAGATGACACATACAGTGATATTACACATCCTCACATACATTATGAAACGAAATCCGTGTAACGTGTTTACAAACAACGTTTGACGCACGATTTAACTTTGTGAATGTTCAAAGGCGACCAAGTGTATCTCTGAAAAAGGATAAATGGTTAACCCGGAGCCAGCCCGCTTTTGTAATTTCATAATTGTTTACGAAATCCATTCAGTCCTCTTAAGTAATTGGAATAACAAAGATCATACATTAATGGACTGTTGATGAACAAACAATTAATAATGAAGTGCTTCAAATCTTCAAAAGCCTATTAAAAAAGAACACTTATCCTGTCAATCGTGCAGGAAAAGTTAATCGGGAGAATGGAATTGAATAATACCCACCTGGCATCGAAATATCGAATCGAGGCAATATATAGACTTAGGTATCCCACGACTCAGAACATAAGCTGCTTGTGATATTAACGCCCAGTAAAATTTGAATCGAGTAGGTGGCAGAAAATTCATTTAGGCGAGGGAAATATCACACGAAAATTGTTTCCATTTCGTTACAATATTAGGTGTCTCAAAGCGTGTTTAGTAAAAAGGTAATACGCTTTTTACTTCGATTGGTTGGGATGTTTTAGTCTCGCTTTTCGTAAATATTTATGTAACAGGCTTGTACGAAGAATCACTGGCATTTAGAACAATGATTATATAGCTAACAACAGACGTTTCGATGCTAAACTGCAAATAACATCGTTTCGCTTAGCTGAGGAAGTGTTAACAAACATTCGGAACTCATAAATCGTCCCTCGACAGTGCCATAACTGGCGCCCGACGAGGGCCCTCCGGCGCGCCCAAAGCAATTTTCCATTACGTTCCACCAGGCGATTGTGGAACCCTAAACTTCATTACATTAAAGATCAACCTCCTTTGTTCCAGTTCCGATTCCTGTGATTACAATCACGCTTTAATGGGAAATGAACTCTGCGGGCAAGAGGGTAAGATTCAATTTAGCCTGTGAACCAGTTAGGCTTAAAGGGTCTATGCCTAAGTACGAGCCGGAGGGAGAGCAGGCATGAAAAACTTCACATAACAGAGGGTAACATAAGTCGTCGGGGCGACGGTCTAGAGTCTAGGACCAGAGCTTTTGTTAGGCTTGAACAAACATCGTTAATGTTATTTAGTACTTCCAGCTCGATAGCGACGCATGAACGCAAACAAAGCGAACTATATGATTCTACTACCCTGAATGGAACGAAGTTTGTTAGAATAAAAACCTTATTTATCACACGTTTTCATTGGTGTTTTGCATGAAGACGCATGATTTTGTTTATCAGCATAACGTTAACAGTCGAATGAACAAAATTGTCCATGTCCATAAGGAACTCTCTGGGTAACCCTTTCATAATATTCCACGCTTATTGAATAAGAATGAGTCATATCAATACCCAACTATCAACTGAACCCGTTAGATAGCAAACCAACCTTTATATACAAAAATCCACTCCCTCGGGCGACAGACAACCCCAACAACCGGGGGCACATTCAAGGCCCCCCGTCTGCGAGGCAATTTGTCAAATGCCCGGACCTACCCTCACATCCCCTCGTATAAAAATCATTTGAATAATCGAAACGATGACGAAGGTCTCGATATTGGCAATATCGTACAGGTGCAGCAGTAATTGAGGAAATGGAAGAGTATTAATGATGACAGGTCACGTTCCAACAACTTATTGTAATTCCGGTCTTGCGGACTTTTTATTAAGCCCAAAGTACAAGACGAACATGTCATTTGCTCTGTGGCAAACGCAACAAAGGTATTCTTAAAGACCTCAACCAGAACTGCAACTTTTTTCAAATCGATATTTAATTAGTTAAAGTGCTGAACATGTTGAATTTCCTCTAATTCTTTAGATCTTGCTTCAGGTACTAATGGATGTATCGTCCAAGCCACTACTTACTGGTAGGAAAATATACCTAAACTAGCTGTAAACCGCGGTTTCACCCGCGTAAATTTATTTATTTAGTTTCTTTATTATTGTCGCGGAACCCTAATATTTTAAATAAATGAAAGTAAGCCTAAGTTACTCCTTGAAACATCAGCTACCTGCCAGTGAAAGTCCCGTTACAATTGGTCCAGCCGTTTCGGAGATTACCCGGAACAAACAGACAGACAGACAGAGAAAATTTTTAAAACTTGGTTTTTTTGTGTCAATATCGTGTATACTTTCATATGTATTTAGTGAAAAGCTGTAATTTTGGAATTACAAACAGACACTTCAATTTTATTTATCTGTATGTATGTATGAAAGAGAACACAACGTGGAACGTGGTAAAGTCCCGAATTATTTAAACAGAATAGCGTGCTACTAGTTTTCAAGGTAATAAATTGTCTGGCTGTTAAAATCGATTGGAAATTGGGTCTAGTTGGCAATAATCGCTCACGAAATTAGGAAGACATGACTTGGCTGCTCGAAATTGAAACCGATAATAGACGAAAAGCCAATTACTTTGTGGTTTAAAAAGCTTCTATCCGAAAATTATGCCCTCAATAAACTTCTTAGCAGTCTTTTGTCTGAAAAAAGCCTCTAAATTCTTATTATAAATCCCCTCCAGGATTGGCCACGGAATCTACTAAAGATAATTCAAACAATACGCAATTACTATCAATTGATCGAATTGTTTAGAAGAAAAGAAAGCATTACAGAACGAAAAACATTTTTCGCATAATGAGATTCATGTGATTCTAATAAAATTACCAAAGTTCTGAAAAGTAAATAAGTTATGTAAAAACTATGAGCATTTGAGTTAACAGCTCAATTTCAAATAGCAATAGGGTGCCAAAGTCGTCAATATAAAGGCACACACAATAGCTATTTAGTCTCGGCTTGCAATATTCCTAGCGTTAGGTACAATAGTTTTAATATGTATTCATGAACCGACTATTTCCACACTGGTTTATAGGTCATTAATTTTTCATAGTTAATGATTATTAGTTTCTTGACTCTGCAATTCTCAAACAGACTCTCCTCGGTATGTTCAGTGATTGGAAGAACCTTTTCAGATAATGGACGTGGCTACAACACTCTTCAAACGCAATTTTGACTGTTCTTTTGGATAAACACTCTATCATTGTACATTACAGTTATTTTTCGGAAAATGTTAGGAAGTCACATATTGACTTTCTTTTTATATACCACTAAACTTGCAATTAAACATACGGCCCACCTGATCATAAGTGGTTACACCAGCCTATGGAAGCTTGCAATGCCAGGGGCATCACGTGCGCGTTGGCGACCCTGACATAATTAAAAGGGTGCATTAGCTGTTCAAGCTTACCGCAGTTTACGGTTCAGGAATAATTATATTTATACACACCAGTATAATGACTATAAAACATCTATAAAAGACTATAAATAATCGAGTCTGTTAGCCGACCACCCTCGGAGTATATCAGTGACTAATGACGGGGGTAAAATGTAGTAAATATAAACAATGGAGATATTAAAGCAACTTGAACCCTACGGGTGAGCTGACAAATATGGTTTTACGTTATTAAGCTTGGCTATGAGTTACAGGACAAGTACTTATTTGCTGTTAAAGATAAGATTGTAACTCTAGAATTTGTTATTGTATCTGGACTCGAATATAGATATTAATTTTATTAAAGCAGGCAAATTCCAGCACCAAATAAAGCCGGAGTTCGATAAATTTAATTTATCGAATCGATTTATTTATTGCGAATATGGTTAGATAGATACATAGATGGTAGGTAATATTTTTCGGCTACATTCAGTCATTGAGCATATTAAATTTACATCAAAATGTGTCATCTTGAAGACGTATTGCCATTAATCAGGTACTAATCCAGACTACAGGCTGCTACTGGATAATTAAAGATTGAATAACCCAATAACACTTTACTCGACCCGGGAATCGATCAGGACCTGTGTTACCCAGTAGCGAATGCGACTATTACGCTGATGAAGTAGTCCTGATGATAACAAATCTTATCATATCAATTCTAATGTCAAGACAGCCTTTATCATATCTTTTCTTTATTGGCATTGATATTGCCCGCTCTTGAGCTACTTTCATAACTTTGTTTCTGATAAGCCATTCGTCAATTGATACAATACATAATGCTCGCAAATATTTATGATGTTCAAATTTCAAACATGGCTTTGAATAGTGTTGGAAGAGCTCTACCCCATGCCATCCCTCACTTCCATAACATAGTTGTTGATGTAGATAATGTTAATTATATCAACATGTACATTCACACAATGCACAGTCACCGCGCAGATGCTAGGTTCTCATGGCCAACCAAATTGTCTGCACACAATGTAATTTCAAAGCTTATTTTGGCTGTATACGGTTCAAATTCTAGAGTAAATTTCACGCTTTGTTACCCAAATAAGTGAGCAAGTAATCAGTAATGATAATCTTAATATACATGTCCGAAATGGTAACACAGTTGTAAGAGATTACGGGATCGTCAACGGTAAAGAAAAACATGGTTTCATTCATTTGGGAGCGTGCGTGCTTAGTATTTTATAGACATTCACACTGAATACGGTTGAAAATTTACTTCGCAACAAGACGCATAAGTTAGTAAGTAGTGCGTGCGTATAATATAAAATTACATATAGTACACCCACAATTCGCCAGTTGTGTTTATGGCCCATGTAATAGGGGGCGAACCTATTGTCATTAACCGGGCACTTGTCCAGACTCTGGGCTGCTACTGGGAAATTACAGTTGGAATAACCCGATAACACTGCCCGACTCGGGATGTACTAGAACCAAGAGACAGTCAAGTTCAAGTGGTCAACGACTTTTGTCCTTAGTATACTGTACCGGTAACTGATAATCAAAGCAAATACGTCAACGTTCTCTTCTTATTCAGCAACTATCTGTGCCCTGCGGTTGTCTCGTAAAGATTTAATTTTATGGGTAAACTTATTTATTTTTTTCAAATAAATGAAGCTTTAAGTACTCCTTGTAACATCAGCTATCTGACAGTGAACGTTCCTTTAAAATCGGTCCAGCCGTTTCAGAGATTAGCCGAAACAAACGAATAGATATCACAAAAAATATATGTTATGTAATTCTATAGTGAAAAATGTTAATGTGGAACAACAGACGCTTTTATTTGATTTATCTGTATAAAGATATATTATGACCCATACAACAACGATTAACTCAGTTAAATCACTATTTGTCTCCGTTGATGCGTCCAAATCAGTGTATACCACTGTCTCCCCTTTAACAATTAGTCGAAGTCACAAAGGGGCTGTAATACCAGTCGGTAATAACGTTTTCTGAAGAACATCTTGTAGTTAATATTTCACGTTTATGTATAAAGGGTAATAAACAATTACAACTTCAAAGACAATTTAGCATATGGAATATTCAACATTTAAACAAAATAATTAGAGCTGATATTCGAACAAGAGAAACGATAGATGGGTTGTATGAAAGATATGGCTAGAATAGGAATGAGATAAGACGGCTCATAGAGAGAATGGAAGAAAAAAACATTGCGCTGTCCAGAAGTAACATGGGAAGAACGCAGAAGTAACGCAGAAAACATTCATAATCAGAAATGAAAGCGTCTCATGCCACTTTAAAGAAATAAAGATTTGTTTATTCGTATCATCAACCTAAAGAAATCTCCAAAACTCAGTAAATTATGTGGGCAGATTACATAGCAGAATTCATTATTTACATAATGTAATGGGTAACCTTTAGAAAATTACGTAAATAACCGGCAACATTTATAATGAAGGGAGAAATTTGCCCCACGCCGTGTAACCAACCTACACAGTACCGAGTACCGACCGACCAAGGACACAGGAGTCATGTTTGATTCTTATATCCCTGGAGCAAAGTTAAAGGGCGGGTCTTAAGATATGTAAGACAGGGGTATCAGAATCTATAAAGGAGCTTAGATAAACGTGACCTTACATTGATTTGAATAAATTAATAGTCGTATTGAGGGAGATAGTAGGCTGAGAAGTCTGACAACTTACGAAAACCGAAAAAATGTGAGTCAGACTCGCGCACGTATATTTCCGTACCATTAGCTATAAAAACGACAACAGACAGACAGACAGCGGAGTCTTAGTAATACGGTACAGAACCCTAAAAACATAACTACAAACAAACCTCAATAACGACATTCAAGTACCAATCAAGATAGTTTAGAAATTCAACCTTTCGAGACGCAAGAAAATTGTATCAAACATTTGACGTGTTTCATGGAAGAACCCCAATGAGAATTGGCATAATTTATAGATAGACAGGATACAATATTTGTTAGTCAAAATGAAATAACCGAATCCGTTTACATAATACCGCCGTGGGAGACAACGTGAAATAACTGTTCTATATTATTATACAGAACTGAACGTTGTCGACGAAATTATTCTTGAAACTATGATCTATACACTTCGCTAAAATTCAAACTTAATAACCTCTAGAAAGTCAGAATACTATAGGTATAATACATAAAGTTCCCCGGTAGTAATAATTTGCTTAACGCTCATTAGCGCTTTCCCTTGGCCAAGACTAAAAATCTGTGTCCCGATCGGTGTTACACCTACTTAATTTAAATTAAAGTCCAAAAAACATTCTAGCATAAGGCACTCGAAGGACCAATATCTAGATTAAATAGGCATGAATTGGTGTAGTTGGAATTCCAAATAAACGGCAAAGTTCCACAAGTTATACATAACGTTGAAGCAAAAGTCAAAAGCAAGAATAATTATACGAAGAATGTTCAGTTAATTTTCTTCTTGAAATATTCAGTTTATGTGAAATTCTTATCAAACTGTGTAAGTATAAATTCACAAAGGGCTCCCAAAATGGCCCTTCGCTGAACGCTGCGGAGATTAGAGGCTAGTTGCTTGGATTTTAATTAATAGCTGTTTCCTCTTGTAATTCAAATAAGGCAACTCAAACACCTGTTAGAATTTCAGTTTGTAATTAGAAAGCAATTACAGTTGAGCAAATAATTTTTGAGCTGAAACATCTTACTTGTTTAAGTGAAGTTAATTTGTACTTTGCCCTGTAAGACGTACGTGAGAAATTTTAACTTAGCAATAAATAACTCTGGGTAAAATATCAATAGCAAATGTTCAAGTTGCAGAAACAACTTACTGACATAGGGTTGCCAGTCGTCTAGATAAAGTCGGACATAGTTGGGCATTTTGGTTGTGTGTCCGGCTAAAATGATCGGCATCCTTTGTTACGCTTTTCGCAAACTAGCAAGCACCGAACGTGGTTGAGATGACTTTGACGGATTAGTAATAAAGTTCTTGAACTGATTTGGCATTCGATGTTATTTATATTTCATTAGAACTGAGGCAAAATCCTCAATAAAGTAGGCCGCTTGCCCTAATGTCCGGCCAAACTGGCTGGTCTGTCCGGCCATTAGGTATGGCCAAGTGCGAGTTTTCTTGAAATGGCCGTCACAAGTCATCGCGTTGAAGTAAACGCAGATTTGTATGGGATCAAAATAGTCCGTGGGTATGGGTGAGTTGTGACGGTGACAGTGAAAAGCTCGCACTAGGCCTTCTGGCAACCCTATTCTGACGCAGTCTTGAGCTGGTATATCTCCGTAGCGTGCCTAGATGAAATGATTGATCACGCTTTCTACGACTGCTCGTGTTGAATAAAATTTGATGTTTGGAGTAGGTACTCACCGATGATACTGCATTTCCTGCAACCAAAACATACAATGCATATTATGAAAAGTAAAGTAATTTCAGGTGCCGTCACAAGGTTTGAACGCTAAACGAAAAAGTGATGAAAACTGAACATGTCTTTGTTCACGCTCTGTCCATTCAAGACCAAACAAAATATTACTGCGAATTCAGGGTCAGCGCTCAAAACTTGTGACTATATGCACGCACATAATTTTAGTAATAAATAAGCTACAAATAAAGTTGTCATCTACAGTCTAATTTACTTGTAGTATCGTAGAGAACAAAAGTATAAACTGACAGTATGATTAGAACAGTTACAATAAATAAATCAATAAAATGTAGCCTACAAACTACTTGTGTGCAAACGCATACAGACATAATTTGTTTTCGAAACCCATAAAAAAACAGATCACGCAATAATGCGTGTAACACGTGGGTCAAACCCCTTGTTTGATTCCCCTAATGAATGTAATTTTGGACTCTATGTACTTGAGCACAAGGGTGAAGTAGCAAGTGCCGTAACGCCCCTTCATCTATAAATTCTGCAAGCACTGCACTCCAGGGTGCAGCCGATCGATAGAGGTGCGATGTTGGATTTTTGTAATTTGGAATCGTAATACGAAATTTGCCTCCGCGGTCGCGTTAATTAAAAAATATAAGAATAGAAATAACAGATTCGAACCAGATATTTTTGAAAGACATGGTCATTTGACTGTACTGAATAATAATGGAGTAATTGAGAATGCTAATGACGCTATTAACTCAAATAACGTCCTCACAAGATATAATGCTAGAAATGGTTAAATAAATGGTACTTTAACTTGTTATGTTTGTTTCCAGTACTTAGAAACATAGAGAGCACAGAACATTGAAATAATTTATACGCTACCAACAATTTATGAAAACAAACTGAAAGCTAACAATTACAATTTGATGTTTAAATAAATGTCTCAATTAATTTCTACATATTACTTGTGCTAAACTAATTATGCGAAGAGAAAATTCAAATTCAATTTGAGAATCCCAAAACTCATACCATAAAAACAAACATAACACTGCCTTTCGGAGTCAAATTAAAACGAACGCGTAAGTGAAAATGAAAAAGGTTTTGGACACGAAGCAAGCCGAACGTTACCATAACAAACCCATTAAATAACCTGACACAACGTTACCTAAGCTCTGGCCAGCCTTTTCCACAATGAACTTGTATCGATTTCCAGTAAAGAGGGCAACGACTAACGCCAACATTTTTTGACATTCTGAAGGAAAAACCCGTCGGACATTTCAAGCACATGTCAACGTTAGGAGCGATAAAGAAATCGTCAATAAATACGCTGTCACCGTGCCTCGTAAATACAGCCATAAAATACTGGTTACATATGCAGTGTGCTTTAAACATGTGAGCTAGATTGGGGATAGTGTACCACTTTGTACGAGGCACATTGAATTTCGTTGAGGCTGATAGATTCTGAGTTGACGTTAGTGCAGTATTGGTCAGGCTAATGATTGGCTTTGCTGTATCCCAGGTGCAACCACACAATCGAACTGGGAGATTAAGCAACCTTAATCGAAATACTACAAATTCGTGTTCCCTTTATTTAACGAGAAACTCGGCTCAATTTGGGCGCACTATGGTAAATGAACTTAGAATTTAGGGTTCTTTGCCTGAATAAGCATACTTATTTAAATATTTCTAAAACAGCAATATCATCAAATTCATAACTTGCTCATATGTGTTCGTATCGAGTCTTTATTTTGTCAATAATATAGACCTACCTTTCTCTAAATGTATGAATAGTGAAATTAAATCGTCTTGTACAATATGGGGTACTTAATTCAGCATTGTCTCATTTTACAACTCTTTAAACGGTTACTTTGTTTCAAGTTGTTAAAATAAAACTAAAACTGAACCGAGGAGAAAGTGGAAACAAAAGTTTCACGGGTAATTTAAGACGGTTTAGGGGGTGTTTTATGCTGCATTTATTCGTACTTGTGTGCAATTGGTTACGAGACAATCTGAAACGTTTGCGTAAAAAACTATGACTGCTTAAATGACATTAGCCAGAATTCTTCGATGTCAAATGCCATATTTCACTAAAAACAGACAGACAGTTTCCAATTCAAACAATAATAAGAGGAGACAGAATAACAAATCTGAAAAATATGGAATTCAGCAAGATGTGGAGATACAGCCGAGTTCAAAGCTTAATATATAATGTATGTAAATCCAAGGCTCGCCGCACTTGTCACTGGTGCAGCGTACATTTGGTTTCATATCTCTGAGTGGTTAAAAACATTTTTATGTAAACGTTTTCAGATTTTCAAGCTGAAATTCTATAAATTTCATCATTAAAATATTTGATCTCGAGACTTAAATACAGACAATGTAACATCTTACAACATCTACATACTTGGGTATCTCCAATAAATTCCAGTGACATCTTTGTTCAAGTGGCTAAGGCACAATGTCTGAATATTATTATAGGTTTGAATCCCTTGATGTAATCAATTTCAATAATCCACAAAGCATTATCTGAATGGTTGCCGAGAGTACTGAATGACATAATTGTGTCGCACGTGATTTCGAGCAGCTGGCATGTGGATTATTACTGGTTCCTGAGGATTATTAATTCAGTAATTCTGTGTCTGTGAAGATAGGCAATGGTAGCTTGAGGACACTTCATATATAAAAGTTAAATTGTATAGTTTGAACTGAAAGAGCTTCGACGTGACTCGACGAGACAAAGAAAGTTTTCTTAAACGGGGCTAACATGGAATAATTTAAAGTCTTCGGCTTTGTTCCTCGTCGTTTAGAAATACTTTATTTCAAAGCAGTGATCTATAATAATATTTAATTCAATTAACTTTACGAGAGTCATCTATGACCCCCGTTCCCAAAGTCCAGCCACTTCCGTATTAACAGACACTGATTTATTGAATACCTTTCACTATTCACTGGGCGGCACTAATCCAAATCATCCCGACAATCCAGCTGAACAAAGATCCCTGAGTTAAATACGTGATTCACTTTTATTTATTTTATTATTGCAGGCAACATTATTTCTTGAATTTCTTGAACCAAAGTACAGATTGCAAGTCTTCTGAGAGCCTTAATTTTTGGCTAATTACATAAGCTTTATTGACGTCAAATCCTGTTCTGATCTGTTGATAAGTGAAATGATGTCATTGCGATACAAAGTCCGTCGCTGCCAACATTTGCTTAGTAAAGTTTGACAAAATTCTACGAAGTATTAAGAATCCATTTGTCAGCGAAGCTTTTCGACAGTGGTGAATTTTCTTTGTTAACTGATGGTTTGATTTGAGTATCAATGAAAATAAAAGAAGCACCTAAATGGATGGAAACACGAAAAAGGATGCATATTTATGAGAGCTTCCGAGTATCAGGAAAACAAAAGGTATCAAAAGACCCAAAATTTGATAGGAATATTAATGGCTGAGCTTACCCATTTATTTAGAATATAAATTAAATAATATTGTAGGTAAATACACAGGAAATACTTCTAATCAGAAATAGTATACTTAGGATAGCGGGATTTAGATATCAATATATTAATCAAAAATTCCATTCAATTTACGACGGTTATACAATAGACGAGGATTATCTATTTTATAATTTTGATCGTAAATGTTTTCCTTTGTCGTCAGTGAATATTGTTCACCTATTTTGAATAGGTATTCGGTACATAAACCCTTTGCGAAGAGACACTTTCGCTTTTCAAGCATAGCCTTATGCATTTTAATATCAATTGCTACACTTTCTACTGGCATGCAAATGTCACTGGTTTCCATTGTGTTGGGCCTCTACTGAGTTAGTTATTAATTGCGTTTAAACAGTCAACAGATACCGAGCAAACATTTCACTTTATCTCGACTTCTGATCTAATCTTCGTTATTTTGATCCTATCTTTCTATCCTTCTTTATCATATTCGATTCTTTTAATCATCTCGTACAACAGTAACATTTGATGATGCTTCAAAAGATTCACATTAATCACTTATTAACAAAGTAAAACTTAGGTTTTCATACAGTTCAGGCCTGGTGTTATCATTCATAGATTGGGAAGTTTCTTTAGGTTCTCCCACTTCGTTGAATTCACACACTTCTGTTTTAACTGCACTTGCATTCGTAAACAAATCAGTATTGAACATTGAGAGGCAATCACGACACATCGAGTGCAGTGGCCGAGCGACCGTGACTCATCTATCAAGAGCATGGATGCGCGTGCGCCGAGGTTACCGAATTAGAATACGATAACACCAAGCTTGCTTGTGTTTATTTTCGGAAACAAGTTTTTTACTTGTGTTTACAGTCTTTACTCAAAGTGGAATGAAGTTGGGAGCTTTCGTAAGAATGTTTAAGAGGAGAACGTTAAAGTACCGTAACGAAATTGGCTACATTTTTTTTATTAGACAACATTTAATAGATGCAGTTGCCGTCACGAGTGATGAGCGCTGACTATGAATGTACAGTATATTATGAGTCTGTATCTATATACTCACTACTGACACTTAATATGAATGATAGTATCTGAATTCTAAAAGGACTCTTTATGTTTTTTCCATTTACGGCCTAATCTTTTTCTTGTCTTTTTTCTATAACAGCGAGACACCAAGTTAAAATAAACTCTTATACATATTCAGCACGCAACGTACTGGAACATTAATAACATTTCAGATCTTAAGTAATCACTTAGGTATTCGGACTCAGGCTCCAGAACGAATGGACTGATTTCACGATACATTAAACTGATTCCTCGGATTCGAGGATTTAGGACGCATTTCATTCAATTCAACCACGAGCTAGTTGGACTTTGGTACAAAACAAACCATGTTTAAATTCTTCGACTGATCAATCACACTCCGACTCATTAGCTCACACAAACTCAACCCAACAACAAAACATTCATGATCAAATCTTGAAGGTAGGTGATCTGATCAAACGGGTTTGAAGCGCGTTATAATACATTGATCGATTTCCTTCGAAAAATATTTTCTCTTCAACAATATAAACGGTGCCAACGAGATTATCCCATACGAGACAAATCCAGAATCTCGGTCGGTGGGAGCGACTACTCTAAATATGGATGTACCAACGCGATGATCGTTTTCGACCTTTTTGCGCGCACGCGAATGGGGGAAATTCATCATACGAAGGTATTGCATGGCCAGTCGTTAGTCAAACGTGAGTCACGTCCCGTTTATAGCATTGATTAAACTTGTTTTGGAGAAAACAATTTAAAACCGTTTTTGGCCGTTTGATAATGTGGTGAAATCATTGGTATAGGTGCTCTAACGAATTATAAGCGCTGACATTGAATGGCACAGTAGTAATTTTTCAGGTCTAGTAAACAACAAATAAGCTAAGAGTACAAATACACGCGCAGTTATCCCCCAATGTCGATGAGCGATCATAACTCGTGACGGCACCTGTATAGAAGATCGGTATCAGCGGCACATTACATCGGTAATCCTACTACTTACTTAATATTATAAATGTGTGTAGATGTTTCTTAATTACTGAACCACAGCGACCTGGATTATCGCGTAGGATATTTTAAATCCTGAGAAATGATTGGGTCGCAAACCGGACGTTAGACCTAAAATGATTAAATAAGTAATTTCACACGTGGCTATCTTTCTTTAATCCGCAAATTATAATGATTTCATTCACTGTCGTGGCGACATTTAAGAATATTACTTCGATAAAGAACACGTTTCGGTTTCACGAAACCCGATCAGTGGGCTGATATTAATTTGTTCTGGATATCAAAAATGGCTTTAATATTAAAAACAATGCAGTTATTGTTCAATGTATTAAAAACAACCTCGACTCAGTTCCAAATTTCCGACATGAATTTGTATCGGATTAACACTTCCTATTAAAAGATAAAGATATACTTGTTACCATTGCTCTATTAGCGAGTATACATAACACATTATAATATTCAGAAAATAATATAGAATCCTTAAATAGCTAAGAGCTTACCTATAAAGAAAAACATGGTGATGAATCTTGGGTGCATAAGACTGTTAATAAATTTATCGTCGATGTAAAGTTGCCTGGGAAGTGACAAATCACGACATCACGTTAGAACCTTACATCTTCGGTGAAAGCTGGGAAAAATCCCTTATAGGAGACGCGCCATTCACAATTGTACCATAATATAAATGATCATTACTATAGGTTGAGTTTTAATAACCGCAAGCTTGGCAGAATAATGAAATATCCTAGTCACGGAATTATTTAAGGCTTGTGCGAGGCGCAGAACTAAGCCGATTTCCAGCTTAGAGCTATTACGATCGACCTTCGACCAAGATATTTTCGAAAAATAAATTTATTTCTGACTTTGTTGAGATTATAAAAGATAATTTGTGTGGAATGAAATTCATTTATTTCAAATAACATTTCAATTAATTTGTTATCAAAGCTGATTAAGTAAGTTTATTGATAAACGCAAATAATAACGACGTGACAAGTTAATTATAAAATAAATTTAATTTGATTTCCTAGATCGAAATGTTTTTTTGCATTAATATAACAATTTACGACGACTATAGGGAAGATCAAATGGTCCTATTTTTCCAAACGAACTCAGCGTGGGTAATCTAAAATCGTGCCACCTTACTGGTATAAAAAGCACTAGACTAGTGATGGGTCATCTAATTATTTATACAATATTTTATACAAATAACAAAGCACGGAAAAATAATAAATTATAATGACAAAGATAAATCTAAACATCTCCTAACAAAAGCCTAAACAAACAAGAAAGCAGTCACAGTGCATTTCAACGCGGCGTTTATCAGACCAATTTCCACACCATTTACTAAATGAGTCAAAGAGCTTCCCACACCTACTAAAGTTATTGATAAGTAAACACCTTCACTACTTGTCTTGTGTCGGAAGGAGGTAAGGATGGGTTTACAGTGCTCGCGAGTCTAGCAGAAACGCTAATGTTTGTGGTTTTATAAGAATTTATTTGACTTCAACAACTTAGGTTGCGTTTAGAAATTGATTAGATGATCCGACTACCTATTGAACCAACTGATCCAAATCAGATTTAAAAAGAAAAGACCCAGTTATCTGGGTGTAACGTCTTAGAAACTACTGAAGTAACTACTGTAGTAAGGAATATTCAAGATGATTCAAGTGAAATTTATAACATCATAGAAATTCTCAATTGCCATTCGATACAAGTAGACAAGTGTATTTGGATTGGAAGGAGGGATTAAGAGTAAAAGAAGTAGGGTTGAAAACTTATGTATGGATGTAATTTTAGGAGTAGTTTTGTATCATCATAATAAGTATTTTCAGTTGCTATGTGTAATATGAGAAAAGGTTTTTTCTCTTACACAAACACTCGCCAAAAGTTCGATTTGTTCCACCGGTATTTACGCAGTTGCTCTAGAAATTATTCGGAACCCATTGCGACAAGATTTCTTTAAAGACGTCAATGAGAAGGATTTAGATTGTAAAAAATTCCATATGATTATGTGCTCAAGACTTACAGTGTGAAACAAATACCAGAGTAAAGCTAGGTAAAACTGAGGCTATTTCGCATGCAAGGATGTTTTCACTTGCATGTGATGTGGGCAGATATTGCGTTGGACATACAACTGGATGAAATTACATCATATAATGCTTCAAAGAGCCCCGTTCTTAAGTTTATGACGATGATTACGTGGGTTCCTGATTAATTACAAACGTAACACAACAAGACTGTCACAACTTAATAGTTATGAATTTAATGTAACTGAGTGTGTCGTATGGTATGAGTCAGGAACGTAAGTTTTCGAAACTTTCCGCTTTCCACTCGCAGTGTAGACGTGCCCCGAAGCGCACATCAGTGGAAACTGTTAGTTTGCTTGGTTTTCACTCCCAAAGCTTAAGTTTCCCGGTACATTCTCCTGCCAGTATTTTACGTAGCGAAAACGTAACTTAGTTTTAATGGACGCCTCCTTCACGGCGAATATTTACTGTCCAACTTTTTTAATTTGCTTTATGTGCTCGAAAAAGACCTAAGGACTTACTTTGAGGGAACAAAAATTATACAAATTCACGGAGAAATTTAAAGGGTCTGCGTTAAAAATAGCCGTCGTATCGTACCCGCATATTGTAAGAATACACTTAACCCCAAAACCACTGGGTGGCATTAATTGTCCATCAGAGTGTAAGCCAGCAGCACGCGGCTGGCCGGTTTCGTAAGAGACATTTTATCTAGGATAAGCGATAATTTCTTCATGCGCCACGATAATGGCGGCCTCGATTTGAAGTTTTCTAAGGCTTACGGTGGTAAGCTTCTTACAAGCATTACTTAAAAGATAATAGAGTATTTTGTTTCATGCTTGCCTTCTAAAATGAATCTTTTGCTTACGTTCAGCCTTTCTAAGGCTGTCTTCATCTAACCTTAGGTTCTCAATCAGAAGCCAACAAGTGTAAACAAATAGAAAATGTTTTTTAAACAAAATTGCAAATTGTTTCTCTATCTGCCAACATAACATCTGTCATGCGGTGACCCAATGTGATGCAACAGTCATCAGTGCATCACCATTGTCTTTGAACCAAATTCAATTGAGCCTTAATATCATCAAGATGTTTGACATCCTAGCTCAGAATACACTGGGCTCATTATACACCTGCGCCAGTCATAAATGACCTATCGTACCTCCCGCGTTTCGGAGGAAGCTGCAATAAAAGGAATGCTTCCCAGGGTTCAAAGAAGACTAGTCGTTGAGCACCGTTTGCCGCACTTGGCCTCGTTCACAGAAACTAACAAGGGTTACATTATCAAGATCATAATGATTCTATACCATTGTATTGTTTTGCATTTCGCGTGTTTATTTCTGATGAAAAACGCTATCTTATAGGGTATCGTCGATTCCCTTACCGTGTAAGATTTTATAAACGTAGCAAGAACTGTTTATTGCTAATATTCACATTCGCTGATAGCTGATCGTCATATACATATTCTGGTCTTGTTACATGCGAGCCTAATAATTAGAATTTATTAATCACTAGCTGTGCCCCGCGATTTCACCCGCGTAGCTATAGTTTCAAGCTGTTTTTTTTTATAAAATTAGCCTAAAACACTCCTTGAAACATCAGCTATCTGCCAGTAAGGGACTCGTTAAAATCCATCGAGCCGTTTAGACGTGATGCCGTGACCAAGGGAAATGGGGATTGATTTTTATATATAAGATGAGATGCAGAATGCATTACTTACTTAGATGAAAGATAATTTTCATGATTTCTTGGCGCACGTTTTTGCTTATCTCAAATGCATTAAATTTATAAGGTAAGAGATAAAATAGAACTGTTTTGCATTCCAACAAAACAGATATTATGTGTATGAAAAAACACACAGCGTTGGTTGAAGAAGCTGTCTTTTATTTTGCCTAAATTATACAAATAAATGGAACGAACTCACCAGTATCCCTTTTCTTTGTATACATCGGTCTCTTTCACTCACGCAGTAGCGCGCGCCAAATGTCATCGGGTTGAACTCTGGAGCGAGCTATCAACTGTCACTCATAGGAATCTTCACAACGCACCAGCAAGCCCTTGCTGCAACGCTGTGTGTTTTTTCATACACATAATATCTGTTTTGTTGGAATGCAAAACAGTTCTATTATGTGTTCTTCAAAACACACAGCGTTGGTTGAAGACCTGTTTGATATCTGCTGGTGAAAGAGTATATAGACGCTATGTGATGAATAAAATAATCAGTTAATGATTCTGTGTTTAATCTTAAACACTCGACTTACAGCAAATGTCTCCTTAATGCTGAAATCATTGACATATTTAATATACGAAAATAAAAATTAGAAATTTAATCACACTTCTAAACTTCAACAATCCAAATTTGAGATCCTTATCAACAATCAACAGGGCCATTATCATTGAACAAATTGTAAAAATAAAATAACTATAACTTATAAACCACTAAAATAATTATAAGTGAGATCAATCATCTTAAAAGTAAAATAATCATATTAAAGAATTAACTCAATAAACAAAACAATAATAACATTATATCTGAGTAAAATGATTATGTAGCAAATCTTCTTGGGTAGTTTTAGTACTTCTGTCTACTGGACGACAGTAGAATTTTCTGAAAGTTTCACTGCTTTTCCAATTGCCTCTCCTCAAAATCTCATCTAGAGGTCTGTTTTCTAACCAACTTCTGGAGGCTACTGCAGATCTGATACTTCCTGGAGGGGCTTCAATATTTACTTCCTTAAAGATAGACTTTATCCAGCCTGATATGATTGTCTTTGTAGCAGGCTTAACTACACCAGTTATTGAAATAAACAAGTTAGTCAAGTTACTGATCTGATTTCGTCTTTCTTGTGTAGTCTGTATGAGAAGTCTGATATGTTTTACTGGACATATATTGGGGTCAGGATGAACTTTAAGTACCCATCCAGATTGTCTGTAGTTTGCAGTATCAGTCTTTGACCCGAACCTGGGCCACAAAGTAATTGAATCATCTTCATCAACAATATTATCATTAGCAATATCTAAAAGAGTCAGGTCATGTAATCGCCTTCCCGAGGCTAAAAGCAAGATTAATGCGGTTCTTCGTGAAACATCAAAATGTGTACCGGACCCTTCTGATTTACATAACCAATTAAATAGTACTTTTGTATCCCATACTGGAGGTTTACTTGACTGTGGATTAGCAACTGATATTGCTTTCAAAATTTGTTGCACGAAAAAGTTTTTGGATATATCAACTTGCGATGTGGCACAGTATGTAGAAATTGCTGATTTATGTAGAAGAATAGTGCGGTAAGCCAAGTTATCTTCCAGGTACAGTTTGGCTAAAAATCTAGCTACATCCTTAGCATCAGGTTTTTTGTGGTCTATACTTTGTTTTTCACACCATGCTATCCATCTCTTTATCGGAGCCTTATAAGTAGTGAGTGTGGATCTTCTCCAACTACTTTTTAACAATTCTTTTTCATCTAAGGACCACTGAGCAACTTGACTGGACCACCCCCAACTTTCCAAGCCATGAGGTGTAGCTTGTCCACCTGTGGGGGATTCTTCCCTGTTGTCAGGTCTATCAGATTCTTGCTCAAGTCCTGTATTTGAATTGGCTCCTCGAGAGCTCTGGCTTTCAGGTCCGGTAGCCAGGCACACTGAGTCCAATGTGGAGTTATCAAAATGTAAGTCCCCTCTGCTGTGTTCAGATGACTGAGTACACGTGGGATCAAGTTTGGTGGAGGGAACACCCAGGCCAGCCGAAACTGCCACCTTTGACTGAACGCATCGCAGAAGATTGCCAAGCCATCTTTTGAGTCCCAAGTGACGTAATGTCGCACTACGGCCGACTTTTTGGATGCGAAAAGATCTACGTCTGGGACGCCCCACACTTGAAATATGGCCCCCGAGGCCTGGGGCAACAAGTGCCATTCCGGCACGGGTCTGTTCCTTGATAGGCGGTCGGCAATGCCGTTGTACCGCCCCGGGAGGTACGCCGCAGATAGAGTTATGTTCAGGTGATCTGTTAGCTCTAATAAGCTGGCAGTTAGGTCCAAGAGCGCGAATGAACGCGTGCCGCCCTCGTTCCTTAAATATGCTACTAATGTTCTGTTGTCTGTTTGAACCAGAACATGAGCATCCTGGAGAGTCGCTTGCATCTGCTCTATTGCAGCATATACTGCAAACATTTCTTTCAGGTTTGAATGCCACTTTTTCTGATGGGGCTTCCATGATCCTGCCAGATGAAATTGGTTGAGATGAGCTCCCCAGCCTATATCTGCTGCATCTGTTGTTAAGAAGTGGGATACTTGATTTTTGTGGAGCGATACTGTACTGTGTTCTATGACATCCTTCCACCAAATTAGGTCCTGGCATACTCGAGAGGGTAACCATCTCTTTTCCCTGGGTCTGCCCTGCTTGAATGTCTTTAGGAATATCTGTGTCCAACGGCAATGAAGGCGACCTCTTGGAGTTGTAATACTGGCAAAATTTAGTAAGCCCAGTAAACTTTGAACTTGTCTTAGTGAACAATTTTTTCTTCTTAACAGGTGTGTTAGAATGCTTTTGATTTTTCGCACCTTGTTTGTTGGTAGGGACTTCAGGTTTTTCTCTGTGTTCCAGAGAAGGCCCAAATATTCCCGCTCTCGAGTGGGATCTAGCCTGGATTTTTGGAAGTTGATGTGCCATCCAAGGTGCTTTAAGAGTTGAACTGTTTCTGATACCTGAGTAGCCAAGGTCGACTTGTCCTGGTGTGCAAGAAGGAAGTCGTCCAAATAGACCAGCAAGCGGACACCACGGGCTCGCAACTGTTCTGCTACCCAACTGGTTATAGCTGCAAATGTTCGTGGCGATGAAGCCAGGCCAAAAGGGAGTGCAGTTAGCTGTAATATTTCCTGATTGTAAATTATTCTCAGAAACCGTCTGTGTGCCGAGGCAATTGGTACATGAAAGTATGCTTGATGAATGTCTATTGTTGCAAGCCAATCCAATGGTTGTAGGAACTCTGTGACATCTTTCTGAGATATGAGAAGAAAATGCTTCACTATTACATGTTGGTTTAAGCCCCTCAGATCGAATATTGGTCTTGGGCTGCCATCTGATTTCTTTACCAGAAACATTTTGGAATGAAAGCCTGGGTTTACAGCAACTGGTCTTTCTAATACCCCCTGATCTATTAATTTTTCTATTATCTGAGACATCTCTGGAGACACCCTGGTTGCATACTGATTTTTTATCCGTGTTGTGGGATATTGCATCGGAGGCTTGGTTTTGAATGGTATGCGACACCCGGAGATCACCCCCATAATGAATTGATTTGCTTCTAGGTTTTCCCAAGCCCCTGTATGATTTTTCAGGCATCCTCCCTGAAAACTCTGATTCTGTATCTGAGCATAGTCATTTTTGTTCAGGTCTGCCTTGATCAATGTTGTATTTGTTGCCTTGGATATGTTTGTGGCGAAAGGCATTTTTTCTTTTGAAACTTGTCTTTAACTTCTTCTCAGGCCTATTTTGCTTAGTGGGTTGATATGGTCCCCGTTTATAAGTGTTTGAATGGTGGTTACTTTCTCGATGGTTATGTTCTCGAGGATTCCTTTTTGTTCTCACATAATCAGGAGTATTAAGCCATGTTTGAGTGCCCCCCAATGATTGAATCAGGGGCTGTAATCCTTCTCGGCTGAAAAGATATTCAGCGCTCGGGGGTATGTTTGATAAAGAGGCTTTTAAATTTGGGCTGTTTATCTCCTTAAGTATCCTATTCCTCCGTATTTCAATGCATTCACTTCTTCTGCCACATATTATTTGCATATTATTATCAAAACATTTTTGGGTTAGAGATCCCGGGCCAAAAATTGTGACTACTTTATGAAAAAGTGAATCAGGAGTTAAATCTTGTGGGTTAGCTGCCGCCCAATTAACAAGATCTTGTAGGCCTTGTCTTAATAGCTCCTTTTGCTCTAACGCTACATTAGAAAGCCCGGCCAATACTCCCTCCGCTGAAGCTAAATAGTCCTTAGTATTATCCAAATGACATAACTCCTCATTTATTTTGAGATTTATAAATCCAGGTGAAGCAATATATGTCTTTAAAGTTTTCTTGTAACGAATATCTTTCCAAGTCGGACTGTTAAATTGTTGAAGGCGCTCTAACTCATGGAGTCTTTCTTTATTTGCACAGGCAATAGTATGTTGTCCATTAAATTCCACATTGACCGGTCCCAATTGTAATTGTTCAGATTTCTTATTAGGGTTTTCAAGAAAACTGTAAGTGTTCATTGTTAAAGACCTACAGGTGTCACTGTGTTGAGGAATACTCGGGTTGAATAAGTTGGGCGTAAGATTGTTACCTTGTGACAAATACTGTGGTAATTGTGTTATGTAGCCAGATAAAAGGCTTACCTGGCTAATAAGGCCCTCGATTCGAGGATCCGAACATAACTGCTGCGGCTGCTGCTGCTTTGACCGTTTAGACCGCTTATTCGGTGGCGGCGACGCGGTGCACTCGTCCTCCGAGGACGACGACCGTTCCTCTTCTTCCTCACTCAAACACAACAGGGAAGGAAGTTCAGTCTCACTTGCTGCCACTGACCGGTCTTCTAACCGAGCACCGGTAGTGGGAGCGGCCACGTGCTCAACACCGGGAGGGCGAGCATTTGTATTTAAGCCCTCCGAATTACACACACTCATCTTGTAGTTATTCTATCACCAACACAAATTACCACTTTTTCTGTAAATTACTTAGTTTCATTCAATATTTAAGACTTAAATGCAAAAGAATAAAATTTTGCATCCATTACCGGCAAAATTTATAGACGCTATGAGTGACAGTTGATAGCTCGCTCCAGAGTTCAACCCGATGACATTTGGCGCGCGCTACTGCGTGAGTGAAAGAGACCGATGTATACAAAGAAAAGGGATACTGGTGAGTTCGTTCCATTTATTTGTATAATTTAGGCAAAATAAAAGACAGCTTCTTCAACCAACGCTGTGTGTTTTGAAGAACACATAATAGATAGACTTGTAATAAGTATATGTGTCTCAAAATGTCAAGACAAGACAAATATTTCAAAACACAACCACAATATTAACGTCGAAAGTCATGCTTCTTAAACTTCACTTTTACCTCGCGTCGAGTGCTGTTACTTCGCAATGACGTCACCAACCAAAATAAGCTACGAAAGGACGACAGTCAAAGTTGTGACATCATAAAATTGCGGTCACTTAGCGAAAAACTTATCTATACTGATAAATAAAATTGAAGTGTCCCAATGTAATTCAAAATTTTTACAGTAATTCACTAAATCTATACAATAGTAATACGGTCTTGAAATAAAACAAGCAATTTAAAAAAGTACTTTGTCTGCCTATCTGTCTGTTTGTTCCGGCTAATCTCTCAAACCGCTGGACTAATTGTACCGGAACTTTCACTGGCAGATAGCTGATGTTACAAAGAGTAACTTAAGCTATTTAAAAAAATATTCTGAGCTCCGTTATACACGGGTGAAACCGCGGGGCTCAGCTAGTACGAAATACATTTTAACTTAAATGTCATAAAGCCTCGCACGAGAGACAGAATTCTTAAAATTCCATGTTTTATGAGAAAATAGCAAGTTCATTCAGCAATTTAATCGTGACAGCGTTGGATTTTTCGAGTTCGTTGGTTCCGTAACAGTGTATTTTCCATTAGAGTGGTTCCTCATCGGGCGAGCGCTAATGTGTGATCAGCATGTGGTAGACCTTGACACAAAGGGCATCACTAACGTTGATCGAATGCTAGTGTTTACAAGAACGTGGGCAGGAGACGTAGAAGGTTAATTACGGTGAAGCCATTGGGTATAGGTCAATCAGAAATAATTACTATTGCCTAAGCTGAAGTGGCAGGGAAGGGTGTCCAAGGAAGACCTACCATGATTAGATTGATAGAATTTTTCAGAAAAGTCTGAGCTCTCGTAACCTATTGATGTGCATGAATGTGGTCGAACCGAAATAATTTATGTAAGAATGTGGCAAACGATGGTCTAACTTCAGGTATCTATGTAAAATTGCCTAAATAGTAGATCTGTGCAATATAATAAGTCCAGTTGGATTTACAGATAGACCTGACGATACGACTGATTTGCATCCAACCAGGTGAGTTCAAGTTCATTACAAAAAAGTTCAGGCTTTGAAAGGGGAAAAACTGGACAATAGTGAGATATAAATGTCCAAACCAAAACAACGAACAGTGGTCGAGCCGAAATCAAAAAGCCAAAGAATGAAGTGATCGTAACTATCCATCCAAGTAAGGCAGGTCGGTTTGTTTGTATGCGTTTAAAACACGTCAAATTTGACAAAATCTAGATTGGATGACGATGGTTTATCTTTCGGTTATATTAATGATCCCTTGAGAAAAAAGATATAATTCATGGATTTCAAATTAAAGACCTGTACTGAGTTTACTTGTTAGCCGCAGTCAAATTACTACACTACAGTGGTGTTGTGTTTATGCCTTGAGTTAGTTATTCTAGAATCTAGATTGTAGCCCAAATTGCAAGATCCACTAGCTTTATTATTTATAGGTGGTTGTGGTGCTTTGTATGCTTTCTCAAAAACAAAATAACTCACAACAGAAAATCTTATAAAGATTTTTCTACAATTCAAAATATTTTTTTAAATTCCGAAATCCGTCTCTTCCCAAACCATTTTGAAGGATAGTGGCTTGATATTTTAATATGAAAAGTATCAGCTGTGAGCGAGCTGTGAAGGCTTTTAACGCGTTCGCTGCTGAAGCTAAATAAAAAGTCATTACCCTGTGCTACACTATCGGACCTTACACCAGTGCGTCAAACGCATATCGTTGTACAAATACGCTTTCGCTCTGTGCTAAAACCTCAACATAGCGTCGACGTAAGATGTTCCCCAGTGCTATTCGGCGCTTCTGCGCGTTTGACTATTGTTATTGCGGGTCGTAAAACACTCGCTTATTTATGACAGGTAATAAAAACATGCGAAAAGGAAAAGGGTCGGTACCTATGTACCTACCAACTGTTTACTAGTTCTTGGGAGTGTGAAACATTATTTAGTTACAATAAAAAAGTACAATCCTACATCGGTAGATGGCGATAGTGTAAGTTACAGTAGGATTATGAATTTAAAGTAAAGAACGAACGATATGTCAACGTGACAATCCTACCAATATTATTTAGTTTATTACACACATTCGTAAACCCACACACACACACTAGCCATCCGATATATTGTTATTATAAGTTTAAACGTTATACAGACTTTCTGCTGTTTATTTCACAGTTAACAAAAAAAATATTTTTTTGTTTTTATTAACCCTTTATCCGTGAGTGTGTATTACTGCAAGAATTATTACCGTTAAAATAATGTTACGTCCCTACTGTACTGAATCTTAGTTTTAAAAAAAAAAAATATTTAAAAAATTATCCCATGACTGTTGACCGTAGGTAAATCCCGTATGTGTTATAAATAGCAATGGTGGGTAAGGGCCTTTACAATTTGTTCTTAATTGAACAATAGACGCGCAGAGTCGGCCTTAGCACACAGTGAAGGCACATAAATTTGTATGGACTCACATAAGCGTCGTTAGCATATAGGAAAGTTCGGATAAACGCGCAGGAGCGTCTTCAGCAGCGAATGCGTTAATATCGTAATTCGTTTGATAACGAAATATCCGGAGGCTGCACAGAAGGCGAAACTCGGAATTAAATGTTTAATTGAAGTAGAATGGAATCATTCCAAAATTTTACGAGGTTTCACTTACGTGATACTAAGTCATAGGTCATTTAGACATCAGGAATCAGAGGCTTTAAAATTCGATTTGCTAGGTTGGTTGCAGATGGACAGACGGACAGCTGAATGGCTCTTGTTTCTGCTGTTAATCAAATGGGAATGAGTCCATTTATGTATTTACTTCTTGACTATGTGAAGAGTTAATTATGCCAGTTTTATACCCAGTAGGAACCGCTGTCGTCAATAATACAGCACGCTCATCGCGTATAAGACGCAAATCGAGAAGTTTAAGATCAGATATCATTATCTTGGTTTTGGATGTTTTCATAACTGTCTGTATAAATAAGGCAGCTCACCTCATAAGCTCTCACACACGATCGAACTGTACTCCACATAACGTCTCGATTGAGTCAGGCGCCCCAGATGTGGAGACGGCATTGTTTAGGCCCGTTTTTAACGACGCACGCCCGTCACATGTGCGGCCTTAAGAAAAAACTACGCCGACTTGATAGGGCATTGCCCTGCAGATATGTAGCATAGCATAGTAAACATATTACTATTTCCATCTTTGTAACAGTTGAGTGGGCAAGATGCGACTTGATGAGAAATTGCGCATCCACTGGCTCGCAATATCCAAAGTCCGAACATTTTTATTTTGATCTTTTACAAATGACATTTCTGCATTCATCAAGTCTTCTATTTCATTAAGCATATCAAGATTCTTTGTCACGTTTTTTTTATAGAGATATGATATTATTGAGGACCTGTAAAATTTAGGGATTTCGAAATGAGTTATGTACCTAACTACTGACCTTTTTATTATTAAGATTAAAGAAATATGTAGATTAAGTTAATAGTAAACACGATTGGACGCCATAAAATAATTACAATTTGTCAATGTGTGTGCATGTTGTAAAAAAAATAATACTAAACTGACGTTCAAATTATTATAGGTACCATTTTCTGATGTGTGTCGTATAAATACGAATTTAAGTACAGGTTATATTTATAAGTTACCAAAGTAACCTATTTTACGTCGCGCGTGTGTTTCCGTGATTTTTAAGAGAAAGCTTTTGTAAAGATCGTGTAAGCCAGGATATTCCAGCGTGGGTTTCGCGATTGCGAAATTGCGAATTACGGAGGAGTTTTTGCGATTAAATGTGTGTGGTCCTGAATATGTACGGAATAAAAAGGATTACCTACAAACGATTTCTTTGCGGATATCATCTATACTAATATTATAAAGAGGAAAGGTTTGTATGTATGTTTGTAATCCATTGGATGAAAAAGTAAAGGACCGATTTTAAAAATTCTGCCACCATTTGAATGCTACATTATCACTAAATAATATAGGCTATATTTTATCTGCAGACTCCTACGGAAACGGGATCTACCCGGGTGAAACCGCATGACGTCTGCTAGTATATGTAATAGGAACTTAAATATCTATGTAGTATGGAGTGATGCGATCAAGAGAGGAAATAGGGGCATACCTTCCCACGTTTGTATGAAAAATGTAGCTAGAGTCCGATTTAATTATATGTTGGGGATCATTATGTAGAGTCAGAGTGCCTAGTGCGAGTTTTTAACTGCCGCCGTCACAAGTTATCGCGTCAAAGTTAACGCAGATTTGTATGGGATCGGAGCAGCGCCTCTGTCGGCCTAAAGATGACACTATTGTGAGCCCATACAAATCTGCGTTTACGTCGACGCTGTGACTTGTGACGGCGATTTTAAGTAAACTCGCACTAGGCCCTCTGGGCATCTCTGTGTGCAGTCATGGGCTATGATATCTTTGCGCAGTACTAATTTTATGAGTCTGTCTTTTACGGTACTCTCAAAAGTTGAACGCAGGGCCATAGCGGCACTCATTAGGGGAGGCCTATGTCCAGCAGTGGACTAAGATAGGTTGATGATGGTGATGATGACCCATAAGTCGTGACGGCACTTGTACTCCTCCTAAACTTGTTCAATAAAATCATGACAGAGGGTTAAAAGACAGATAAAAGTGTAGGTGCTTACTTTTAATTTCAAATTAAAATGATAGTCCCAAAATCTATATCTATACAGATAAATAAAATTGAAGTGTCTGTTTGTAACTTCAAAATAACAACTTTTCACTAAATGCATATGAAAGTATACACGGTACCGACATAGAAAAACCAATTTTAATTTTTTTTTCTCTGTCTGTCTGTCTGTTTGTTCCGGATAATCTCCGAAACGACTGGACGGATTTTAACGGGACTTTCACTGACGGATAGCTAATGTTACAAGGAGTAACTTAGGCTTAAAAAAAATGAGGGATCCGCGGGCAACCATGAATTAAAATATACGCGGGTGAAACCGCGGGGCACAGCTAGTTCTGTTAATAAATATTAGGTGTTTACTCGTGCTCACGGCAAACGTACCCTAAGAATTACAAGGTCAGCGCTCAATGCTCGTGACACCAGTCCTAAATCAAGGGTGCATCTAAAATTTAGGTACCTACATAGAATACATGTAAGTGCATCTAGCACTAGAAATAGGTAGGTATAATGCTAAATGCAGATAGTACATTATTATGTAGGTTTCCTGCAATTACTAACCTATTAACATCAGTAATGATACACTACGCATGCTACATTACCTTTCAGTTATCTATCAACTAACAATCAAGTCAGCTATCATGTTAAATTAATTGCTGAATCATTGGCAGACAATAGGAAGATTCAAACTGATTGTTTGTTTTGCTTATTCAAATACATACATACATATGCTCACGCCTGTATTCCCCGAAGGGGAAGGCAAAGATGACAGATACTATATCAGGCACTATACATACGTCTTTGAATTTCTTCTCAGATATATGCAGGTTTCCTCACGATGGTTCCTTTGCCGTAAAGCAAGTGGTGTGAAATCACTGTACATAATTTAGAAAAAGAATTTAGAAAAACTCATTGTTACAGGCCCTGCTGGGATTCGAACGTGCGTCGCTTGCCTAGCATGCAACTGCTCCAACCCCGAGGCCACCACGGCTCATATATATAACTTATGTGGTTATGGAGTGTGTGTTCATAGATATAAGTATATGCAAGGAAAGAGTTTTTTGTAATTCTACCCCAATGGATGTGAGATAGGGGCGAAAATGTATATGTGAAATCTTACTGCCCTAGGATAATAATCTCAGCTACATACGCTCACGCCTATATTCCCCAGAAGGGGTAGGCAGATGTGTACCGTAAAGCATGTTGTGTTTAATCATTACAGGATTCGACATTTTTAGAATAACTCGTCGATTCATACTTGCGTCGCTTGCATAACAGGTGACTACTCAAACCCTATGGCCACCATGGCTGTTCTCAAATAAGTTACAAATTTTGGTCCTCTTGCTACATTCAAACTGCCATTTCATACTATAACTGGTACAATTATCTGAAAGTCACAGAGAGATGCAAGTATGATACTAAATCAAGCTAAAAGATTTATGAACATGTTTTGGAAACCGTGACACCCACAATATTAAAACAAGACATGACATCTTGTTCTTATTTTAGACACCAACTCTCTTCACCCTTAAATGATAAATGAGGTGTTAACACACCTTATGGGTGTCACCGTTGACAACAGACTAATTAACTTGTGCTTTTAATAGATTTTATAGTGTTATTGTTACATCCTTATGTTAGCCGGTAACCATTTGACTTATCTTTATATTTTGGACAACTCACACAATACACAACCTTTGTCTGATCACTTTTGTAAATAATCCCATTGGCATTGTACTTTTGCTACCATTAATTAATCTTAATTTTGCTTTGCATGGCTGGAATTTTGCCATGCTCACATATATTTGTAATATTTTTTTAGTTTTTATTTTTGACAATTGAGCATTGGAACTGTGTCCATGGGCTTATAGTTGCTGGAGTGATTTATATTGTATTTTTAAAAGTGTATAATATTCTTTAAAAGAGTAATTACTGAGATTCTTGCCAGGTTCTTCTCAGTAAAAGCAACCTTCCGAACCTGGCGGTAGCATGTATAATCCTGTGTAATTGTGTCATTCTGACGATTTGAAAGTACTTTGTATAAAGTCTAATCGAATAAAGATATATTTGAGTTTGAGTTTGAATATCTTTATAAATTGTAGCCTATTTGTTATTCTGATGTATAGTTAAGCTATATTATTGTTTTCAATAAAATCCATTCATAAGTTTTTTCATGAAAGAGTAACATATATCCATCCATACATTCATACTTTGCGTTTATAATATTACTTACTTAGTAGGACAAACACTTTTTTTCTTGTAAATTCTGATATGCACTGGTAAATTCTCGACTTTCATAAGTGCCTTACCAGGGCCTAAACTGAATAAATATTTTTCATTTTCATTTTCATTTTTCATTTTCATTTTAAGCTGAGAAATATTTTTGCAAACATAGTCATAGTTTCATAGGTGGTATGATTTAGAGAAACCCTAACTTTTTTCTTAAATAACAGTAATGTATGTTACTCCTTATAACATCAGCTATCAACCAATGAAAACTCTGTTTAAATTGGTCTAGCCATTTAAGAGATTAGCAAATATTTTTTTTATAAGAAAATATTTTCATATGCATATACTTATTGAAAACCATTATATTTGGAATTTCAGACACACAAATTTTATTTATCTGTATAGATTACCTAAACTAAGAAATATATTTTCAAATGTGTTATAGGTAAAATATATCTTTTATAAAGAACAGTAAGTACTTACATAAACTAATTAAGGTAAAGTCACTAATGCTAGACACTTTAAGGAAATCACTATGTTTATATGAAAGTAATTATATATTTATCAAACAAAACAATCACAGCTTTTTTATATGAATGCAGTGTATCTTAGAAAATTATATTAAATGATAAAATATACAATAATCAACATACTTTTAATTATTATTAATTATTTTTATTATATTGTCTTAAGTACCAATAGATAACATCGCAAAAAAAGAATATCACCATAAGTAGACAGTCAAATGCACTAATAGTTGACATCATATTCAATTAATGCAGTTGGAGTTTTAAGGGCATCAGTGTGCTTGATATACTTATCATCCCTATAATTTAGTCTTTTTAAGTAGATTTTTATAATATGTTTACTTTTATTTAATAAATTCTTATCAGTTTTCGTGCTCTTTCAGTCTCTTCTTTCTTTTTTCCTTTCCTCAGCTCTTCTCTCATCCTCTTATTCAGTCTTTTTCTTCTCTATGTTTTCGTGGTATCTTTGCCATTCCATAGATGATACAACAGATGGCACTTTTTCTTTACTTCTTCCTTTTGAGTTTTGTTTAGAAGTTGGCCAAAACAATGCTCTTTGAAATGGACTAGGTAATCTAGGTAGGTACTACCATATTATCTGTATTATTTGAACATCTTTCTTATGGCCCATAATGGCATACCATTGTATGCCCAACAAAAAGCCCACTTTCCAAGCAAAGCTTCAGCATCATCTGAAATGCATGTTCATCCCATTCTTCGTTTCATTGGTCTTACCCTTTACTTTATTTAGCAGAGTTAGCCTAGGTAACTCATTTTTTTTTCAGAAATTTACGTTGACACTCCGCTATTCATGAAAGCAGACCTTTCATGAATAGCGGCTTCTATATCAGCCTCAGAGAAAAAAAAATGTGTCCATTTATTGGTGGCATAATTATCAGTCTGGAGCAATAGAACCAATAATAGACATCATGTATACCCAATAATAGACACCATGTCTACCATTAGTTAGAGTGATCCAAAATTGTTGATATCTCTACAGTAACCTTTTCATTGGGAATAGAGTTCAAAATCATAACGAACCTAAGATTAGAATGTAATACCTTGAAACACCAATGGATGACACGCCTGTCATCTATTAGATATTCAGTATTTTTAGGAACTAATAGTAGACATATCATAATTTGTCAGAAAAATATTAGCAAACACAAGAAAAGCATGCTTATCACTATCCCAACTAATCATTGATACATTGACAAATGAGAAACAATTATTTTATAAATAAATATCGATTCAAAACTCACCTTCAAATTTCGCCGTCCTTAACCAAAACAATAAGAAATTGCGGAACGCGTGCTCACACCGTTACATGATTGACAAAAACTGATGATATTTTGAAATTTCGTGTAGAAACTGAGTGAGAGTTTTTGAGAACAATTCATAGATGGTACTAGGTATCCTATGATGTTGTAATAAAAGTAATTTAACCAAAATTGTTTTTAATACAAGAACATTTTTTCGTAAGTGTCATCCTTTAGGTCACTGTCGAGCATTAGTGACTTTACCTTAATATAGAATTCTATAATTAAACAATAGTTCTTCTTCACTTTTAATTAAGTAGTATTAAAAAGTAGCAGCTAATAAACGAAGAAACTAAGTACATTTACCAAACTGATGTATTTATAAATTATATATTTAATGTACTTAAATATTCACTGTAATATCTTAAATCCCAATCCGTTTGTAATAAATAGCAATTAAGAAATTAAGTAATTGCAGAATCTACACGCTTTGCATAGTTTATTTGGGGTTATTATAGGTAGGTAAGCAGTAAAACTAGTGAAAGTGAATTCAAACTACACTAAAACTAAAATAAATAATTTAAAACTAGTGAATAAGCCTAATGATGACAGAAATATTATTAATAAATATGTAATGCATTCAAATACACATCTAATTGGCCGGAACGAATATGAATGCATTTGTTTACTACTCAAACGAAATCAAATGATGCTTCGTTCTTCGCTTATAAAATACTACTATTTTACCACAAAAATACTCAGTAGCCTCTTTAATGTCATCTAATTAGATAGCACATGCACTAAATATCATGATAATAACGTAAAAGCGAGTAGAATGAAAATTGAAAGGGGGCAAATATCGATCTTACACTCACCACAACAAGATAAAGCCGGGTAACTTCTCGTAATCGCAATCTACAGTTTTATATCACGATTTAACTGACAAACGACCACTAAAATTCACAAATTAACACTGCACAACGATCTCCTGTTTCTTACTCACGATACCGTACAATTTTCAGTCACAAAATATGTTAAATTGCACTTTTACAGCATTTTCCTCGACAAAATACTACAACACAACTGTCAAATCAACCTACCGCAGCAAAAACGGCAACAGACTGAGTAAAATGAAACTAAACTGGTAGTTGGCAGACAGAGGAACGGAACGAAACACGAAGTGCCCATAGACACGAACTTTGTGTTCTAATTAATAACCAACAAATTTCGAATGCTACATGTCTTTGGGTAACCGCGTTACAATATCGGATATACGTTCTAGACGGATTGTACCACGGCCATCTATCGATTTTTATGTTAAACATTTTAGTAGGAGTATTATCAGACTGTTATAATATAAGTGATTGTAGCGCCATCTAGTTATTTTTTAAACTACTAACATTATCTAACTCCGCTCAATTCTCATCTAGTCAAAAGTCATTACAGTTTTGCTTACGTCGACGTAGATGGCGTTAATGTAGGTGTTAGATTATTTTCCAAAGAAACTAGCTAACTGATCCACTCCGTATGAGCTTACCTTTTACTGTATTGTACGTATTATTATATTGCATATAATAATATAATATCTAAGTACTGCAGCGTGGCGGCTGGCTTCTTCTGGTATCATGACAAATGCATAGTAAGCATAATACGTAGGAAAGTAATTTAGTTTTCTCTGCCTAAGGGCTCAATCTACTTTTTCAAGGAACTAGCTTTCGTCCGCGGCGTTATCCGAGTCCCGAGTTTTATTAGGCATTTCAAATTTTACTTGTTTTTATCCTATTCATTTAGTGATATTTTAACATTCTATAAGCGAAAGTAGCTAGTTTTCGAGCCTATTTGTGACAAGCAAACAAACAAAATTTTCCTTTTTATATATTAGCAAAGATGAACATGAGTATTTTACACTTACCTACCTAACCTACCCTTAAAATGAATGCATACCTACCTAATTGTATCAAAGCAAACAACTTAAATTCTTATCTATTTAACAGGCTAGGCCATTCCCATAGCGGGTTTGTTACGAAGTTCTTTTGTGGTTTTTTCTTTGGGCCATAAACTTTCTGAGAAGAGGTGAATGAGAAAAAATATCTGGGAGTCAGTTCGAATCTCGGAATGAACAGTTTTGGTGTACTTCCGCCCGCGATGACCGTTGGGTGCGACGTGCTATGACCTGACGGCACAGAGGTGTCGTGGAGACGCATTTAGTACAATAATTTGAGTACCTGGATGACCGAGCTTTGCTCAATTGTAATTCTAAGAATGAAACCTAACTAGACCGATTTATCTCCCCCAAAAGCGCCTACTGACAAAATTTCATGAAAATCGGTGGAACCGTTTCCGTGATTCAGATTATAACCCATGTGATGGTGACAGCGAGAAATAGTATAATAATAATTTTTTGAAAGTATTTTGATGGTCTCATCACGATGTTCTGCAATTTTTATTATGTTTTTTGATAAACTCAGTGGCACAGAAGGTAGGCGATTGCTCAAATCACATCACCATTATGGCAACCATTATTTTTATATCATGATTTTGTGTTTTTTAAGTTGGTTTGAAAACTACAGCGGCCTCAGATTAGCGTATACGATATAAGGGGCCTTACCATGAGCTCTTATTGCCATGATAGTTTCACTCATTTATGAGACAGATGTATGTGACGTGCATACATCTGTCACTGTCGCACAACTGAATTATCATTGCAATAAGAACTCGTGGTTGGGCCCCAGTGTTCAGGAATCATATAAGTGGATTTTACAAAATTCGCATCCAGGTTAGTAAAAATATGAAAGTAGAATGTGAAAGTGACTAAAACCGTGGGCAAACTTAGGGTGTACCCTATACATCATCATGAGATAAATGAAATTGAAGTGTACATTTATAAATACAAAATTTTAAATTTTTAAAGCTTTCACTAAATGCATAATGAAAGTACGGTAATTGTATGTATAAAAACTTTTTTTAAATCTCTGTCTGTTTGTCTATCTGGTTGTTCCGGCTAATCTCCGAAACAGCTGCAACGATTTTAGTGGGACTTTAACTGGCAGATAACTAATGTACTGCATATGAAAGTATACACGCTAATGACACAAAAAACTTTCAAACTTTCAAAAGGACTTTCACTGACGGGTAGCTGATGTTTCAAGGAGTAACTTAGGCTACTTTTATTTATTAAAAATATTAGGGTTCCGCAACATGAAGCATGAAACTAAATCTGGGCGGGTGAAACCGCAGGGCACAGCTAGTAATTTATAAAGTAATTCTATTTTCTTATTCAATGCCTTATGCATCTACCGGTGAATTACGATCGTTGAGAATGTTTGTCTTCTGAAAGGAAGAAACTATCCGAAACTACCCGTCATATAGCTGCTACAATTTCAATACTTAAATATATATAAAAACAAGTAACGAACGACACATCATGCGCTTAACCGGATCACAATCTCACTTGCAAAGTGAGCTCACGATCCCATCAAATAACGCAATTTATATGTTAACTCGCGTACTTAGGACCAGTTAGGGCTTACCAAGCTTCACTTGAATATGTAACGACTACGTAGTACATCGATAGGACCTAAGTTATCTTTTTTTGTACTTGTCTATCAAGACCATACACATTTCTCCAGATAAATAAAATTGAAGCTGTGTCTGTCAGTTTGTATAACGAGGCTTTCACTGACAGCTGATATTAGCAGGTACCTACTCTTGAGGCTATATAATTTTGGAAAGTATTTTTGTTGTAAATCCTACGCGGGTAAGATCGTGGGGCACAGCTAGTACACATTATAAAAGAGAAACTGTCCAGTCACTTGTTAGATACGAAGAGTTTTTACCGATTTAAGAAAACAAAACAAAATCACATCATTCCGTAATCAACATGTGGCGCCATCTAAGGGTAAATAAGTTTTCCGTCTGTCTCTTCACAGCTGAATCGCTGAACCGATTTTGTTGAGTTATGGAATAGAGATAGCTGCAAGGGTGGACATGTGGCACTGAATAAATCATTAGATACGTATGACGTACCTATAAAAACTAGCAAACTGTATAGCAACCTAATCCGAGATTCAAGGTTTATATAAATCAACTCAGAATTTTCACATAATATTGAAGAACTTAAAAATACAAACAAACTTTTCGCCAAGTAGACATTATGTCAGACAAGCTATACTCCGCGGTTTCACCCGCGTAGATTTAGTTTCATCCTTATTGTCGCGGAACCCTAATATTTTAAATAAATAAAAGTAGCCTAAGTTACTCCTAGAAACATCTACATGCCAGTGAAAGTCCCGTTAAAATCGGTCCAGCCGTTTCAGAGTTTACCCGGCACAAACAGACAGACAGACAGAGAAAAAATTTAAAACTTGGTTTTTTAGTGTCAGTAGCGTTTCATATGCATTTAGTAAAAAGCTGTTATTTTGGAATTACAAACAGACACTTCAATTTTATTTATCCGTATAGATATAAAAAAATATATAAGTTGAACAATACTCCACACCTGTCGAAGTGCGCAGCGTGAAGAATGTTATTAAGTGGGAGATGTGAGCAGAAAAAACAAAAATATCTCTATCGGCCGGCAGTCGTGATAATTAGTGGAGTCGGCCTCGTCACGGACAAACACGTTTTTCTAATCCACTCTCGTGAAAAACTATAAGTTTATATCTCCCCTAATAAATTGTGAGATTTTTATACAATTAACGATAGGTACCTACCACTGGGAACGGAGGTGATAATGTTAACCGACTTTACTTGCTAGGCGTTGTGTTTTGCCATTTCGACTGTACAATACATATTTGCATATGCGGTGATACAAAAAGAGACATGGCAGGTGTAGAAAAGGAGTTTGTATGTTTGTATGTATTCGTTGACCATGCGTTCTAGAGTTGATCAGCCATCAGAATCTTTGACTTTCAACCACAAACCGCTTCCGAAGGAGTATCAAAACATTTTTGATACTAAAGCGTGACTTTTGAAGACTTTTAACGTGTCAAAAGTCCCGTCACGAGTAAAGAATGCGCAGCGAAATATAGTGGGGATACTGCGCATGTTTTTGTTCGCCTCACGCCATACATAAAGACAGAGACAGACTCATAAAATGACTTCTGAACATTTAAAGGAACTCGTTCTTAACTCGTGACGGGGCCGAATTATTCACTAAGGTTTCTCAGAGTCGAACTCGACGATGAGCGTTGGCTTCAATCATAGGAAATTGATACATAAGTCATTGATAATAAGGTTAAATTTCGTATCTTCAAAACCGACCGAAACTATACGACGAGTGCGACGCTGAGAAACCTTAGTGAATAACACGGCTCTGATTTCCTTACTACGTACGTAAGTAACTTACTTCCAAGAGAAATCTTTCATAAAAAAAAATTCCATTACGTTCTGTCATATTATTAAGTACATAACAGAAAGAGTATCTTTATTTTCAGGTATTCAGTATTTTATTGACATAGCTCTTGTCCTAATTATTCACACGGCGAAATACTTACCTAGGTTTTATAAAAAGGCCCCTTGCTGTAATTAGTTATACAGAAACTCAATAATTAACGGCAATATTTTACACACAGTTTGAACTAACATGAACATTTTAATAACTTCACAAACAAATTGGAATTCTGCCTCCCGTGTTCACGTGTAACGAGTTAACGAGAACCGAGTGCTATTTATTATTAATTACACTGTGTATGTAAGTTGTATAACAGTTTACACGAAAGTAATATACATAAGCTAACGCGTGTGTTCTCCGAAGGGCAAAGGAAGTAGTAGGATGTGCACTTATATTTAGTTTCATCCTTATTGTCGCGGAACCCTCATATTTTTAATAAATAAAAGTAGCCTAAGTTACTCCTTGAAACATCACCTACCTGCTAGTGAAAGTCCCGTTAAAATCGGCCCAGCTGTTTCAGACATTACCCGGAACAAACAGACAGACAGATAGACAGAGAAAAATATTAAAACTTGGTTTTTCAGTGTCAGTAGCGTGTACGTATTCTTTCATATGCATTTAGTGAAAAACTTTTATTTTGGAATTACAAACTGTATAGATGTATAGATTACCTATGAAAAATTACTGATGAAAAAACAGGGTCTCGTGATCCGCAGTAGCGTTTGCGACCACTAGACCAACGAGGAAAAAATATCATAAGCAAATAATGGGTACAAACAAATTAAAAAAATCGTATAGCACCGATTTTTTTATCTATGGGTAAATAATGAAACTAGTTAACCTAACCTTCTAATTAATTCCTACTACCTTCTAATCTTTCTAGCCGACATAGCTATTCAGTATTGAAATTATATTGCAAAAGAAAAATTTGTTGCAATTGCAAGATGTCAAATATACTGTTATAATCGAATGTTGACCGAAGTTTGACAGCTCGCTATATGTAAATGTTTAGCTGAACGAATCATGCTCTTCGACTCAAAAACCATATCAAATTTCAATCGCTGTATTATTTCTGTTGCCTTTAAATGTTATTTACTGTGTTTCAATCCACTGCTGGACTTATAGCACCACAAGACTTCTTCAGTTCTTAGTATCCACTGGGAACCTAAAATCTCTGGAAGAATTAATGAACCCTGATGTGAATGTATCTGTAACCTTCGGGATAGAGCATATGAGATTGATAAACAACCGAACGTGTTAAAGTCAATATAGCTGTCAAACATTATTTATATCGTAAAGTTCCTACAGAGCAATATTCCCAACTGACCTTCGCAATAAAACCTTAGTCTCAGCATATGTGAACCCTTTATCGCCGATCAATAAAACTACAACGCCAAGGGACTGAAGGCTTCAATGACCAGACCAAGGCTTTACTATTAGTTTATAAAATTATATGCGTAGGCGAAATTGATATTGTAAATGACAGTGAGTGTGAATGAAAACATTTTTTAGAATTTTCCAGTAAAAAATCGAAGTAGATTACGTCCCAGTTTCCTTAATCAAATGTATCAATCAGGACAAATAGTGAAAAGTATTTGAAACCAGTAGGTTTGATGGCTTGGAGGAAGTGTGAATACTTAGCTCGATGAATGCAAAAGGAGAGGAAGAATCATTGCTCGATGTCGTGAAATTTATCACAGACTTGTAAAACAATATGTCACATAAGGTGATAGCTTTACAGTCTAAAGCCTGAGAAATCCAGCAACGGTCCTTACGCACCATGAAACGCAATCAAGCACCAAGCAATAATGACAGCATTACGCCTTTACACAAGAACGAAAGAGACAAGAGATATAAAGTCATAAATATTGCACAGCTGGACACGGTGAAACTTTTTTCTCCAAAAACTAAAATCTTGTAAGCGCATGGACAGTCGCGAGCGCAAGTGTAATTCCGAGAATTGGCTTTTATTTTAATGTTTTTTTCGTCAGTGTCGTTGGCATCGCTCGAAATGTCATTGTCTCATTTGTGTCGATTTACACATTTGACAATCATTGTCGACAAGAACTTAGTAAAAACATTTGCAGATTAAAATTCGTGCTGATTTTTTACATAAAGTAGGTAGGAATTTGCTTTCTCCTTATCTCTTTTTTTGTGTAAACGATGTACATTAAAACAATGAAATTAAAGACGGAGACCGATTATTAGTGATTTTTTTTAAATTTGACGTAAATGAAATACTTCATAATTTATAAAATTATGTATCTATTTGAGTAGGCTGATGAATTATCTAAAGAAAAACCTATTATATATGCCCGTGACTAATCAGAAAAAAAACACATCTTTGATATTTAAAATTGAAATTCAGCGAATTTTCTTGCGAGCTGTACCATTACAAGGTAATAAATCGAAATAGGCTTTATAGGAACCCTACAGAGGCGCTCAGCACGGAGTGTACGAATATACAGTGTCAACATAACAACACGGAGGGCAATGTCTGCACGGTAAATTACCTTCACGCTGCCGACTAATTCCTTATCACCCTACACCCTAATACATACGTAGAATGAGAATACGATGCATATACGAGTACATGATAATTAAGCCTGAAAACATGGGTGTAAAGGATGAAATAAAATATTATCTGCATTGCTTATGAGTAATAGATGATGCTTGATACAATAAAATATCATTTTATTTGTACTACTAACTATTTCTGCCTCCAATTAACTTCTGACAAAGTTATTTAACTAACCTCTCTAATTAAAATACCAGCTAAGTGCAAACAAGTCCGATTCGAGCATGAAGGGTTGCGTACCATTATCTAAAAATGGCAAATCACATCAGTTGTGTGGGATTCCCTTAAATATTTCTTAAATTCAGATTTTTTGGAATTTGATGTTGTAACGGCAATAGAAATACATTATATGTGAATTTTAATTGTTTAACTATCACGGTTCATGGTGCAGACGGACAGACGGACGGATGGTGAAGTCGCAGTAATTGGGTACCGTTTTACCCTTTGGGTAGGGAACCCAAAAACTCGGCCGCTACACCTTGTGAGTAAATGAGTCTCGTTCCAAGTTTCCAACTTTGCCCGATGATCACACATTGGTCGCTTTATAATTCTATACGATCGATTAGTCACACACAGGGTTATCGTCTTAATATATGAGTTTATTAAGTCGGTAATTCATTATTTTCATACGTCAAATTAAAATGCTTTTCGTAACTTCTAGTTAAGCTATCCATTTGTCTAAGATTAAATTTAAATTAATTATTATACTGTCTCCTAATGTTTATGATAGGTATTTGTGTGATGGTGTGTGGTTATTCATTAGTAAGTCGTTTGGTTGAGAAATGGATAATCTTAGTTTTTTTTATAATATAACAAATGATATCAATTAGCTTCCAAAATAATTTATAGTGATCCTACTTGAATACAGTAGATATTGAAATATAACAATTCAGTCGGGATTTTTTTAACGAAGATATTCAACATTCTAATTCATAGATGAATATTCAGTTTGCGAGCTGTCAAATACCTACATCCTCTATTATGTCGAATCACGCTATAAGCTCTTCAAGCCGAAACCCGAGCGGTCCTTAACCAACTTGATTGGTAAAATATTACTTAACTACCAACAATGCACACTTTACCCAACTTAATATTTTTTCTTTTTTTGTCCACCGTCTATTAACATAAATTCCTCGCTCCATGGCTTTCGAAACACGTCTCTTATCAAAATGTTTATTTTTTTATTCCCCACCTTATCCCCATAATATAATATTGATCACTTACTTGGGAGTTCGGGACCGGTTGGGTGGAGGGACAATTTTATGGAATCTTCTGACTATGTTTATTTTTGGAGAATCTTGGCTGACTTTAAAGCCACCTATAAATTTAAATCTACGCTGGTGAAACCGCAGGGCACAGCTATTACCAAATGTAATGCTAAGTACCTAAGCTTATTTGCTTTTACTACCACGCAAAATCGTTACGATCTGGGCAAAAATATCCAATTATTACACATAATCTTTTATATCTTCATTATAATAACTTTATTTAAAACCACAGTAACTTCAGTGGTAATGTATAAAGCTATTAAAATCAAGCGAACAAATTCTGAGGATAACGGCTTTGCCGTATCCCCAGAAGCAATTTACCAACGGGGTGCCAGGACAGGTGATGTTGGGATCAAAATGAATGTTAATTACGATATAAATTATGTATAAAATGACGAAATGTCAAGTGAGCATTAAGCCACTCCCACGAATCTCAGTTCCGTGTGCCATCAGCAATTCTGCAGGTGCAATGAAGATAAACAATTTGCTAGTATTATACTGTTGATAGTCAGATTGCTTTCTTCATAAGTATTATATTACTTTGTTAAAACCTAAGTGTAGGGACAATAAGGACTCAAGTAAGGGAGCAATTTGCGGATATTTGTGTCAACATTCTGGTGCCATACGGCCATACTGATTATCTGTACATAGTTCATAATTTTCTTAAGGTTATTCGATTTAATTCACAAAGATGCTGACACAAATAATGAAAATGATCTTCTACTTTATGATTAAGTAAGTGTGTGATATGTCCTACTCGTAAGTTTTGTCACTTACAGACAGACTTTAGTAGTTTTAAAACTATAGTGAAATCCCAAACATGCCTCATATATTCTACAGAAATGCGAGCTGAGTAACCTGCCATAATAATTTGACTGAAAAGGAAACCATTCACAGTTCATGTAAAACCTCACTGCAAATTCAAAGCTCTACAAACGACAAACCAATAACAATAATTCATACAACAAAACCGCAAACGGACGGCGGCGCAAAGAAAACATTCTTGAGAACTCCTTGTAGGCAAAAAAATAACTATATGCAAAGATTAAATTATTTACTCTCGGGTCAAATCCTTCACGGCAACTCGTCAGAGGTGCCTGAGATGTTGACTCATATTGTTATTTCATTATAAATGCACAAAATGTCTTAATTAAATGATCAAAACCGGCATAATAACTCAGAAAAAATATCCTGCTTCCATCTACAGACCACGGGCCTTCCTTCCTTGTCACTCCAATACTATTCATGCTCTGTCTCTTTTTGCGCCAGACGAACTTGTAAATTGTTCTTTTTACGATCTGCCAGGAACGCAACGTCTCATGTTTTCTATCCGTTCATATTTTAAGCTTTATTCCCCGTGAGGTAAGGTTGGTAATAAAAATATGAGTTAAGATGACGATTTTTAGTGAATTCAGTGGATGATCAAGTTATCTCGCTCATACAAAACAAAATACTCAAGTACTTTGAGCTTTTGAGTTTAGCTGGGGTATACCACGATTGCTTTAGTACTCTGTCCCTTTTCTCGGAGCATTTCATTCGTAACGAAAACGGGTTTGTATCACAAATCCTTTTAATACGGGCCTGTTGTATTGGAAATGGACTTTAATGAGATTGATTTTAGAGTTCGATATTGGATGGAGTTGAATGAAAAGTTAGGTTGTTTAGCACGGTCTCGTGAAGATGTTACTGTCACATACAAGTATTCGTTGAGGGTGTCTTTTTGTGTATGTTTGTAATGAATAAACTCAAAAACTAATGTGCCAATATCAAAAATTCATTCACCATTGCAAAGTTACATTCACCCTAAGTAACTAACATAGGCTATATTTTATCTACGTGCTCCCACCGGAACAGGAACTACGCGGGTGAAACCACGTGACGTCCGCTAGTCTTTAATAAGTGGAACATCATGTAAACACGCCTTCCTATATTTTCAGCGACCCTTGTAGTAGAAACTTTGTTCAGAACACAATTTTCAGCACCAATATCTTATATTACATCGTTTTCCAAGCTCTTAATAATTATTAAAGTAGACTATGCTTGTTAAAGAAACGCACTAAATAATTATCTGTTTGTGAAGAGTTGGGTAAATACTCATCACGCCAATGTTTGTCGAGGTGACTGTCCAAATGTTTGCGCTCATGACAGGGTGACGGCTCTACCAGACGTTCTCAGAATATTACAAAAATTCCTTGCGCACACAGAAGCTGGTCTACTTCTCGAAAAGCAAATAAAGATGAATATAAATGGTTCTGTGTCTGATTACATAAACTGGGTTGGTAACGAATAAGCAAGCTTAATCAAATTATTTGAAAAGTCATATTAAAATGTATTCCAAGTCAAATCATACCCTTTCTGGGTTTTTTATGAGAAGATAGGAAGTTCAAGCAATTGAAGTGAAAATTAGAAAAAAATCAGTTCCAAAAAACTCAAAACTGTAATTATGCATTAATATATTTATCCGTGTGATACTACGGTATTCAACCATATTTCTAAAAACGGAGTTTTAGACATTTGTAGTATTAGGAATTGGGCAATAAGATTCGTTTAGTACCGTTTGGATGGAACGCATCATTTACTTCGGGTAAATTTCAATGCATTTTGTGGCTTACTAATGTAGATGTGATCCAAATTATTACGAATGGCATAATATACGAGAAGTCAATGCAGTATAGAAATCATAATGTTCACTTGTTTAAGTGAGGTTTACATTATAAAGGATAGCTATTTCGTTTCAATATTCGTAGTCTCGTGAATAAAATCAGAATTAAAGAATTTTTGTGGTAAAGTGCCAACTATTGTCACATTTTCCAAGTTAAGGCGATAGATAGATCTTCAATTAACGGTTTTGTTGTTGCCCCACGGAAAAAATGGAATGAAGGAAGTGTCGAGAAGGCAACGTTCTAGTAACATGAATCTAATTTATAAATCCAAAAAACGTTAAAATGATCCAAGAGTCTGGATAGAAAAAAAGTCTATTATGATAATGCTGCCTCGCATGTTTGAGTTACCAAAAATATTTTTTCATTCGTTCTTTATTCTTAATAATACATGAATATACGAAAAATAATAAATTTATTTTTTCTTCTCCTGATGAAGGATAACTAGTCCCCTTAACGATGTCCAGTAACAGACCTAGTATTTTCAAAATTTGTAAACAGACACTGCCGAATAAATAAACATAAATAAATAATTGATTAGGGAAGTAAGTGTTAAAATACTTTTAATGTTCCACACAGGAAACAGACACAGTTAAATCATGACCTCTATTCTAAGTGATTTCGTTATCTCATGGGTTCTTTATGTCGTTTGCCTTTCTTATCTCATTTTATGACTAAGTAACTTCTTTACAGCATTTTTATTGTATTTTATAAAAGAACTAATTAGGTTGTTTAGGTACCTTACCTTCAAATTTTCAAATACAGAAATCAAACTGCGTCTTATTCTTTCGTTCGAATTTGGAAGGAACACATTTTGAGAAGTGTCAAATTGGTGTTTGCTTTATTTGACAATTGGCAATCAAAATTCATTAATGGTTTGACATTTCGAACTTCACAGTTTTGACGAATCGCATTGCAGATAAAATTCATGTTTTTACCCCACTGGACAAGTATATGTTAACTTTACCTTAATAATAGGTTTGTAGCTTCACAACTTGTTCTGTTAATGAGCAGTTGTAACAACTTAATTACGAGAGACCTCCCACCAAAAGTACCGTATCCTACCACAATCGACGTATACTCGATACATTTTTATCGATTATGCAAATCTACAAATTATCATTGTTTATGTTAGTGCATCAATCAGCATAGCGCTAAGAAAATGCGATTAAGACATTATCTGGTTAGCACTATCCGCGTGGGAGCGGGACAAAGCATGAATACCCGCATGTAATTTGTACGAAAATAACTTTCGGAGCGAGTGAGACGGTGCGATTGAAATGTCAGCATCGACGCGCGCATAATAAGAAAACAGTCGTCTCTTTCACACTAGACGTTTTACAATCGTTTATTGTCATGTTACTGTCTCGTTTCGACGGCCAAGATTGAGATGAAAATGTGCGTTCCAAGTCCTCCCGCTATTACTGCGCTATATCGGTTTGGGCCGCGTCGACGACGGACGTCGTATCCTTATAATTTTTTATTTTGTTTTTTAACAATCAATCGTTAAATTAAATTGACATTAACTAAATATTACTGGGATTTGAGTGCAAGTGTTGTGACTGGATTTACGTTATATTATTGAAACAGTGTGACTAAAGTTTATTTTAGCATACGATTGACAAGTGGGCATGTGTAATATTGTGCTTTATATATTAATATGCGAATGGATTGCTATTACCACTGCTCCGATATAGTTTGACACCAAGATGACCTGACAACGGAGATAAATGTAAGTGCACAACTACCTACTTGATTGGTTTATTAAATTTTGTAAAGACCAAGTTAAGGAAAAGTTGGAAAAGTGTTCAGAGTTTTCGCGCCAGCGTATTTACGAAACGCCTCTCGTTCGCGTGGTCGTTTAAGTAGCGACAAGTTTTTGGAGTTTAGAAACATGTGGCGGGGAATATTTTGTACCTGCTCAAAGTCGAGAAGGGCTAACTTTTTGTATGTTTAAAAACAAAGGAGGTGCGGCGGCGGCCTGTGTCGCAGTTCGGTCACGTTTTTAGTCTTTCCCGGGAATTGCTGGAATTTTATTTATCGCCGACAATGCTGCCGTGTATTACCGCTACTTTACATTTTTATTACAACGTCGTATAATAACCTTTATTTGAATTTGCATGTTGCATTCAAATCATCTATTTATTTAACCAAACATCACAATTTGAAATTTACAACACACACTAGTTACCTATTATATAAAAATGAATCCTCATTTCCCTTGGTCACGCCATCACGCGTGAACGGATGGACCGATTTTACCGGGACTTTCACTAGAAGATAGCTGAGGTTTCAAGGAGTGACTTAGGCTAAGTTTATTTTTAAACACATTAGGGTACCGCGAAATAAAGCATGACACTAAATCTACGCGGGCGAAACCGCGGGGCACAGCTACTTAAATAAATAATAGAACTTATGGAAGGTATGTAAAACCAAGGTCCTCAGTTTTGAAAACCAGCCAAAACCAAAGGGTCGTTTATACCAGAAAACGAATTCGCCCTACCTACATTATGTGACGGCTAAGTACCTACCTTGGATGCTATTAAAGTCTCGCAGATCTTCATCCCACCTGGCCGGAGGGCGGCCTTACAAATTTTACTTAATTCAATAATTAGTAACTATAGTTCGTTACACTGTAAGGGATACATGTATCTGAAATACATAGATCACTGTGACATTGAAATAACGATCGCAATAAGAGTTGATATTGATTGAGTAAGACCTCTCATGCCAGTCGGACCAAATTAAGATGTACGTCGAGATATAATTAGCAATAACTGTGTAAAATTACACAGCTCTCTAATGGAGTAATTATTTAAAAGCAACGAGCCTTGCGATAATGATAATGAATTTACCGCTTTTAGCCCTCTTCATGCAACTAGCGTTTAATTTGGCATATGATACATTTTATGATAAAACTAGCTGTGCCCTGCGGTTTCACCCGCGTTGATTTAGTTTCATGCTTAATTTCGCGGAACCCTTATATTTTTTATAAATAAAAGTAGCCTTAGTTACTCCTTGAAACATCAGCTGCCTGCCAGAGAAAGTCCCGTTTAAATCGGTCCAGCCGTTTCAGAGACCCGGAACAAACAGACAGACATACAGAGAAAAAATTTAAAACTTGTTTTTTTTTGTGTCAGAATCGTGTATACTTTCATATGCATTTAGTGCAAATATCTGTTATTTTGGAATTACAAACAGACACTTCAATTTTATTTATCTGTATAATGTATAATATCTGTATAGACTAGCTGTGTAGGATTAACAATAAAAACTATATTAGTTAGTGATATTTTTTCCATTTTTGTATCATTTTCTATTGATGCCTAAGCCTCCCTTGATAAATGTACTATCCAACACAAAAATAAATTGTACAATTGAAACCAGTAGTTCTTGAGATTAGCGTATTATTCCAAACCTTTCTGCTTTATAAGATACTAAAGATTCAACGAACATTAACAAACTGGCTAACTATTTAAGATCTATAGAAGTTTTCTATTTGGACTGGTAGCTCTTTAACATAAGGAGTGTTATAGAGTAACGAAAAACTATCGGATTTCTAATAATATTATCTATCCGAAACTCATCATCTCCCTGGCCTTATCCCATACATTGATGGGGTCGGCACTTGATTTAACCCGATGTGGCTGATCACCTGATTTTTATACGAAGCGACTGCCATCTGACCTTCGCAACCCCATTTAGGAATAAAATCTGTGATCTGGGTTAAACCAGTTGTCAGATTGTTTTTAGGCCTCCGACTGACCTGTAACGATTGCCAAAGATGATAAATTGGCAACCGGGACCGACGGCTTAACGTGCTCTCCGAGGCACGGAGGGAACTCCCGCGGTCACCCATCCAACTAGCTGGCTAGGCGTATGGTTGCTTAACTTCGCTGATCGAATGATATGCGCAATAGCAACTGTGCCACGAGCTCCTCTATTTATTATCTATCCGAAACTAACTAACTGAAATGAATCCCTTAAAATATCCGTAATCTATCAGTAACTATCGGATAATTCGGATAGGTCTGTACCTTTTGAATAGGGCTCTTCAAGAAGGGTGTGAAGAGATTTTTACAAGCTAGGCAATACTGCCTGGGTGGTGTTACAGACCGCTGTAGGCTTTGGTAACCGCTTACCGTCAGACGGTTCGTTATCTTTTTTTTACCATACAAATAAAGTCATATGAAAAGCTTCACAGTGGTAAAAATCTATCACATTCTTCATGCAGCATCGTGACCCGGTCATATTCAACAGTATCAAACGTTGATGATGATACAGAAAGTAAGACATGATTATAGTACCTTTTAAATGATTTATAAAGGCATAATATGAGGCGCTTTCTCATACGTGTATTAGGTAAATGTATAAGGAAACATGAAGTATTTATCCAACACTTAACATGGTTTAAAGAAAGACAAGGCTTCACTCCTACATTATCATTATATCCATCCCTTTTTAAATCCGTATCCCAGAAAGAGATGGAGTTACTTTTAAACCAAAGACTATCTTATGCTATGTTTTGTATTAAGGGGGATAATGTCGTAGAAAATTCAATAATGTCTTAGATATTACGGCTAATAGAGAAATGGAAGAGATACATATTGCGTCTCTTAACACAAGATAAGGCAGGAAGATGATGAGAAGAAAATCTGTTTTTTGGTATCGAATTAAGTAAATATTAACATGAGACCTCATAGCCCGATAACTTACAAAACAAAATTTAAGCCGGTTAAAATTATAACAATTAAATCAAACATTAGAAATTTGGAATTAATAATTTCAAACATAGAACAGGGTATATGACCATTAATAGCACGATTAATAACTTCACATTTCACGACCTGCACCGAAGATGCACGAGAACCTCCGAATGGTCCCGAGCCTTAGTATTGACCCGATCGTCTTGATCACGAACACACGAACAGATAAAGTAATGATTTGTTTGCATCGCACAATCGATTCCATAGATACAGATCGTTGAGAGGAGACAGTGTAATATATCCTGATATCAGTCGCAGGTCGAATCATTGAACTTCTGAGTCAACAGCTTGAAATAACCATCAAAGATATAATAGTTATTGCTTTGACATAAAATTATGAGGGCGAAGACACAGAAAACGATATCGAAGAAGAATGTATATTTGAGGCAAACTTCATGATCCTATGTGCAATGGAAAATCCAGACAGACTCCCTCCATCCAATTAATCCGGAATAATGAAGAAAATCACTTCTATCAACCACAGTATGGGTAATAAATCCCAATCTCCGAATAACCCAATCAATGAAAGAAATTATTAAGACGTATCAAAAACTAATTTAAGTAATTCAAACCCTTTTGATGGTGAAATACTACCAATAGGAACCTTCAAAATGATGTTTCTAATTAAGAAAAAAGTAACAGGTCAACATAATTCCTTGTAAACTACGTCTATGGAGATTATACACACAATAAATAAAGATGTGCAGTATCTTAATCATAATAAATAAGACCGACGCAAGCACGCAACCGCTTTCCGACTACAAGCTGCTTAGCGAACCACTGTGAGCATACTATACGTCTTCATACGTCATCCATGGCAAAAATACAAGATTTTTCGTGCCAACTGGGTGGGGTTAGATCACTAAAGCTCTATTTAATATGTGCATTTGTCTAGATTAGTTAAGTGGAAGCAGGTAACAGATACCTTTCAACATGAGTGGTAAGGGTCAAGCAGGGGGCAATTTCATTATAATTACAAAAATATTGAAGATTCAAATGCAACTTAGCGTGTCTTCTATATCTTCATGGCTAAATTGCTGAATTTTGTGCGAGAATTCCTAATGTATTTGTGTCCGCACAATCAAGAATCTACGTGAATTATATTGTGTTGTAAATTGTTTAGGAGATTACTTATAGAATTGTATTCTAACGGAAAAATCCGCCAATCAAGATTTGTATGTATGTGTTGTAAATTGTAGTGTGTGGTTCAAATTTGAAGTTAACTACTGACGTGAGGTACTGTCATGTCTATCGTACTGTCGGTCTGTTTTCCGCTCACGCCGTCGGCCGGTCGTCGACTCAAAGCGCCGATCTCTCTATCGATCCAATCGAGTTGATTAAGCAATTATCGAAACTATACGTTTCTATGTCTATAGTATAGCCCGCGGCGTTACTTGCGGTTGTTTCCGTTTGTAAATCATCTTTTTTTCGTGTAATGCTTGTGATTTTGTTTTTGTTTATGACTTTGGCGATGGAAATTGGTTTTTCTTCAATTGGATCTATGATAACGCCAGTTTTTGTATGTTGTACTGCTTTAGCTAACGGTTTTGTTAATATTCCATATTGAAGCTGTAGTATTGCTTCAAATACAATCTAGTGAAACTAGTTAATTATCTATAATTCTAAAATATAACAAGTTTATGCCCAAAAATATTTATTTGATACCCTATTTTCTTGCAACTTGATAGATTTTAGTTTTCGTTTGATATGTAACCAGATATGAAATAGTAATTAAATTATGGGAGACACATCCCACAATATTGTTGCGTTCATTGTAACTATAACTTCTACCAGCGTGGTTAAAATGTAGTGTGAAAATGAAAAATTTATCCAGTTTAGGCCCAGGGGGCCTACTCGCTTTCTCCGAAAAACGAAGCTTCGAAAGCCGAAAGTTCGCAAAGTTCCTAACATGGTTATTATTCGATCTAAAATTACGTCCAAACGTGATCCGCTAGAAAATTATTTGATGTTTATATTTTCTAAACCAACTTTGATTAAATTATTAGACGAAGAAAAATTTGAGTATGATAAAAACAAAGCGATAATGAAACTACGTTTAATTTTCGTTCGTTCCCGAAGTTTCGTTTTCGGAGAAAGAGAGTAGACCCTCTGGTAAGGCACTTATGAAAGTCTAGAATTTACCACCGGTTCGGAAACTAGCCTTCTGAGAAGAACCGGCAAGGAACTCAGCCAGGCATCATGTACATCTCAATGTTAATCTCATGTGTGCGTTTCAATGAAGTTTCAATCCGTTTCCAATGGCAAAAGGCATGGAGGAAAAAAAATACTATCACTGAAAACAGCTTTTAAACATAGATTTCAAGAAACACATTCGATAGTAGGTTGCCCATTCCACTCTTTTACAACCTACTGTTACTGCCCCACACTAATCCTTGATTCTTCTAAGCTAAAATATCAATCAAAATGTATGCTTCGCCGTAGTCGGGTAAATACTTATTAAGTTACACTCTCCGCTTGTTTAAGCTTTCGGTCATCAAATCTGTACATCTAATTATAGGTAAAACTAGCTGTGCCCCGCGGTTTCACCCGCGTAGATTTAGTTTCATCCTTATTGTCGCGGAAACTTAGCCTTAAAAGTAGCCTAAGTTACTCCTTGGAACATCAGCTACCTGCCAGTGTCAAAGTCCCGTTAAAATCGGTCCAGCCGTTTCAGAGATTACTTGGAACAAACAGACAGACAGACAGATTAAAAAAATCTTGGTTTTTCAGTGTCAGTACCGTGTATACTTTCATATGCATTTAGTGACAATCTGTTATTTTGGAATTACAAACAGACACTTCAATTTTATTTATCTGTATGTATAGATTATTGTGCAGTATAAGGACTATAAGATTTCTTCCATCATGCGCCAGCGCAGCGCTTTAAAGGTTCTCGATCGTTCAAATAATCCACTCGTCCCTTCGATAAATTGAAACAAGGTAGAAACAACTGCAATCGACCCTAGCTATTTAAAAATCCGTGGATTGAACCCGTGGTATAATTTCGCCGATATGGTTAAGTCGTTTAGTTATTTGGTCGGAGTAATCTTGGGAACTGGTCGGGGTAGGGGTCAACAGCGGTCACGGCCTTAGATGAAGACATTCGTATGGAACAGGGGAGGGTGTGGAGTCGAACCTTTGTCGAATAACAATGAAAATGTCATGCAGACAGGTAATCTATATCTGTGATATCGTATTTATATCGAAGCAGCGGGCGATATGGTAGTTTTATGCTTCATATTTTATGTATATTATTAAATTATATAGTAGGCTGGGGTGAAACAACACCTGTTAATTGCTAATGAGACAGATAGTGGCCTATGAGGTTATCTACAAGATAATTCAATAAGTTATAATAACTGCTTTTCGTCATGCCGAATGAGGTGAACAGCGTCTTTAGACAAAGAGGCAAAATGCTCGCGCTTCCCTAGTAGAAACGATAAAAAATGTACAGGAATGACATATGTCACGTGACTTATTTATGTCAGTTCCATACATTTTCTATCGTTTCTTTTAGCGCTAGCGCGAGAGAATGTTACTTTGTCTAGGGCTACAGTTGTCGACACTTGAGAACTTTAGGAAGTTGCTTATAAATCAAAATCATCTGCAGTTTTGTTGTAATCGGTCACGGCTCTATATCATTCAGTATTCTCAATAACTTTTTACTAGGAAAGCCATAAGTATCGGCTCTCCGATATAGTGATATATTATCCCCTCTCCGTACATCTGTGACTCCCACAGCTTCATCAATTACCGCAGCGTATACTTTGGTACCATCAATTATTGTAACCGTGACAATACACGAATTTACACTCTTTTATTCATAGGTAAGGTCTAAACTTGATTGCTGGTCGGTCTCTAGCTCATTGTGTTTGTGTTTCTGTAAAGAAATATGGAATTTTAATATAATTAGCGGCTCAATGGGATATTTATTTGGATACGAGTTTTCTCGATTCATTTGTTAGTTGAAATTTGTTTGGAAAAAAAACGATTTGAATAGCTTTCTTTATTTTGTGGATTTGAAGGGTAAATGCTACTAGTGTCGGTAGATATAATTTATACTAAACTGTACATAAAAATCAACATTTTTGATAATATTACTTTAAAGAAGAAAAGCGCATTAATTATTTGACAATTTGCAATTAAGATTGAAACAAAATTATATTGCTGTGACAAAGTGGAAGGTAGGAGCGAAGATAAATAAATATAGGCGTAAATAAAACATAGGAGTTCCCTTCCATTCCCTTGTGGGGTCGACACAGAAAGGCACCATTGAACTTGTAAATAAATATCGAGAAATAAAAACAGTAATTAAGAGTTAAAACATTTTAATCAGCGTTAATTACACAATCCATTGTGTATCAGTTGCACGAGGCTCAGTACCGTGACATGACCAGAAAATACGAGCACAAAATATTTGTACAGTCAGCGTCGTAATAGACACACAGAAGCGCGTCGAATCACCGACCTTTTCCAAATAAAAATTCTCCAACGTCCAACAAAAAAAAAGCTGGTAAAATAAACGCCTACAGAGCCATCTCCAAGGTAGAACTAATTGACGTCCGTTGGTTTATACTTAAAAAAAGTTATTTGTTATACTGGCAACACTATTTTGATGTCCGAAACTCGAACGTGAGGTTGAGTAAACGAAAAAAGCTCACGATGGAAGTGACCGTCGCATCGATGCACCATAATCCGAGATTCCTTTATCGACACCGATGTCGATGAAATTGCTAAATAAAATGAAGATTTTTAGTTCTTGATAAGGCGCTTCACTTTATTAAAATGAATATATTAACATACATAAATAATAAAGTTCTTTTAACCTTTGCGTGGGATTTAATTGGTTTTTGTCAACGAATGTGGATCTGGAACAAGCGTGAAGATACATTTTAAGTAAAGATTTGAACGGTAGCTGCGATGTCTTATTATATCTTATCGCAGATGGACTTAAAATATGGACTAGACATTGTAGTATTTATTTTTTATTATGGTTACTTAATGCGTTAATGTGAATCATCAATGCTTCCTCTACATTATTAGCAACTGTGTCGTTTCCATGTTAAACATATTTTTATTGAAAAGCTAATTTCTGAGTTCTTATTAGGACAACATTCCCAACACGGACATTTGTAATCCTGTTAATATGTAATTATGTGATTATTTTTATAATGAAATTTTAATAAAGTACTTTCTATAAAGTCTAATCAAATAAATTATTGATGTTGATTTTGGACTACAATACAAAGCAGCGTAATGCAAACGCGTTCCTCGCTCAGCACTCAACGTGTTTCTCGCCATGTATCCTAATTGTGATTTGTTTGCGGATCAACGGACGAATCTTTAGTTTTAGCGAAAATACTGAACTATTGAACGCGTGTACTTATTAGGTAGGTTGTTCTACAATAATGTCCGTTAATACTTTTGAATAAGAAAAACCTGAAGTCGTGGTCGATTACAAATGTATTCTGCATTTTTATTACACCTACTCATGACTGTTTGAGCATATGCGTACTCATACGATGTTCAGAGGCTCTCGTGAGTATAAGCTTATTATAATAATAAAGCTATCATTCTCGAATCGATTTAAGATACAAGATATCATTGCTACACGTCTGCCCTTTAGACAAAACACCTGTACCGGCCTACCTACCCACTTATAAATATGTAACCCCTATTGTCCTTACAAAAGAAGATCTACCCGAGGACTTGCTAACAAGGGATTCAGAAAAAAAGAACAGAATCGAATGCGCACCAGATACCTTGACGAACAATAGCGCGGAGCAGACGCTCAGGTAGAATACATTTCCTTTTGTTGAATACTATTAGGATGTAATACCCTAAGGATTTTCAAAGTAATAAAGCTAGGTTGCGTTTTTTGGTGCGCAAAGATTTTGAATTGCGCGACGATTTAAAATTCAAAATTATTTTTCGAATTCAAAATTAATTCCTTATCGAATTCAAATTCCAACAGGCAGGTGAATAAACTATCGTTAAAGGTTTCAAAAACGATTCAGCACAAAAAACTGAATCATAATCACATCTCGATCAATTCCGAATAATCAGCTATCGAATTTTTCGGTATAAAAAACAAATTTCTCTATAAGGGAACAAATGAGTTGGCAGACGCCCCGCCCGTTAAAATTAATGACATATCCTTTTCAACGGTGCCAGAAACAGTGTCGCTTACCTTAGAACCTTCTACCTGAGTCAGTGACGTGTCTATTTAGACATCAAAATACGTTTTTTGCGCTCAATATCTGTGAAACTAGTTTCTTGGACACAAAACAATCTTTTGTGAAACACTTTAATGATTTCTCGACACATTGAAACGGGCAACCGTTCTTAGAAATGTATGCTGAGCGCGTGGTTTGTTCAGAGTTTATTGAAAAAAAGCGCAAGGTGCGTATGGATCTGTCAAACGGAACGCTAATTTACGGTTTTTGGCGCAATACGTGACAAATTCGGCGTAAGTGATACTTTGACTTTGTATTATAATTGTGTAATAAATACTTGGAAGGATATAGAACCAGTGCTTTCTGATCCCGCCACTTACCTGAATAACAATTTTCATTTACACATAATTTGAATGGATGGAAACAGGTACACTTTAAAACAATTATCAGTCAAGTCTGCCAATGTTGCATATATTTTTGTTACTCTCTTACAGTCACACGTATTCAATTGTTTTGCCTAGTACCTTTAGAACCTACCGTTTAGTAAAGGGAGTGGGCCCGTAGTCCCTTACGACCTGTCGCGTGTAGTATCGTAGTTCCCTGCTGGCCAAGTGTACTGTGCCTTGTGTCTCGAGTTTCTGCATATTTAATTTTAGATACATAGTTTAAACGTTAACGAATTTCGTCCCGAAGCGTGGAACGAATTATGTTGAGCCATCTTTGGGATTCAAACACAAAAGGCCTACGAAAAAGTATCATCATATTATACTTTACTACGACAACTCGAGCCTATTTAAGGAATTCTCGACGTGAAAATATGTCACCATAAAGTAAATTTCCAAACGTTCTTAGATATCCTTACGATGTTTTTCTTCTTATCACAATACAAGCTGACTGTGATTTCACATTTAAACGTAAAAGTAAGTCTTCAGACAGTTTATAAATATAGATAAAGCACTTCTTATTATGTTTGTTTGTACATAAAATTTTAGTTTTTTTAAGATTTTAAAGAACTTATCTCAAACACCGGAAATCTTATAAAGCTCGTATTAAACAATCAAGCATCGGAGTGTGGTTAAGTTTTATCTTATCAAGGACAGACAGACAGACAGGATGCCCGTGTTAGCCCCCTGTGAGTGGCACACGAATCCCGGAGCAAACAACTTGTTACTCCCTATTACTGACTTATATTGCTTCATGTATACGTCTGGTTTTTTGGTATCTCCCTGGCCCATGTATTATTGTGGTCAGCACTTTCTTCAACCCGATACGGGTTATCACCTGATTTTTATGCGCAGCGACTACCCTCTCACCTTTGAAACCTCTTTTGCGAAAATCGGTTCTCGCGGCATTTTTTCGCTAACATTTTATTACTTTAAAAAAATCATTACGCTAAGAACTATCGCGGACTAAAGTTAGCGTTAGCCCAAAGTAACTATTCCACTCGGACAAAGTCATTGGAAGAAGCTAGTATTTTAAATCAAGTAAATATAGCTTCTCAAAAGCGACCTATAACTCAACAAATGCAGAATAACTTCCAAGCTCACCAACCCACTCTTCTATTGTCACTCTAGATTTTATAACAGTAGTTTCCGTCCCTGGCATTGCCCACGTGTTATTACGGGTCCCTAATTAACTTAATTATTCTATACTTCTCGCAGACGATGTAGCTTTTTAATGGCGAAGGAATTTTTAAAATTGACAAATAAATATTTCCTATTATATTACAAGTATAGATATAGATAAATTACAGTAACCAACCCTATAGAACCTCCCTTTAAAAAGGTAGTATTCGGTAAAGCAAGGTTACATAAGAGAGCACAAACCCATTATGGCAGGTAGAAGGTGATAATGATAGTTTGCCCAGCCAGTTAACGCGGTAGTGCGAGCCACTGCAGCCTCTGATATTGTGTTTGGACATTATTATCACGCCTCGTGAGCCCTGGATTACTCTGTGCAAAGAACACCACAGGGCTAGGGATCTAATGGGACTTTTGGAAGCGATAAAATACCTGTACCTGTGTGGTTGCGTCGTTGTACACTGACAATCGTTGTGCACTCATGATCGTTGTACAACGCGAAGTCCGAACGCGAAGAGGTGCTTTACACTGTAGCCAGAAAGGCATCGTTAGAGATACGGTGCAGATTTCGCGGTTACAACGATTATGAGTGTACGATTGTCAGTGACGACGAAGATATCGAATAGAGGGGCTTGTTGTTATGCGGGTCAGTCTCAGTCTGTGTGAATCAAAGTTTTATATAGTTTCATACATGCAGGCCATAAAGGACTATAATAGTTTTAATCCTGTTTTTTTCCCGAAAGCTTGACCCACTTATCACGTAAAGTAATTTGATGCCCACGTGATTGCTACATACTGTAGGCCTAGCGTATGAGCCATGAGGATCTACGTACGTGCACGTCTACGTGTTTCGCGACAATTCTGAACCAATTTGAGAAGCTTAACTCGTGATTTATTGCTATTTCGTAAATACCATGCGAAGTGCATACAAATCGTTGTCGAATCCACTGAAAATCGAATGGTACGGGTTTATTTCTGAAGCGTATATAGATATAAACAAACCACGATTAGTTGATACTATAAATTCCTAGATTACTTCGTCCACTTTAATGAAATTATGTGTGAACCAATATCTAATGGGTTTCACAACAATGGCGCAGTGTCCGAAACATTATGTTGTCCAAACAGACGGGAATCGAACTAGCGCCCACTCGCATTCCTACCGAAACTGGTTCTGTGTCTACCAAGTTAAGTACTTATTAGTGCTCCGATGGGGAAATTTTATAATGCCCTAGATTATTAGAGTGGACATTACGTATCGGGAAGTATGTTTAGAAAACCTCAAAAATTCTTGACTTCAAAATAATGAAAGTGTAGTTAAAATATAATCAAGCTCATATCCCAGTGGTCTGAACCAAATAGTTTTTAACTGACTTCAAAAAAGGAGGCTGAATTCGAATGTATTTTTTTCTAAAAACTTAAGTGCATGACAGACCACTAGCTTTAAGAATATCGCCAGGACTACATCTGAAAAGAAATTCAAATACGCATGTTAAGTGCCTGAGATGGCGAACTGATTATCTTAGGTCGAAATTTGTGTTTTACTATGCCCTTTCAGGGTGTCTTCGGAGAAGGAGTGAGCTTACGTACCTCTAAATTTTTTATCGTGAAATCTCATTGATTTTTAGTTACTCTTAGTATGTAGCTACTTATTGTCACAGCTCTTAGGCATTTAGTCGGTATAGTCGAAACGAAAAATAATTTTATATCTAATTTATTTTGAGTCTCGTCTCAATCATTATTTTGCTTATTGCAGTAATTATTACAATAATTTCATAGTTTAATCTCAACCTCAGACTCTCGTTCTCCCTTGTTTCCTAGTAACTTTCTCATAACCCATCTCAGTTCCATTCTCTTAGTCTCCATCAATATTTAAATCCTATTTTCATCATTACGGCTGAATCAAACCTAAATATAACTCTCGTACGATTGGGCAGTATTTAACGATTAACTTTATAAGTCGTAAACACGAGAGCAGCAATTAATACCTTGCCCAGAGCTGGGATAACGAGCTCGCGAACTGGGATGGTTATTGTTTATTTTTTAAATAGGTTTATATCGTGGGCTGTGGGCCTGTAGACAAAGTAACATTATCCTCACGCTTCGCTAATAGAAATGATACAAAATATATGCGAATGACATTTGTCACGTGACTGATTTATGTATTCTCAAAACATTTTCAAAGCCGATTTTAAAGACAATTCACTGAATCGAATCAGTGCTACTCATCGACTCCAAAAAATGTTTTTTTTTTAAATTACAACACTACTTTTGTACGATATTCATGATTAAGTAAGAAGTGCGACAAAGTAAAGATTATGGCAAACAATAATCTACTGAGCACCGGATTCACTCACTTGAAATCTAAGTATTAAAATATAAATTTTAAAGCGGGCAATATAGAATAAACCGTAGTTAAATAGAAATGCTTGGCAAAAACGATTATCTTGTCCATTTAACTAAGTACGTAAGTAAGTGAAATAATTCAGCTACCTGTATTCGATAACTTCAAATATTACCGAAAATTCATAATACTACGAACCGAAGTAAGTACGACCAATATTTGTGTCTTTGCATAAAATAAATAAAAAGAAAGATTAAACGTATTTAATCTTACATAGAGCTTTGTGTGCACAAGTGTACCTTGTCCCATTTCGAGTGTGGTGAATACATCCCATTGTCCCCTATTGTCCCGATGAAAACTATGACAAGTTAAATACTGGCCGTGGGGATTTGTGAAAATTATAACTATTCATATTTGAATAGACAGGTAAGTACTTGGAATTGACAGATTTTGATATATATTTTTCTTAAAATACAATAGAGTTGAGAGCTTTTAATAATGGTTGATGATAGCTTATTGACATTGATTGTTCTTGAAAAGACTACAATTGCAAAAAATTGCATAATATAACCTTTATAATTTTAATTCGACGTCTTATTGAACCTCTTGAAATAACTACAATTACAAAAAAACTTATAATTAAAAAAAATCATTAAAATTTAACCGACTTCAGTAGATTTTTTTTGTTTTAATTCCACAGTTCTATGTTAATTACTAGCTGTGCCTCGCGGTTTCCAACGATGTTACTTAGTGATATTTTTTCCCGTTTTTGTAACATTTTCTATTGATGCTTAGCTACTATTGGTCGCAGCGTGATGTCTTAAAGCCTAAATAAATAAATAATCCTGTGTAAACGTGCGTTCTGACGATTTGAAATTACTTTGTGAAAAGCCTAATCAAATAAAGGTATTTTGAATTGTGCTTTTTTTTTTTTAATTTAATGCCTTCCATGATGAATGCATTGAGTATTCAACACATTTTTTTAAAATTGAAACCAACAAACAAACGCTTCAGCTTTATAATATTGGTAATTTGATGTATATTTTCACGGTAATAAATTGAAATGTATCCAGATTTCTCAATGGCTTTGGAATCATAGACAGAGACCGTCCACACACCTACTCTTCAATTAGTACGAGCCACCATGTTTATATCCTTCCTTCAATCTATGAACTCTTAGAAAAACCTTGACACAACCCAATAGGGTCTAAACTTGTTTGTCCAAGGGGTAAAGTAAGGCTGGTCGGCAAAACATCTCTAAATAGACAAGTTTGCCTACAATATCTCACTGTAATACTAAAACTGATTCCGGGAAAATGTTTTAAGTATATCCAATATTGACCGAGCGAGGCCGGGGGGCGTACAGTAGCTTATTGGTATTTTGGATTCTGGCTCTTGTAAATATTGGTTTTGAGTTTATGTCAATAGCTGAGGAAGCCACAGGTTCTTGCAGCTACACTATTATATATAATCATTTCCCTGGTCTTATTGTTGGCCTTGTTGGGGTCTGGTTAATCTGGGTTAAACCAGTTGTGGGACTCTCTAAAGCCTCCGATTGACCTGTAACGATTGACAAAGATGTTAAATTAGCAACCGGGACCGAGTGCTTAACGTGCTCTCCGAGGCACTACTATAACTATATCTACTGACTTGGGTTATGTTTTACTTAACTTTGCTGATCGAGTGTATATATATTATACTATACGTGAGTATATATTATATTTATCATTATTATGTGTAAAATTACAATGAATATGACCTATCCGCCAAATTTGTAAAAACGAAACAGGCAGACACTTACGCAGTTTTTAAATTATTATTATTATAGATACCACGTGGGTGAAACCGTGAGCTAAATCTAGTGTCAAAATAAAATTAACCTAACTTACTGACAAACTTTTATATTTTGCTACTTCTTCAATAATTTCATTAGCACTTGTAAGTGTTCTATTGTCATAATTCGCAACTTAATTATCATCTACATAAAATAACAATAAACAAGTGTTATATGATTATACTAAATAATATTATGATAAACGTTTTCTTAACATAGATTTTTATCTTTATTTCAAACAAAGCGCACTTTTCCGTATAAATTTTAATGTGTACAACCGCGATATTCTGTAAGGTTTCTCAGCGTCGCACTCGTTGTCGAGTGTTGGTTTTAAAGATAGGAAATTGAACCTTATCCTCTATGTGTTATGCATCAATTTCCTATGATTTAAACCACCGCTCGTCGTCGAGTTTGACGCTGAATAACGCGGCTGTACGTGGAGATGTCGCGTGTAATACAAATATTACTGCTTCTCTACACCTACACAAATAGAGTTCCCAATTTAATGTCAACAAAGTGACAAGTAAATTCTCTCAGGAAACAGTGGGAATTTATGACGAAATGCTTTTCCACGTAAAATATATTTAGTAAGTTCAGGTGCTTTCACAGTTTCGGAGAAAATAGCGGAGAGAACCACGCGTGTGTTCGCCCATAAAATAACTACTGCGCATCCAGTTCCAGCGCTCAAAATTCGTGACGCTAGGTCACTTCATTCACAAGATCTTCATTATCCAGAAAATAAACTCATTCCTATCAAGCTTGGAAAATCGGTATTGTCGCTAATACTATGGTTATAACCGAATCTAATTTGCTAATAGGCAGAGTAATTGCACCTTTCCCTTAGGGTTTAGAGGATAATCGCCTTTAGGGAAACCAACGCGGTAATGAAATAAGTTTCTACACATTGAGATGGTAAGGATCTTCTTTCATACATAAAAATTCTGGTTTTTAGATGTTTATTTCTCCAAAGAATACAATTCATTTGGATGAGAAATACAATTTTACTTACATGTCTTCCAGGTGGTGGTAGCAAACGGTGTGAGAGGGTATTTACGGTCACAATATTTGGTGTTGGGAGGGTACTATGACATTTATCAAGACCAACAGTACAAACACAAAGTCAACTATTTGATGGCAACTGAAAATGAGACTTAGATAGACTTATATGTCAATGGACAGCCTAAAACAACTTCAATAACACAACCCACTTCACTTGTGAGAGTATGCTTAACTATTATAATAACGCCGTTACGGACTTGTATGTGTTTGTAAACTATACTATAAGATTCAAACTGTATTTCTCAATTAAACGAAAATGTATTCTTTTGAGAAATAAATATCTTTAACCATAAAACACTGATCTTAGAGACATGGAATTTGCAGAGTGTGTTCTTGGTGAGGGTGTAGGTATACACTAAGGAAGGGTTTAACAAAATTCCACCCTTAAGGGTGTTAAATGGGGGTTGAAAGTTTTATGTATATTCTTGCGGGCGTTGAGTTGAGTACAAAGTTAGATAACAGAAATATCAGAAACAGCTAAACGCCAAAATATACCATGTTTAGCTGTAAAGTAGCAATGTTACAGAATTTATGATATTCCCTCATCATAAGGTTTGCTCTAGAAATACTCCTAGACGAAAGTTTTTGGTAGGGTTGTCACAGTGTTTCATTATTTACTACAACGATTACAGAGTTGATTCTCTGATACATTTTCAGGGAAATGTCAATATTAAAAAAAATGTGTATTCTGTTTCCCTCTGAAAGAACTGAATCTTTTCCGAATTTTTCGGCCTCTTTAAAACGGCAGGGACAAAGAATTAGATGATAAAAAAAAACAGAATTTCTGTAGATAAAAATATTATGGTACTTACTCAATAAAAAATATTATAAAGCTTAATCTCAACTCGCATATGGTTTAAACAATTTTCACTATTTTAAATAATTTATTTGAAGTTTATTATAATTAATTATTACCTATAATGTGATGCTGAGTTTCTTGCCGGTCCTTCTCAGATTGCTAGTTTCCAGACCAGGGCTTAAACTAAATAAATCATGTTAATTTTCAATTCTCGTTTGAATCCTACGGGGCCAGCCCTGTATGCGCGCACGCATGCCCAAGTAAATATTGACGCCGTCAGTAAGCTGTGGCGACGCGTCACGGCAAACGGTGCGTGTGTCAACATTTGCTCACCAAGCGCACCATGCCCACGTAATAATGCTTACCATCACGGTCCGGGTGCCCAAATACTGTTTGTTTTACTTAAAACTCATTATTGGACGGGTTGAGGGTTTCTGAACCACTAATTAAGGAGACAAAAATATTTTTAATCGTATCATTTTAATTTTTTTTTAAGTTATTATAATCTTATAAATTTCTGAAATATGAATAAAAATTATGCTTATACCTTAGCAGTAGAGATGTTTTGATTCGGTTAGTAAAAAAAGAATCGACTCGAAGAATTCGTGTACTTGTATGAGTATTCGAATACTGATAAGAACTCGAATAAGAAACTATTTGTATCCTTGGATTAAGTGAGCATAACGTATACAGCATAGCTGGAGTCAATGTTCTTCTTTATGTCACGGTAGACTGAGAAGTAGTATTTTTTTTAACATTTTTGGATTGGGAACTAATTTTTTTTTCATTGTAAAGTTACATTATAATAAACGACAGCAAGCGACGGTTATCAGGGGCCCTACTATGACCTCTTATTGCCATGATAGTTAAACTCTTATTATGAGACAGATGTATATGACGTGTATAAGTCTGTCACTGTCACACAGTGGAACTATGATGGCAATAAGAGCTTATGGTAAGGCCCCTGTCTTGTGAATGTAATTTTCTTTTATTAATATTGTGATTTACAAACGTAAGCGGTTGAAACAAATACCCGATTCAAATATGAAACCACTGTTTCTAAAGAATCACAATATTCCCTAGAATACTTATTAAATTACAATAAAAGTCGATATAGAGGCATTAAATAAATATCGTAACATATAAATAGTAGGTAACTTATGTGCATGTTCCTTTCTCTATGCTCCAAGATAAAGTCGCTGCATGGGACCGAACCGAACCCGTCGTGAATAGGGATGTGATGGTAAACATCGATACTTTATTTTTAATTATACTTACGCTTATTAAACATTACAGGATTTTTTTACTCCTGTCATTGACTTGAATAACTAAAATGAGGTTGCAATTTTGTGAACATTTTTCTGTAATATACTCTTTGCAGCATCCAAAAGAAATGTCATAATAATATTTACGATCACGAATACAAAGCACGTTGTAATATTTTCAATACTAGAGATATCATTAAAGTGATGTGCCATTTGCGTTTGTTATGCTGAGACATATCATCAATCATATTAGAAGTTAATTAATTAATGATGTTAGCTTTTTATCTCAACTATCACTTTAATTGGCATGATAACATTAAGTGATCGATAAAAATAAATAAATATGTTTATTCACAGAATTCACACACATCTCCCCTAGTACAATCGTTTCAAAATGAAATAACAGGCATAGTGCGGTGCGCGCTTTATCGATAAAGCGTACCCTACACTTTCTTCTCTTACAATAATGGTCGGGGCGTGGTACCGAGCGATACAAAACGAAAAGTACGAACGAAACAGGTATAATATTGTTTGCTACGTGACGAATATGTGTAATGAACACACGCACGATTTGTGTGCGCAAATTGATAGGTGTCCGTCGGTAAACGTAAGTTGAGACGGCGTAAGTGGTTGGGCTCCTTGTATTGATTGAAATAAACTAAATGTGTGGGCCTGATGAACTGAAGTGACAGCGACCGGCCACAGTTACGACTATTACTGTACCCATTTACATAAAACTAAGCCGAAGTTAATTAATACGCGCGCTTTTGCACTTATACGTATGCTAATTTATGTATTTAGTGTAATAACCGGCCTTGGAGAAGCTCGACGCTGGTATTAAATACTTACCACAAGTGCTCCAGATTCATTTGTGGAATTAATAAAGTAAAATTGCCTTTTACTAAGTTCCAGTTACGATAATCTTTATACAGCTTAGAGTGAAAATTACTAACAAACCAATAAACCTTTCCTGTACTTAAAGAAATACATGAAAATAAAACCGTGCCGTGAAATCATACTCACGACTGCATCACTCAAATCACTAGACAATCAGTGGAGAGACATTTTTTACATCCTTATTTCATCGAAAAAAACAATATTACATCCGACGTTATTCGTGTTTGAAACGATCGCACTGTCTCACGTCGAATGAACTTTAATGATAGTGATGTGCCTCGGCCGGCTCTATATAATTTAATACGGATTGAGTTATTAGAAGTGCGTCGAGTATAAACCAGTACAGGCTGTGGCTTTTTGGACGTCTTAATGTGATTTTGATATGGAGTGTTGAGTGAGAATCTCAACATCACGCATTAGTACTGACTGTTTCCGTAGTGCAATCAAAAAGTTTTCGGTGAGCGTCGGTGATATGAATATTACATTGGTTGAGCTAATGAGTTAAAATGAATGTACGTTTTTCTTTCTTATTTAAAAGATTAAGTAAGAGTCGGCTGGTTTTTTATGAAGCGTGCTTTCCGAGTGGCTTCGGGCTAAGTTTATACTCACCAACACGATTAAGTAATAACTTAGCTTTCTTAGTAGTATTATAATTAATGAAGAACGAAGACCGTGGGAGGTTATGGGCAAATAAAAACGTTACTTTATAACGGATATTTTAATCAAATAGTTTTCATAATTCTGATCATAGATATCAGCATACCTTGTTTATCAGAGAGAGTTCTATCCGATCTACGGTTCATCCTAAGTTACAGTATAGATTACAAACTTTATAAACATCGTAACGTGAAAGCAGAATGAGACAATCGCCTTAATTAAGTGTCATGCCAGCTTTTTTTCTTACAAATTACCTTATTATAGCCTGACTCTCGCTCGTGGGCGTAGTTTGTCGTTCTTATAGTCCTCTCGAATTGATTAAGGCATTTTTTGTCTCGCATTGTAGGGTAATCACCGTATGTCTTTATCGCACTTAATGATCTCATATTAACATGTTCAGATGACTGGTGTGATGGGGCCGTGATGACTGGCCCGAAAAGTCAATTGTGTTTTTAGAATACAATTTTAATAGTGTGGCTGGTAGGAGACTTTTTTTGATGCATTTTGTTTTGGTGAAAAAGCGTGAAATTATTGATGATTTTTCGCCATTTTATAATAATTGTGGCAATAAAAGACACTTCGAAGTCAGTGGAATGAATTATGAATACAAAAAGCTATATAAAATGTTTTATAAATTAATTAAAAGTTCGTTCTTATTGTGAGCGAACATGAAGTCATTATTTTTTACTAAACACATACCTGTTATTTATAGCGTATATAAAAATTATCGCTGTACTTATTTGGGAGGATTGTTCATTATAGACACCCATAATAAACAGCTTTCCCGTTCACAATATGCATTCCTTGTAACGGATGTTACATGATTAAGAAATAGTTCACAACGTGTATAAGGCCAGACATGCTTTGTCATCTCGTGTTTGTTATTTTAGAAGTCCAACGGGTTCTACTAATGACGACGTGAGTTGCTTTTTCTTTATGTTCGAGTAATTAATTAATATTTTCATACGATACAAGATCAATTGAATCGCCTTTCAAACACCGTCGATTATTATATCATTAAAAGTCGTATTAAGAGTTGATAACGCTCCAAGTTATATTTCAAGTAGATAAACATTTGACAAGAGCCGCTTAGCCAAAAGCAAACTGAAATAAAAGCATCTTAACATTTGAATTCGAAAGCGAGACCGCGAAACGAGTCCTAACGAACTTAAAATACCTTTTTAATTCTTTTTCTACTCTGGCAAGACAGCATGTCGGCGCACGAGAGTTCCTCCGGGCGATTTGGGTATTTTTTTCTTCGTTACCCGTTGCGTTCACCCAAGCTTGTTCTTGCGGGTAATGGCTTCATTATACCATTCGGAATCTCGGAAAGAAGCTCGAGGCCTGAAAAAACTGGCTGCTCTTGCGATCGAGATACACACAGATTTCACGTGTTTTAGTGTCGGTTGAATAATAACGCTCCAATCGGAAACTGTTGTTGTAATCTTTCCTTAAAGCTTACAGTATTTTGCAACTTTTAAAAGCAATTTATATACCGGAATTGATAAAAGTATATTCATCATATTTTCGCACTTTCCTAGTTAGAACATAGATATGGCAAAAAAATTAAGCAAATAACAATAATATTCAATAAAATATAATTTTTTTTCGATACCTAATTATATCATTTTATAATTGATCAATAAAACGTGTCCCTGCACAAACGGAGTGCCAATTTGCCGTCACGGGGGTCTCCAATCGGTTGTGTAATGACAGGTTCTCGTAAATTCGTTGAAAAATTGCCTTCGAATTTCCCGTTTTAGTATGAATCTGGTTTGGAGCGCGTTTTATTTTGCGCCTTGTAATTAGGCACGCCGATTCATTCGTTCCTTCGTGGAAACAATCTGTTGTAATGAACAAAACATACTTGAAGATTGTTTGACAAGTTACTTTGAAACAAATTGCTCGTACATACAGACATTGTAGATATGATTTATTTAATTGACTGATAATTGTTTTAAATAAAGTTTCAAAATATTTTGTTACTGCAATAGCTTGTAAGCTAACAACTTGACAAACGATATCAATTATTCGAACATGTTCTATTAAAAAGTAACAATATAAGCGATGTCTTTGCATTCGTATACAAAAACAACATTAATCTGAACACAACACGGTGTTTATCTCTCTTCAGGCATTGAAAAGGTGCAATAAATATAGTGAGAGTACATTGCACAATTGAATCGTATACTACTTAATAATCGCTGGCACGGCACGCAGCTATGCCATTCGCACACGACTGCGTCCCGTGTGGCCACATCGAGCGTGCCGACAATTTTATCGATAACTAACAATTAGTTTTTATCGTAACGCTCTCATCACTATTTTATTGACGCGCTTTAAGATGTGGTTTTTGAAACCCAATAGGTTGATTAGGCCTTATTGTTCTTTCTTTTAATCATGTTCCTATTATGGGTTTCTAGTTAACTTCTTCGCGTGGTAAATAATTATGAAGGCTGTGGTCAAGGATATTTTGCTCGTGTTACAAATTATGATTAACGGGATAAGTAATATGATGGGCTTAGTGGTAGTCTTAAACCAGATATAATATATAGATTTTGAACTCTTATTCTATGTTTATTGTAGAATGAGATTAATTGATGCTAAGTGATTGAATTGAGGGCGCGCATTAATAGGATTATTTTCATTACGTATTGTTTTTCTTTTAAATCAATATTTTAAATACATTGTAACCTGAACGGAACATACCTCGCATGTTTACCACGACGAAACAAAATAGAAATAGATCAACGATATTACTGAGCTACTGAACTGAATTTGGCTCACTTCAATTATCGATTAAAATTCCAAATTCCACAAACGGCGAGTTGTATCGATATCTCAACACTTATACTGATTATCGAATACGTCACGTGTGGTCGTTACGATCGAGACTATCGATATCTCGCGCGAATACACAACGCCACGGCCGGTTTGCACTCGACGTGTTACTTGTCGATAATGTCGATATTACTAGATTTATCGTATTAATATCGATACATGCGGTTTTGTGTACTTGACTTCGGACGTGTTTTCACCAGAGTATGTTCAAGGTAAAACTGTTTTAATCTGTGGTTTTAGTACTGCACTTTTTGCAGTACTTATAAATGTATGGCATTGGGGCGTACAAACGATTATAATATTATACTGATAATTTACAAATTCTGAATTATGTAACTTATTTTACTTCTAGACATATTTTTTTCGGAAATAGGTATTTTTAATGATTAAACGAACTTACCAAATACTAAAGCCTATTTATTAGGTGTATACAAAATCAAGGACCTGCGTCAACACCATAAGAAGTCGGTCAAAAAGATATGGCCAGATTTCGATTTTTGAGAAAACTTGTCAGTAGGTACCAAAATTTACAAAAAAATTAAAATTTAAAATTTTTAAAAGTCTTTTCGTGAAATTTATCCCATACCCTTTTTTCTACTTAAAGCAGAAACTTTTTGAATGTTTTCAATTGCAAATCACCCACCCAACAAGTCGAGTGCACCACTGCATCACTGCATCGTATTTTAGCCCGTCCGGCCGTTGTCGCCCAGGCGCGATTTAACCGCTAGATATCGCCTGATAACGCGCTAGTATCAAGTTCCTGCTAAGATCTTAATCGCCAGATGTATTAGCGCGATCCTTCGCGATTGGCATAAGTTAGAAGTGATACCTACTTATGGACTGTGTTATAAGAACTATAATTAAATTAAATTTACCTGCGACTTTTACCATGTAATTTACTTATCTTTTAAGTTTTTTCTAAATCAGCTAATGAGATTGCTGAATCCTTTTGTTTGGTTGTGAAAAGGTTACAGATAGACACTTGCACCATCGCATTTGGTAGATTATTTAAAAAACGCTCAGTCCCAGACACTAACTTTAATTAAATCCTTCATATTTTACTTTCTTCAACATTGCTCAACTTAGACAATACCGGAATGACATCGTATTTAAAGGTACATAATTGATTTTGGTATTTTGGAAATGTATCGCCGAAGCTACGAGTAAAAAACGTTATATATTAAATTGATAAATAGCAAAACAATGCGACTGAAATCTATACATCTATACAGATAAATAAAATTTAAGTGTCTGTTTGTAATTCTAAAATTATAGCTTTTCACTAAATGCATATGAAAGTATACATGCTACTGACACTAAAAAACCAAGTTTTAATATTTTTCTCTGTCTGTCTGTCTGTCTGTTTGTTCCTGGTAATCTCTGAAACGGCTGGACGGATTTTAACGGGACTTTCACTGGCAGGTAGCTGATGTTTCAAGGAGTAACTTAGGCTACTTTTATTTATCAAAAATCTACGCGGGTGAAACCGGGGGCACAACTAGTCATACCTATATTTAAAGAAGAATTACCAAAGTACCCCCGCTTTCATTTACAATTTAAACCTAACCAAACTGCCCTGTACATGCGTCCTTAAACACTTATAAAGCATTGTGCTGGCAGTTAATTAACCCTCGCAAGATTTATTGCACTCACTCGGTCGAGTGTCATTCGGTGATATAGTGGCCGGTATGACCCGGACCGGTTGGTTTTAAAAACCATTTCGTATCGGGGCTAATTGAAATATAGAATGATTAAAAAATATTTTTAATTGTACACACATTTGAATGTAGTGATGCCAAGTGACTGCTTTATCGATTGTTTAACGGAAATATATCGATTATTCATATTGTTCATTTTGTCAGTTGATTTAAAATATGTCAAATATTAAATTAATAAATGCTATATAATATTATACGCCATCTCAGAAGGGTCCCCGAAGATGTGACAGAGGGTACCATCACTGTCTTAGGCACTATACAAATATTTTTGACTTACTTCTCAGGCATATGCAGGTTTCTTCACGATGTTTCCCTTCACCAAATAAACAGTGAAATTAATGCATTTAAGTTTTAGAAAAACTTATTGATACAGGCCGCTAGGATTCAAACTGGCGTCGTTTGAACACCACGGCCACGGTTTTTAAATTGGTAATATATTATTTTAATAAGAATAATAAAATAATAAAATGTTTTATTCTTGTCGTAAATTTTTCGTTTATACGAAACTTGTTAAGTTATAAAAAGGGATGAATATTCAATGGTCTATTCCTAACAGTTTAGCTTATTAAATATGACCTATTGGCTAATATATTATATTTTTACGAGCAAGATCTCAAACAGGTGTGTTACACACACTCTTGTTAATTTTATTAATTTATTATTTAATTATATTAATTTCAATAGATAAGATGTTATCATCAGACATAAAAAAAAACTTAATATATGAAAACTAACGTTTAATGATTATTAATCAAATTTATTATGTAAGCAATAAGTAATAAGATAATACATAAGACTAACTATAACTAAAATTATAAATATAATACCTTAAAACCTTAATAAAAAAAATATTATCTGATACCTAAAATATATTATTAAAAGGAGTCCCTGTTGGCAAGGTTCCGAAGATACTGGCAGCATTCCCCCTTTGGATGGCTAATTATAATGATTATTAATTATAATAAAGTGATCTTGGTACCCTAGACGCTTAGGTAGTAGGTTATATCATTCGTTAAAAGTAAACAATATTTTCTACTCATGTCCAGGTTTAAAATCTACTAGCTGTGCCCTGCGGTTTCACCCGCGAAGAGTTAATTGCATTGCCCGCGGAATCCCAAATATTATTTTTTAAATTAAATGTAGCCTAAGTTACTCCTTGTAATATTGGCCACCTGCCAGTGAAAGTCCCGTTATAATCGGTCCAGCCGTTTTAGAGATTACCCGGAACAAACAGACAGACAGACAGACAGAGACAATTTTTAAAACTTGGTTTTTTAGTGTCAGTATCGTGTATACTTTCATATGCATTTAGTGTAAAGCTGTTATTTTGGAATTACAAACCGACACTTCAATTTTATTTATCTGTATAGATGTATAAATTAATAAAACCAAAAAGCTGCTCATTAGCGCGACAAATTGATTATGTTAATAAAATAATTGACAGCTAATTCGATTATCGATAGTGACTAATAGTTTAATCGATCGTAAACCGTTCGATTTCATCACTATCGCATCGGATTGAAAACTTGTACCACGAACGTAATAAATAATATTTATTATTAATACATTAAATTAATCATTAAATTTAACGATTACAGTGATAAATATGATCAGTAATTCAAGCCAAAATTATTCATGATTTTATTAAGTTATTTGAGCCTATGTATTGATTTGAATAATTTTATTTTATTTATAATATAATGCAGTGTTATACTATTTATTATTATTAACAAAATATATTTTCAAATTATTTTGATTGCAAATTGTTCAAAATTTTCTTTATAATTTTATTGAGTATATGGCTTTACAACGTTGTTTCCTGAAGACCAAATGACTATCAGTGGTATCTATATCTCTTTATATCATCATCATCTCCCTGGCCTTATCCCACGTATTTGGGGTCAGCACTTGATTCAACCCGATGTGGCTGATCACCTGATTTTTATACGAAGCGACTGCCATCTGACCTTCGTAACCCCTTTTTCGAGGAAAATCGGCAATCTGGGTTAAACCAGTTGTCAGACTTTTTTAGGCCCCTGACTGACCTGTAACGATTGCCAAAGATGTTAAATTGGCAACCGGGACCGACTGCTTAACGTGCTCTCCGAGGCACGGAGGGAACTCGGGCGGTCACCCATCCAACTACTGGCTAGGCGTATGGTTGCTTAACTTTGCTGATCGCATCATATGCGCAATAGCAACTGTGCCACGAGCCCCACTATATCTCTTTATGTAATATTATTCTAACTGTAAAACACAAGAAAAACAGACACCTGCCAAATCCATTCGCAGTAAGTATTTCCGACCAATTTCAAAAAAACAATATTAATTTTAATTTCTTCCGAAAAATAATATTGGAATGGTCAATAACACCCCTAAGAGTTGAAACGACTTTATAAAGGCTAGCTCGCAGGCGTTGGCGTTAAGGCGGCGCGGCGCGTACGCAACTCCGGACAATAATTAAAGAGGCCACCGGATGATAAATAACCGAGTGTCCAAGTTTTTACCGCAGATGTCATTATCTCGACCAAGGCTATCAGCCATCACTCGATTATATCGTTGGCATGCGTGTAGAGTTATTTTAAAACAGATCTGACAGAGGGATTACTGTTTTTCTTTAAACTTAAAAAAATAACATACTGACACACGGATTGTATGAAAATGACATCTTTTTCGATTTATTCTACAATTTTTTTTAAATATTTTACAGCAAAAACGTTCGATCGTGTGCAAGCAAATGCATATTTTCATAACGAAGTAAAACAAAACTCTGAGCAAAAAGTATAACTGTCAATTTTGTTCGTCATGTTCCCATCATGACAACTCTATACGACGCACGAGTGTCTTGTGAGTAGTGACAGCGGAGCGCATGAATAATCGAGAGACCTGCACTTGATGAGTGCGCGTAAGAGCTTTTTTGTCGTGCGCAATGCCCTAACAAATTAAAAATACGTTATAATTGACCGCTGTAAAAATGTCCTTAATGATTACCGTTATTCTCCCGTAAATTTTAAAGTAAACTGACATAACTCATTTTTTTATTATTTTTTTGCGTTTTTTCTGTAATTTCCGTTGAGCCATAAAATTGCCTGAGGGTTGTGTGTGGTGTTAATTATGTAAATGGAGTAATAATTAAAAAAAAACTTGCGTTGTTTTATCACCCCTATAATATACTTTTTAATAAAATTTTACCCGTTGCTATTTATTCGCCCAGTACTTTTATCGGCACTATATCGGCTCTGAAAGCCCTGTAAAGATTTATTGTAAACTATTACTTTTGGATACTGTATAATATGCGGATATAATATAATATTGGGAAATAAACACCAGTGAAACAATAGCTTGTTAATATCGCACTGCCGCCATTTATTCAAGCATCGAATGACATAGACAATCCTATTCTTGTTCATAGAGGTTGTAACATCGGCATAGGTCGCGTCTCGCATACATACTTAACAGATACCTTTACTCACATACAATATAGGCAATATAATATCCTTCAAAAAGACTTTTCCGTTGATCAAAGAGTAAAAATTGAGAAACATTACACATAATGAATAAAAATAAGTATTCTACGTATCAATCATTGATTTAATGCGAAGATAAATATAGTAATTAGCACGTTGCGTTAAAAAAACAATGAACAACTGACAAAAACACACCGGAATTGAAAATGAATTATTGAAAAATTCTGTTTAAGGCCGAGACCATTTTATTCTCTTCATTAAGCTGACATGCCGAGTGTCGATATTTCCACGATTCTTTTCACGATAATCGAATAAAGCTTTCGGTTTTTTGGGAACTTTATTTTAAAAAATATTTGCTTCCTTCATTAAAACTATAGTAATTGACTTTGCTTCGTAATAAGCAGCTGGGTCAATACCAAAAAATTGGAATTCTATACTACTTTCGACTAATTGATTGAAGATTTTTAAGGAACCCATTGGTTTCTCAATTGCTACTGATTGCTAACAAATGGATTTATTCTGTAAAACTACGAGTTTAAGGACAAAGACATTGTTTTAAAATAAAAATGAAACAGGTGTATTTTTAGTATTTATTTTATTTTAACGACTTACTTATTTAACTCGAATAACTTAAGGACTTAAGTAAGAAGTTATGTAACGTTTGGAAAAAACTTTTTTTGGAATTTGAAATCCCAGATTATTCATCGATTAATTCAATTAAACGACTCGTGCAAAATACGTGTTTCTGCAACTGAAGCAGATGTTCATTAAACTGACAAAAAATATTCATAGTTATTTTATTTTCCGTTGAGTTTTTATCATTGTTTAATGAAATAACTAATTAAAAATGCAATTTGTTGTTGCAGATGTCGATGGAGCTGTAAGACCCCTGTATAATATATCATTGTGGTAAGTTTTTCTCAAGTAATCTATACAGAGAAATAAAATTGAAGTGTCTGTTTGTAACTTCAAAATAACAGCTTTTCACTAAATGCATATGAAAGTGTGCACGCTACTGACACCGAAAAAACAAGTTTTAAATTTTTTCTCTGTCTGTCTGTCTGTCCGTCAGTCTGTCTGTCTGTCTGTCTGTCTGTTTGTTCCGGGTAATCTCTGAAACGGCTGGGCCGATTTTAACGGGACTTTCACTGGCAGGTAGCTGATGTTTCAAGGAGTAACTTAGGCTACTTATATTTATAAAAAATATTAGGGTTCCGCGACAATAAGGATGAAACTAAATCTACGCAGGTGAAACCGCGGGGCACAGCTATAACTAATTAAAAATGCAATTTGTTGTTGCAGATGTCGATGGAGCTGTAAGACCCCTGTATAATATATTATCGTGGTAAGTTTTTCTCAAGTAATTAAGTTATAAATTACACTACTATAGTAAATTACAAATGCTAAATGCTAACTTACTTTTCATCGGAAACTATTTTAATGGCTGATTTTATCCTTCGTCCTGCAATTACTCTAATAAATGTAATGAAGTAATTTTTAATTGTTATGCGATACATAATATAATTCTGATGTAAATAAGTTTCTAACTAAGAAACAATAAGATAAATAAGCTCTAAAATATCGGTCTGGACAAAAAAGCAATTGCCATATTTTGGGTGTATATTCACATCATAGCATCCCGTCGGTTGTCGGAAATCTGACTAATGAAAGTGTAATCATTACGTGGTCTAACTGACATGTGATCTATGTTTCATGACTGAAACGCTGAACTGTATTCGCCGAAATATGTAGTTGATATAGCTTTTGAGGTTAACCGAAATAGGTTAGTTGGTAAAACAAGATATAAAACTGCTATTATGAAGTAATTAACACTCAGGATAAAGAAACACGTAAATTCAGATTTAATATCGATTACCAACTTACTTCTAAGGAAGCCGCAGAATAATTCCAAATCTAAACAAACAAAAATTTATATTAATTCCAGTTCCACAAAATCACAAGCCTTCGCATCGTAAACTTCACGATCAATGCTCACATAAAACTTATATAATCTTTTAATTGCTTAGAATTATAATAATATAAATGTAATTTAGAGTCATTTATATTGTATAAAACATGTAATTTGTGACTTCGTCGTCGTTATAAAGGTTTAATCACATCTTTCAAGGGAGCTTTTATTTTCTTTAATTACCGAGACGGTGTATCATATAGGATTAAATCATAGTATTGGAGGCAACGGAGTTTTATTAGACAGTGCATCTGTTAGAACTACCCTTGGGAACCGCAGCACATGAATAACTTATTCTCATGAGTATGTAAATTCTTAGAAACATCTCTTTGCTGAAATTGAGATGTAATTAATGTGTCATGTATAACGCAATAAATAATGAATCGTTTTCAAAAAACGGTGTCGGCTAGGACAGTGTAGTTAGGCGGTAGTAATGTGATCTAATAATAGAAGAGTAATTCTAGAAATACTATCACCACCTCACAATGTATGTAACTTAATATTTTTGGTCTGTCTAATTCACTAAGGCAGAGTTTTTCAAAAAAATTTTAGATTGATTTACTACGCTAAGTAAGATTTCAGATACAGAAATTTTCTCACCCTTAAGCATGGAATTTCGGAGTATTCTTAATTCTTAGTGTATACTCAACTTATGCTTCACAAAGAATACTCTCTCCAAATTTCATGTTAAGGCTTTCATATACGATGGTATATAAGTCTGTCAATCAGTCCAGACACAATTTGTATCGTACATTCCTTGCAGAACAATAAATTGGTAAAATTGACGACAAAACTCAATATTTTTCATTTTATTTGATACTTTCATTGCGCTTTGGTCAGGTTCTGTATCGCTTGTAAGTGAACACTTGATCGCTAATATGTCATTTCATTCCAAAAAAGAAAAAGACCTTACATGTTCATTGTTTTCGAAACACTAACAAAGTAACAGCAAAACTTTGGTTTCTGTTAAGTGAAACGGGTATTTTTGAGCTCCAGCTTACAATGTTACTCAGTAGTCAAAGTACTGAAGTCACGCACGAACTGCTTTATTGGTTTGTTTACTAAATTAAACTGCGTATTATACTTTTTTGAATAAACATTGAAGTTTAACGCACTTTCTTTCAGTGGCTTATGTTTTGACTATGATTATTTGCAGAATTCAAGTTATATTTAACTTTAATGGCGCCATGTTTAGGACAATCAATAAACAACCTGACAGTGCTATCAAAGGTCCTGACACTTGGATTATTAATGTAGTTATTTGAACTTCGCATATTCACCTATCTTCGCGATAGTTCAATACAATAGTTACAGATCATAGTTATAGACAGCTAGCTTCTGTCTGCAAAACTGCTTGGAATGAATAAAATAGTCTCTTGATACTTAGAGATATTTTAGATATGTGTCAGTAGAAAAAGTGTAATGTCAGTTGTATAATGAGTAGTATAATCTTATATATAAAAATGAATCCCCATTTCCCTTGGTCACGGCATCACCCGTAAACGGCTGGACCGATTTTAACGGGACTTTGACTGGCAGGTAGCTGATGTTTCAAGGAGTAACTTAGGCTACTTTTATTTATTAAAAATAAAATGGTTCCGCGACATGAAGCATGAAACTAAATCTACGCGGGTGCAACCGCGGGGCGCAGTTAGTTCAAAATAAAACATGTGTAAACAATGCCTATAAAATAGACAAAATACATTATCATGTAACAGCTCGTTCTCCAACAATATATTGTGATGATAATGGTTTTGTAAACATAACTCTGGTCAATTTTCATTAAAGATAGGAACGCTCACATCGCCGCATACCAACCGGTGCATAATCTTGAAATTTAAATAAAAATGTCTGCACAAGTAAACAAGAGTGACATAAAACACCAACATCATGCCAACATTTAGATAATGTTGTGTTGATGTGTTGAACACGAGATGTTGATCGAACAAGTCACATTGTTTATTTACGTGAATTGCCGCGACGTTGGGTGTGTTGGGTCAAATGTTTGCGGCAATGGGCATTCAGTTGTGGATTTATCGATATTTCTTTGCAACCTTTTATTGTTAGAATTATTTTCGACTAGCTGTGCCCCGCGGTTTCACCCGCGTAGATTTAGTTTCATGCTTCGTGTCGCGGATCCCTAATATTTTTAATAAATAAAAGTAGCCTAAGTTACTCCTTGAAACATCACCTACCTGCCAGTGAAACTCCCGTTAAAATCGGTCCAGCCCTTTCAGAGATTACCCGGAACAAACAGACAGACAGACAGACAGACAGACGGACACACATAGAAAAATTTTAAATCTTGGTTTTTCGGTGTCAGTAGCGTGTACACTTGCATATGCATTTAGTGAAAAGCTGTTATTTTGGAATTACAAACAGACACTTCAATTTTATTTATCTGTATAGATGTATAGATAGATTGTGTGTGAAGGAGAAGGAGTATAGGTACATGTATAACGAATATTGTGACGTTATGCTTATGTTATCTAGATTATGATCTAAATACTATGAAACAATAATGTATTGTAACTGGCTGCACTTAGTGTTGCATCACCATAATGTTTTTGGTTTTGAAAGAGGAGAGTGGTAAGTTCTTTATTTGTTGACTAGATAAGCACTTTATAGCTATGTTCCCCAATTTTCAATATTGACAAACGAATATTTTCTCAATTTTAGGGCAGACAGGTGGACAGACGGAAGCACCAACAAATTTTGATAAAACGTAACTCTCTAGCAGATTTTTTTATCTATTTATGATAATCATGCTACCTATGAGAAATATCTTTGAAAGTTGCATGCTAAAACCCGCTGAGAATTTGTACTCTCATCGAAAATGACTTGCAAACAGCAATTCATTTTTCTACTACACCCAAAGTCAGGTGATAAATCCGTTAAATCACACAGTTTTGTGACTTCATTTGAGCCAACATTTGTCCAAACACGCCAAGGTATAAAATAGTCCGGTCGCATAAAGTTCATTTCTCCTGGTCGTTGCAGGCGGATGCAGTGTACGAGTACATTTTTGTATTTGTTTACACACGCGGCCAGTTTTTGTGCTCGCCATTTCCTTTATATAATAATAGATGCACGTACAGTTATTGTGATAGAGGCGTTACTATTACTACCAGGAAGTGTACTGACAAGTTTGTTTTCGTTTTTTGAATCAAGTATTGTTTTATAGAATTCTTGAGTTGTGACAGTTCCGTTTTAAAGTCTGTTGCAAAAAAGGTTTTTTCGCTAAAAGGCATTCGATTTTTATATAGGGCATGTATGCATTTATTTATTACTAGCTGTGCCCTGCGGTTTCACCCGCGTGGAGTTAATTAAATTGTCCCGCGGAACCTTAATCATCATCATCTCCCTGGCCTTATCCCATACATTGTTGGGGTCGCCACTTGATTCAACCCGATGAGGCTGATCACCTGATTTTTATACGAAGCGACTGCCATCTGACCTTCGCAACCCCGTTTAGGAGGAAAATCTGTGATTTGGGTTAAACCAGTTGTCAGATTATTTTTAGGCCTCCGACTGACCTGTAACGACTGTAAATTACAAACAGACACTTCAATTTTATTTATCTGTATAGATTATAACGTAACTATTCAGACAAATTCTCTAGCAGATAAAATATCTTTTGCAGTATTAGTAAGAAACGTATACTTACAATCATTACACGTACAATAATTTCCAAAAGCCATGTTCATATCAATAAAATAAAAAAAAGTCTCAAAAGATCATTACTTCCTTTACTTTAGAAATCTATGATAGGGGAATATAAACCCTATAGCTGAAGTTGTAAGGTTGTTTTTAATGTTGAAAGTGTGTTGTATGAATGTCCACTGTGTTACTTGTATTATAATCCAATAACAAATGATTCACGCAACATGTTGCATTCAAAAAGTGTAGCCAACGCATGGGTTGTTAAGGCGAAGTGATCTCATAATTTCTGAAGTCTCTATTTATCTATATCTATACCGATAAATAAAATTGAAGTGTCTGTTTTTAATTCCAAAATAACAGCTTTTCACTAAATGCATATGAAAGTATACACGCTTCTGACACAAAAAAAAACAATTTTTAATTTTTTTCTCTGTCAGTCTGTCTGTCTGTCTGTCTGTTTGTTCCGGGTAATCTCTGAAACGGCTGGAAAGATTTTAACGGGACTTTCACTGGCATGCAGCTGATGTTTCAAGGAGTAACATAGGCTACTTTTATTTATTAAAAATATTAGGGTTCCGCGACAATAAGGATGAAACTAAATCTACGCGGGTGAAATTTATAGTAAAAACCAACAGCCTATTTACATTAAGAGTATATTATTAAAATGTTTTTAGCATATGAAGTCAGTTACAGATTTTTCATGAATAGCTCAGACAATTATGTCGATAGAAATGTATTTTTATGAAGAATCCCAAATGTTTTTTTAAAATCTAAGTAGTCTAAGTTACTCCTTGTAACATTAGCTATCCGTCAGTGAAAGTCCCGTCAAAATCCGTCCAGCCGTTTCGGAGATTACCCGGAACAAAAAGACAGACAAATAGACAGAGAAAAATTTTAAAACTTGGTTTTTCTTTGTCAGTGCCGTGTATACTTTCATATGCATTGAGTGAAAAACTGTTATTTTGCAGTTACAAACACTTCAATTTTATTTATCTGTATAGATAGAACCATAGGTATAGTTAACTAAATACTTTTAAATTACCTAGTTATTCCCATAAAGGAAAATAACCTTTATATTTTCACAACACACACATATGCAATCTATGGGATTAAGCCTCTATCATATGCTTATGTTGGTATGTGTACGACTAGTTCTATAGACCAATATGTCTTTGATGTGCCTTGGTTCATCTACGCGTTTTTTTCACACCTTTCAAACAAATATATTTGTTTTCTGTAGTACCTTAATTATTCCTAAGTTTTGATAAAACCACCTAACTTTTTTTAAAAAAAATCTTTTATTTAATAAAATGGTAGTCGTCCCCTTAATCAGGTAGCGTAAACTCGGTATGAGCGCGCTCCTACAGCCATTTCTAAGAACCGAGATAAAAAGGGACGACACTCAATTTATTGAGCTCTTTGAATAATTTTCACTTTTTCCAACCAACTTACATATACCCTATATTTTGTAGGATTATTGTCCAGATCTGACGGTTCTATGAGATCTGTTTGCTTAGAGTTCTTATGTCAAAGTTGTATGATAAAGTAAGTAAAGTTTGGTATTTGTCAAAATGTAAAATGGGAGAATTCGGGTAAGGAATTTTATTTATTCGTTTTATTGGTTTTAGTAATAGATATGGTATTGAATTACTTCGGAATAGAAGCAATGCATAATTTTTTTATATATCCAATTAAAAAAAAAACTAAAAAAAAATATTAAAATAGGAGTTATTCGGCTCGGTCGAAAGTGTCGTTGGAAAAATACTTTATTATCAAATGTTTGAACAAATAAGTAAATTATCCTATCTGTGGTCAGCTATTTCACGGTTAGTTGGCATAAAAGAAGAAGTAAAATGAATCTAACCACAAAGTTAAGTAGGTAAGTGTAGATCGCTGCGCGAGAGTTCTACGAAGAGTGTTCAAATGGGAATAACTTGCATAATAAGGTTTCTTTTGACTTGCATCTTTATGGCATTGCTGTACAAGTTAAATATTATATTATACACAGACACAATGATAAATTAATCTTGAATAATCAAAATAGCCACGTATTGACCCATCAATTGAATTTAAACAAGAGTGACGAGTTACGAGCGCTCTGAATTTTTTTCCAAAATTTAAAACCATACATTCCCCGTGACTTATATAACAACGCACAGGCTAAACCGCTAATTCTAGAGTCAAGACATTTGGAGGGTGTGATCTTGGTTAGGTGTAGGTATACACTACGAAAGGGTTTTCCGTAATTCCACCCCTAAAGGGGTTAAATGGGGGTTGAATGTTTGTATGAGGAATTTTATTGCCACGCAGACGAAGCTCGTCTTGTATAACGGACTTGTGGCGATGCACTATCGTCACTTGGTCTAAGTTATAAGTTATGCATAGAAAGTCGTAGCAACAATGTCACCCGCTGTGCAGTTATTTGCATCCGTGCACAGACAGACAGAAGTACAAACGTTGCTCATAATGTCTCAGGAATACAAATAAGATCTCTTACGGTCACCTCTACCGAAGACGTGAATTGCTTTCCTATTGAAAACAGACAATATGTATGTATATATTTAATGTTCTGTCTGTGCGTGTGTCTGTTACTTTTATATATGAGGTATTACTAGTTCTCCCTTTCGTAATTCAGAGCTCGACTGGGGGCTGTAACTCCACCTTATAGAAGATCGCTGTCAAATAATCAAATAAGGTGGTCAGCACATGAAGGGGAGAGAATGAGTTGAGTCGCTTTGCTACTCGTAGCTAGACCAAGACCCTTGCCCTCGTATTGTAAAATATAGACTAATATAGTCCTTGGTTTAAAAGTAGCTCCATCTTTTTCTGTACGGATTTAAAAAGGAATGAACATAATTTTACTCTGTGTTTAGTCTACTCTTCGTTTAAAGAAGGAAAGATCTACAGCTTACCATCAGGTGGGAGAACTTGTAGTAAAAAAAACCTTTTTAAAGATTACATTTTATTATTACATTATTTACATGGATATTCGTGGTGTACTCTTTGAAATAAATAAGATATTAAAACTGTCAGCAATTGATAAACTATTGAATTCCGAGAAATCTGTACAGGAATGATTGCTGCACACTATTTCAATCATGTCCGTCTGGACACCTAAGTGTCAATATTACAATAGCATAAATTATTTAACACACTAATTGTGATCCATTCGATTTATGTTCCGAGGTGCCGAATACGACGTCTCGAATCCACAATCGAAATGCATTCACGGACGAAAGGCACTGACATTCGTCTAATGCATAACGATTGAATTCAATTATTCGAATTACGATTCTTCACTCGAATCGTCTATTATAAATCGATGCTATTGTGTAAAGTTTTTTAAGTTTGCCGTGATGCATAATGCTTAGTCGCCTGCTTCGAAAGCAGCCGCTCCAATTCAAGCGCTCCGTGAAAAAGAGTTTTTCTAAAACATACTGTAGCGATCTCACACCACGAGCTTTACGGCGATGTAAAACATTGTGAGGACACCTGCATGTCATAGAAGTCTTAGAAGAAATTCAATGATGTATGTGTAACTCACAGTCACTTAATCATCTTCGGTGAAATGTCGGTTTTATTGCGTCTGCTTACCCCTAGAGGGGCTTATCTGGGATGGCGTGAGTGAGTATATCTATACAGATAAATAAAATTGAAGTGTCTGTTTGTAATTCCAAAATAACAGCTTTTCACTAAATGCATATAAAAGTATAAACGCTACTGACACTAAAAAAACATGTTTTATTTTTTTTCTCTGTCTGTCTGTCCGTCTGCCTGTCTGTCTGTCTGTTTGTTCCGGGTAATCTCTGAAACGGCTGGACCGATTTTAACGGGACTTTCACTGACAGGTAGCTAATGTTACAAGGAGTAACTTAGGCTACTTTTATTTAAAAAAAAGCATAGGGTTTCCGCGGGACAGCCATGAAATTAACTCTACGCGGGTGAAACCGCGGGGCACAGCTAGTTTTATAATATGAGTCAAACTATCTTGGTAACGCTTATGGTAAGGCGTTAAAGGGTTCAGTCCATGTTTTTCATAAGGGGAACTAATTGGAGGTCTCAAAATATTTGATGACAATAGCACCAGACGTCGAGTTCGTGACAGACATTTGTATTTCAATGTTTCTAATACACACTCATTAGCGTGAACAAAGGCTAAGGGACATTCCATATTATGGGTATTTACATGCGCTGGACACAGTTGACTTGAATCTGCTTGTTTTTAAGGATTTTTGAATCTTTTGATAGTTGGAATAAAACTTAAACTAATATTGTTAGTTGTTCTTGCAATGGCATGTCGCTCTCTCCCGTTGTTGTTGTTTGTGTTGCCTTGTAACTTGCGTATTGCAGAATCTTAGACCTCCGCTAAAATTTTATTGATAGCGCGAATCGAATATACACCTAGCATTTTCATCATATCTATAAGACGCCTTTCAATAGAGTTATTTTATATTCTTCGGGCGTCAATAACAAAAATAGACCGTGTAGTCATTTCAACATTTCAATCATCAATTCTTCTTCCAAACGAAGGACGCATCGTCAGTATTATTTGCGGAACAAATATACATTTTGACGATATAAATATATTATCGTTTCAAACGCAAGTGGCATTTGGCTATGGTCCATGCGCCTATAAAAAAAGTAAAAAGTGCTTTATCAGGTATATTCTTTATGCCTGACTTCATTCGAGATTGAAATAGAGAAGAATTGGCTACAAAATAACACTCCGAAATGATTTTCCTTCTATCAAATTGACCTTCTGAGGTATGAAATCCGAAAGCTTAAATTCGACTTAAATCTTTATCATATTGTAATCCGATAGTTTCAATAACACTCTTAGGAACATCGTAAAGTTGAACAACGCCCCTTCTCTTCAAAATACTTCTGAAGACATCTTAAAACATATCAGCATATCATCCATATATACTCAGTGTTTTAGAGATTAATAACCAGACAAATAAATAAACAGAAAGTTGCTACGACCATCCACCGTGAATATCCAACAAACCAGTAGGAGTCACATCAATATTAAAGTGTTGATGTGTATATGTTTATAGTGATGTATTATTATAAGCTATTTTGAACGCTTCTGGTTTCAAATGGCTTATAGCATAAAAACATTTCATTTCAAAGTTATTCTGTTTACTAGGGCTACATCCGAAGCGAAAGAAGTATGCAAGGATCGTAGCATGCGGCGAACAGTAGTATCTGCCTACCCTCATGGGATTCAGGCGTGAGCATAATATTATGTACTAGCTGTGCCCCGCGGTATCACCCGCGTAGATTTAGTTTCATCCTTATTGTCGCGGTACCCTAATATTTTTTAATAAATAAAAGTAGCCTAAGTTACTTTTTGAAACATCAGCTACCTACCAGTGAAGTCCCGTTGAAATCGGTTCAGCCGTTTCAGAGATTACCCGGAACAAACAAACTGACAGACAGACAGAGAAAATATTTAAAACCTGGTTTTCTAGTGTCAGTTGCATGTATACTTTCATATGCATTTATAGAAAAGCTGTAATTTTGTAATTACAAATAGACACTTAAATTTTATTTATCTGTATAGATGTATAGATGTATTTCTACAAGTATTGATTTAAATATACCTACTTTTATCATAAGAACGAATATCTCATTGTTTGATATTAGAAGTTTGGTTATAAATGAGATGTTCATATTTTATGGCACAGTTAACTACCAACCTAAAACTTAATTGGATTTAAAAGCTATTGTTTCGTTTTTATGACATCAATTTCGTAACAATCTCCTAGAAGGATCAGATAGTTATAATAAACGTGTTTTTAATTAAATATTGTTAAAATACACCCCCAATACAGTCCCTAAAATTTATAGTTCCCAAAACGACTGCCGTATATCGAGTTATAAACAAGCTCGTTTGCTGCTCAATAAATTCAGAAAATGACTGCCCAATCAAAGCATAAAATAAATAAGATTCACCTACAAAACTTTATTGTCTAACTTTATATTCGACTAGTTTTATGCTTTACTTCCTTCAGCCGTGTTAGGAATACACTAACCGTTTACCGGTCCTATTACAAATGCGTCTACCAAACTAATTTCAGCGTTAATACCTTACAAATTAGGTGTACAATCTATTTAAACGACCGCAACGCTACGTTTGCCAGTTAAGGCGTCAAGTCATTAAGTAGTCGACGCCAAAATGTAATAAAAAGTAGAAAACATAAATAAAGTCTTACCGTGAATGAGCGTGGTTGATAAATACGCGCTTCTAATAACAAATGGCCAGTATTATCACCGAATTAAAAGGCAACAGAAGGTCGGTTTCTGGTGCGATATTCCTTGCACGTTAAGACAGGCGGGGCATAACGAATTCTATTCGAAATTTGGGAGCACCTCCACTTTGCAGAAGATCGCGCCAATTGCGACCTTAGAGTAGCCTATATTGTGTTCCTGTAGTGAGTATGAGTAAGAGAAGTACAGGTGCCACAATAACAAGCACAGGCACTGTGCTAGTTATTGTGGCACCCTTTTCCACTGTGTTTAAGGTAGGCAATGCTTGAGTGACACTCTTGGTGCTGGTTGTTCTTAACTTGCAATATCCACTTACCTTGAGCTTCGCTTATTGTTCGCATGTTTGTTACTCTCATGGTATAATTAGACGATCTCGGATAAAAAGTTAGTTTTAATAGTAACTAAAGTTAATAATTTTGTATACCGTAACGAATTAATGTGTTTTTTGTATATATATTAATGTTAGTCTTAATTTGTGTAATTGGCTTTTAGCCGTTCTAATTATATTATATGTTAAGTGTAATACCCTTGTTATCGTCAATGGAGCCGACCATATGTATGTTTTTATTTTGTGGTATTACTTATTGAACTGTCGCAATAGGAGAGGCTATTTGTAATGCAGCGTGTCTATCGGCGAATTACGCCGCATGAGTAGCAAAATTGTGACAACTTCGGCGCCAGCGAATCCGAATTTAAAGCGAACTCTGTCAAAGCTGCTTCAAAATTGTATCATTTTCTCGGTGTGTTCTGAATACTAAAATTTTATTCATATGACTATAAAGTTTATTTCCTTTTTATATACTTGTTAGTGGAATAATAAATGTTTGTGAAGAGAACACCATAGAATACACAAGTGATACCTGTAATGAAATCCAATGTACAATTATAATTCTGGCTAACAAGACATCTAAATTAGCTTCGGCTTTATAATGCAGTAATTGCAATGGTACTCCCTGTTCCACTCGTAAAGTGTGTAATATACTGTTCTTTAGTACACTGTTTCAATATCTCAGTAATGTCTAGCCGGACGCACGTAGAGGCATCTTTAGGTCGGCTTGGCATCGCTTGGACTTCATTGTAATTTATGACTCGGCCCGAGTTCGCTCCACGAATGCTAAAGCCTCGATGAAAGGATTAGCCGCGTACCTACCTTTGTCAGGAAAGTAACGTTGCTACCTTTGTTGACAACAAACAATTTATTGGATAATATTACTTCGAAAATTACTCCGATCAGACAGATTATTGAGACAAAAAACATTTTTGCTTATCATTTTTACGACGAATAAAAACAGCTGAAGAGTATTAGGAGAACATAATCATTTTATGACGTTAACTGTCTGTCTATCTGGTCCTTTTACGTCTGACTCTGACAGACTGATCACTGAAACGATTACGCATAAAAAATTAAAATAGATAGCTCGAACCCCACGGGCATAAGATCTTTAAACAATAATTACGCGGATGAAGTCACAGGTAGAAGCTAGGACACATCAACTTTTAATGTTGATTAAGATGAAGTACAACATTAATATGGACATAACGACAACGTTGACAACGAAGACAATATACCTATAAATCAGCATAGACGACAATAGTACCGCCCTAACACCGAAATATGCCACGTGTCCGTACATTTTCCTCGGCATAACTAATGACAAGTGCAGACGGCTTAAACACTCTCTAATAAGACAATTCGTGTTCCAAACATGCCTTGAGCGGTAGAGGCCATATCTAACACACCATTGTTACACTGACATATAGGTAATGTCGGTGGAATTGATTCGTGAGCACGCAGCCTAATCGTCGTCTTATAACAAAGTTTGGTCCGGTGCTGATTTGTTGTTGCATATCAATTAAACAGTTTATTGGTTTTATATTATTGCAAATATCAAGGACTGCATACGGTTGACATTGTTATGTTAGGGATATGTGTCGTATGTCTATATACCAGACGACAAAATGTCCAGTTAAATTTTAAAGATCGATGTGACTGTGGTTTGTAGTTCCTGCAGCTTCTGGATATGTAAACCTGTGAGTGTGATTCAGATATGATACCTGATTGAGGCCACTACGGTACGCTTAGGCCTTGGTGCATGACGAACTCTGTCGGGCTTTTTGACTCCCATTTTTTCTTGGTCTATAAGTTGAATGCTGTTAAATATTCCATCATGAGAATTTTAAGCCTAACACCCAAACACTCATTATGGATTAACGGTGAAGGAAAACATCGTGAGCATGTCTAAGTATACCTGTCATGGAAGAAAATCAATGATGTACTAGTCATGCTTATAAGTCGACCTTTAAGGATTTTTACTGGAAGGATTATTTTCCTCTTCGTATGAAAAGAGATTTTTCCGAAACCTAATGATTTTAACTACTTCAAGACCACTAGTAGCTAGTACAAAATCGTTATTAAAATGTGTGCCATAGTGATGTGATCATTCGATTAGATCATTCTATCGATAAACACACAAATTAACATATATTTAAAAACAAATTACTTGAGCAACGTCCAATCATTTGCGTCTTTGAATTGTATGCAAATTGCTAGATCATAGAGCGTACAATTGATTCTTAAGCAAATAAAGCAATCAATTCATTCAGCTACTTGTGTGTAAATCTTTGTGAAATATCGCAGTCTATTTGTATTTTAGTAACTGTGTTTGCCAACATAAAGAAGTATGAAATTAAAAAAAAAAAAAAAATCCCCATATTCTTCTTTTTTTTGTAATTGTAACGTGGCAGAATACTATCGACAATAAAGTTAGACCCTTAAGTAATTTCAGACACAATAAAGAAAAACTTATATGTGAGAACGAATCGCCTGTGAAAAGTACAATAAAAATATCTTCATTCCACCTCCGAAGCATTTCGGATCAAGAATCACAGAAATCGATGTTAACATCTAGAACCTCAACAAAGTAGCACTAAAAGCTCAACCAATCCTGTCGGGACGATTCCGAGAAGCCTTTCCAACAATTCGACGAATAAAAACAATTAAAACGTAATTAAGGTCCGTATTAAGAAGGCCAGGCATGCGTCCGCGCATTGCGCAACTCATTTCATGTGTAGGGATGGGCAATTATTACTAATTAATAGTTATTTGTTTTACAAGAGTGCAAAGTTGCTTTTTAACCGCGTGTTCAATTTTGATGACCGAGCAAGCGAAGGATTCTAAAATTGATTCAAAATTAGAATCCTGAGCGTTAGCGAGGGAATCAAAAGAGAGCACGAGGTGAAAAATCTTTGCACTCGAGTGCAACACGTAACTTTTCATTCCCCCTCAGCGAGGAAATCACAAGATAGGTACACTTTTATTTCAGTTTAGGTATTAATTACTACATTATGACAGGTAAGTATTACAGAATAATCTTTAAATTATAACAATACTAAGGTATAATTAAGAAAAAATTCTGTTGGCGTCAAACAATCTTCCTCGTCGCTAGAATCACTCATTTTAGTTTTTTCACTTGTTTTCAAGTTTCTTGTTTTTAATATAAGGTTTAACAATGACGTGAAAAAATGCCGCGTAAAGAACCGCGTACAAAGCTAATTGAAAAAAGAACACCAAGAAGGTTCCGAGTCTGAGTTTTTAACAAATTAATAAAAAGTTGTATGATATATTCGGCACCATAGAGGTAGCAGTAAATAGGTTTAATGTTTTTTTTAATTCACAAACTTAGTGCACACGATGTTCTAAATTCAATTTACTTTATCCTCTACAGAATAAAAACGGCTTTTCCACTCAGATATTGAAGATTAAAAATACTCTTTCCGAGATGGTGGGATGAAAAATAATTTATCGATTAGGTGTTAATTACAACCGAGCATTTAAAGTCATTATTCGTTTTTTTGATTTCTTGGTTTGGCTAACCTGAAAAAAACCTCAAATGTTTTGCTATCGTCAACAAGACACTGGATTTTACCCTGTTTTCAAATTCTTTCGGACTGTTAGGTCAATTTCCTGATATCTCCAGCGAGTCTGATACGACCATTGACGCGAACACTTTCGAAGTCCTTCATTTTATAAGCTTCAAAATTACTTGACGCGCTCTTAACGTTAACAAAAAACAAAACACCACATTAATCCGATGCATTCGAAATTCACAATTCGAATTTTGAATGGTCGATATAATTCGACACTCGAAACGCCCGCCAATTTCGCATGCATAAACATCGTAAATCTCATTCAATGAAAATGAGTATCGATATATCGATATCGAGTTTTACGATCGATTCATTACGCGTCTACGTTGGGGTTGAGTGGACAATGCTCGGATTGCGTCCCAAACAATCACATCTTCATTAATTACTCGTGGAATTTTTCCGAGTTACCCTTATATGGTATAGTGCGAGAAGCTTCAATAAGCATATTATTTTGTTCTGGAAATTGACGGGTAAGGAATATTATGTTAATGTTAATGATAATTTTCATGACATGTCCATAGACAGCATGTTTACCTTCAGATTTTTTGATCATAGTCCATATTTTATATTAATACTAGCTGTCAATATCTAACATCATTTTTGGGTAATTTGTTTCAACCATTACAGCTCTGATTGCACATGTTCTTTGTAAGTAACGTGTTAGGTGAAAATAGTTTATACCACTGGCAATTCGCATTGCCTGTGTGAATTGTTCATAATCATTATCCTGCGCATTTACAACGTTGAGAACCCTCAATGCTTTATGTTTTTTCTATTCGTTTCTATCTATGGCATTTCACACAATACGTCTATCTTTACAATATCTTATAACTTTATTTGAATCACAGTAGGTATATATAACCTTCCAGACCCAGACGAAATATGAAAGTAAGGGTTCTCACTTAGTTAGTAATAAGTTTTTGATAAAAGAAAGACACGACTTTTGCTAGTCATTATGCTGATCACCTTAGTGACTGTCATAGCTGGTATCCGCGACTCCGGCGCAGGATGTGACTTATCTTTATATTTTGGACCATTCACAAAAAAATTTTTTGAACTATAGCATATTAGTATTATTTAAATTAGTATTATGCTTAAGTATACTCACTATATTAGTAGTGGGAAGTGGGTAGTAGGATTTACCCAAAAATTATAAGACTTTTTCGTAGTCATCATTAGCAAAAGATAATAAATCTGTATGTTTGTCTGGCTGTTTGTTATTCAATCATTGGTTTCAGAGCGCTAACATCTCAAACGATGATTTATTACTGCAGAACAATTACTTACTTGCAACAGAAAACAATTTGGTTTTTGCATCTATCTGCACTTGAAGAATATCTTCCATGAGGTTGTAAAGAGAAGGCAGGATTTGATGACTTACTTAAGAGTCTTGCAAGTATCTGTTACTTAGTTAGAGCTTCGTAACTCAGCATTATACTTTACTTTAACAAAGATAGTTAGGATGAAGCTGTCAGTCTGAAAAACAGTAATAGGCATTCTACATGTTCAACAAAATCTTACAGGAATCTAGATAGTTATGTTACTGCTATTATAAATGTGAGAAAATTTGTATTTTACGTCTGAGAAGATTTCAATGACGTATGTTTAGTGCCTGAGACAGCGATGGACTTACCACCTGTCACGTTGACACTTATCATCTTCGGTGAAATATGGGTGTATCTCTGCTTACTAACTAAAAGTTTTTAAGTTTTTTCAAAATTTGTAATAATTGGTCTCTTTGTCGATTGAATAAAAAAAATATTATATATACAAGGAACAGTACTTAAAACGTAGTAAACTAGGTCCTAATCGGTGTCTCTCGGGATCGTGCTAAGAAGGCTGGCAGCATGCCACGTTGTATAGCAATGCTGATTCCCTGAGAGAAATGCCCTAGTGCGCTTGTCACAAGAGGCTTCCACCAGACAAGTGCAACCTCTTTGCCATTCATATATTAACTGTATAGACTTATCAACAACTAGCTGTGCCCTGCGGTTTCACCCGCGTAGATTTAGTTTCATCCTTATTGTCACGGAACCCTAATATTTTTGATAAATAAAAGTAGCCTAAATTACTCCTAGAAACATCAGCTACCTGCCAGTGAAAGTCCCGTTAAAATCGGTCCAGCCGTTTCGGAGATTACCCGGAACAAACAGACGGTCAGAGAGACAGACAGACAGACAGACAGAGAAAAATTTATAACTTGGTTTTTTAGTGTCAGTAGCGTATAAACTTTCATATGCATTTAGTGAAAAGCTGTAATTTTGGAATTACAAACAGACACTTCAATTTTATTTATCTGTCTAGATGTATAGATGTAAAAGGGTGTAGAAAAATAGGTATCCATAACGACCCATGGCGGATTTTGCTCTGTGGTGTGATGATTGTGGCCTATGGTATGATGATTGATGGGCTGGGGTCCACAGTTCATGGAATTGTACATATCGACTGCTGCAACGTTAAGTACGTTGGCATAATAATCAGTCATACATATTTTTTATATGTGTCTCGTGGATTCACTTGCGCGGTCTCAGTTATTATTCCCTGTAAAAACAGCTATGTCAGCGAAAGTCCCGTCAAAAGCGGTACAACCATTTTGACGACTAACAGACAGAACGTATCCGATTCTTTTATTATGTATTTTCAGTCGAAATCTGAACAAACAGACGCATCAATTTTATTTATTTTTAATGACATCATTACCTTTAATTTCCACTTCATTATATTATTAAAATAACTTTTGAAGAATTTCCTAATAATTGAGTTATAAAGTGCATGGTATTAGAGTATGTGAGTTATTTTGACTAAAATAACAGTATTTGCAAGAACAAAATTCTCGGTATGAAACAGATTAACATTTTCTACACAGTTTAGTTCAGGATTTAAAGCCAACAATAACACTTTACGTTAGTTAATTCGTCTCACTCACATTTAAAATGAAGACATAATAGTCGCTTGAAGCTCCAACGAACCGACAGAATCATTACATCTTTTTGTTTACACATTTAACAAAACAAGCTAATTTAACAATTCCAAAGCGGCTACCGTATTTAATAAAGGAAATATAATTAACGATAATTATCTCTTTGTTTCAGGTGCAAAAAGCGTAAGAATGACACGAGTACGTTTCGAGAGAACATATAACATCTTCAAAAACGATGCAAAAAAATGTGAAATATAACAACACATTGTTGACAATGTTCAAAATGGATGAAATAAGAGTGGAATTGACTTGACAGAAGTCGTAACTGGTGCTAATTAGGAACACGTGGTTGTGATATAACAATTTGATTATAGTGTAGTTGTGACTGTTATAAGTGGTGGACTAGATGATGTTATAGTGTTAGGACTTGATATAATGCCGGATCGGGAGTCGGTCGGAGGTCCTGGGAGTGCAGGCAGTGGAGGTTTTCTACCTCTTCAGTTTCCTTCGGCGTTTGCTGCGTTCCACGCTTCCACTCCGCCCGGGGCACCTTCTGCAATGCACCACGCTACACATTATCATCATGCCCAGTAAGTTATATTATTATATTACAGGTGCCGTCACGAAATTGTGAGCGCTCAGCGAAAATAGGGAGGGTCATTGCTCATGAATTTTGTTCTCGCCGTACAGTCAGATAGACAGGTTCATAAAATGACTACTGCATAGGTTAGCGCTTAGAACTCGTAACGGCACCTGTATTAAACAAAAAAAAAACTCCAAAATCATTGTTCGAGAAAATTTTGAAGGTTCCCAACTGCCTGGTTTGTGATAGGCTTGGGCACAAAGTTTTTAAATGTTGTGATTCCAGGCGACCATTTAAGGTCAAAAATCTACATATTGTTTAAATCCGTATGAACTTATCCTCAAATGAAGTTGTTCAAACTCAAATACCATATAGTTTAAAAGACGTACGTCCAAAATTTCGTTAAAACTCCTTGAACGTTAAAGACTAATGAAGTTTACCTGCTATCGGTTCCTGCCGTTTATGTCAATGATGGTTATTGTTTTAACAACTTAAATATCTGTGATGGCAGCTCCCCCGGGCGCTGTGTTTATCCTGCATTGCGTGCTGCTATTCTACTTATTACTTTAACTCCTCAAGTTATTCAAGCACTTGTTAATTCATATATACTGCTAGCTGTGCCTCGGTTTTCCTTCGTAGGATTAACAATAAAAACTATGTTAAAAGTGATATTTTTTCCTAAATTATAAATTGTCTGAGATACTCACTTTTTAACATCAGCAATCTGACAGTGAAGGTCCTGTTAAAATCGGTCCAGCCGTTTCAGAGATTAGCCGGAACAAACAGAGAGATAGATTGACGTATACATTTTTTCAAAATTGATTTATTTGTATAAATACCGCTAAAACTTTCATAACTTATGCATTTAGTAAAAACTATTTATTTGGAATTACAAACAGACATTTAAAGTTTATTCATCTCTATGGACAGATATAGATGTAGGCGAATTTCGCAATCAGTTTCAGTACATCGTTTATAACCATTACTTTAGCAGAATTTTTATCAGCATCTATCGGCGGAGTATTTTCATATCTGAAACCATCTGTAATGTTATTCGCCTGCTCGACAAGTGTCCTTTTATATTACGATCGGTCGCGTGTAGCTTCCTAACCACCAGGCGACTCCACTTTATAGACCCACTTCATAAAATAGAGTGGTTCATTATACTCGCAACACCAGAATATGCTTCTAGCCCTTTATTACATAATCGCATGTTACTTTTTTCAATACGGCAACTTTGTTGTTTCCATATTTAAATTGCGTACGTGGCTGTTTTGCATGAACAGCAATCAAATTCATTTCTCTGCCTTCTCCACCTTTATGAGGACGCGGTTCCATTGGCACTTATGCTTTATATATTAAGTATCGTTTCTTTTATATCCGCCCGAGAATTTATATCGGGAGCAGGTAAGAATTTTTAGATTAGATTAGAGCCGGCGTATTAACCGTGGTTTACTGCCGCCGCCCCATAAAACCATCGTCCAGGCGAGTCAAGGTGTTACTTAATGATAATTTATTGCAAAACATCGGACACGTAAGCCACCCGATTTGACGACAGCATTAATCTTCCCTAACTGGCCACAATAAAATAACTCGTAAAGTAAAAAAAGGTTCGATTGACACCTAAATCAATGAGTCCCTGACGAATGATACAGGAAGTCATCAAAAGGATTGAGACGTTTACAGTGTTAGGATGGACGTTAATAAAAGCAGGACCGTGCGGTTCAACAAATGAGTTACTCGCGGCGCTCAAAGGGTGCGTGATGTATGGCGCGTCCGAGGCTGGGCTGAGGAAGATGATTAATGCCCCACCGCTGGGCCACGAGACACGCCTGCGACCTCTCCGAATACAAGTTTTGAAATGATAATTTACAGCAGGTACTACGAACGAAAGCACGACACTTCCAGTTATGATTTTGAGCCGGAGAACCAATACAGTCCCTGTGTTCGCTACCAGCGTAATAGCAGGCCTGTGTAGCCTGTGATGCGTCCTAAATCGTTCAATCGACATTGATGCCGCTTTTCTCTGTTTTATTTAGGGCCTTCAATAAAGCTGTTAAATTCCACGTCTTGTTTATTGTGATTGCATAACTCGTTATAAGAAAATATAAAATCGTGTATGTGATTGGAGGCATAAAGATGTTAGCCTTTCTCGGAAGTCCAGTAATCCTTCGCAGGCGAAGGATTTCGTCGCCGGATGGGTGTACCCATTAACGACAGTCTCTCGGTGCCTCATTTAACCCGCTGCTGCGATAATTGCCACCACGTGTTTATTTCCAAGCGTTCTAATTATAACACGCACAATGGGTTGGACACGATCGCTTATTTTGGATTCGTTCGCTCCGTCAAAGTCAATTTTGTCCGGCTACAAAAGAGGTGTTGCGAGTCGGCTGTCGTTTGATTCATTAACTGGGTCCCTTTGAACTGATGGATAGGTATCGCATGCCACGTGGACTATTAATGCTGCTTAAAGTTTTTTAGTTCTAGCTCGATTGCGCCTTTGTGCCGATATTCAATTCGTTTGTTTTGCATCGTTTGAATTGTCGTTACCATTTCAATCTCGTGTGTTTTATTGTCACATTTATCTTGTATCTTCATTCACTATTTCAGTCTTTGAATCTATTTCCCTTTGATATTTTGTTTTTGATGTTTGTGAATGTATTCTAATATAATTATTCATTGTGACGAGAATCTTGGTACCTATATCCTCAAGTTATTAAATCACATGTTGGAGTTGTAAACCAAAATCCGATGGAGCCAACACAAGTGCGACCACAAAAACGTTCAACAATGACGGCCTATGCCGACGCCCGCATCCTACTCCACTCATTGTGAGCGTCCTGTCTTCACAAATTATCCTAAGAAAAAAACACTATTATTATTGCCAAGAGCTGGATTGGTCTCTGTGTGGGGTGGCTATTGTCTCACTAACTCGACGCTATTAGAGCGTTTTTGTCGTCACTATTGCCGCTTATGCTCTTTTTGGTCGGTCTACCTTAGTCTTTAGAGGATTTAGGTTAATTTCTAGAGTATAATCATTCTTTAGTATTTAAGGCATTCCATCTTTTACATCACTTTAACTTCCGATGTATTCCTCCCATTCCAATTTTCATTTGAGTGTTTTTCTCTTCAATAACGGTGAATGTAGTGTTTTGATCGGTTTTCTTTAGTCTTTCGACGTTTTAGGTTTATTTCTAACGTGTAATATTTCTTCAATTTATAATGTACGTACATGCATCCTATCTTATGCTTCTTCTTGTCTCTATGTACTTCTCCCGTTTTATATTTCACTGGCTTTGAAGATGTTTACAACATATTTAAGTTTGATATTATCAAGTTAAGGAACACCAAACGCCCAAACTCTATTACAATTTATATCTATATCAACAGAATCAAAGCTATAACATGGATGTAATCGGGAAATCTGATATGGTCTCCGATATGTTTGTTGATTGGAATCTTTATTTATTGTTATAGTTGTATCGCCTTCAAAGCAACTTTACTGTTTTGTGATTCGATACGCCTTCTATTAAATCTAAAGACTTTTCTTATTTATGTTGTGAGATTAGATTTGTATTGTTTTCATAATAAAATCGTTATTATAAAGTTTATTTGATAACGTTTTGCTTCTTTTGGTCAAGCATCAGTTTATCCCTTCCTAGAAGAAGTCATTCAGGAGGCTTGAAGATGGAGGTATAATACTTGCAATTCACAGAAGTTGATTAAGTGCCAAGGTGATAGATAGTGAGTCTATCACCATCTCGTACCCTATACATACCTCCTTGAATGTTATTATCATCCGATACTGAACCCGCATATTTACACCCCACACGCAACTGCTAAACCACACGTCCATCAAAGACTTTTTTGGCAATAAAGTCAGAGTGATATTTACTAGCTTTAAAAGTCGCTCATGAATGTTATTTTGCAAAAACTGTCAAAGTACATAACTGCGAACAGTATTGGCGCTTGTGCATGTTCCTTTTGAGTGATTTATTAGTTAGCCATGAATACCTTGGTTTGTTCGCGACTCAAATAAATATATACGTCAAAAAACTAATTATAGTCCTATTGAGTGGGATTCGAAAATGAAATGTACAGTGATTTCAAAAGCAACGTTGTAGAAATAAAAAGCTAAAAGAATTCGACTATAAATATTAAACATTGATCCTGTAATATTGCTGACTTTTCCAGTACAGCACGAGTGGGAGGAATGGATATCTGCACTAATATGTATTATAACGAGGAAAGATTTGATTGTTTTTCTGTTTGTTTGTTTGCATTGAATACGCTCCGAAACTACTTGACCGATCTTGAAAATTCTTTCAGCAATGCATAGCTACATCATCAGCGAGTAACATAGGCTTTTTATCCCCGTACTCCCACGGGAACGGGAACTACGCGGGTGAAACTGCGTGACGTCCGTTATCCTTGATAAGGTATGCAGTAAGAAATAATCCAATCTTAAAGGGTTGAAATGGAGGTTGAAAAATATGTGAAATCTTATTGCCACGTAGGCGAAACTAGTAAAAATATAAAAATAACACTCAACTTTAAGTAGAGCTGCTGCAGCTCAATGGGTTCATTATTTTCGTCCACAATCCCATCCTGCCAATTTTTACCAACCCTAAAATCACAATTCAAATTCTCAAAGTCCCAAAACGGTCAGAAAGAAGTAGCCGATCGGTCAATCCACCCATAAACATGTTCCGGTCATAAATTGCCCCTTCCATCCTGTTCGGTCGTCATTATTGTCATAAATAGACATGGGAACAGAAATAGGCTATGGTGTTGTGATTGGCGTGATCACCCTTACATGGGGGAGGGTGCCTTAACATGGTTATTTCAGACGGACAAAGTCTGAAGTATGTATGTATATATGTTATGAAGAACTTTGTATGCAGTTACTACCGACCCTCCCTGGCTTCGGGTTACGGTAATTTTTAAGACTATTAGAAATGTTGACTTCTCTCTACTGTCAATAAATTTCATATGGTTTTTTTTAAGATATAAACTGATTGGAGTTCATCTACGACATGTCTGTAATGATCGTTTTAAGATCCGGAACATACTAGACTTTAAATGCTGGAATTAGAGCAGTCGCCTGCTAGCGACGCTAGTTCAAATCCCAGCGGCCTGTACCAAGTCATTCTAAAAACTTAAGTACAGTAACTTCACACCACGTGCTTTACGGTGAAGAAAAACATCGCGAGGAATCCTGCATATGTCTGAGAAGTAACTCAAAGTCGTATGTATAGTGCATGAAACTATGGACTCATAATCTGTCACGATGGCACTTAATCATCTTCGGTGTAAAGTGGGTTTTGTTATTATATTATTATACTAGCTGTGCCCCGCGGTTTCACCCACGTAGATTAGTTTCATCCTTATTGTCGCGGAACACTAATATTTTTGATAAACAAAAGTAGCCTAAGTTACTCCTGGAAACATCAGCTACCTACCAGTGAAAGTCCCGTTAAAATCCGTCCAGCCGTTTCAGAGATTACCCGGAACAAACAAACAGACAGACAGACAGACAGAGAAAAATTTTAAAACTTGGTTTTCAGTGACAGTAGCGTGTATACTTTCATATGCATTTAGTGAAAAACTGTTAATTTGCAGTAACAAACAGACACTTCAATTGTATTTATCTGTATAGATATAGAAGATTATAACACCTCTGCTTACCCCTTCGGGGACCCGTCTCAGATGGCCTGAGCACGTGTATCCTTCAATACTTTCACTCAATCCAAACCACAGGAAACCTTTAGTGTTTAGTGTAATGTTCATAATATAGGTTAATTACCCCAGCGTTCCTGCCGCCTCCCACGCGGCCGAGAGATATTAATACATCTTTATTTTACAGTTTATTGTAAGCAAATTTGTCTGTCACCGCTGCTTGTGCTAAATGAATATTCATCAGTTATTTAATAGCTATCCATGACTTATCCTGTTTCAAAATGGTTAACCAATTAATTATGTAAGCAAGGATAGAACCAACTGTGCTTTTGTGACGAGCATGTGTTTAAACATTTTAATGCACCGGCGTTAAAATGTTTTTATGTAATGAGTCTTTTTGTGATGTGTACCGAGAAATTGAATGGGCATGTCGTTGAAGTAAATTATTTATTTTCCTTTTAAGATGTGCGAAGATATATAATGTTTTTTGATGTTAAAATATTGCGTGAATTTATTTTATGTTTTACTTATAACCGGTCAATTAGCCACCATTTTTTAAAATTGCAAATGCAATTTCAACGGGATCATAAAAAAAATAATTCTAATCATCATCTCCCTGGCCTTATCCCATACATTGTTGGGGTCGGCACTTGATTCAACCCGATGTGGCTGATTTCTGATTCACCTGATTTTTATACGAAGCGACTGCCATCTGACCCCATCGCAACCCCATTTAGGAGGAAAATCTGTGATCTGGGTTAAACCAGTTGTCAGATTATTTTTAGGCCTCCGACTGACCTGTAACGATTGCCAAAGATGTTAAATTGGCAACCGGGACCGACAGCATAACGTGCTCTCCGAGGCACGGAGGGAACTCGGGCGGTCACCCATCCAACTACTGGCTAGGCGTATTTTTTGTTTAACTTCGCAGATCGAATGATATGCGCAATAGCAACTGTGCCACGAGCTCCTCAAAAAAAAAGAATTCTAATGATATAAGTTATTGTGGTAAAATTTTTGCCCCTTGTTTACTTCCATAACTCATTATTCAATGTAATGAAATTACTGCATGCCAATTTTTTTAAGTAAAATAAAGGTTACAATGAAGACACCTTAGAAACTATTTTAAGTGTAATATAGGTATGCATACATACAATATACCATATCTTCAATTTACCTATAGCCTTATTTCTCCACAAATAAGCTCACCTTGGTCCTTAAATGCTCTTAATAAAAAAATACTCTTTAATCGCGAGGTGAGCCTTAAAACCATGTTAATAAACAGAAGTAAGAGAAAAAAGTCGTCAAGTCATGCAACGTCGCGTGCGCACAGTAGCCGAACAATCGCATGGTGTGTGCACGGTCGCGTTATTCGCTAAGGTTTCTCAGCGTCGCATTCGTCGTCGAGTGTCGGTTTTAAAGATTCGAAATTGAACCTTATCCTCTATGTATTGTGTATCAATTTCCTATAGTTGAAACCAACGCTTGAAGACGAGTGCGACGCTGAAAACCCTTAGTGAATAACGCGGCTGAGCCGGGGGCTCATTAAAGCGATAAAAACTAACGTAACAGAAGGATGACTACCCGCATTAGTTGAGAATCGTCGCACAAACGCCTTGGAACAGTCACTTTCGGTATGCATTTTTCAGTACTGACACTATTCCACTTACAGCACCTGTAAGTATATTAGCTGAGTGCAGGGGCATTGCATATAAGCAGATAAGCACTGCTTACCATTTGATGACTCAATACGCTCGTGTGGTGTGTGTCTGTTTTCGTTAGTGTGTGTGTCCATAACCTAGCCACATTGGTATGTACTTATCCTACCTACCTACCTACTTATTGTTTATGCTTACCCCTCTGAAAATCCAATGCACGCCCCTGGCTGAGTGCTGTTATTTATCAATCCTATAAGACTTCTTTTAAAAGAGGTAGATAATTATGTCACTAGCGAGCCGAAATTGAGTCGTTCAAATTGTCAGAACTCTAGCCTCTGTCCTTAGTTTCTCTCAAGCTGCACTCTCAAGTGTCCTACTACTTATTTCACTGCGTATAGAACATGATTTTCGTTCGTTTTTGAGCACAGTATCGTTTAAGCTTCTAAGCTAACACAACTAAGACAATTTTCGACCAACTGAAAAAATCAAAATAGAAAAATCAGACGCATAGAAGTTTATATCGTTTATAGGGAGAGCGAGTGGTCATGCTCTGCTCTAGCAAAAAGGTATGATCTTCCACACTGATGAGTGGCAAGCTTGGGCAACACCGACGAACACTAATTAGTTGGAAACTCATATGAGCACTTAACATACGCAGTAAACTGTAATAGCGTGACTTTGATCGCCATTTTGTTACTTGCGATTTTCAGGGCATTAGGCGAATTTTCAACGATGTCATGAAAATGAAAATGAAAATGAAAATGATTAATTCAGTTTAGGCCCTGGTAAGGCACTTATGAACGTCGAGGAATCTACCACGGATCTACCCATGTCGGATTAAATTTCAAACACACACATTACAAACTATATTAGTATCTTCTGAACGACTTGCTCGTCAGCATACGTCTATGAATGCCACGACGAACCACCTATATATGAGAGTTAGCCTTCTGTATATATTTTTGTGTAAATCCTTTGCGTGCGCTTTCAGCGTTTTATTGGAATGATCGGTTGTGTGATAGACGAGATGATTTGGGATGATGTAATTTGGGTTTTAAGTGTCTTTATTTCCTGTCTTAATTCTATGTTATTTAGATTCTTCCGTTTGGATTAATTCTGCGACGCAGCCATTTGCAATAACCTAATATTATATTTCTACAGATCTTGTATTTAAAATTACATGCTTAGTCAATAATAATAGGTTTATTTGCATGCCAAATGTTCGAATTCAAATTTTATTTTTATTTGATGATACTTTTAACTTCTTTGAAATATTCTGAAAAACATTATTTGCATCATAGTGATCTTACCTCCCAGTTCAGAAGTTTTATTTTACCGTGGAGATTCCAGCATGTAACTCAGCAATTATTGTTTTTAACCGACTTCAAAAAAGGAGGAGGGTATCAATACGACTGAATGTTTATCATAAATATGTTGATCGATACAATACACATACATACTCTTGTTCACGCCTGTATCCCATGGGAGTAGGCAAAGACCACCATTTGCCACATATTACGATCCCTAAAATATCTTAAAAATATGAATATAAATATTTTAGATAGCAAGACTCCAGCCAAAAATGTATATATTAAAATGTACTCACTTCCATTTTCCTTCCCACTTAAATCTTGGCCCATAAAAACCAATAAAACCCCATTTTGCATTAAATGCATCGTTTTGTTTCATTAAGGGCCGGGTATAAGCCACGGTGTGTTGACGCGGACAATCGGACGTTAACCGGTCGCGCGATTTATTGTCGCACGACGGTAGCGATTGCGTGTCGTGCGTTATGCACCCGACTTAATGTGTTTTGAATTAAAAATTGTTGTTTGTTTGTGTTGATTAATTAAGTGTGTGAGAAATGAAATATTCTCGAATTTAGGGTATCCAAAAGTGTAAGCCTCAGGTTAACTATTTAATAAGACCATTCTGTTACTGGATTTTTGGGCCTCATCTATACAGATAAATACAATTGAAGTGTCTGTTTGTAATTCCAAAATTACAGATTTTCCCTAAATGCCTATACGAAGTATAAAGTATACACGCTACTGACACTAAAAAACCAAGTTTTAAAAATTTTCTCTGTCTGTCTGTCTCTCTGTCTATCTGTTTGTTCCGGGTAATCTCTGAAACGGCTGGACGGATTTTAATGGGACTTTCACTGCCAGGTAGCTGATGATTCAAGGAGTAACTTGGTTACTTTTATTTATTAAAAATATTAGGGTTCCGCGACAATAAGGATGAAACTTAATCTACGCGGGTGAAACCGCGGGGCACAGCTAGTATAAAATAAATAAATATATGCTCACGCCATCCCAGAAGGTTCCCCAAGGGGTAAGCAGAGGTCTTATAACAACAACAGTCCATCGCCATCTCAGTCACTATACATGCGTCTTTGAATTGCTTCTCAGACTTATGCAGGTTTCCTTTCGGTGTTTCCCTTCACCGTAAAGCACGTGGCGTGAAATCACTGCACATCATTGGTATAGACCCCGCTGGTATTCGAATTTGCGTTGCTTGCGTAACAGGCGACTGCTCAAACCCCGAGGCCACCACGGCTCTTCATGAAATTTTATATGCTGGGGTTTTGGGGGCGATAAATTGATCTAGCTAGGTTTCATTTTTTAAAAACGAAGAAGCTTGGTCATCCAGGTACTAATCTAATTACGGTACAAACTAAGTAAGTAATAATATACCAGTAACACTGATTAGAACTGCTATTCCAATTCAATTAAGTACATTACTTAAAAACACACCCTGAAGCAATTCAATAAGTACAAATAACGTAAATACAAAGAAATTCAGTTTCTGGTTACAAAATAGGAAAAAAGCAAACAATCCGAACAGGGAACAAAAATGTTTTAGAAATTGGTTAATGACGAAGTAACCGTGTAATACAATACGCTATCAAAGCGCGTCAACTCGGAAACTGCGCACCTGTTGATGTTTGGTGAGACAACATTGGGGGTGGACGGTGCGAGCGATAAGCGAGGGCGAGATATAAAAAGGTTTATGCAAAGACAATATGTGGAGGTGGACGAAGATAAGCGATGACTAGGTTTATGATTAAAATGCAAATGCAAAATGTTGCCTTTCCTACTCTCTTTGTCTATATCTATACAGATAAATAAAATTGAAGTGTCTGTTTGTAATTCCAAAATAACACCTTTTCACTATATGCATATGAAAGTATACACACTACTGACACTAAAAAAACAAGTTTAAAAATTTTTCTCTGTCTGTCTGTCTGTCTGTTTGTTCCGGGTAATCTCTGAAACGGCTGGACCGATTTTAACGGGACTTTCACTGACAGGTAGCTGATGTTTCAAGGAGTAATTTAGGCTACGTTTATTTATTAAAAACATTAGAGTTCCGCGACAATAAGGATGAAACTAAATACACGCGGGTGAAACCGCGGGGCACAGCTAGTTCCAAATATATATTTTTTTACTTAATTTAATTTCCCATACAAAGGTTATATACGGTACTTAAAACAATGTATTATGTCTGTCTGTTTGTTCTGGCTAATCTTTAAAACGGCTGGACTGATACTAACGGGACTCTCACTGGCAAGTAGCTGATGTTATATAGAGTAACTTAAGCTTTTATTTTATTCATAGCTTCAGAAATTAGCCGGAACAAGCATACAGACAGACGGAGATTTTTTTAATTGCAGTGAAAAGTTACTCCTTGTAACATTAGCCATCCGTCAGTGAAAGTACCGTTAAAATCGGTCCAGCCGTTTCGGAGATTACCCTGTATACTTTCATATGCATTTAGAGAAAAGCTGCGATTTTGAAATTTTATTTATCTGTATAGATTACAAACAAACACGCCCATATTATTTATCTGCATAGAATTTGTGACACTATAAAATGCAACACAGAAATTCATCTTTATAATCGCATTATCTCATTACTTGTACCACAGGAATGAATGCAAGAATATAAAATTTAAGTAAACAGACACGTGAGGGGTTAAATTTTTTAGATTTCAGTGTCGTCCAGAATCCGTGACTTTGGAATGTGTTAAAATATTTTGGGTGAATGAAGTTACCCTTTTTATTCCTTACTTAGAAATAAATCTTTCTTGGTTTGAGTGAAATATTATAGTTATCTATACAGATAAATTAAATTGAAGTGGCTGTTTGCAATTCCAAATTAACATCTTTTCATTTGAAAAAATCTGTTTAAAAAATATCTGTCTTCGTCTGTCTATTTGTTCCATGTAATCTCCGAAACGGCTGGACCGATTTTAATGGGACTTTCACTGTCAGATAGCTGATGTTACAAAAAGTAACTTAGGCTACATTTTTTTTAATAGGCATCCACAAATTAAATTCTCCGCGGATGAAACTGCTTTCTTTATCTCTCTTTACTTTCTTACATCTAGTTGTATTTTGACTAATAGCACTTAGTGATCATTTAGCATTTGCTCAAAAATAACCAAACGTGAAACCTTTTTGAAAAGTTATAAAATATCTGATGAAAAAAAATCCATGGCAATACTTAATGTACCGTTATCTTCAGGCTTATATTTTCGACGTGATGGGAAAAATAATTTGATCAAAACATAACTGGTTTTATGATCCTTTGCCAACTATAGATAGATGACAAAATGTTATTACATACAACATCCATAAAAGGCAAATAACATATTCGTAAAATAAGAAAATAAAATACAAATGGAAGCGGACCGGTGTTACCAATAAAATAAAAAGTCTTCATTACGGTTATCACTTACCCTAAAAACAGCCATGTCTATATCTTTTGCGCGTTAAATAAAATATTTTATACTTACAATGAATAAAGAAATTACGGTCGTAACAAAAAGGAAAAATATATGTTTCAATTCATCATACGGTTATATTTGAAGTAAGACTTGCAAAAAAGAGTTTATTGTTATTTATATTAATTACTAGCTGTGCCCCGCGGTTTCACCCGCGTAGATTTAGTTTCTTCCTTATTGTCGCGGTACCATAATATTTTTAATAAATAAAATTATCCTAAGTTACTCCTTGAAACATCAGCTACCTACCAGTGAAAGTCCCGTTGAAATCCGTCCAGCCGTTTCAGAGATTACCCGGAACAAACAGACAGACAGACAGAGAAAATTTTTATAACTTGGATTTTTGTGTCAGTATCGTGTATACTTTCATATACATTTAGTGAAAAGCTGTTATTTTGGAATTACGAACAGACACCTCAATTTTATTTATCTGTATGGATAAATGGTTAAAATAAACAAGTATGTTATATATATAGCGTTATATAACAACAGGTGTAACATTAATGAACAAAATTATTAAAAAAAATTACAATTATTTTTATAAAAAATTTGAAAATAACTTATTTTATTGGACCATACCAAAACCTTTTTACACCTACAGGTTTCTGCTAAAATTGCGACCAAATTCGAGAAAACATTATCGTTAAATTCCGTTGGACATGTTCATTATGTTACGACATTGCTTTGGTACATCGACGGAATATCGTGAAATTATATATTTTCCTCACCGAATAATTAAATTATGAATGAACAATAAAAGTTTTAGTACAAACCATATTTGGAATGTATTTATTATTTCCATTAGCTGATATAATTTTGGATCAGAAACGTATCATAAACTAACGGACGTCACGCGATTTCACCCGCGTAGTTCCCGTTCCCGTAGGAGTACGGGGATGAAATATAGCCTATGTTACTCGCTGATGATGTAGCTATTCATTGCTGAAAGAATTTTCAAGATCGGTTAAGTAGTTTCGGAGCCTATTCAATGCAAACAATAGACACTTTTGCAATGAATTAGACAATATTTACTGCATATAGAATAAGAACAGTTTGTATGTATCGATGACTGTATCGTGTGGGTTGATATAATACATTTCAATAACATGGATATGTCGTCAATTTCCATTTATAACACACCTCCAACTTGCACACCAAAATTGCATTATTTGGTGCTGATAATTTGATAAAAATTTTGCCAATTGGTTTGTACATAATATTTGCAAGTTTTTGGATTATTACCTTTTAATTTTTCTTTATATCTATACAGATAAATAAAATTGAAGTGTCTGTTTGTAATACCAAAATAACAGCTTTTCACTAAATGCGAATGAAAGTATACACGCTACTGACACTTAAATTTTCCTCTGTCTGTCTGTCTGTCTGTCTGTTTGTTCTGGGTAATCTCCGACACGGCTGGACCGATTTTAACGGGACTTTCACTGGCAGGTAGCTGATATATCAAGGAGTAACTTAGGCTACTTTTATTTATTAAAAATATTTGTGTTCCGCGACAATAAGGATGAAACTAAATTTACGCGGGTAAAACCGCAGGGCACAGCTAGTCGTTACATAAATGAACCTAAAAATACTTCGTTAAAAGACGTTGCATTTCTTGAAACCGTAGGTAACGATCGATTAAGCTTTGTCTAACGAGTGCATGATTGCAGTAAAAGCTTACTTTCGGACAAACTTACGCTATTAACGCCCTACGTAATATCTAGACTAATAAAACGCTCCTAGAATGATCTTGAACTAATTTTACCCTTCATTTGTTAATACAAAGGTTCAAGAACCCCGACAAGGGCTGTCCAGAGCTCGTAAAGCGAGTATCTCAATAAAAAATACCCTAGCCGTGCACCCGACCACTTTTACGACTCATTCCGAGTTTTATAACGCCCCGTGTATATATAATACGTACGTGAATGTGTATGTAAATAATTACTGACGTAATTAAACGCGCTGGCGTTTTGGTCGTAATGAGCATTTTTGGTAAAAAATAGTATGGTTTGGTTTTTAAACTGGTGAAATATATTTTACTTTAACAAATTGGACATACTACTATATTATTATCTATACATCTATATCTATACAGATAAATAAAATTGAAGTGTCTGTTTGTAATTCCAAAATTACAGCTTTTCACTAAATGCATAGGAAAGTATACATGCTACTGACACTAAAAAAACAAGTTTAAAATTTTTTCTCTGTCTGTCTGTTTGTTCCGGGTAATTTCTGAAACGGCTGGACGGATTTTAACGGGACTTTCACTGGCGGGTAGCTGATGTTTCAAGGAGTAACTTAGGCTACTTTTGTTTATTGAAAATATTGGGGTTCCGCGTCAATAAGGATGAAACTGAATCTACGCGGGTGAAACCGCGGGGCACAGCTAGTTTGAAATATAACTTTTTATTAGCATTATGTCTCGAATCAAGTAAGTAATAAACTAAATTAAATATTATAATTTTCATATTCGTTACGTTTTTAGAATATAATATGATAAGTGTTGTTTAAAGTATTTTTGTTTGCCATCTGCGTAGTATTAAAAAAATATTTGCGAAGAAATGTACCTTGAAAAGACTAAAAAAGCTACAGCCAGACAGACATACATATTTTCGTAGTATATGATTGTAGTTGGGAGCGTTAAACAGGACAATGTAATGTTGGCTAACCAAGTGCCAATATCAATTGGAAGGGCCTGTCAACGCTCTATTCACTGGACAACAGAATCTCTCTGTTCTGTATTTAGATTTCAAGAGACGCTTTCTCTGACATGACGTCATGAAGTCATGTTCAATTAAAGTTAACTTCTACTGGTTTGTTGGGAGTAGGGTGTAATAGGCATGCTTTGTTTATTTTTTGTTAGTTAGGGAGTTTTGTTACTCAAATTTTGGAAATTATTGAAAGGTAAACTTTTTACGGAAGTCGTGGTGGCCTCAGGGTAAGAGCAGGGCCTGAACCTATGAGTTTTTCTAAAAACGTATGTACAGTGATTTCACACCACGTGCTTTACGGTGAAGGAAAACATCGTGTGGGAACCTGCATATGTCTGAGAAATAATTCAAAGATGTATGTATAGTGCCTAAGACGGCGATGGACTCACCCTCTGTCACGTTGGCACTTAATCATACTTAGTGAAATGTGGGTGTTCAAAATTACAACACCTCTGCCTACCCCTTCGGGGAATACAGGCGTGAGCATATGATGATGATGATGATGTAAACATTTTCCCAACACCTTATATTTTTTAAGCTTTTATTTGGACTAAGGAGTAGGCAGTAATCAATCAGACAAGATGGATGGCCCCGTTGTAGCTTGACGTCCGGCACTCCGCTTTGCACACCGACCACGTCACGCAATTGGAACGGAAGCACTACTAATTTGCGCACGCGCGTGCTTAAATCAATCCTGTTCAAGCTGATAGGAGTTAATTTCAACATTTAAAGAAGACTTGAGAAGGCAAAAAAATCATCAATAACTGTGTCATTTATATATTCTAACGACTATCATAATTCGATTTGATTTTAAGTATGTTCTGTGAACGGTACTGTGATGGAATCTTCACAGTACACAAAAATACCGCTCGTTTACCCATGCCACCCCTGTTGGAAACTATTTTGTTATGGATTTATGTTTTTTTATTTTTAGTCTTTTTTATCTTTCACTTGTTAGGTAGGAAGTTGTCAAATAAATTCAGCTGCTTTATTCACTGCTCTCTCTATCTCTAAATTCACCGAACAATCTCCGTCGTTTATCCACAACAACCACGTGACATTGGCGGAATAGCTGCACTCAAGCTCGTCGCCACCATTAAAATAAGAAGAAGAAGATCTGTAAATTCTAATATTTGCTATCGTTTACAACCCCCTTAATTAAAGACATGCTTTGGAACTAAAATGTTTTCGCTCAATTTTAAAACATTTCAAACTTATTTCAAGCAACTAAGTAGAACGGAGTTTCTCAAAAAATAAATAAAGGCTTTGAGTAGATTTTTTTCAGGCAAAGACGGAAACATTACTTTTGCAAGCGATAGGCTGCAGCCACTTAACAAAACTGAAATTAGTTAGGAACGAGTCATTGTTACGTTCCGAACTCGTTGGTCACATGTATAGTCCTGTATAATTGTCATTCTGATGATTTAAAAGTACTTTGTTAAAGTCTAATTATAGAGAAAAATTTCGGATTTTGAAAAAAAAAAACATGTAATAGGACAGGGCTTAACAGCTTCGTCAGCTCTTATTTCCCTGTTAACAAACTTGCATATTTACAAGTACACCTTTCCAGTGACTCTCAGTAGCTGTAGTTAGTTGCGTTCCGCATAACAATTCGACAAATGACATTTCTAGGGAGTAGTAAACTCTTATTCAACCGGGAACGTTCAACATGTGCACCACTATACTATAAGTGATATGTTTGACACGTGCAGAACCTCAAGGGGTTTTCATATTTGAGAGTCGACTACATCAAATCGATCGTATTTTCCTCATTTTGTATCAGAATGTTTAGAAACGCCTCTAGCGGCGAGTGTAGAAAGTATTACGTCCGCATAAAAAAAAGTGCAAGACGCTCGGTCAAGCGACGACAGACATTCGAACGAGTCAAAACCGTACTTATATGTTTGTCATGAGGCACATAATCCTATTTGTTCGGTAGATTAAATGTCCGCTCTCCGAATTTCAAATTAAGCAAAGTATTTTAACAATTAATTTGCAATACTTAGAATACACATTTCACAAATCCTTGTAACATCAGCTATCTGCCAATGAAAGTCGGAAAATTCCGAAACAAACAGACATACAGTCAGGCAGGCTGATATTATAAAAAAAATGTTTTGAAAATGAAAATGAAAATGAAAATGATTTATTCAGTTTAGGCCCTGGTAAGGCACTTATGAATGTCGAGGAATTTACCACCTGTTCGGAAACTAGCCTTCTGAGAAGAACCGGCAAGAAACTCAGCTGGCATCATGTACATTACATTACACAGTAAAATAATAATAATTACAAAAAAAACATCATAAATTATTTTTTTATGTGAGTAGCATATACGCTCTCATAAGTATTAAATAAAATTCTGTAAATTTGGAATTACATCATCTCCCTGGCCTTATACCATGTATTTGGGGTCGGCACTTTATTCAACCCGATGTGGCTGATTACCTGATTTTTATACGAAGCGACTGCCATCTGACCTTCGTAACCCCTTCTTCGAGGAAAATCGGCAATCTTGGTTAAACAAATCTGCGTTTACGTCATCGCGGTGACTTGTGACGACAGCTTTAAGAAAACTCGCACTAGGCTCTCAGAGTGCCTAGTGCGAGTTTTCTTAAATGGGTATGGGCTCACAATAGTGTCATCTTTAGGCCGACAGAGGCGCTGCTTCGATCTCATACAAATCTGCGTTAACTTTGACGCGGTGACGTGTGACGGCGGCAGTGAAAAACTCGCACTAGGCACACTCAGTTGTCTTTCTTAGGCCTCTGACTGACCTGTAACGATTGCCAAAGATGTTAAATTGGCAACCGGGACCGACGGCTTAACGTGTAAATTTGGAATTACAAACGGACTTAAATTGTATTTGTCTGTATAGATACAATAATGAAGATATTACTGTTTAAAATAATTACTGTTTCAAAAAGTATAAATCAATAGCAGTCGTGTTTATAAACTATTGCCATTATCTGTGGTCAATATTATGATAACACGTGCCACCTTTGACCCTGCGAATGATTATAATATGTCTTAAGATCGCAAATAAGGCCATGTGTTTATTATTATTTATAACTTAATATTACTTAATAATAAACTTGATGTTTAATTATTATTAAGTAATTAAAAAAATGGTTTTTTGCTACTGCTTCCGCGTTGTCTTTAGAATTGAATTAGAATTAGAGTGAGTACTCACTTACAGAAAGCGATCACGCGATAATAATTATCCTGTGTACTTAATCTGTTTGCCAAATTTCATCCGAATCGCGTTCTGTCGATACATGAGTTTTTCTAAACCTTTTTTTATCGCCGTCTCAGGCATTATACAAACATCATTGAATTACTTCTCAGACATATACAGGTCCTCACGATGTTTGCCTTCACCGTAAAGCAATTGGTATGAAATCACCGTACATCAGTTTTTAAATAAACTCACAGGCCCCGCTGGGATTCGAACTAGCATCACTTGCGTAACAAGCGAGTGCTCAAACCCCACGATCACCACGTCTTTTTACTCTTTAATTTACCATAATACAACCGGACATACGTACAAACAAACGTACTGTTATTATCATCAGATCTAGGAAGACTTCCTGCATACATCCGCAGCTCAGAATAGCCTACATCATAATTCACTTGGAGCAATGACCTGTACACCCGATGGCGGAAGTGACCACAGTCATTCAATAAAGAACAGATTATTTATTTGTAAATAGTCTGCCTATCTCTGCTATTGGTACACCTAGTGGTTATTCTGGAACGAGAATTGTAGAGAAAGTGAAATTCTCAAAATTGTTGGCAAAAAAAAATTATTACAAAAAAGTAAGTTGAAAATTATTCATGTACGGTCATACCTAATATGCCCATAACTATTATGGTACATTCTCAAGATAGCGTAAATATGACAGTAAATATAGTAAATAAACATAATAAACTTACCAATGAATATTGGTAATTGGGAATCGAAACGGCGTTTATATTCCATTTGTAATAATTTTGAACTATATCTTAATCAATGACTTAACATTGGTGTATGCACATTAGTGTATGCGCATATTTCCAGAAAATTTGCAATCTGTTTACAAAAATTTGGTATGCAGTCTTCATTTACCCCGGATAATAGTTATGCCGCTATTATACATACATACATATGCTCACGCCTGTATTCCCCGAAGGGGTAGGCAGAGGTGTTATAATAAGCAACAATATAACACCCATAGTTTACCGAAAAAGATTAAGTGCCAACTTGACGGATGGTGAGTCTATCACCGTCCCAGGCACTATACATACGTCTAATATTTACACTTGTCATAGCTCTTGCTTGTCATTACGTCGCTTACGTGGTAAAATGATATATTATATGAAGTAATATTTCAACACTTCCAAAGTCTACAAAGGCCTGTGCATGTACGTGTACGCTCGCGCAGCTATTGTTTACAACAACGCGTCGTGTTTGTTTTCCTTACATATGGATTAAAAAGCTCCTCAACTCCATTTCAGGCTTTCATGAGCTTTTTCTATTCGGTTATTGTTTAAGTCCAAATTCATGTTCGTTTTACGACACAAATTTGGACTTATATATTTTTTATTCATAGATATATTATGACATAGATGATAAAAATACAAGAAACTACATTATTATTAGTGACTCTCACATTGCTGCGCCTACTACGGTATATTGCACACAAGTAATCGGACCTTTCTTCGAAAAATAATTTTGTGTATTTAACACCTCTTAGAGAAGAGATTGTCTCTATATAACAGTGGTATGTATATAATCACTTTATTGAAAAAAAAACCGTCAAAATACGAGTACATAGAGCACTTAAATAAGCCCTATAAGTGATTAATAACCGAAATAAATCAGCTTAATGAGATACAAATCGTAAATCTGTACATACTAAAATAAAATCTGTTGCGACACATGTCATAAAACGCATAAAACTATTATTTTTACACCGCACGGTTACATTATAGCCGTTATAATTTGTTGAACGTTAACCATCGTTAACTATTGGGCTATAAAATTGTGCAACCGGTGCAACAATAAACAGTCTTGATTAGGGTCATATTTTGCCCTTTTAATTAGGGATTGTGAAGACTTCTCTAATTGTCTACATATCTCTCGTGATCATCAACCCTCATCGTCGTAACTCAAGCTCGCAGATTTGTGTCAGGCCAAGAAAATGGCTTAAAGCCACTGGGAAAACATTTTCACATTTTTGTTTATGATAGGATATCTATATTATGTTCTATCAGTCGTTATTTTTGTATAATTTGATACCGTTTCCGTGTCATTATTTAAATAATCCACAGTTTCTTAAGTATTCCACTACTCTAAAAATCATTTGTATTCATATACTCATAAATACTTTCCTAAGCTTCGTTGTGACGTCGAATGAGATAATCATCAACATATACAAAAATATTTTTGAATGGCCTCTTCTGTGCGGAGGAAACGATAAAGTTTATCGTACCTTATTAAACCTGCAATATTTACAACGTGCCACAGACCAGTAAAACTTGACAAATGGGTAGACCCATCACGTAGCGCGTAAGATTTTTATGATTCGTTAAGCCTATGGTTTCGTAACAGATGGGGGCGGGTCAATTAATGGGTCAGAGGTTTATTGTTCGTGTTATTTGTTTGTTTACTCAATCACTGGATGGATGGGATTGTTTGAAGTGTTATTATGGGAGTGTAATCTTCGAGAATCATTGCCTATTGATGGGTGAGAACAATCAGATGAGACAGTTTAGAAGATTATTCAAAATCATATGAATGACTGTAGATCCAGTCACTAATATCTTACAGATGTTTCGAAATGTTAGGTTAAAGAGAACTAAAGCTGATCTTCTAGGACCTGATCACAAGAATGATGTTCAAATAGACAAAGAAAAAGAAAAGTGTCTGAGAGATATGACTTACTCATCATCTGACACGTTAGAAGTGACCGTTTACAATCGTCTTCATCTCAGCGAAATTTGAATGTTTCTCACTCTATTTCTCATAACGTTCAGATACTTCTAGTTTCTTCCGTAATTAGGTTTCGTTAACTCATTTGATTGTCAGTTTTGCCACTTTCTGTCCGTTGTTTAACTTCTATCACTTGTCTGATAATTGATTCCACCCACCCACAGTTCCTCACTGGACCGACCCTCGCTGAAGATCCATAAATCACATGTAAACATATAGGTCAAACGATAACTACATAAAGTAATGACCATTAGGAAACTTAACTTGTAAATGATTGCCCAATAAATACGGTTATCGACAGCCTCTGATTGTGGGGTCACACGTGTTTTGGCACTCAGAAATCTTCCGTCTTCTTCGATGTTGCTGACACTATTTAAAAACAGGACGTTATCATTTATGTACTATGAATTTAAACACTTTGTTGGTTTGTCTATGACAGGGCTAGGCAGTGGTTACAACTCCCATCTCTTCACCGAATGATTTTTAAGTCTCAGATTCTAATTTAAAGCTTGATGAGTTCATCACCGTCTCAGGCACTTCAACTTCTACGCCGACATTACTCACAATATTTTCAAAACACGAGGGTGTGTCCGTAATTAAGATACTCCTTCATAAGTAAATAGTTACAAGGTACAAGATGTGTACAGAATCAATTAGTGTAATTGCTCTATTTATAGTTAAGTGGTACACACCACAATAAGAATTAGGTCCAATTAAACACATACCAATTTTAATAACAACTGCAGATTATCCCGAAGGCCATGTGGCTATTGTATCTGATTGGCGTCGTGAAGACCAATCTGTGAATAATCTTTTTTTTACTAAGTTGTTATGTGCAGTCCATCTGATGGTAAGGATCCTTCAGCAGTTGTTAGGGTTCCGTACCCAAAGGATAAAACGGGATCCCATCACTAGGACTGCGCTGTCCGTCCGTCTGTCTGTCACCAGGTTGTATCTCATGAACCGTGATAGTAAGACAGTTGAAATTTCCGTTGCCGCTATAACAACAAACACTAAAGAGAATAACATTAATATTTAAGAGGACTCCCATACAACATAGTGATTTTTTGCCGTTTGTATAGATACTAGTCAGGAACCCTTTTTTAAAATTTGTTCATGCGTCCTTCGGATTGAAGTTAATACATATTTTGCTACGTCTAACTTAACGAATTAAGTCTTTGATATTTAGCTCAAAGTTCCAATAGCTCATAAAAACTAGCTCGCAAAGTCACGGACGGGAACGAGAATACTAATTATTATAGATTTAAAGCTCAGACAACTATAAAGTGGCAGCACTGGCAACACAGGCGGTCGTAAAGTGTCAGTCCGACAATAGTTCGGGAGCACCCGCGGTGACCACTCGAGAAGGTCGGCCCTTCTAGGAAAGGTAGCCCGCATTGTATACAGGCTGTCTCAGTCTGCGTTCAAATCTGTCGCTGTGATCTGGCGCAAGTAAAGGCGGCTTTTTAACCGACTGCAAAAAAAAAAGCTCAAAAGCTATTAAAGTTCAAAATGAACCTTGCGCACAATTCAAACACATAGTTTTCGCCGTTTTGTATTTTGTGTTATTAATAAGATCATAAAAGTTTAAATTTTCAAGTTATTTCTCATAGAAGAATTGTTGGAGTATCCCGTTTCATTATAGCTTTCAACATAGAACTTCAGTAGTAAGGAACCCTACTAACAGACGTTAGTTCGAGACTCGATCAATACCAAAGTACTTAGAAGTATTGCCATTATGATATACTCAAGGCGATCTATTCTACTAGGTCTTTATTGTGATTTATTTCTAGAAGTATAATCAAATCCTTTGTATTTATAAATTCAACGACTATACTGTCATTAAAAACTATATCCTAGGAAATAGCATAAATTATTTTGATTTTTGTCACGTCGTCCCAAATAGGCCGTCGGCATATGGGACGAGTTGATGAACTCCTCCAACGATAGCATTCAATTTAAAAAAAATTGGCGTAATAAAACATTTATCTAATCAGTAGCACCCTATACCTGAGACCGCTTAACATTACGTCGAGTTAATTCCCACCGACCATACCAGAAGGGGCTAAGGATTTTTTAAGCCCAGTTCCCGCCTGATACCTTAATAAATCTGTCAACTAAACACTTAAAAAGCGAGGAATTAAGCGTTTCGCATTATTTGCCAAAGAAATCCTGATAAAGTGGTATAAATGATGAAAGCTTTAGAACCACCGATATTATCGGACCATGATTTTATTATGCGTTTATGGTTTATGATTATATGATAAAGGTTATTTTTTAAATTGATCATACCATATTATTTTAAGTATTATTAAAATAATTATTTTTAATATTTTTTAATTTAAATTTCAAAATCATAATAATCTAATATTTATAATTCTAAAATAAGTTTGTTAACCATTAAATTATAAATAACACAAAAGATTCAACATAATGTCGCAGTCAGTAAGAGCTAATTGGTCTTATGTCGAAAAAACCAAATCTTGAGAACGCGTTCCATTGCAAGAAAGCAGTGTAATTGCCAACTGGTTTTCATGAAACATTCATGATGCAATGATTGAGTCGCTCATGTTGACTGGCATTATTAGAATTTCAAAATAGCTGGACGCGAGTCCATTGTGTTGATTACCCACAAATGACCAGAATAAACTGGATTCTTTATTGTAAATAAATGTCGCAAATAATTGCAATTATTTTGCAATTCAATTTAATTAAGTTTTTACTGAGAATACCGACGGTACTTTAGATTGTTAGACAGATGCTTATATGGATATTGCAGATTATGGTTTGGATACATTCAAGGTTTTACTTAGTTATTAAAAGATATTATTTCATGGCTCTAGTTCTATTTTATAGGAAATAAATAATCACAATTAATACCGAATAATAACAAATAATAAAAAAAACATCTAATTTAAAATGTAAATAACTATCAGAGACAAAAAAAATGGTCTGCGCAAAATCTGTAAACTTGTTCCACGTCCAAAACGGTTTGAAAACTTTCTTTCCTATTCGGGATGCAATTCTGGCTTGTTTCCGTCCCTGTCACTCGCGCGTGTCAGCGGTGGCGTGGGGCGCGCGTGACAAGGACGGCCTACATGAAGACGTCACGCAGGCGAGTGTTCTTGCACTTGTTTTATTTATTTTGTTAACCGCGTGGCTTTTTGGTTGTTTTCTCAAAGCTACGTCTTTGTTCGGGCCTGGTCGAGGGCACAATCGTCCGTAAGTTGGATAATTTCTTTATTCTACTCAGGCCACCCGACAATTTTCTGGAGCCACATTATTATGAGCTTGATTTGTTTAATAATTTTATTACTGGGCGCATTGCGCATGCGCGAGGCGTAATCGTGATTTTATTTTGTTAGGTTTGCGCTTTTAGTGGTTAGATTTTGTATTTTGTTTTGTTTAAAAAGAGGAAAATAATCGAATTTAAATAGTATCAGCCATTTTAGATATTTTCTTAATTATAGCCGTAGTAGTGTCTTGCGTGGTTTAGTAAGCAAGTTTTATTATTTTATATGTACTAAGGTCTGGATATTGAAACTCTCTACTCTGAAGATATACGCAATACTTGTTTCACTATAATTTCGGTGAAAAGTGGTTATCACACCCTTACGAAAACCTTTGAAGGTATGTTATAGATAAATTTAAAAGAGTACCCCGCGGTTTATGCATTGATTGTATTTCATGCGTAGCTTTATTTTTCGAAAACCTAATTTTAAAAAGTATCCTAAGCCTGTAACATCAGCTATTTGCCAATGAATATCCGTTAAAATTGGCCCAGCCGTTTCAGATATTACAAATACCTACACTTTATGCATTTAGTGAAAAGCATTTCAATTTTATTTTTCTGTATAGATTACTAGAAGCCAGAAGCAGACAAAATTAAACTAAGTTTAAAGTTAATTTTAAGTTGTGCGCAACCATGTAGTAAATCGTTTTGCTTACAATAAAACTGTTCTACGTATTGTTTTTTATCTTCAGTCCGTATTCAAGGCATTCGGAATATCGCTGCGGACATCTCGGTGCGAAATCAAGGCCTAACAGTGGGGTTCCTTGGTCAATAAAAAGGGACAACGCTCCAGTCCAAAGGAATCCGTGACGTAATACGTCTGGACGTTTTTGAGCAAAAAACCATTTGAACAGCGGGACATTTTGAATTGTATGTTGTTATATTTACACTGGTTGTAACATTAATTTTGTTCAACTGGTGTATGTAGAATTGTTTTACATGTGACACTTTATTTTGTTTTATTTATTGCCAGCTGTGCCTCGCGATTTTAACAGTGTAGAATCCATTTCATATGTGACCTGCGAAACCCTAATGTGTTTTTTTAAGTATAAGTATACCTAGCCTAATTTACTCCTTGTAACACTAGGTATCCGCCAGATAAAGTCCCGTTAATATCGAGATTATCCGGATCAAACATACAGACAGGCAGAGAAGAATTAAAAAAAAATGGTTTTTCCTATGTCAGTACCGTGTATACTTACATAATTTAAGAGCTGTGGATTTTGTAATAAATAAATAAATAATATGCATTTAGTGAAAAGCTGTTATGTTGGATTTACAAACAGACTCTTTAATTTTATTTATCTGTATATTTGTATAGATATAGATTGAGCTTTGACCCACATTTTTCATTTTTATGTCCCATTTTTTTTTGTAATGTTGAAATATATCAAAGCATTCTTTATTTCTAGGCTGGCAGCAGCGGCGGCAGCTGCGGCAGGAGCCACCAGTGAGCTGAGCTACCTCGCTGCCCTTCACCCTGCCTACCGGCCTGTTCCCTACGACCATCCACTCTACGGAGCTAACACTTTGCGAGGTAAGTAAATTATTAAAAAGATAGTACAACGTAAGGAAAAATGATAGGTAATAGACATTTTAGAATATTTTGTTTTGTATTTATTAACCTTGTAAGAAAGCAGTGAGGACGTGTTTTAAGACGCAGCGCTTTCACGATGAATTGAAACCAAAATACATATAATATGAGGGACTAGAAAATGGCATTAGAATTTTTTTTAATATACCGGTTTGTCAGTGTGACTGCAACTTGGTCGCTTCTAAGTTTGAAAAATATCAGCTTTAGATTAATTAGCTCGAATATAAATGCTAACAGAAGTATAATATAAGTTTGAATTTGAATTACAATTATTTATATACGATTGTAAATAACTATGAAATAAAAAGCCAGCGCTAAACCTATAAGCGTTAGTTAGTAACAGAGCGATGTTAAACATTCGCTATTGAGCTTGAGAAGGTGAGACTTGCCATCAACTGCATTTCCAGCTAGGGTTGACACTTTTTATGTAAATAAAAAATGTAAATAAACTAGACAGATAAAATAAATTTAAGTGTCTGTTTGTAATTGCAAATTAACAATTTTTCACTAAATGCACGTGATATATACGGTAATGAGAAAAAAAAACACCTTTTTCTCTGTTTGTTGTTTGTATGAGATAATCTCAAAATCGTCTGGACTGCTTTTAACGGGACTTTCACTGGCAGATAGCTGGTGGTACAAAGAGTAACTTCGGCTACATGTATATTTAAAAAAAATTGAATTTCCGTGAAATAAAGCCAGCCATGAAATTAAGGCACAGCTAGTTTTATTAACATACTAGCTGTGCCCCGCGGTTTCACCCGCGTAGGTTTAGTTTCTTCATTATTGTCGCGGAACCCTAATATATATAATAAGTCTAAGTTACTCCTTGAAACATCAGCTACCTACCAGTGAAAGTCCCGTTAAAATCCGTCCAGCCGTTTCAGAGATTACCCGGAACAAACAGACAGACAGACAGAGAAAAGTTTTAAAACTTGGGTTTTTAGCGTCAGTATCGTGTATACTTTAATATGCATTTAGTGAAAAGCTGTTATTTTGGAATTACAAACAGACACTTCAATTTTATTTATCTGTATAGATAATAAAAAAAATAACACATTCGACAACCCTGTTCCGTGTGAGCGCGGTAACCCTACACTGGTTTGGTCGCGATAATACCGTAACGTTAGCCTGTAATGGCGAATTAGATGCATACGCAGACGAATAATGGTCAGGTGCATTCCATGACGTTTGACTTACGTAGAAATCATCGTCAATGTTGATAAAACCGTTGGTTATTATAAATACACTAGCGGACGTCACGCGGTTTGACCCGCATAGTTTCCGTTCCCGTGGGAGAGAATTTTCAATATCGGTCAGTTAGTTTCCGAGCCTATTCAATGCAAACAAACAAACAAAAAAAAAATCAAATTTTTCCTCTTTATAATATAAGTGTAGATAATATATTTAGAGCCGTGGTGGCTGTGGGGTACGAGCAGTCGTCTGCTACGAAAGCGACGCAAGTCCAAATCCCAGCGGGACCTGTTGCAATGAGTTTTTCCAAAAACTAATGTAGGTACAGTAATTCCACCTCCCGTTCTTTGGTGAAAGAAAACATCGTGAGGAAACCTGCATAATATGTTATGTCTGAGGAGTAATTTAAAGACGTCTGCAGCTCAGCCGGCGATGGACTGCTCCAGTGGTCGTTTCGACGAAAAGAAATGATAGTCGAATCTTCCCCACAACCTCGTGCTGAAATTACCCTAGGTTCGCTTATAATCTCGTAAATATGTGCGTCTTTGTAGGTGTGTGTAATTTCGAATGATTTGTTCCTATGTAGATTGTGTACTGCTTATATTTATACTGTCTGTGTCTAGTTGCTCTTTCTGCCTACCGTGACTTGACGTACGTTTTACGCAGCGGGTTCAAATTATTATAACCTGCATTCTATTAGAGAAATCAATTTTAAATCGGTCCTCTATTTACTGAGCCTATTCGTTGGAACAAACAAACAAATCTCAATAAGATCGCAGCTGAAAACTACATATTCGCTATTCAGAAACCATGACCAAAATAAATGCACAACCATAACCATACTAAGTTATTGAAGGTAACCCTCCAAATGCATTAGAACAGTCTTCAGCGGGTAATTGGTGCCTTAAACCAAGCCGCAGTCCCATTTAATAGTATTTCTCCGCTTTAAGCCCACAATAACCGGAGCCATGCCGCACATATCTCACAAGCCGTAGGAAACCCCATGCGAGCGCGCTATCAACACAATTTATCTATACACTGAGGTGTTAATTAGGTTTTGAATTCACGACTGCTACCATGCCTTCTCTATTAAACGCAAGCCATATTCACCCTTCACCCACCCGCTTAGGATTCAATTTCGTTAGAATAATAATGCGATGACAGATACGTAAAAGTGGCTATTAAAAGAGCGACCGTGCTTAAGTCACGGGTTAAAATTGGCATGTTGCATTCAAAGGGTTGGGACGGCGACCTTGCAATTAAGACGTTTGTTTCACTCGTATTAAAAGGTTTAAATTGTATTAATTAATCGTATTTACATTCTTCACTAATCGAAAGAAGAATATCGAAAAAATTCTGAGAAATAAGAACACACTTATGCTCAGGCCTATATGGAGAAGGGGTAGGCCGAGGTGTACATCCACATTTCGCCATACTTACAGTCTCCGAGCTCGATATTTTTTTCAAACGAAACCTAGCAAGACTCCAAGACCCCCTGTATACACTTATATGCAAAATCGCAACTTATAATTTGGAACTTAAAGTGTTTGTTTGTAATTTAAAATGAACAGCTCTTCACTCTCTCTTCTCTCTCTGTTTTTAAAGTAACTTTCACGGGCAGATGTTTCTTTACTCAAAATTAAAATACTTCTTGAAGTTACTTTTATTTACACAAACAAAGGTTCTGCAAAATAAAGTCATGAATCTAGGTCTACGCGGGTGAATATAATATATATAATATTAGATTGAATATATAATCTATAAGTTACAACATCGCGTCGTTATTAATCTAACAACTCCACGACGAATTGCTTTAAATTAATTAATACATTTAAGGGCTCCTATTGGCGTTTAAAATCATCTGCTATCAAATCAAACCGAACCTTAATATCTGGTTAACGAGCGTGAAAGATTGGGTATAAAGGTTTAGTGCTATTCGTTGTCTTTAAATACAATTGCTGAGCCCTACTCCATGTATAATATTATGTTGTATTTTACCGTGAACTGGGGATGTAATACCGATATTTCTAGGAACCGATACGATTCGGTTTGATTCAAAATGTACCCTTATTTCGTGGTGCCAATTTTTAATTGTTGTCAGTCTATACAGATAAATAAAATTGAAGTGTCTGTTTGTAGTTCCAAAAGAATAGCTTTTCGCTAAATGCATATGAAAGTATATATGGTATTGATTTAAAAAAGCATACTTTAATATTTTCACTGTTCTGTCTGTCTGCTCCGGATATTCTCGGTTCCCGATTGTAGCGAGACTTTCACTAACAGGTACCTAGTTAGTACAAGGAGTAACTTAGGCGATTTTTTTAAATTTAGGAATCTGTGAAGTCTCCTATAAAATTAAGTCTACGCAGGTGAAACCGAGGGCACAGCTAGTAATTATATAAATGTGTGAATATAGTTTAATGCCTTTTGACCTCAATACCGAGGTTAGAATAAAATAATGATGATAATAATTATAACTTATATCTCTTCCACCATTTCCCTAGTCATTTGTGGATGTAATATCCCTTTCCTTTCATCTCAAAAAACCGTCGTTTGAATCCATTTCCTTTATAACAAACTCATATTACATACAATCCATTAATTTCTTTATAACATCCCTTTAATTTAGCAACATCCTTATTCTAAGTGAGTTTGACCATTTTTCTTATTGTATCGACAACGCAATAAATTCTAATCGAATTAATGAAAATTATTTATTCAGTTTTGGAACTGTAGGTCTAAAAATACCACTTTGGGAGAATTATAATGTGAACCGTATATGATTCATCATCGAAATGACAAAATGGTTACTTAGGTGCAATTCATATTATGATTCACAAATTATTCATATTTCGCAATTCACTTTTTTAACACTTTTCTATAAGTGACCATTTTTTCATTTCGACGATGAATCATATTCGGTTCACATTATGATTCCCCCAAAGTGGCCCTTTTAGACCTACTGGTTAGGTACCTATAAACGCCGAAAAGTTACCAGTCAATCTGTGAGTATAGGTTTTGACACGTTCGAACGTCGTCACCATGCGTTTAGCGCTTTTTAGTTTATAAAATCAAAAAAGATTATAAAATAGTATGAGTCAGAATTTTTCGAAAATTGCTGGGGCTTTACCATGAGCTCTTATTGCCACGATAGTTTCACTCATTTATGAGACATATGTATATGACGTGTATACATCTGTCACTGTCGCACAACTGAATTAACATTGCAATAAGAGCTCATGGTTGGGCCCCTGATCTTTCTGCTAACATAGCCCTTAACTACAAGGTGAGTTACCATTAGTGCACATTAGCAATTCGTCTTGCAATTGACTTGCCCATAAGGATCTAGCTTACCTATTCATCTCGTAAGCAAATAGCATAGTTTAAATATAAGCTTTATTAGCAGTTAGGAACCTAGGAACAAATTGTTCAAAATGACACACTCACAAAGACGCGAGAAAATAAGCTGAATAGGAGTTATTACAGTAAGAGGTGTCGCGTCGTACGCCTGTACATGGTTCACGTGTTTTACCGACATTTTTCAAAACGTCTAAACGGCAAATTTACATTTTTACGGTAAATAAAAGCTTTACGCTGAAACCCAAAAAACCAAACGTATTTAAAAAAAAATTGCCCAGATTGTATAATGTAAAGATTTTATACTATGCAAATAGCTTGATTTGCACGGTGATTGGTGGATTTAAATGACCTAAAGAGAAAAATGTTAGGTATAATATTAAAAGTAATTTCCCTGTAGCAGTCCGGTGTCTGCATCAGTTATTAGCTCGCCCCTTACATAGGAAGTATCTGTCGAAATGTGGGTGCACATGTATGTATGAAGTAATAATTTTGGCGTATGTTATTTGACTTTACTCGCAGGTAATGGGGAAAAGAAGACGTGTTTAATTCTCGATTTGTTCCGGAATTTGATTTAGCTCAGCTTAGCCAATTTCCACCCTGCTGGAATGTACAATATATCATTATTGTTTGGTGGATATTAATTAAGTACTTTAACGCCTGACTTTAATTTAACATACACGTCATGTTACTACTCGTTTTCTTGTTTCAGAAGTTAAATCTCGTATATTTCATGGAATCCCAAACCGCTTCAGGTTTGACACGCGAGTAACTTAACCCGTTCACGGGCGGCGCGGCAGTTTTGTTACCAAAAAGAAACTGTTTATTGTTTAATAATAAAAATGGCAAGCGGTGTCTGTTTACCTTAGCAGCCGGCGTCGGCTTACAAGCATCTTTAGACATCGGTCAATTAGGTACCATTTTTATTGGATAGGATAATGCGATATGGAGACAGTAAAATATATAAAATGTGGGTAATTATAATTTTAATGATGTACGCAATGAAACGTAATATATTGATGTCATAATTATTATAGTCATAAGTACGGCTACACCGACTCTAAACATACATAATAAATTAATTTCCCTAATTGATGATAATTGATCAATATTTTTGATATTTTACTTGTCCATAATTTATATGACTTAATTAGTTAAGATGGGAATATTTCAAAGCACCTGGCAATCGAGTGGCAGTTAACATACGACATAAAATTTAAATATTCATAACTCTTCACATCATTAGAAAGGCAAATAATCGATTCTAAAACTTTGCTCAGCATTAAACCGATTAAAGATGAGTTTTATTAAAATTTTAATCGATTCAAACGATTGAATCGACGGGAGGTCTAAATACTCGCAAAGAACGCCATCAAGTAGCAATATTTACGTAAATCGATTCAAGAATGCCTCTGTGGTTCAATTTATTCGAGAATCGAATAGCTTCGACCTAATGACTTTATTGCAAAACGACTCGATGTGCTTTTTTCGATGAATTAGAAACATTTTGGTATGTCAAGAGTCGTCTGGACTAGGTTTTGTACGAAGACGAACCGAGAACAAGGTCCATTTGATACACGATGAAAACTGAGTGTCCTTGCTATCTCATATTTCATTATTTAGCAATTAAATTAAAATTACCCGCTGAAAAAAATCCTATCGTTTATTTTATTTGTAGAAGGTATATTCGTCTTGTTTTACCTCAAATTGTGGGTTAAAGGTTAATTACCTAATACGTAATATATGTATAATGCATAATTTTAAACATACCTCTATTTTAGAGATATATCGCCGGGACAGCTAGAATATTCTCCTTTAGGAGAGAGAGGCTTATAGCAAGTCCTTCCATGACAAGGAAATATAGCCATTGATAATATCAAATTGCACCCTGTTGCATGGTGCCATCCCCCGCAAAGTAACTTCAGTAAGTTAACACTCAAGTTACGTACACCGGATGGCCTCCTGTCACACAGACCTATATCATCGACCTTCAGACCTTTCCGGGAACGGAGTTATTCAAAAAAAGATTGGCTAAGAAAGATTGTCCTAATGAACTTTTTTTTTATTTCATTCATTATTATGTCCTTAATATTTACACGCGAATTTGTCCACGTAGGCATTTAATGTACCCTTTGTCGGTTCGAAATTTCAGTCAATTCAGGCCAGGCTTACCCGTGAAAAGTTAGCAGATAGAAAGACAGACATTGTCACATTGCTTATAATATTAGTATAGATTAATATATTTGTAATGCATGTAGATAAAGTCCTGAATTTCAACTCCAGCTTAATGAGAGTAAAAAACAAATGATGCAAATATCAGAACACATCGATGACGTTAACACACTCAACAAAAGCGCTGGTATTTACAGCAGAAAACTTATTATAACAAATATGAAACAAGCCCCACCGGCATCCGACTGCAAAATTTCGCAAGCCAAGTGACAAGCCGAAACTTAATAACTTACTCAGAAATGCACCAGCAAATTGGGAGTCGAGTCGTTTGACCGGCTCTGTAACTCTACACCGTCTCACCGAACTCTCCGACACATATAAATTGTATTTTTATTCAAATCGGTCTACGTGCCGCGATAAAACCCCCTTAAAACAAATAACTGCTTATTCACGGCAACACATCGAACCAAAATCTGACCTAACACCATCCAATAGAGCTGAAAACCAGACGACTCAATCAAGGATACTGATCCAGATACAAGCGACAACAAGCTTTACAGTGGCAGTAACAGAGTTGTACTTTCTGAAATATTTCAACCTTGAGCGCCATTCTTAGCTGACCCCGAGGACACTAAAACTACGCTTGTTATGTAAACAACGCAAATTATGCTTTACCTGTAAAAGTACAAGAATTAGATTTTAATGACATAGAAACTTCAGATAAGACAGATGATGATAATACAAAGGATGATTGTTTTTAAAAGACTTATATAGAAAACGGTTTAAGAGGTAATTCGAATACCTTTTCACTCAATTTGTATCATGTTCGAACAATGTAGGCTATCGAGATTCTTGTGGTTCGATATGAAATAGCAACGATAAAGAGTGTGGTTACGCAATAATAATTTCGCTTTGTAGGGAGCTATGAAGGCTAACAAGATGGCCAAATGATTGACTTCTCGTGTTTGCCTTTTTAATAAAGTTGTTCGCACCGATACCCTTCATTATACAGGGTTTTTCTCTCCAAAATGTTAATAACAGCATTTACCTGGTCCAAGTTTTTTGCGGCACGGTATCTTATGAAACATTTTAATAAAGTTGCTAATGATATAGCTGCCAATCACTATCAAGCTGGTATTACACTCAGCATTCCTCAAAAGAGTTACGGTAATGTAGGAAATAAACGGGTACCTGAATGCAATGCCATTATTTCAGTATCATAAAACTTCATCTGGACTCCATCGCATAAGGTCCATATTTAATATTATAATCGATACGTGTATATGCCTTTATTCTCGATAATCGTAAATTAAGCTCCAACACTGGCTTAACTGAGCGTAAAAACTGTGAGCGAGAAATTGAGAGTTCATGTTACTCTGAAATCGAAAAAGGAAAAAGGCTTTATTCGTGCGAGTGAGAGAGAATGATGGCAGATGTCAAAGAGCAGACGAAGCAGGTATTAGAAATCGATAGATTCGTTAACGACACACAGGTAGAATATTGAGTACACTAATTACACCTGATTATTGTGAGAGCTATAAGCCTTAATCAATCTATTTGAAGACTGATTACTTTTAATCCTTAATTTACTTTTGCGGGTGATTCCAATTTACAATGTGTCAGAATTACAGTTGACACGTTCAATCTTGTTTTTTTTTAATTACCTTTGTCAAACTGTGTCCCGAACCTTAATCTTTGTCAATGAGGAGGCGAGAGGCATACAGAAACGGGTTTTGAAAAGAGACCGAGATAATGCGCCGGCGCATGACAAGTGACCGGATTAATGCATTTTAAACGAAGAAGGCTTCATTTTGATCTCGGATCCTTTAATTGAATGAGTTTCGTTTTTTGGTTAGCAAGCTTAGGAGCCACTTTACAAATATAATAAGTGGGCTGGTTTGGCTTACCGTTAGTTTTTGTATCAGCATTTTTTACAACAGCTTTTACATTTAGAACTTAGCTCAGTAAGCAATGATAAACAAAATATAGGCAATGATCTACTTAACTTAATTAGTTAGCCAACTAAGAAACTGGTTGGAGAACCGCAAAGGCTACAAGACACTGCATTAGTACTTAGTATTTTATCTCAAAGAACTTTTCATTCAATAAAATAAATGTCTTGGAAAAGTACTAAAAGTAGCCGCGCGAGCAGATGAAAGGATTAGCCGCAACAAAAACGCATCTGGGGCTCTTACAGTGACAAAGTAATTGATATAAAGACGGCTCCGTACAATATAATAAATAAATTACAATCTTTAATCTATTTATCACTCAACTTCTTTTTACTTCGACGAAAGCCTCCGACTGTTGGTAACTAGTTCTTGGCTAAATGATTGACGAGGACCATCTCTCGCGAGATAACTGCCCCGCTGTGAACTTTATATTTCAATAAATATATCCACTCGCTTCGCTAATAGCGATGATTTCTTCACCCAGCCCTTTTGTGTGTTCAAATAAATTGACCAATCTATACATACAGATAAATAAAATTGAAGTGTCTGTTTGTAGCTCCAAAATAACAGTTTTTCACTAAATGCATATGAAAGTATACACGATACTGACACTAAAAAACAAAGTTTTAAAATTTTTCTCTGTCTGTCTGTCCGTCTGTATGTCTGTCTGTCTGTCTGTCTGTCTGTCTGTCTGTCTGTCTGTCTGTCTGTCTGTCTGTCTGTTTGTTCCGGGTAATCTCCAAAACGGCTGGACGGATTTCAACGGGACTTTCACAGACGGATAGCTAATGTTACAAGGAGTAACTTAGGCTACTTAGATTTTTAAGAAAACATTAGAGCTCCGCGGGCAACCATGAAATTAAAATCTGCGCGGGTGAAACCGCGGGGCACAGCTAGTTTATAAATATCATTATGATCCTTTTCTAGTTTGTTAATTTAATTATTACCTTTCGAACGTTAATTATGCATGGTAGCGTTTCAATCTGCGGTTAAGTCAGACGATCGATAATCACGATTTCTGGGGCTCTAAGCAGTGCTATCTATAGTTGATCTAAAGCTGTCAAGTGTTCTGTATGTCATAGTATAAAAAATACAACTCTATTAGTACCTGTATCTTTGAACGTTTTTGTGCCAACATTTCCTAGTATATCCGTACCGTTATTATTTGTATATGTTCCTTCATCGTGTTTTTAAATCAGGTCTTAAATGTTATTAACATCATCTGATTGCTCATCGTATGCTGATTTTGCCTATTTCCGTTATATACAAGATTCGAAATCACTTTTATTGTTTTTTTATGAATCATTGAATTCTCTTTATAGAATATTTATAAAGATACTTATATCTTTCATCTAATTTGATGTATCCCGTCGAATATCTGACATGGCTAAATAATCTACCTAATTATCTTCATCATAATTTCAAGTTTATCAAAAGCTTTCTCTGCGTCACCTGAACACAGTAATAACGTGTGTTTGATCGCTAGACTATAATTTGTATCTCAACCAGTTGGGTGATGTTGGGTGTAAAAAAGCCTGCGCATCGGTATCGATTGATCCGGCTGTATCGATTGAGACATCTCAGAACGAGTTCCACTGGTGTAGGCGATTGGTCGGTGCATTTGTGGTGTGAGGCAAAGGCGATGGCGGTACAAATTTAGAATCAGTATTTTTTTTAATAAACTTCAAGATGTTTTACGGTCTGGCAGAAAATAATGTATATCGTTTATCGTCGAGATATCCACTGTTTTGCTGAGCTTTATTCTTCAGAAATTATAATCTTCATAAAAATTAAACTATGTATCTGGTATATTAAAGAGTTTATTTATCGTTCCCCTCTATCTCTTAATACTTGCGTCCTCGACACCCACACCTCAATATTGTATCGAAAAAACTTTAATTCGCCTATTTTATTAATCCCCGTAAATTGCTTCTTGTCGTTCTAGCGTTTTATGTTCCAATTGAATTGCCTTTGTTTGCTCAAAACTGTTGTGTGTGTTCAATTCATGATACGAATAAAATTCTAGAGACTTGACGAGAAAATGAAAATGAAAATGATTTATTCAGTTTAGGCCCTGGTAAGGCACTTATGAACGTCGAGGAATCTACCACCGGTTCGGAAACTAGCCTTCTGAGAAGAACCGGCAAGAAACTCAGCTGGCATCATGTACATTTCATTACACAGTAAAATAATAATAATTACAAAAAAAAAAAACATCATAAATTATTCACAATAGTGAAAATTGTATCAGCATGCATGTGTAAAAAATAATAATTAAAAACGTAAAAACAATACCAAATGATTTACATATCATGTTTGCATACCATGTCATTGCCAGGAGCTACTTGTGCAGAGTTTTAATTCCATATGTCTTTATCATTTATGTAATCCGAAATTGTATAATAAGCTTTCTTCATCAGTACAGTTTTAATGTGTGTCTTAAATTTATCATAATTTAACGCGTTTATTGACTGTGGGATTTTATTGTAGAAACGAACACAATTCCCCATGAATGATTTATTTACCTTTGCTAACCTGAATCTAGGAGCTACAATTTTGTGTTTATTTCGTGTTGAAATTGAATGAATGTCCGAGTTTAAATTGAATAGATGAATATTTTTTTTCATGTATAGCAAATTCTCATAAATGTACAGTGACGGTAGGGTGAGAATATTTATTTCTTTAAATTTATCTCTAAGAGAATCTCGGGGGTCCAGCGAGTATATTGCCTTGATGGCTCTCTTTTGAAGTATAAAAATTGAATCTAAGTCTGTTGCGGAACCCCATAACAATACGCCATATGACATGACACTATGAAAGTAAGCGTAGTAGACTAATCTAGCAGTATCAATATCCGTCATTTGTTTAATTTTTCTAACCGCAAACGCAGCTGAACTAAGCTTTTTTGACAATGCTTCAATATGGGCGCCCCATTGTAATTTTGAATCTAAGGTAAGACCTAAGAATACTGTGCTTTCGACCAACTCCAATTGACTCCCAACTAATGATATATTTGTATCTATTTGCGATGTATTAGGTGGTGAAAATCGGATACATTTTGTTTTTTTAGAATTTAAAACGAGATTATTGGCATCAAACCATTTTGAAACAGATGTTAGAGTTTTATTTAGTGCCTTAAGATCGTTGTCTTTTCTACTCACTTTGAAAACTAAAGATGTATCATCTGCAAATAGAACAATATCACAGATATTTTCTACAACAAGTGGTAGGTCATTGATATACGCTAGAAACAGGAATGGGCCTAGTATGGAGCCTTGCGGCACGCCTGTTTTGATTATTGACCCCTTGGATGTTACACCACCGACGCCAACTTTCTGATGACGATTTGATAGGTACGAGGATAAAAGGTCGAGAGCATTTCCGCGAATTCCATAATAGTTTAGCTTAAGAAGTAGCGTACGATGATCCACACAGTCAAAAGCTTTAGAAAGGTCACAGAAGACTCCTACTGCGTCATAGGCGCCCTCCCAAGCCTCAAAAATGTGTTTTATTAATTTTGCTGCCGCGTCCGTTGTTGATCTACCTTGCCAAATTGGTGATCGTGCAAGATGTTATGTACGTTAAAGTGAGCTAACATCTGATTAAGCAGAATTTTTTCAAATATTTTGCTAAGCGCGGGAAGAATCGATATAGGTCTATAATCAGAAGGATCTTCTTTAGAGCCTGCTTTAAATATCGGTATTACTTTGCTATATTTCATAATATCAGGAAATATACCTTGATCTATACATAAATTGAAAATAGAAGCTAATGCGGGAGCAATCGTTATTATAATAGATTGGATACTTTTAATTGAGAGTCCCCATAAGTCCTCCGTATTTTTAATATTAAGCGATTTAAATGCCTTCATGATATCAATAGGACGTACATGTTTAAAACTAAAATCTGGGAAGCTTTTTCGTAACGATTGTTTCAATAAGCTTTCAGCTGTATTCGGACTAGAGTTAAGATGTTTGGTAGTCTCTGTGGGAATGTTAGCGAAAAAATTCTCAAAAGCAGTTGCGACCTCTAACTTATCCGATATAATACTATCATTGATTTTAAGCTTACTTACTTGCTCTTTAGTTTTATTTCTACCAGTCTCCCTGTTTATAACTTTCCAAACAGTTTTTATTTTATCATCAGAGCGGCTAATTTCACTACTTATATGTTTTGATTTGGCAATCTGGCAAACTCTTTTAAATAATTTTGAGTACATTCTAACGTGACTATGAAAAGCAACATTAGTTGTTTGGGCTTTCTTGTGGTATAACTCATATAAAGTGTCCCTACTTTTCCTTATGCCCTTGGTTGCCCAGTTGTTGAACTGTAATCTGTTATTTAATTTATATTGTTGTTTAGGACATGCCTTATTGAATTCTGTACATATGACATTATGTAATTTATTGAAATATTTGTTTGGTTCGCGAGACTCTGCTTTTTTAATTTTTAACTCAACATTATTTTTAAACTTCAGCAGTCTATGGACAGAGAGAGGTCTAGATTCCCTAAAAGATTTAGAAGGTTGCCTATTACATTGCAACTCAACTAGTTGAGCCATGTGGTCAGATCGAATTCCACTTATCTGAGACTGTTTTATTATACTACCATTAGTTATTACATTATCGATACAAGTAGAGGAAGTGGCCGTTATTCTCGTGGGCTCATTAAATACAAAGTCCAGGTTAAATGATTTAAAAAGAGATATAAATAAACGCGCCTCAGAAGACCTTCTTAAAATGTCTACATTAAAATCACCACATATCAATATTTGTTTATTCGTTCGAAATATTTTCTTAAGAATGACCTCCATTGTTGAACAAAATGAGTGAATATCAGAGGATGGAGGTCTGTATACGCATACAATTATATAATTATCCAACTCTGCACAAGCCGCTTCACAGACTCGCTCTACAGAAAGACTAGTAATATCCTTTCTCTCTTTGGACTTAAAGTTACTATTCAGTAAGATGATGGTACCACCTCCCTCCGCTGAGAGTCTGTTATAAGAACTGGCAATGGTATAATTAGTAATATTAAACATCATGGTATCTGGTTTCAACCAAGTTTCAGTAAAACAGAGAAAATCAATAGGTATTTTGTCTAGTAATAACTCTAGATCAAGAATTTTGCCAGAGAAGCGGTTAATATTCTGGTGTAGCAGACGCATAATACATGCACCTGACTTCTCTGTTGTCTGACTTAATGGTTTAAAGAATCAATAAGATTAGTCACAGTGGTAGTAGAACATCTATCTACCACTGGCTCGTCACTTAACCTATGCTTTGTTATATTGGCTATAACAGTGTTAATATTATAAGCTAACAATGTAGCAAGCTTCTGTCTATATATCTTGGGAATGTAAAGAGATTCCCGAGTTACCTTTACACCACTAATAAATTTATTAGTGTCAAACAGTATGTATCGTTCATTATGACACGTCATGTTATGCAATAAGCTATTTATGTATGATAAATGCTTGTTCTGTGTCTCAGTATAGCTAATACTATATGGAATGGTGCACAATACAACCCTGCCTACATGCAGGTTTGTCAAGTCCTCAAAACTATTAATTAATTCCCGTTTGGTAATACTAGGGTTTTGTCCAACTAAGATTATGATTATTGTGTGACTGTCATGATTGTTTTTAATTATTTTATTTACAATTTGTCTATATGAAGCTCCTGGCATACAGTAATTTATTATAGCGTGAGATAATTTATTTCTTAAATAGCAACTAAAATCCCTACCGATTTTATCTGAATACATAACCGTTTTGTATTCTGGTGGACTTGAGTTTATTTGTTCCACACTTTCATTCAACTCAGCAACCTGCAACTTGCAGGGCAGTGGCAGCGGCTCACTATTGCATGATGGCGGTGATGGTGATGATGGGGGCACACAGTCACAAGTGTGTTTATTAGTCAATGACTGAAAGCGCTCCTCATTGTAATTACAAAGATCGACTAGTTCGGTGGTAGCCAAAATGTGCTCATCTATCTGTTTCTGAGCACTAATGTATCTGTTAGTTAAATCAACTAAATACTGTTCTTTGCTCTGCAAGTCAGATTGCAATCGTTGGATGTCAGTGTCATATCTTAAATTTAAGCTAGATAAACTGCACTCATAAGAATCAATTGTTTTTTTTAAAGATAAACAGTCTTTTGTTAATTTTACATTTTTGAAAAACTTTCTATGATTTTTAATTAATTTCTTAGTTTTTTTAATTAACCTATTATACCTAACATACTTTTTTAATTTATTATGGCTAGACATATGTACATTCGAAGAAACATCATCAGTAAGGTCAATAGTAACCAGATGGTCGGTTGGCATGGCTCCGGAGTCGGTGTTTACCAGTTCATCGTAGAGGCTGAGCGCGGAGGTGGTCTGGTTGATGTCCCTCTCTGTTTCCAGTTTGGTCACCTGTGTGTGAGCAAGACTCAAACTATTCTCCAGTTCAGAGATGCGAGTCAGGGCCCTCTCATGGGTGTCGCTGCACTCATTGAACGATGAAACAATGTTCTGCAACTGGTTCCGCTCCTCCTCAACTACAATATATTGTATATGTAGTTCGGCCATTTCCCTCTTTAACTGACTGTTTTTCCTATTGATATTAGATACTTCCTCTTCACTCTCATCCCTCTCTTGTAGGAGTTTGTCGCATAGATTTTTAGACAATTTTAGTTCTTGCAATGTTTTCCTGAGTTTGTCCTCTACATCCCGGGCTGTTGCTTTACGGGTCATCATGGTATTCATTATTGTAGAGGACTGGAATGCAAATTAAGAGACGTGAGAGATCTGAAGCAGTTAAAACTAAGTTGTTTAGTTGTTAGGTACAGTTAGTAATGTGTAACCACAATAAAATTGGTAGTGTATATGTATATTTTAGCACAGTAATAGCATTTAACAGGTAGAAGGTAGTGTATATCTGTCTGTGGCGATAGTATTTGTCTTCAACTTTACTTCCACTAACAAGTCAAGTAAAGTGAGACTGTCACTGGGCCAGGTGTGTATTGGACGTTGCTCATAGGTTATGAGCAGTGTTATGTGGTAGTGAGGGATGTAATGTGTGGTATTATTATGAGTAAACAATTATAAAACACTATACTCCCCGGGTTTTAGTTCCGATGAATCACTATAGGTTTGAAACTTTGAATAACGTCCGTTGTTTGACAGTTCACACAAGTCGTAATTTTAAAGTTGTTATTGTGACGAAAGTATTGCGAGATTTACTTCACGAACACTTTTGGTTAATATTTATACACTAATTAATAATTATTAATAAGTTTTATCTTAATCTATTACTAATTTTAAGTTTAATTACAATAAAATTTACGGAGACGTAAAGACTTGACAGTTCCGGCCAGTGTTCCCCTATCTCGAGAAATTTTAAATTATTTAAATCTTAATTTGGTCAGGAGGTCTGCGCATTGCATTGTAATTCTGGTTAAACGACATATTAGTAGAATTAGATCGGGGCTTAGAACTATCTTCGTAGGAGCTTGTAAAAACAAAGACATTCTACAATTCTGGTTCTTGGAGCCGTGGAAACACATACAATTTAACAGACATAAAGATTTGAACCCTCGCACTTGCATGTGGAATCAGTACTTTTGTTCAATTCTGTGGTAATGTGGACCCTCAGAAATCAGTTAGAAGAGACGACTATTTCCAATAAATATGATAAAAATAAATAAATATGCTCACGTCATCCCAGAAGGGATAAGCCGAGGTGTTGTATCAACACCACATTTCACCGAATATGATTTAGTGCCAACGTGACAGATGGTGAGTCCATCGCCGTCTCAGGCACTATACATACGTCATTGAATTTCTTCTCAGAATATGCTGGTTTCGTCACGACGTTTCCCTTCACCGTAAAGCATGTGGTGTGAAATAATTGCACATAAATTAAAAAAAAAACTCATTGGTACAAGCCCGTACTTGCGTTGCTTGCGTAGTTGGCGACAGCTCAAACCCCGAGGCCACTACGGCTCTTCTAAATGTTGTTCTTTTTTTTACTGCTGAGCGATAAATCAACTGTAGGTATATTATATACCATCAATGGTATTTCCGTGGTAATATTGATTGATTATTTGAGAGCATCTATCGATTACAATTTCAATAATACTGATCGATAGCACAGACTACTTTAATAGTATCTCCTGTTATAAGATGGATTGAAGATTTAAGCGCCAATAAAAAACGTAGGTATGATTACGATAAAATTGGGTCTTGTCCTGAATTTCATATCTTTTACAAAGCTTTTATCAAGCGCATAGTTCGCTTTATAGCTATCTACTGTCTCTCGCATACTGCCTGCTTTATAAAGAATTAAAGAATTAAGTGCATGTTGAAAGTATTTTGGTAATTTTTTTTATAGTTTTTATTAATTTAAAAATTAGGTGTGTTGCCTTTAAAACAGTGTTATGTCAGCTGATTTTCTTTTCATACTCGATTAATTATAAATTCAATAATAGTTGTATACATTATTCTATCATTCTCCCCCTTAGCAGTTATTATAAATTAAGATAATTTAAATAAAGCAATTGAATTCTATCTGCATCTTTTTATAACAACTACATTAACATTAAGAGACAGAATAACATGTCAAAAGCATTCGGTTTCTGTAACTGCAGGATTAACACGATATCTACTGAACCACATTCACATAGTTCCAGAATAAACTAATTTTAATCTAACAACTACTTTTTGAACTAAATCAAAGCTACTAATTAAAACTTCATCACATAACGATGTCAACATAGATGTAAGTAAAGGGAAACATAAATCATAGCGAGCATCAAATCCTGTCCCCGTCGGTTCTGAGAAAGTTAATTGACAACTTAACACATGTTTTTGTGCATATGCCAATAGTTTTGGAACATTTAGTGAAGTTTTGCCGTGACTAATGTTTGTGTAACATGGTTTAGGAGTGCCTTTTTATAGTTTACTAGCTGTGCCCCGTGGTTTCACCCGCGTAGATTTGGTTTCGTGCTTTACATCACGGAACCCTAATATATTTTCTGAATAAAAGTAGCCCAAGTTACTGCTTGAAACATCAGCTGCCTACAAGTGAAAGTCCCGTTAAAATCGGTCCAGTCGTTTCAGAGATTGCCCGGAACAAACAGACAGACAGAGAAAAATTTTAGAACTTAGTTTTTGAGTGTCAGCAGCGTATATACTTTCATATGCATTTAGTAAAAGTCTGTTATTTCGGAATTACATAGTATAGATGTTTTTGGTATAATAGATGTGAAGTACGGACGCCATTTTATCTCGTTTCTTTATGATTCTTTGGAGTTCACGCTTGTAAAATTGTCCATGAAGAGGTGGGTTTTAAAGATATCTTGATTTGATAAATTGATTTACAACACCATGACAGATGGTGAGTCACATACGAGTATTTGTAAGTCCTTCTTAGACAAGCAGAATTCCCTACGATGTTTTCCTTCTGCGTAAAGATCGTAGTGTGATATAATTTTAGTTTTACTGTTGGAATAGTATTAGGAACTTGAATTGTATTGAAATTTTGTAAAATAAATACGTTTGTGAGAAACGCTACGTTGAAGACTAGACCACATTACAGCTTCATGCAGATTAATGGTTATAGTTTATAGTTATGGAGAACAGTATAGTTTCACATAAAAATCGAAGGCAAACCTGCCTTCCTACTGTAGTCGGTAACTAAAGCTATAAAAGTTAAAAGTAGCCAAACAAAACTCAACAAGGGCGCTTTAAGGCACAGTTATCGTCTCCTCTCTACATAAATCACATTTAAGGACAAGGATGCTCGTAAATTTTCTACAGAGAGTGTCACGCGCGATTTATTTGTGGGCAATTATTATAAGGAATTATACTGATATATTATTTTTAGTGAGAGTTATTGTGCTGTCGACGGGTTTTCGCATTTTTGAAGAATTAAGAAGAGCCGTGATTTGGTTGTGAACTGTGTCCATGGGCTTAATTTTGGTGATTTATTTTATATTTCTCAAAATTGTATTTTTTTTTTGGAAATACTAATTATTGATATGAGGGTACTTCTCAGTAAAAGCAGCCTTCGGAACCCGACGATAGCATGTGTAGTCCAATATAATCATGTAGTTCTGACGATTTCAAAGCACTTTGTTAAAAGTCTAATCAAATAAGGATATATACATATCACGCTCACGCCTGTATTTCCCGAAGAGGTAGGCAGAAGTGTTAATAAAAACACCCAATTTTCACCTAAGATGATTAATTGACAACGTGACAGATGGTGAGACCATCGCCGTCTCATGCACTAGACATACGTCTTTGAATTACTTCTCAGACATATGCAGGTTTCCTCACCAAGTTTTCCTTCACCGTAAAGCACGTGTGAAATAACTGCACATACGTTTTGAAAAACTCATTGGTTCAGATCCCGCTGGGATTCGTGCTTGCGTCGCTTGCGGAGCAGGATACTGCTACGCAAGCCACCACGACTTCAGATAAACATATTTGAAATTTTGACCGTCCTTGGTAATTCTCTCTATTCGATGACTGAACGAATGAATAATCATGGCCTTAACCTTTTATTCCTTCAAGAATATCCCAAGTTAATACTGTATCCCCTTGTTTGAAGGTTCATACAAAAACTGCAATAAATTCTTCAAAGCTCGTACGGCAATTAAAACTTGGCCCTTTCTAATAATTATCTTCAGGCCGGAAGGGCATGTGTCTGCAGCTTGTTGGTTTTAAATTTCTTCCGACTTTCCTTCTTTATCTACTTTTGAACCTCTCTGTCTTCCACCCAGAATAACCTGACCTCTTATTTACAAGCATATTGTGTTACCGTGAGTGTCAATGTTATTGGTAGCTATAATTACTTCACACCAATATTTTGACTCGTATTTTTGTAGATAATTAGAATGTCGTAACTTCTTGAGGCTAGAAAGCAATGATTATGGCTATTTGAGGTTATAAATAACACAAAATAAATATAGTTTACATTTTCTGGCCTAAGGATATGATAATGAATTTGTATGTATATAGAAGGGACACATGTAAAAAAAAACCGGGGAGTTTGTTTCGCCGTTTCTTCTCCTGACAGGCTTACTTTTGGAAACGGTAGTAAATTAACTTAAGTTGAAAAAATGACGTTCAATAAGTGTTCCAAGTGTCCCTTATGTTGAATAAAACTTTTTGATTTGATTTGTATCTACTTCGAAGTTGAACAATTTGTTTGTTTATTTTAGCAGTAATAATAACTGCAAGTCCAATTGGAGTAAATATATTGGCAACTCATTTGAAATATTGATTCGTTATAATAATGGCTTTGCCCCGCGGTTTCACTCACGTAAGATTTACAATAAAAACTATATTATTAAGAGTTTTATTTCGAAAATGAATGTAGTACTTTTATTTAGTTTTGAAAACTCATTGGTAAAGAGAGATGTCGGAGCTTGCGGTGTCTGCGAGCAGTTTCAGAGATTATCCGGAAAAAACAGGCAGACAGAGATTTTTTTTTGTTTTTATATGTAAGTAGCGTATATACTTTCATGTACATTTAGTGAAAAGCTGTTAATTTAGAATAACAAGCAGTCAATTTAATTTTATTTATCTGTATAGAGTAGTGTTCGAAATATTGCCACCCATGAAATAAATTTACGCGGATGAAACTGCGGCGCACAGCTAGTACAGACTAAAGAAACCTAAACTTATTATTAAATTTATCTATACAGATAAATAAAATTGAAGTGTCTGTTTGTTATTCCAAATTAACACCTTTTCACTAAATGCATATGAAAGTATACCCGATACTGACACTAAAAAACCAAGTTTTAAAATTTTTCTCTGTCTGTCTGTCTGTCTGTCTGTCTGTCTGTTTGTTCCGGGTAATCCCTGAAACGGCTGGATGGATTTTAACGGGACTTTCACTGGTAGGTAGCTGATGTTTCAAGGAGTAACGTAGGCTACTTTTATTTCTTAAACATATTAGGGTTCCGCGACAATAAGGATGAAACTAAACCTACGCGGGTGAAACCGCAGGGCACAGATAGTGATAAAATATAAAGAAAAATCACACTTGCCATTTTAAGCCCAGTAGTTAAGTTGGACTTAAACGATCCCAATTCAAAGGCTATGTTAAAAAAAATCAAAAAGCTTATGAATAAATCATTAACGATCAAGAAGGTTCGTTAGACTGAGATACCGATACCACAATTGCCTTCGCGAGGAAGAGATGGACTTAACTAGATGCTGTGACCAGTAATTATGCTGTTAAGAGCAAATCTCAGGTACTTAAGTTATTACGTCACTTTATTGTTTTTTTTGAAAACTGATCTTGATACTTTAATAACGCCTTTGATGTAAAAGTTTCAAAGATGCATCTTTTAACTTGCTATCATTATTGATTGTTGGAGCGAATTCCTTCTCTTTCTCTCTTTAGGTATTTGTCTCACTTTCTCTGTTTTACTTCTATTGGTGTATATTAAGAACGTATTACACTAACCTTATTAGGTTGACGCGTCGACTTAATTTCACGAAATCTCGCGAAATCCTAATGTTTTTATAATCAAATATAATATGCTCAAGTTACTCCTTGTAATAGTCAGGTCTAGCCGTTTCTGAGAATAGCTGGAACAAGACAGACGGATAGATAGACTAAATTTATTTAGAAAAACATATTAGGGTTTCGGTTTCGAAATAAAAATGAAACTAAATCTACGCAAGTGGAACCGCGGGGCACAGCTAGTTAAGAATATTAAAACAGTCTAAAGCCGTCATAGCATCTATTAAACCATCACATGTCATATCGTAAAATGATTAGTAGAATTTTGTTAGGATACTGCAAAAAACACAAGAAGATCGCTAACAAGGTTTTTACACTGTAAGGTGTTAGTCCAGGTAGCTTTGGTGATTCTTGGAAGTAAAATAATGTGTAAAAATGTTATTAAGACCCATTAACTTAAAATAGAGTGGAGGCTGATTAATTATCAAGCGATTTTTGTTAAAATTATGGAAAAGAAACATGAAACCGATAAAGCCGTGGAGGCTTTGGGGTTTGAGTAGTCGCCTCCTACGGAAAATCAAATCCCAGCGGAACCTGTACCAATGAGCTTATCTAATAAACTTATGTGCAGTGATTTCACACCACGTGCTTTACGGTGAAGGAAAACATCGTGAGGATGCTCGCGTATATCTGAGAAGTAATTCCAAGACGTATGTATAGTGCCTTAGGCGGTAGACTCGTGATCTGTCACGTTGGTACTTTATCATCTTCGGTGAAAAGTGGGTGTTGTTATTACAACACCTCTGCCTACACCTTCGGTGAATACAGGCGTGAGCATATGTATGTATGAAACTTGATTTTAGTGTCTGATTGTGAGTTCATCATGACTTTAAACCAGAAATGTATTTACTTACTAGCTGCGCCCCGCGGTTTCACCCGCGTAGATTTAGTTTCATGCTTCATGTCGCGGAACCCTAATATTTTTAATAAACAAAATTAGCCTAAGTTACATTACAGCCTCCTTGAAACATCAGCTACCTGCCATTGAAAGTCCCGTTAAAATAGGTCCAGCCGTTTTAGAGATTACCCGGAACAAACAGACAGACAGACAGACAGACAGACAGACGGACAGACAAACAGACAGAGAAAAATGTTAAAACTTGGTTTTTTAGTATCAGTAGCGTGTATACTTTCATATGCATTTAGTCAAAAAGTGTACTTTTGAAATTACAAACAGACACTTCAACTTTATATATCTGTATGTATAGAGTATACATATAGATGTATAGATTTACTAGTCAATTTAAAAGTAATTGGTCAAATCGCAAGATCAGATTAAAATGGCTGTCTGAAGCGATCGCTTTTCTTAATAAATTTAAATATGATTAAGTAATTATGATGGAAATTTATAAGTGGTCGGATTCTCAATACATTTTTATCTGTAGGTGAATATTTAAGGCCTATACCGTCATTAATTCACGCGGCGCCTTCATCTTGCCGCACGTTGGAATAACAACTAGACCCATAATTTACACCAGCCTCATTAGTACCCGTCTGTATAAGCGTTACTAAGTCACTAACAGCTGACCAAAGACACCGCCCATACAAAGACATTTGACATTCATATTTTAACGCTAAAACGTGACCACAACCTCGCTAGACGTCAAAGTACTAATTTCACGCCCAATCGGCTCCGATAAAAATTAATACATCAATTCTGTAACCCTTGCCCGACAAGCAAAAACCAACCCAATCGATCCAGCCATCCGATAGATATTAACTTATTCGTAAAAACAACATAAGGACAATTTTCGTGTGCGTTTTTTGCTCGCGGTTATTCGAATGTCGTTAGGGTGACCATCACAAGCTAATGGAATTCGGAGCGGACTCGATTGGACTCAAATTCGATATGTGATAAGTGGTTTTGTTCTTTTTTAAGGATACGAATGGACACGAATACATTTCCGTCGAGGATGAAGACATAAAAATTTTAGGAGTCGCATTGCGGCGCATCAAACGCAGACCACATAGGTTATTTTAACGATGCTTAGCCGATTCACGTTTGGTCGGATGTTCGCCAAATTGGTGGTCCTGACGCCTCTGCCGGGCTATTATTTCGAGGTAAAATTGCGGCTGAGCTAAAGGAGCGAGCTCCACAAATCAAATCACTTTAGCATTTTTTACTTTTATTGGTTCCGAAGCGTGTTTGTTTTCGTACGTATGGGAGGTGATTATTGTGAAAAATTGTGCATTTGATTGCTCCCTTCCGACGTGGGATCGACTTAATAATGTTATTTATAAGCCGAAAAGTATGTATATAAATAACTTAGATAATAAGCGGTTTCATGGTTGAATTCCTCTGAAGTGAATTGTAATCAATATGTTTATTAAATCTATGATAATGCTCAGTCGTTTTGCTTCAAATTAAAACTCAATCTAAATACAAAATTGCTCGATTTATGCACCGTTATTTATTAAACTATACAACATGTTACAGGTAGCAGGAAATTGAGTTATTAGGCAGCAAATTTTATTTTTGTGGGCAATGTGGCAAATATGCATAAGTGTCTTGCCGGTTCTTCTCAGAAGGCTAGTTTCCGAACCGGTGGTAAATTCTCGACTTTCATAAGTGCCTTACCAGGGCCTACACTGAATAAATATTTTTCATTTTCATAAGTTCTACTTGAAAGTTAGTATTGGTGACCGCAGCCTATAAACGTTTGCAGTACAAGTGAAATCATGTGCTGATGAACGCACTTACCAAAAAGATTGCTTAAATTGAGCCTTAGCCTTTGATAAGATCTTCAATTTGGGTCATATACACATATACTCACGCCTGTATCCTACGGGGGTAGGCAGAGACTACTGTGCGCCATATACTACTATCCTTACACACTTCTTTCGCTTCTACATTCCTTCATCCTTTACTTATTTAACTCATCATCTCCCTGGCCTTATCCCATACATTGTTGGGGTCGGCACTTGATTCAACCCGATGTGGCGGATCACCTGATTTTTATACGAAGCGACTGCCATCTGACCTTCGCAACCCCATTTAGGAGGAACATCTGTGATCTGGGTTAAACCAGTTGTCAGATTATTTTTAGGCCTCCGACTGACCTGTAACGATTGCCAAAGATGTTAAATTGGCAATATGTAGTATTTAACTACCTTAATTAAAAAGTGCGACCATGAGATCTTAGTGGGGATTTGAATTCAACGATTTCGTTATCTTTGCCACAAAGAATTTTGATTCAGAGACTAAGATTCCAAGTATCCTATAATTTCGTCATGTCCCTATAGAAATAAAATATTTGAATGAATAAATACTTAATTATATGTAAAAGAAGCAGTGCTTAAACTTTATTACCCAAACAAGTAGAAAATTTGGTCTAAATCGGTGTCTCTCAGGATAGTGCTAAGATAGCTGGCAGCATTGCCACGTTGAATAGCAATGCTGATTCTCTGAGCGAGAAAATATCAGTATTATATTTTATTTAAAAAAAATTTAAGGTGGCAATAAATATGTCTTCCACACATTGTAACACGGTGACTAACCGACGCAAATGTATCCAAGTCCTAAACTAAAGGTTATATTAAATAGATTCCCGCGAAACAGATCGTAAAAGACACCACGAGCTATTAATCACAGACTTGTGTTAAATCAGACATGTTAATTGACCATTTAATATTCAAAATGGTCGCAACATGATGACAACTCAATCTGCAATCATTATACGCTAGGGCGACTATCATTTAGCATTTATGTCTGAATACATTTATCTCTTACAGAAAAAAACTTGATATATCGACTTTTAAGAAGGCAAATATATCTTGTGGTTCACACTAGTTGAGTCACTCGACTTCTTTTGCATTGGATATGAACGTATATATCATATTTGCAAAGAGTATCAGTCTTTTTCGGGATGAAAAGTAACCTTTGTCACATGCACAATGTGAAATGACTGTAAAAATATTTTATGAAAAAAAACATGTTACGACTGTATGCTATAACTTAGCGTAGTTTAAAAATATGACCTTAAAAAAGACAACGGACGAACGGACAGAATCACTGCATTATGATTAGTAGAATGACATTTTTTTTGCATATATTTTTTTATGCACTAGCTTGATAGAAAAAACTCTACAAAATGCAAGCGAACATACCGGTTGTGGTAATAAATTAATATTCAACTCTATGAATAAGACATCAAAAGCTTGTTTATTGCCTGACTCGATTGGGTATTTGCTTTGCATTTTAAAATAATATACAGATAAAACCAGTTGTATAACGAGCGCTTCCGCCCAGGTTTTTAAATATTAGTTAGACTTTATTGTATCCGTGTCCTAAAATAGATATAACCTTATCCGTTGCTAATGTCTCAATTTCACAGAAGATTATGTTCTCCCTACGATACTTGGTTACCATGCATTTTATTATAAACTATAAAGCAACTGATTTTTGACGATTCACACAATCTTTATATATAAAAATGAATCCCCATTTCCCTTGGTCACGGCATCACGCGTAAACGGCTGGATGGATTTTAACGGGACTTTCACTGGCAGATAGCTGATGTTTCAAGGAGTGTTTTAGGCTAATTTTATTAAAAAAAACAGCTTGAAACTAAATCTACGCGGCTGTAACCGCGGGGCACAGCTTGTATCTCTATAAATTATAGTCTATGTGTTATTTTAATGTGTAAGCTATATTATAGTAAAGTTTCATCAAATTCCATTCAGTAGTTTTTGCGTGACAGAATAACAAACATACATTGCTACATACAAACTTTCTCGTTAATAATATTAGTATTATAGTAGGATAATGACTACAGTCGGCTAAAAATTGTGTTGTTAATCAAATACATAGCACCTGAATGAACAAGCTTGTCTCGTTGTCTTTGACAATTTCTGAAAAGGTATCCTAGCTAAATCGAATTATTGACCCCGAAACCACCTGCATTCTAAAGTTCATGAAAATCGTCGGAGCTGTTCCCGAAATTGAGATTTGATTTGAGAAGAATTGTTCGTTTTAAGGTATTAGGTAAATAATGGCCCCATCATTTAAACTATATTCATTTTATATGATTTTGTTACAGGTCTAGAGTATCTGAGTGCAGCGAGGAGCTTACACCCGGAGCTTCATGCCGGCAGCACGCTAGCCAGCCAAGACTTCCAACTTAGTTTAGAAGGTCAGTTAAGACAGAGGGTTATTTACAAAACAAGAACATATATTGCTAATGTCATTAGAAATCAATAGCTTTTGAGTTTCTTGCCGGTTCTTCTCAGAAGGCTAGTTTCCGAACCGGTGGTAGATTCCTCGACGTTCATAAGTGCCTTACCAGGGCCTAAACTGAATAAATCATTTTCATTTTCATTTTCATTTGCAAAAGGTGGTCCAAATACCTCCTTTGTCAACGTACAAAATTTAAGCAATATTTTTTCCCTTTCACGTAATCATAAAATTCACCCGGAAAGAAAATTTTCATTATCAGCCTTTGAATCGCAATTGTTTCTGTCCTAATACGAATATTCTTTCCAAAACTTCTTCTTCAGCCAATCAGGTGTCTTGTAATGCAAGCCAACCATCTCTATTTAAAACCCACAACTCCACAACCAGGTTTGTTCACCAAGTTTTCTGACCACCACATCGGTAGTCTGCCCATGTTTCTACGACCAGTTCGAGATCTCCACTCCAGTACTGCTTTTCCCCAACTGTTGTCACTTGTGCGGCATATGTGTCCCGCTCACTTCCATTTCTTTAGAGCTATTACCCTAGTAATATCGGTGAGCTTTGTTCGTCTCCAGATCTTTGTATTTTGTATCTTATCGCGGCGAGAAACGCTTAGCAATGCCCGCTCGATAGCTCTTTGGGTAACCTGTAGCTATAAGCTGTTGAGTTTTTATTTTTCCAAGGCAATTTTTTTTTCAAATCACAGCTCGATCTTAAATATTTAATTAAAAAATTACCTTTCCCAGGTTCAAGAATAGCATCACCTACCCGTCTCAGGCTATCAGGCGGAGCAATAGGTGCTTCGGTGAACCGCAAAAGAGCTGTTTCATGGAGCCCCTACTCAGCAGAGTCGTTAGACTTGGCTGCTGTCATCAGAGCGTCACCAGCCAGCTTAGCTGTCAGGGCACCTTCAGCTGCTTCTACTGGCAGCTATGGACATCTTAGTGCAGGTGAGTGTTCTTCGAGTGTTTTTGGTTTTGAGAAGTTGCTTTTTATGTAAGGGAAAATCTGATATGTTTGCATCAAATCATAATTTCATCTCGCAGTGTTTATTTAAAGATTGTATATATCAGTTTTTCTTAAACTTACACATTTCATAGCTAAGAAGAAACTCGACTTAAAGTTTTTGACGTATATTCCTGAATTTTCAGGTGCAATTTCACCAGCCCTGTCCCTGTCGCACGCATCCCTGGCTCAGCAGTTGCTGGCGCGGGGTGGGGTGGTGGGGAGCGGGGGGGTGCTCGCCGGGGGAGTGCTCCTGGACCCTGCTCATCAGCAAGCGGCTGCTGCGGCCGCTCACCACGCGGCGCATGCGCATCTCGTGGCTGGGATCCATAGGTGAGACTTATATGAGTGATGAGCTAATTTCATTCTTATTCTTCTTCATATTTGCCCAATCTGTTGCCAATCAACCATCTTTGGCAATCGTTACAGGTCAGTCGTAGGCCTAAAATAATCTGGCAACTTATTTAACCAAGATCACAGATTTACCTCCTAACAGGGGTTGCGAAGGTCAGATGGCAGTCGCTTCGTATAAAAATCAGATGATCAGTCACATCGTGTTGAATCAGGTGTCAGGGTGATGATGATTTGCCTAATCTGTACATTCTGTCTTCATGTCTGTTTTTAATTCCAAATCAACAGGTAATCAACTGAATAAATCATTTTCATTTTCAAAAATAACAATAAGTTATTTTTTTCGCTGTCTGTTTGTTGCGAGCTATCTCCCTAAGGGCTAGATCGATTTTCGATTTACACGGGGCAGATAAAATTTGGTTCCACAAAATAAAGCCCCCGTGAAATTCAGTCTACGCGGGTAAAACCGCATGGCTCAGCTAGTTATTAGTATTTAAAGTATTTTTGAGTTTTTTTAATACATTTTTAAAGTTAAGTGTGGAATTGTTTCTGAATATATCTGGATTGATCCTGAACAAAACCAAGTGTTCAGTGAAGTAACTTGAACATGAATAGTTTTATTGTATCCAGGTCTCACATATCGTCCCCCACCCAACTGCTGATGGGTCCCGTGGACGTCAGACCTGGCCTGGGCATGGATGGGACCCCTCCACAACACCTGCAGCAGCCTCCCCAGCAACCTGAGATCACCAGCGTCATGGAGGCTGATAGGTAAGGAGGAATACTTTATACTATCATAAGAACCGTGGTAGCCTTGGGGCCGAATCCCAGCGGGACCTGTGGCACTACCAATATATGCTCTTATTACCATGATAGTTTAATTCTTATCATGGGACAGATGTCAAGGCCCCTGTACCAATGATCCTCGTATGCACACCACAAATTTCGGGCTTGAGCATTCTGAGTCCATTTTTTTCTCACCACTTGGGCTATATCATCTGCCTATCTCGCTGGTTGTCGTGTATAACTTTGCGACTTCATCTGACATCTGTTATGCGACTTATATGACCCGTCCACCACCATTTAATTTTAATTTATTGTTTTACCTATGTTTTATTATATTGATATGCCTTTAACCTATAATTTAAACAGGAATTTATAATCTGTTTCCCAACAGTGCCACGGGAATGATCCAGCGAAAGTCCCCACAAAGCCTGTGTCATCGGGAGAGCATGCACAGCAACAAGCCTCTTTCGGCCGCTGCTGAGAGTACCGTCCACGACGGCCTGGACTCCAAGGATGAGCCTGGAGACTTCATTGAGACTAACTGTCATTGGGTAAGTCATGACCATGCCATGGACCGCCTGGGTTAATGTTTTAAAGAAACACATCAATCAAACAGATTATCGTCAAACACGTAGGTTTACCATTTATTAGAAAACGTTGCTAATCCCTGGTGTAGGAAGAGCTCTGTCCGATTCACGCCATGAAAATCGTAACGATGTGTAGTTTCAGCACCGGTTTAGTTTAATACAATGGAGCCAAAGTGGTTTTGGTTCGAACTTCAGGAATTGTTTTAAAAAATGGCGTTTAAATCTCACCAACTCTTCTTAAGTCTCTGAACGTAATGCAATGCCAATATAGAGTTAAAAACACGTACAATTGTTTACAGTGTCTTCGTCTGACGCCATACAGACAGACAGTGTACAGACTCTTAAAATGACCATGACGTGACGGGACCAGGGGCCTTACCATGAGCTTTTATTGCCATGATAGTTTCACTCATTTATGAGACAGATGTATGTGACGTGCATACATCTGTCACTGTCGCACAACTGAATTAACATTGCAATAAGAGCTCATGGTTGGGCCCCAGGTGATTCCATCACTATTCCCCAAGCATGTTTAAAATCTTCCTAATCTTCTCCCAGGTGGATTGCAAACTGGAATTCCCCACCCAAGACGACTTGGTGAAGCACATAAACACAGATCACATCCACGCGAGTAAAAAGGCGTTCGTGTGCCGATGGGTCGGGTGCTCGAGGGATGAGAAGCCGTTCAAAGCCCAGTATATGTTGGTGGTGCATATGAGGCGGCATACAGGGGAGAAACCTCATAAGTGTACCGTAAGTATATCAATTGAATATCGTATAGTAGGATCTTAGGTGAAAATGGAAAATGTATTAATTAAATGCCTAGTCATCATAATGAATTTAAAAGTAATTTTATTGTTGGTGTTATGATGCAACTTTCTCTATTTTTTTTATAAGCAATTCTAATGTTTGTATGTCATTCAAAATCCAATATGGCGGAACATTCAAGATGGTGGAATAGTTAGTTTTGATCTCAACTTATCACAGTATGGGTATTAAATGAAAAGGCTTACTGTGGAGAACACAAAAATATTAATTTTCCTTTAATTTGATATACGAAACTTCATAATATTTCGGAAAATTATATTTCGAAAAAAATCCTATTTCCTACCTACAAATCTTATCAACAATTATCATCCACAGTTCGAAGGCTGTTGCAAAGCGTACTCCCGGCTTGAGAACTTGAAGACCCACCTGAGGAGTCACACCGGTGAGAAGCCTTATACCTGCGAGTACCCTGGATGCGCGAAGGCATTCTCCAACGCCAGCGACCGAGCCAAGCATCAGAATAGGACGCATAGCAATGAGGTTTGTATTTGACATACATAAATGCCTGTACTCCCCGAAGGAGTAGGCAGAGGTGCACTTATAATACACCCACGTTTCGCCAGTTATGTTTAAGTCTCATGTAATAGGGGGCAAGCCTTGTTTGGGAGCTTACAAATGAATGAATCCAATAACAAGTAGCAGCTTTTCTCCACAAACTACATAAATCTCGCTACTCGCTAATAAATGCGAAGTTTGAGTACAAATACACGAGAACCTAAATCGCGCCATAAGAATTTTCAAGTATAAGTATATATACAAGTTTCCCACTAGAACAGTTGGAGCCGGTGTTCCCCAGGCATGACACCCGCCTGGCTGGAAGATCTTCCCTTTGTTGGGGATGAGCACGATCACTCACTCTCCCCACAAACACTTTGCCCGACCCGTTGATCAAACCCTGTGTTCCGCAGTAGTAGTTCCACTAGACGAACGAGGCACTTAGTATGCGAATAATATGTTATTACGCCTGACTGTCTCAGTTAAGAAATAAGTAGCCCGAAAGCTAGAAGCAAAAACTGGCACAGGCGCTTGATGGGTGTTTGACTTTGTTTATGTAGTTTACCCTTTGCTATGTATGTATGTATATTTGTTATAATTCCCAGAAACCATACGTCTGCAAGGCACCTGGGTGCACAAAGCGGTACACCGATCCATCTTCGCTTCGGAAACACGTGAAAACGGTGCATGGAGCTGAATTCTACGCGAGTAAGAAACATAAAGGTATTTATTTTATTAATTTTCTTTATGTTTATAATATCTCTAGGTATCCTCTGTCTCAGGCAGCCTTTACAGAACATAAAATCGTGACTCCTGTCACTAAAGATTATTATGTTTTGAGATACATATGATACCATAAGAACGTACTTATTTTAGATTAAGAACATTTTAAGTAGTTATATGGATCACATGCCTATATTACCGAAGGGGTTCGCAGAGGTATACCTACTTATAGTAAACACATATTTCACCAGTTATAGTTAAGTCCTATGTATTAAGAGGTGAGTCTATTGCCATTGACCGGGCACTAAACTAGATTTAGATTATTAGAAAATACAGATGAAAAAACCCATAGGTACCTTCGCCCGACCCGGGGATTGGACTTAGGACCGCGTTTCTGCAGTAGCACTTGCTACCACTGCACCATTGAGGCAGTCTTTTTCTTTAACTAGTTGTAGTTCTAGAGGCCTAAAAGTTTAAGCAGAGCGTATTGGGAACTTCTGAGCTTTGACGTTTCATTTTGGTACCGTAAAATTGAACGTCAGAGTTAAGAAGTTGTTAATTACTAAAACGATCATAGTAAGCCCCTGTTTTCGTAAAGTTCGAAGTAAAACCGGGTTTCTTTTCTATTTCTTGTATTAATGAAGTGTTTATGTTACAGGTTGCAGTCGTGGTGAAGATTCAGGTGAATCAGGCGGCGGCGCGGGCTCGTCTCCCCGCTCGGAGGAGGGCGGGCAGGGCGGCGCGCGCGGCCTTGTGTCGTCGGCCTCCGTCAAGAGCGAGAGCCCAGCTTCCCCCGCTCCCCTGCAACTACACAACACACCGCACCAGGTATGATTTTATTTTAAGGTTTGAGACTGTCTGTGATGACTGTAAAAAGGTCATCATTTTGGTAGCTGAATGCTGAATGCTGACACTGCTCTTTTACGGATCTATGTTGTACTGGACGGGTTTTTCCAGTAATTCCCATTGAAAAAGCCGTGGTGGCCTCGAGGTTTGAGTTCGAATCGACGAAGGGCCTGTACCAATGAGTTGTTCTAATAATCTGATGTACAGTGATTTCACACCACGTGCTTTACTGTGAAGGAAAATATCGTGAAAAAGCCTGCATATGTTTGAGAAGTAATTCAACGTATTGTGCATAGTACCTGAGACGGCGATAGACTCGCCATCTGTCACGTTGGCACTTACTCATCTTCGGTGAAATGTGAGTGTTGTTATTACAACACCTCTGCTCACCCCTTGGGGAATCCACGCATGAACATATGTTCATGCCTTGATAAAAATCCGCAATAATCTCATCGAATATAGTTGCAAACCCCAAACTTAATGAACGCTTTGTCACACCAGGTTAAAGAAAGAGAACAGTCTGCAAACGTTACTAAGATGCATTACGCTCACATCTGTATTCCCTGAAGGGATATTCAAAGATAGTCGACTTTGTAAAGGTATTTTTACTGATGCGGCAAAGCGCACGAGGTGCCATTACATATAATGTATGCTTTGATACCACCTTAGTGGTGTAAAAAGGTATGTAATAAATGTATGTAACACTTTATGCATGTGTTCCAGCTGTCTGCGCAATGTGGGGGCGACCTGGACTTCGGGGGCGGTGCCTTGGGCGGGTTCGGGGATGAACATGGGGCGCCCTACTTCAGGCTCGATGGAGAGGTAGGCATTATTTTTTGTTTTCACTTTTGCCTTATTCCTTCTATATATATATAACTTATTGCGCAGAGTCAAGTGCAGTAGAGCGACGGAAACATCTTTTGTAGGCTACTTAAGCAAGATTTTCGAGACTCATAATTCCACAGATAAGCTTAACTGTCTAGATTGAGATTCCACTTAACAACTTATAAGACCACCGTGATCGTAAAGCCATTTAGTGTATGTCATTCGTAGCAGTACGCCTTCCTTTCAGAATACTTTCTATGAAGTTTAAATAAATAAATAAAAGTCTATTACAATTATTAAATATTTATTCTGTAACTAAAGGTACATTATACCAGCTGAGTTTCTGCCAGTTCTTCTCAGACGGCTAGTTTCCGAAATGGTAGTCAGTTTTTCGATATTAAGTGCCTTCCAAAGCCTAAACTGAAAAATTACTATAATGTTATTTCAAATAACAACTTCATTTGTTCCATTGAATGTTTGTTGCAGGAGCAAGAAGTGGTGGGTGAAGTGGGTCAGCTGCCTCTGATGCTGCGCGCGATGGTGGCGATCGGCGAGCCTCGCGCGCACCTCCACCCGCCGCGCTTCAACAAGGTGGGGCTGAGCAGGCTGATGCCGCCAGCACACCACAATGATATTGGAGGTGGGACCAGGGTTTTTACTGTATTATAACTTTGAAAAACTCCATTTTGAACCAATAGGTTGCATAACAAGTGGGTGCCTACTAAAAGCACTCGGCCATGACGGCTCCCTAAAATATCTCCGAATATTTGGTCCTTTAACATGACAGGCAAGCGATTAAACCATTGGACTCTCAGGCCGTTGGAGTAAAGGATTTTCAGGTGGAAATCAAATAAAATTGAATAAATACCCGACGGGGTAGCACACACGCACTTAAATAGCGTATACTTAGTTTGTGACTACGCCTACCCTATTTTGAAACCCCACCAGTGACACTGAAGAAAGGGAGCTAACCTAGGGCCCTATGCCTCTCTTTAAATGAAGCATGAACTCATAAACTCATTATTATAGGCGGAATGGCCGGTAGAACGGAACTCGGCAACACCAGTGTAGCAGTGGAGCTTAAGACTGGGATTCCTAACACGAGGCGGGACTCGGGAATATCTTCTGGAAGCAGTTTATATAGTGCGAGGTATGTTATGAATTTTATTAATATGTATTTGATTACTATCAATTACTTAAAAATTTTAAGAACTTCATACATTTATAAGCGGTCGCCTATATTCCCCAAATGGTAGACAGAGATGTATACCCCACCCACATTTTGCCAGTTATGTATAAGTCTCATGAAATAGGCGAGCCTATGTGCCATTAAACGGGCCACAAATCCAGACTCCGTGCTGCTGAGAAATGGAAAAACTCGAATTTCATTTCTTATTTGTCTTGACTTCTATTACATAAGAGACGTCTACTTTTACAATACACTTTCGTACCAATCATAAAATCAAGTAGTACTACTGTTGTCAACTTCATTCATCTCCCTTCTCAATTTCTCATCTTCTTCTCTTGTATCCAGGTCATCGGATATCTCCCGTAAGAGCAGCCAAGCGTCGGTGGTGTCGGCAGCCGTGGCTACTACAGCGGTGGCCGGTCCTCCGAGGCACGTGGCTCACACCGTCTATGATCAGCTCTCTCCAGACAGCAGTAGAAGGTGAGAAGGAGTTCAATTTCAATTTCAACTTATTGCTTTAAAAATACTCTTAATCTAGCACTTACAGGCTCTGAACAGTAAGACTACTAACCTAGTATGTTAACCATATGGGCCCTGTTGGGCACAGCAATTTTGCAGAGAAGTTCTCTCTGCAAAATTGCGCGTGCGTGTTTCTAAAATTTTCAAAATAAAAGGATCGCTCTCGCGACATCTATTTCGATCCATGTCTTTACATCTATAATCTATATAGATAAATAAAATTGAAGTGTCTGTTTGTAATTCCAAAATAACAGCTTTTCACTAAATGCATATGAAAGTATATAAGATACTATTATCAAAAAACCAAGTTTCAAGGGTTTTACCCAATTTAGGGTTCCCCGGGTCACCCATGAAGTTAACTCTACGCGAGTAAAACCGCGGGGCACAGCTAGGCCTTTATAACATAACAATACACTGTCGGCATGGTACTGAGTGCTATGAATGGTGTTCAAAGACTGTTATTGTTTCAGATCTAGTCAAGTGTCTTGTGTGGGCTATGCGCCGGCGCCGTCCTCGGCTCTGGCGGCCGTGCAGGCTGTCCGGACCTCGCAAGGGAATCAGGTACCTAAGATATTACTATATTCTAAGTCTATACTATACAAATAGTGGTAGTAAACTTTTTAAATTATTTTCAATTTGATCATTATTATATAGTAATTCTAGTCTGTATCATATTTTGTATGCTGATACTAATTTCAGTTTCGTGAATATTTTATGTGAATTTTATTAAAACAAGATGTAGTAATATTGAATTCCAGCCAAATTTCTGGCTGGTTCATAATAAATCATTTTCATTTTAACATCCACGTTTACTTAAGGCAGATGAAACCGTGTAACACGGCTAGTTTAATAATATAGACAAATAAAAGTAAGATGTAATTCTTTACTTTTATTATTACTATAGGCGACTGGGACCACTAAAAACTGGACCCGTAGTCCCAGTCGAAATTCAGCAATTTAAAAACCACGAATGTTTGTCTTTCAGGCTGTTCTGCTGAGAGGAGTGACGTGCTCCGAGGTGAGAGCCGAGGAACTGGCCCTGGACCTGGAGCCAGCGGTGCAGGTCAAGGAGGAGGCGCGGCGCCTGTCCGAGCAGTCCAACCTCAGCGACCACACCCAGCACTACCAGCCGTATCCTTGTGCTGATGATGTGGTGAGTGTTTTTATACTTAAATTATAAGTTAAATATAAATTCACGCTTTCCCAGAATGGTCCCCCGAGGGGGAAAAATGGGTGTTGCAGCCCGCATTCACTGAAGTGCCAAAACGTAACACAGAGTCAGGCCATCGCCGTCTTATGCACTATACATATGTCATTGAATTCATTCTCAGACGTATGCAAGTTTTCTCAAGATGTTTTCCTTCACCGTATAGCACGTGGGGTGAAGTAACTGCACTTATCTATATGGAATCCTATCTTTGCAACACCAAGGCTGTTACTCGCACGCTACAAAGAATGTAATTGTTGCTATGGCTTCTAAAATAACTCCATAATTCCAGGGTGACGCTCCGTTCCCATTCAAGACAGAGGAGGATCAGGAATACAAGGGGCGCACCGTGGTCACCGCCGCACAGGTCCATCACCCCAACCAGGAGGTTCACCTGGAACAGGTCAGTTGCTCTCCTTCAAAACTACCTTAAGTTTCACCCAAGTTATTAACAAAGGTGTTACACCTTTGTTAATTACTTCTTTCTCTCTTCTTACTTCTTAAAAATGTTAAGGAAAAATACACACACAAGAGGGGATTTGAACTCACGATCTCCAGCAAACCGGCTACGTGTATGTATGAATTATTCATTCCTTTAAGTGTTTAAGGTGTCGCCTTGCATACAAATATAATATAAAGTGGGTGTTACAATATCCACTTTTTGGGTGCCTTCATGACAGATTGTGAGTCCATCACCGTTTCCGACACTAATCTATGAATTTTCTAATACAGGTCCAGGTAAACATGCTATAATCTCACATATTTCACAGCTAAACTAAATCATATTTGTTTCTTGCAGGTTGCGGAAGGCGAAATGGTGGAAAATAAGCTGGTAATACCAGATGAAATGATGCAATATCTTAACCAATCAATATTGGGAACCGAATCGGTAGCGCCAGCCAAGACTGACTCCACCAGCCAGCCTGAAACAGAAGCTACCACCAAGACAACCAAAGACAGTGAACAGACCTCTAACTCCGGTGGCAAGATCGGTGATGTAGCCACTAGTGACGACTCTCTCCTCAAAAACTTAGGTGCCATAGGAAGTGATCTCAATATAAGTGATATTCCAGTCGACTTAAGGTCCTTAGACGTCAGCATGTCCAGTAACAGTGGGTCCCTTTTACCCACAACCAAAACACCAGATGAAAAAATTCCGGTCATTCAAGAAACAATTCCTGAAGTCAGCGATAAATGCGAGAAGGAGTACAAAAAACCGCCAACCAGCAGTGCTGCTACAAACCCATTGCAATCATTGCAAACGATGACTGCTAATACACAACAGACGACAGACAACAGGATACGGGTAAATCTACCGCAGAAACAGACACAAGTAAATCAAAAGACTATGACATCACAGAACGTTTTAAGTCCTCAGAGCTTAGCACACAGCATGCTCAGCCCTCAAAGTCTTCCTCATAGTGCGATGAGTCCACAGAGTGTGATGAGTCCCCATCACATCCCTCACAATGTGATGAGTCCGCCGAGCGTTTACGTCATGAGTCCCCAAAGCGTGATGAGCGTCATGTCCCCTCAACATAATGTCATGAGCCCGCAGAGTATGATGAGCCCACAAATGCCGAATCAGATCATGATGAGCCCGCGTCACAACGTTGGCAGCCCAATGTCTCAGAACATAGCCAGTCCTATGATGAATATGGCGAGTCCCATGAGTCATGGTATGCCGAGTCCCATGCATCCAGGAATGCAGAGCCCAATGGCGCAAGGAATGACCAGTCCTATGGTACAAAATAGGCCCAACATGAACATGAATGGTCCAGTACAAAATCAGAACCAGATGATGAATATGAACATGAACCAGCCGCCTCAAATGAACGTACCGCCTAATTACAGTAACCGACAAAATTGCAACCCCAAAATGCCAAATAGAAATAATGCCCCCAACCAGTACCATAACCAAAATTACCCCCAAGCTCCACCTTATCCAGTTCAGAACCAACAGAACGTGAATATGAGGAACCAAAATATGCAGCAGTACCAAATGATGCAATTCCAAAACCAAATGCCACCGATGCACGTTCAAAACCAAAACATGCCTTATAACAACCAGATGATGGGCTATCCGCAACCAGTGAATTACCACACGCAAGGAAACCAGATGCATCCGATGCAAATGTCAAGGTCTTCGGTCATGAGTGTGGATAACAGCGGCAATATGACCCGAGGAGTGATGAATAACTTCTGCGACCAGCAAAACCAGTGCCCTCCTATGCAGAACCCGTCTTTCAACCAAAACATGCAGTATCCTCAGCCACCGCCATACAATTCAGTAGTCAATGCAGCAAACGTGATGGGTCCCCCACCGCCGAAGAACAACCACCAATACAACCAAACAATGATGAACAATAACCAGTACTACAATCACCAGAGACCTTACAACCAGTGGGACTACCCCGGCAACCAATTTAACAAACACAACATGCAGAAATCCGTCCAGAATTCCGTGAACATGTCGACTGGAAGTCAGAAGCCGATGAACGGGGCTAGGTCAGTGAACTGCAACCAAATTAAGGGTGGCGAGCCAACGGACTGTAGCATGAACAGTTTGCGAAGTCAGAACAATCAAGCCAGTGAAGTCCAAGTTTGGGATATCTCCCAGTCCCAGATTGAAGCTACCAATGGCAGGAAGAAGAACCAGAATACGACAATGCGTCAGGACACGTATCAGCGAACATTGGAGTATGTGGAGAATTGTGAGAACTGGAAGAGTTCCGAAATGGTGTCGAGCAGTACCCACCCACTTCAAGGTGGGGACAATATGGTGGTGAATGACCTTCAAACTTCGCTGTCATCGTTCTACGAAGAAAACCAGTACCTCCAGATGATACAGTAGTTTTATAAAATCAATTAGGTAACAGGATTTTAGGGTATCTTTAAGGTAAACGATTCTACCACCTAAAGGTGAACGCACACTTCTCCGCGCTGAATGAAATAGGTATCTTCAGAAATTTTCGGACTCTTCGTGCGATTCCGTTGCGTAGTAATTTTGAAATTCGATCTATTTTTACTCTTTCGGTTGGTCGGCTCTGATAAGTGTGCGTTCACCTTAATGATAACTTTATGGGAGTATTTTGTGTCCGGTACATGTTCCCGTTAAGCAACTTAGAACTTTAACTTTAACTTAAAAGGTGCAGATGTAAACCGAGGTTGTTGTTTTTCTCTAATGGAGACTGATTATTTTTAAATTAAACATAAGAGTTTTCATACGAAATTTAAAGTACAGTTTAGTTTTGTTAATGTAAAAGACATGAAATTAAGCAAGTTAATGTAAATAGCGTGACGTCTTCCATTTTATTACGTAAGTACAATATTGAGGCACATTTTGTAATGCATTTATTTACAAAACGGTTCAATAAATGTTTGAATTCCATTTTGATATGTACATAATTTTGTACATAAATGAATACAATTAAAACAAGGGAAAGTGCCTTTAAAATGTAGGTTTTAAGGATAAATAATTGTAATTTGTTATCGATATTTGAATCATGTTTAAAGATCTGAAAAGGTAACGTTATTTTTATCGTGATCTTTGAGATTATTAGATAAATGCATCGAATGGAATATTTTGTACAAAATAGGGGCATTTTCTAGAATTTTTACAGTGTTGTTGAGTTTTAGAATAAGTACACTTACGTATATTATAACTTAGAGTTTAATTTAATTAATGCAATATATTTCTTTCTCTGTTTTTAATTACATCGAATCTCCTAGTTTTAAAATAAGAAATATTAATGAGATTACTAGGTTTAAGTAATTGTTAATTCTTTATTTAAATATAAATAAAAAAATGTACGCACAAATAACTAAAAGCGAGCTGATAATATTTTGTAGTAAATTATTGTTTAAACTGTTTTGTGAGAGATGTAATGTCAACATTCAACAACGATACTTTAATGAAGACAATAAATAAAATTTCATATAAAATGTCAGTATTTATTTTAAAAGAATTCACCACATTTTCACAAATTATTTAATTTGAATAAATAACGCTTGTATTACCCAAGGGGGTAGGCAGAGTGTTGTAATAATAACACCCACTTTTCACCGAAAATGATAAAGTGCCAGCGTGACATATAATGAGTCCATCGCCGTCTCAGACATTATACATACGAATTTTAAATTATTTCTCAGACATATGCAGGTTTCCTCACGATTTGACATACAAAAGAATCTTAGAAAAACTCATTGCTACAGGCCCTGCTGGGATTCGAACTTGCGTCGCTTGCGTAGTAGGTGACTGCTCAAACTTCAAGGTCAGCTCAGCTTCTACATTTATATATTATAATACCAAGCAGATAAAAGCGGACGCGCAATTTGAATCCACGTAATTCTGTGAAAACTTCTACAGTGTTTGCAATTTGTCTAGTGTTGTGTCAAAGTAACATTACCGTCTCACTTCGTCGTCTTCTCGCAGCTGTATCGCGCATAAATCGGTTAGCAACAGTCCAAACCGCTGCGGGTACAATTCAGGACCTTTAGACAATGTTAGTTTAGCTTATAGTTGCTCGAGTGATTTATTTTGTATTTTTAAAACTGTATAATATTCTATAAAAGAGTAATTACTGAGTTTCTTGCCAGGTTCTTCTCAGTAAAAGCAACCTTCCGAACCTGGCTGTAGCATGTATAATCCTGTGTAATTGTGTCATTCTGACGATTTGAAAGTACTTTGTATAAAGTCTAATCGAATAAAGATATATTTGAGTTTGAGTTTGAATGTAACATTATCCCCACGCTTCACAAGAAACGATACAAAATGTACGGGAATGACATATGTCACCTAACTGATTTATGTAGGCTGTAGACCTACAGTCGACCTAGTCAAAGTAACATTCTCTCGTGCTTGCGCTAATAGAAGCCATGCGAAATGTATATCCCCATACATTTTGTATCGTTTGTAATATCGGATGTGTAAAAAATAATGATTTAAAAAAGTTTATTTATTTATTTATTTTTAAGGCTACCAACATAGAGAACACCAATACATTAGTTTGAGTACATGATAGATGTAACATATTTAAGTGCCACTACAATTATAGGTAGCAACAGCATGCAGTAAAATAACAGAGACAATGTTTAAGAGACAAGTTAAAACAATATCATGTCATTGGAGCCACTTGTGCAGAGTTTTAATTCCTTGTCTTTTTCATTTATGTAATCCGTAATTGTTAGTAAGGTATAGCTTAACACGAAGAAAAATATATATAAATACTAACAATGAATGTTAGTATTGCTTATGGAATATGGACCCCTGTTTGGTAAAGGCATCCTTCAGCCTTTTCCATGACTCCCTGTCCTTGCCTTACTTTATTCAGTACTAGCTGTGCCACGCGGTATCACCCGCGTAGATTTTAATTTCATGGTTGCCCGCGGTTCCAAAATGTTTTAAAAAAATCTAAAAAGCCAAAGTTACTCCTTGTAACATTAGCTATCCGTCAGTGAAAGTCCCGTTAAAATCCGTCCAGCCGTTTCGGAGACAAAAAACAGAAAGACAGACGGACAGACAGACAGAGAAAAATTTTAAAAATTGGTTTTTCTATGTCAATAGCGTGTATACTTTCAAATGCATTTAGTGAAAACCTGTTATTTTGCAGTTACAAACAGACACTTAAATTTTATTTATCTGTATAGATGTATAGATGTGAGTAATATGATAATCAAATACATAATTTAAGTACAGGCTCTAATAAATAGACAAATAAATTAATCAATGCCACGTAACTAGTTCGACAATAAAATGCATGATTAAAACGGTGTTTCTGAATCGAGTTGAGTTTTCAGGGATACGACTGTTGCTGAAATTCAGTAGAGAACCAGAAATAGCCATCACACTGTTTTACATACCAGCGGGTTACGTCACTGTGCGGATTAAAATAGACAATTATTTTGAACGGAGTTGCCATTAGACACCAACCACCGTCAATAAAATAGGTCTACTCGCATGAAATATCGACTCGACTTTCTTTGCATGTGTTTAAGGACACTAAGCTTTGATTTAAATCTTAAATATACATTTAAATTAGCTTTAGTCATACCATTTTAAAAGTTTATTGGTAAAGCCCACAGTCGCGTAGTCTCCATTTCATGTCTAGTTTTGAAAAATAGAAGTAAAGTAGTCTGTCATACAATTTTACCGATTTCATGGAATGAAGTCCCATGAAATCGGTCCAGCCGTATAGAAATTTGAGCCCGAACAAGCAGACAGGTCAAAAACATTGCGAAATTATTTTTTGTAGCTGGTAGCTAAGCATAAGTAATTTATACTTTCATATGTGCATTTAGTATTGTTCTTTTAACATTACAGACGCTACAATTTTGGTTATTTGTAGAAAATAATAAAATAGATTTTAAAATAAAGTCTTATTTTTGGCTACCTATTTGTACCTAGCTATATATAAAAATTTGAATAGTTTTAGCAGTAATAATGGAATGGTAAAAGGTTTAATCTGATTATTTTACAACCAGGGCAGCTGATATAATGATTTATATTCAACATAATTTAGGAAGCAGTGGATAAGATTTTCATCTTTGGAGCGATCAATTAAGCATATCCAATACATTTGCTTTACCACTTCAACGGACACAGATTATAATATTGGTAACAGATTATAAGTTGGAAAAAGAGGGTAGTTTTTAGAATTGTTTGACACGTTTGAAAATTAACGTATATTAAAAGTTTGTAGGGTAGTGAGTAAGTAGTTGGTTCATTATGGCTGTTTGAATATTGCTGCTCAAGTAGAAAACAAGAGCTTTATTTAATTTTTCGGATGGTTTGCCTGCTGTTGTGTGTGTCATTTAAGGTATTTATCATTTCTTTGATGACTTTATATCTATACATACATACAGATAAATAAAATTGAAGTGTCTGTTTGTAATTCCAAAATAACAGCTTTTCACTAAATGTATATGAAAGTATACACGCTACTGACACTAAAAAACCAAGTTTTAGTCTGTCCGTCTGTCTGTCTGTCTGTCTGTCTGTTTGTTCCAGGTAATCTCTGAAACGGCTGGAAGGATTTTAACGCGACTTACACTGGTAGGTAGCTGATGTTTCAGGGAGTAACTTAGGCTACTTTTATTTATTAAAAATATTAGGGTTCCGCGACAAATAGGATGAAACTAAATCTACGCGGGTGAAACCGTGGGGCACAGCTAGTTCTTACATATAAGTTTTTAAATTAAATAGCTAGATGTCGGGTTTACATCAAGTGAATTCAATTGGATTCTAAGACAATTGTTTCATTCCTTAAGTGATGTGATGTTGTAAGCGTTTATAGGTTTTGACACCTTCTAACGTCGTCGATTAACCTTGCGTTTGAGCGTGGCTCTATGTTTATACTTTTTCGGACGCTGGTTCTGGTTTCAAAGTTGACGGATCAACACATTTCGAGCCACAAAAATTTCACTCGAATGCTGACAACAATCAAATATGTATCAACATACGTGTGCTAAATCGCTTGTCACCAGATAGATTTCACGGCATTTGTTTTATGTATAAAATGCAATTACTTATATGCCTTAAAAGGGTCCCAAGGACCATCCACTTTTCAACAACGGTGATCATGAGTCACTCTGACAGATGGTGAAACCATCATCCGAGCCGTATCGCGCAATAATATATCTGTGTGCTAAAAACGGATTCTTAATATTTCACCTATTTACGAAGTGTATATAGGTATACTATACATTTTATTTACATTTCTTGCCAGGTTCTTCTCAGTAAAAGCAACCTTCCGAACCTGGCGGTAGCATGTATAATCCTGTAAATTGTGTCATTCTGACGATTTGAAAGTGCTTTGTAAAAAGTCTAATCGAGTAAAGATATTTTTGACTTTGACTTTGACATTAAAACTAAGAATATACTTACCTAGTTTAAAGTAACTTAATAAGGTTTAGTACTAGCTTTCAGTTCGAGTGACTCGCCTAACAAAAATAAGAAGACATTAGCTATTTTACAAATCCCAAACTTTTTCTGGCAAACGAATGAGTGTAGCAGTAAATAGTTTAATGGCAACTGATTAGTGCCTGTCCGAGACACTCACGTTTCCTACGAACAAGATGTGAGGTATATTTTATTTCCGTTCTCACCTGTTCATCTAGACTCAGGGAATTGCGGCTCATAGCGCCGCTCAGGGGCTGGTACGAGTCGAGCTGATGGCAACTGTAAGCACATGCCTTCACCGTACGATCTCTATAGAGTTAGGTTTAATTTGTCATTTAGGTTATCTCCCTGGCCTTATCCCATTGGTACATTGTTGGGGTGGGCACTTATTTCAACCCGATGTGGCTCATCACCTAACTTTAATACGAAGCGACTGTCATCCGACCTTCGTAGCCCCTATTACGAGGAAAGTCGGTATATGTTCATTGATTTCGTAGCAGGCCGCTTCCCCTCACTTCCCTACAATTATACTTCACGCCTCGTCCTCGAGATTAGTATACAACTTGTAGTAACGCGTAAGTGTTACCACTCCAGCACTTATTTGAGAGATATGTTATACCTCCTTTTGAAAAATATTATTGATTTTTTACTGTCGGGTAGTTTGTTCACCTCTGCGTCGTCCTCAGTTTGTTACTCATTCGCATTTTAGTGCTCAACCACTCTAGACGTGTCTTCGTGATCTCACACTTTTAAAATTATAATAAGTAATCAATGTTAATAAGTGATTAAGTTTTACATGCCAATTTACACAAGGCATACAAAAGCAAGTGATATAATTCTTCATAGGTTATCGAAAACAAGCTGGTTAAAGTTATTATGTGTCTCAAAAAAGACACCGTAAGCAGGTATGTACAACCATTTTATCCACTAATAAATGTTTTCTACGTGTTATTGTTATTTGATAAGTTTCAAGGCTTATCTTATTATACTTAATAGTTTACCGTTCGTTCCCGAATCGGTCGACTATTTAAGCCACTGATGCTTAAATCACCTTTCATAGATGTAGAATATAATACTTATTTGCATTACGTAATGTGTTTTTTCCATGTGCATTTCATACGTTTTTAAATTACGTGAATAATAAAACCAGATGTAGGTACCTTACCTACATTTATTTTTCTCACGAAAAAAGTTTACCTACGTTTCGTGCAAAACGAACTGCAATATGTAACCTGTGCTAATGGTGGATCTTTTACCACCGCATTGTATATAGCCACGTGTTTACGTGTAATCATGGAACGATGTACAAACAAGGTGAACAGCTGCTTACAATCATGGAACCGGGACTGCCGTGGGAGCCATTCACCGGCTTTACATAAAACCACCATGCCAGGGTCAAAACTGGATGAATCCTTTTCTTTTTCATGTACATCAACATCTCGCACATGGCCATGCATACGGATCTGCTTTTGGGCTTTCTCATCGCATCGTGACTCAACACGTGAGGACATTCACCTACCGGCCTAGATCTACACGTATGGCCATGCTCACGGGTCTGCCTTTGGGATTCCCTTGCATAGTGCCTTAATACGTGAGTACTTGCATACGGGTCTACCTCTGGGATTCCCTCGCATTGTACCTACCGGCCTAGATCTCCACGTATGGCCATGCTCACGGGTCTGCCTTTGGGATTCCCTTGCATAGTGCCTTAATACGTGAGTACTTGCATACGGGTCTACCTTTGGGATTCCCTCGCATTGTACCTACCGGCCTAGATCTATCTACACGTATGGCCATGCTCACGGGTCTGCCTTTGGGATTCCCTTGCATAGTGCCTTAATACGTGAGTACTTGCATACGGGTCTACCTTTGGGTCTCCCTCGCATTGTACCAACTGGCCTACCTACACTCATATGGCCATGGATACGAGTTTGCCTTGGGGCCTTCCGCATCGTACGAGGACATACCTGCCAACCAGCCTACAACACAAGCAAGACTGCCGATGGAACGTTACAACAAATATGCAGCAACATAAAGATACAACCGGGAAAGCTTTCCGGCTGATGTGGATTGTAACCTGGAAATATCTAGGTAATCGAAAATATTCATGTGAGTGAACATAATTTATTTAGCTATTAGCTATATAAATATGCCTTTCCTAGTATATGTACAAGCAAAGGTCATAATTGGACAGCCATTAAGACTGTTTCAATACAATTACTTACTATACTAGATGTAAACCTGCAGGTAGCCCTTCGATAAGAAGGTACTTTTCTCAAAAAGAGCATTTATTTTAGACATTAGTTGTCTAAATGATCTGATATATTAATCTCAAAGCATTCATTTACCTGTTTTGAACTTCTTAACTGTAAATAATTTGGAATCTACCTGGTACTTAGTTACCTGCTTTTTCAATAGGTATGCCTTATTGGTTGAAAACATCATGCAAAACATAGATTGCTAACAATAAAGAAGCAACATATTATAAACCTAATTGGTATTTGCCTACCGTCATGATAACGACCATTACAAATTACCTATTATAGATAAAAAGTTTATCAATAGGAAATAAGAATACCGTAGGTGTTCAATCCACCTACTAAGTGCAAAAAATTAAAAATAAAGTTCTTACAAACCTATCGAACATTTCACTAATGTACAATGATCAGGTAGCAACAGGTTCTTTCCTGTTTTATTTAATACCTGAATCGAACAAGCACCATATGCCTATAATATAATGGTTTACCTAAATTTTTTTATTGTACCTATTACATTAAAGACTTTCATTCAGGTTAGCCTACAAAATTTTTATTTTACAAAACTTCGCTGCGCGTTTAAATAAAACACCATTATAAATGTTCATGGTATAGGATCTGAGTAAACTTTTCAATCTCTATTTCAGATATCGTTAGAAATTCTTAACGACTAAAAAAGCCTTAGGTACTTAATAAAAAAGGAATTCACCCCTGCTATAGCAGGTGAAAAGTAACTTAATTTACCAAATTACTTGTTTGCTTGTTGGCGTTGTGGTTAGCAAGTTCGCCTGCCGATCACGAGGTCCCGGGTTCGATTCCCGGGTCGAGTCAAAAATATAAATTGTGTTTTTTCTGTCAAGAAATTCACAATAAATGCCCAAAGTTGGCAGTGTTTACACACCCGTGCCTTGGAAAGCACGCAAAGCCGCTGGTCCTACGCCTGATCTCTCTTAGATCGTATCGTTTTGCCGTCCAATAGGACTATGAACATGAAGGAATAAAGATAGCACCAGTGTTTACGCACACACTTGTGCGCTATGATTTCTCCTACGCAGCTGGCTAATCCCCGTTGAGATTAGCCGCTGTAACCGAACATTGTTAAGAGACCATTATTATTATTATTATTACTGATCCAGCGATTATGTGCACATATTAATTCATTTTGAAGGTAATAAACCAATCTAGACAATCCCTACTTGCTAAAATAGCAAAATAAATTTCCTGGGCCCGTATGTTTGTTGCCCCTTATTAGGGAATATAATGAATTAAAATCGAACTTTGTAAAAAAAATAGTATGAAATTATAGGCAATATTGCACATCAAAAATCAATCAACCGATGGTAAAGAGACACAAGTCGGATTGCTTCATAGGTACCTATTTTGACCTAAGACCAAAATTTAATTTTCCGATAAAATTTAAACCTTTTTTTTTAAAGTAACAACTTAAAACAACAATAGCTTACCATTCAATCGCGTCAGCATTCTCTCAACTATAGGGGGCATTAGCGATGATACTACCTAAGTACTGATAATATTATAAATAAATACTCAATTATCTTGGTGTAACATACTGAAGCGCTTACTAGCTGGTTTATGGCTTATGATTTATTTTCGTTCCGTGTAACAGAAACGGATGCAAAATAGAAGCTAAAGCAAATTATATTGAAGCACTACGTTATCAATCGTACTAAAATATACACGTATACATAATCATATACTTAATGCATTCCAAACATACAATGAAATCATCTCATGAAGTTACAAAGAACGAGTATGATTTTTAAATGTTGCATAGGATAGGTTAAAATTGACAAGTCCTTAGCTTTTTGGTCAGCTGGTTAAATATTGTGGATAATGAATATTCCAATATTCAATAATAGTATTTATTTTCTACTAATACTTTCATGTTTGACACAATACACCAATCTTAAATTTGGCTCATATAAACTCCGTCATTCAATTCCTTTCAAACACTTTCCTGAAAGTAGTGTTCCCGAAATAGGTATGCTACCTATTTCGTATATATATTTAATGTAATCTACAGAATCATTAAATAATAACAACCCTCCGAAAAGAGTAGGTACATACTAAACAAACTCACTCGAGTAGGGTGATCACATTGGTAGATGTGTAGGGAGGTGATAGACGCACGTCTACCTAAAAAACCGAATTTTCAGTTCTCACCTAAGTACAATAGGTACTTACGACTGCTTTTAATTAATGTAAAAAATACGTCAAATTACTTTGGTGCAAATATTAAATATACACTTTATGTAATTATTGTACTAAAGGAAGTAAGTACATACCTTAGTACCATAAGTTATACTTACAAAAATCGTTGGTTAAAAACACTAGCAGTAGGAATTGGTAATACACGAAGAGCTAGTGAATACTATATTAGAGCTTATTGCTCTTTTAAATATATCAAATATATCAAGTCAAAATAACATCTGGTTCTCCTATCAAGTTAAATTTGCTAACTGTATATCAATGGAAATATACATCCCGTGGGTAAAGTCTAAATATTTTCCTATTTTCTTACCAGGTAAGAATAACTTAGACACCATAGTTTTTTTTTCAAATATTACTGTCATAATATCTATATACTACATTTTAAAACAGGTTCATAAAAAGCTATTAATCCAGATTGATGATTAAATTGTACTTAATTATTTTTATAATTAGGTCTTACTTTTTGTTCTTTGAATTTATTCAGATTTGAATCATTATTGTACGTTTTTAGGACACTAATAATTATATTTAAGATTGTTCTTATAAATAACACTTTGCTTTAAGTGATTCATTTGAAATTTGCAAATAATCTTATTATGTACCTAATTTATTAACGTTATTCCAATTTAAGCTCTCAAAATCTACAAGTTGTATACTAATCTCGAGGACGAGGCGTGAAGTATAATTAATGATTAAACGAACTTACCTGTAAGTGAAGTTCTATCATAATTATACGAGCGCCTCGTCCGAAGAGATTAGTATAAACCCACCCTCCCGGTGGTGTACACTCCTCCCATCCTTTTTTTTTCCAAATATAAAATGGTAAATACAAAAAAAAAAAAAAAAGCAAAATAATTGAATAACTTACTTAAAGCAAAGTTCTGTGTATAATGTGCGCTTACAGTTTCAGTTTCCAGGCTCTAAACTAAATGAGTAACAAACTGAGGACGACGCAGAGGTGAACAAACTACCCGACAGTAAAAAATCAATAATATTTTTCAAAAGGAGGTATAACATATCTCTCAAATAAGTGCTGGAGTGGTAACACTTACGCGTTACTACAAGTTGTATACTAATCTCTTCGGACGAGGCGCTCGTATAATTATGATAGAACTTCACTTACAGGTAAGTTCGTTTAATCATTAATTATATACCATAATCTTGAATAACATACTCGTGGCACTGTTGCTATTGCGCATATGATGCGATCAGCAAAGTTAAGCAACCATACGCCTAGCCAGTAATTGGATGGGTGACCGCCCGAGTTCCCTCCGTGCTTCGGAGAGCACGTTAAGCCGTCGATCCCGGTTGCCAATTTAACATCTTTGGCAATCGTTACAGGTCAGTCAGAGGCCTAAGAAAGTCTGACAACTGCTTTAACCCAGATTGCCGATTTTCCTCGAAAAAGGGGTTACGAAGGTCAGATGGCAGTCGCTTCGTATAAAAACCAGGTGATCAGCCACATCGGGTTGAATCAAGTGCTGACCCCAAATACATGGGATAAGGCCAGGGAGATGAATCTTGAATAACATACAAAACGTTTTATTCTCTCTTGGTGTAAACAGTTTGTACAACCGATGAAACAAAAATACACAGAAGGTCAGCCCGCATACATTGGCGGTGGCATGCGCACGCGCACTTATAGAATTATGTGAGTCTTACTGGTTTTTTATACTGCAATGGTGGCTAATGACACTGTCCGTCTGATTGTCAGCAGCTACCTACTTCATAAACTTCAGGTGGAGAGAGAAAAGCATAATATTAAAAATTTTATAAAGAAAGGAATCTGTGCCGACATAGTACAGCGATCGCTCTCACCTCTTTATAGAACACTAGCTGTGCCCTGCGGTTTCACCCGCGTAGATTTAGTTTCATCCTTATTGTCGCGGAACCCTAATATTTTTAAGAAATAAAAGTAGCCTAAGTTACTCCTTGAAACATCAGCTACCTGCCAGTGAAAGGCCGTTAAAATCGGTCCAGCCGTTTCGGAGATTACCCGGAACAAACAGACAGACAGACAGAGTAAATTTTTATAACTTGGTTTTTTAGTGTCAGTATCGTGTATACTTTCAGATGCATTTAGTGAAAAACGGTTATTTTGGATTTACAAAAGACACTTCAATTTTATTTATCTGTATAGATTTTACGAACTTCCAACTAGGGCATAACACTACTGTATCGTTATTTAACTCGGAAAGTGAAGGTACCCTGTATACTACAAGTGCCGTCACGAGTTATGATCGCTTATCTAGAACAGTGAAACCTTGGTAAATAACGCGACAGAATTCGCTAGAATCCGAGATCTTATGTGTACGAGAGGCTATGTGTACGCACGCGACGTTTCTCGACGACTCTCGAATGTGCAGAGCCGTTCTTCTGTATTATTTACTGACCAAGGTTTCTAGTTCTGTCGTAGAATATTTTAAGAAAGATGTAATAGCGACTGAACGCTTCCATTAGTTAGCAAAGAACATATCTTCATCTAATAGTAATACGAATATCTCTCACAGATGTGCTGAGTTTATGTCTACTGAGACGTTTTGTCAGATCACTTTATAATAAAAGTCTCAAAAAGTCAATTTGCACCGACGTTCTCTGTATAAAATATACCTAATGAATAAGTAATTAATAATCGTTAAATAAATGACATACATACATATGCTCACGCCTGTATTTCCCTAAGGGGAAGACCCAGCACCCACTTTTTACCGAAGATGTTTAAGTGCCGAAAGATGGTGAGTCTATCGCCTCTCTGGCACATATGTCTTTGAATTACTTCTCAGACATATGCAGGTTTCCTCACGATGTATTCCTTCACCGTAAAGCACGTCGTGTTAAATCACTGCACATAAGTTTTTTGAAAAACTCGTTGGTAGAGGCCCCGCCGGAATTCGAACTTGCGTCGCTTGTGTAGCAGGCGACTGCTCAAACCCCACGGCCAGCACGGCTCTAAATGATGCATAATAATTACTTTCGCAATTTCTCCACTGATCTCCGAGCACCTGTGAGCTTTAACCTCTACTTTAAATATAGACAGACAGAAATACACAGCCAATTAATAGTCGCGGAGAACAACAAAAATATGTACTTGGCACGCGGACCAGCCAGGTTTCCGTTTCGGTTTTAATGCGATTTCTCTACGAGTGTTTACTTGTACCGACTAATAGTTAAATCTGCTAAATTATTCTGATCATTTCCTCATATTTCTTAAAGGCTAGATGTTGTCGTTGCATGATCTTTTTGCAGGGTGCTTGAAGAGTTGCTTCTGCCTCATAGTAAGCTACTGTGATGATACGCTTGCAGCATCATGGATGTCACTTGCGTTACCAACCTTACAAAGAATTGATAAATTGAAACAATAGTTTTATATCTATAGAAATATCTTACTGCAACACTTTAATCAGCATTGTATTTATCGCTCGCATCTTGAGGTGCATATACGTTTACAACAAGCCGTACGGAATCAAAAAAAAATTTTTCGTAATAAAACTCGCACATACGCGCGCATCTACGAGATTATAAGCGACCCGTAATATCAGAGTGCCTAGTGCGAGTTTTCTTAAAATCGCTGACACGAGTCACCGTGTCGACAAAACCGGCTCACAACAGTATCATCTTTAGGCCGACAGAGGCGCTGTTCCGATCCCATATAAATCTGCGTTAACTTTGACGCGGTGACTTGTGGCGGCGGCAGTGAAAAACTCGCACTAGGCACTCTGTAAGGGGTGTCACGTCGAGGACGATCGCATGCGAATCAGGTTTTTTACAGACATTTCCTAAACTTCAAATATCGACATTACTTTGAGGGTAATCGACATTACTTTGAGGGTAAACTAAAGAATAAATTTGAATAACAAGAGTGTTAACCCTCAAGCTCGATGAGGCAAAAGTTTGGTCTCGTTTCCATACTGCAGTCGCTTAAATATTATACTGTAACAATCCGTTTCTGAGTTGCTAATTGTGCAATAATTCGCTCTTAAGAATACTATCGACCATTTTTTTTATTTTACTATAAAACGGTTCTAGTTGCCAAAAGCTATTAGGACCCCAATAGGCAAACTAATGCTCATTATTATATAAACTGTAATCTAATTTTAATTTAGTTCTTAAAACGTGAAGCTTTGCTATCAAATGGAATCAAGCTGCCAATATTACCAATGTATATGGAGAGCATCGCATCGCCAAATTTAGAATCCCCTGAACATAGCTTTCTAGGCCTGATGAACTAGGGGTGGTGAGGTCTATGGCCTTGTACGGCGCGCCAGTGTGGGCGGAAGCCCTGGGCGCTCGCAATAAGGCTCTGCTGCGGAGACCGCAGCGGGTCATGGCGAACAGGGTGATCCGTGGGTACCGCACCATATCACACGGCGCGGCCTGCATATTGGCGGGGACCCCACCCTGGGACCTCGAGGCCGAGGTGCTCGCAGCCGTTTATCGGCGGAGCGCTGAGGCCCGACAAGGCGGCGGTGCTGCCGCGCCCGAAGAATTGAGGCGCGAGCGGCAGAATGCACAAGAGCAGGCACTGGGAAAATGGCAGGAGCGGCTCGCGGAGCCGGAGGCCGGGCGTCTGACCATAGAGGCCATTCGCCCGGTCCTTAAAGAATGGTTAAGCCGCCGGCACGGGTCGCTCACCTATCGCCTCGTGCAGGTACTGTCCGGACACGGCTGTTTCGGAAAGTACCTGCATGGGGTGGCGCAGAGGGAAGCGACCCCAAGATGCCACGAGTGCGGCTGCGACGTGGACACCGCGCAGCACACTCTGGAAGAATGTCCAGCTTGGACTGTCCAGCGCGGTGTTCTCGTCGCTCATACCGGAGGGGACATTTCGCTGCCGACCCTGGTTCGGGCCATGGTCGGCAGCTCCCAGTCATGGGATGCGGCCGTGTCCTTTTGTGATGACGTGATGTCGTCCAAAGAAACGGCGGAGCGGGTCCGAGAGGAAGATCCTCTGTCTGACCCAATCCGCCGTAGAAGGACCGGTCGACGGAGGCGGGCCGAGGAGCGGCTGATGCCTCCGTAAAGAGGGCCGCGGGCGCCGGGACGGGGGTCTTGGCGCCGACGCATGGCCCTCGCGGTTGAAGGGCGCGTTCGTGTTCCGACGCGCCCTCCCATAGTGTAAAAGCCGGGTACAGCCTGGTACCATAAGGAGGGGCCTGACAGGCCAGTCGCCGGGAGGGTCACGGCGAAGCATGTGAAAACATATCACGTGCACCCCCCCACTTAGCGACCTGGAGGAACACCGTGGAGTTTAGTCGGTGCGAGTCCGACATAACCCTTCCGCTGCCCCCGCGGCGGTTGGTGTATCCATAACGGATTCTCCACGATAAAAAAAAAAAAAAAAAAAAAAGGCCTGATGAACTACGTAAATCAATGGTTGCCCTCAGTGAAATACTTATTTTTGACATCCTTATTACTTAAATCACGTAAGCTCTGGAGTATTCGACATTGGTACTCACTGGCCTCCATCACACGGAGCGAGTTGCCAATACTATTAATAAAACGAAGTTGCCACTTACAATAAGTATTCGGAAGGCGGTCAAGTGCGTTCTTATCCGTAGATTTCTTTATTTTGACTCCGATTATTATAAGCTCATTTTGCCATGATAGTTTGGTTACAGTGTTAGATTTATACACGTTATATACATCCGTCTAATAATAATTGCAATGACTATGAGGTCAGGGTAGGGGACTTGCGCTCTGCATAAAGACCGGTGGGGTTGAATAGTAACAAATTTTCATCATCTCATTAGACTTTGTAATAAAATAATAGTATTTTTTCACGGGATGACAAAGGTTACACCCACATTACACCAAAGATACCTAACATGCCAACAAAACAGTTGGTGAGTTCGTCACCGTCTATAGGTACTATATATAGGTCACTATATATAGGTAGGTAAAAAAATCTGACTTCAAATTTTTGACCGAGTGAAATCAACACATAACCTGCTTCTAGGGACATCATTTTAAAAGTGCGTTCTTGGTGTGGTATGTACACAAAGAAAAGGTTTATCAAAACTCCATCCCTAAAGGGCTGAAATGCGAATTGAAATTTTGAATATGAAACCTTACTGTCACAGAAGTGAAGCTGCGTTATAAGTTAGTCAGTATACATACGCCCATGATGTCTTATCTATACTTATAGGATAAAGAGGAAGGATTTATTAAGGTAGGCCCAAAAAGTACTGGACCGATTTTAAAAAATATTTTACCATTTGAATGCTACATTATCACTGATATATATTTTATCGGCTATATTTTATCCCCGTACTCCCAAATTACGCGGGTGAAATCGCGTGACGTCCGCTAGTCAGACATAATCTGTATATTTCCTTGGTTTGTTTTCCTTCACCGCAAAGCTCGTCTTGTGACAAATCACTGTTAAATTCTGGCACAGGCCGAGATTTGCAATAAACATAATTATCCACTAGTTACAGGCAACTACTTAAACCATACGGCTAATCTAAACAGATAAAAACACTTGAAGTATCTGTTTGTAATTCAAAATTAACAGCTTTTCACTAAATGCATAATATATACGGTACATCCTAATAAAAAATTAAGCATGGCATTGTCCGCCTATGCAAATTATTTTGTAGGTAATATTAATTAAATAAATAAAACAAAACATTTTTTTTTTCTCAATCTTACTGTCTGTCTGTCCGTCTCTCCGTCTGTCTGTTTGTGCCAGCTAATCTCTGAAACGGATGGACTGATTTTAAGGAGACTTCCACTGGTAGATAGATACCTGATGTTTTACAGAGCAACTAAGGCTCCTTTTATTTTAGAAAAAAAAAGCCTTAGCAACAAATTATTTTGTTAAACCGACGGGTAAAAAAGCGGGTCACAGAAAAAAGGTTAAACATGATTCATTTTAAGGGTTTTCCACAAAATTCAAGTTATCATAACAATGAAAATGAAAAAATGAAAATGAAAAATATTTATTCAGTTTAGGCCCTGGTAAGGCACTTATGAAAGTCGAGAATTTACCACCGGTTCGGAAACTAGCCTTCTGAGAAGAACCGGCAAGAAACTCAGCCAGGCATCATGTACATAACATCGAAACAATATAAATCATAGTGAAATCATAATACAAAATCAAATTTGATCAACTTCTTTGAACAAAAGCAAATTAACTTGAGTCATATTCCGATCTACAAAACGTTTAACATTGCAAAGCAATATATTCTGACACACAGTCTTACACAGACGATTTAAAAAGACATACACGATTAAATTTGTTACCTACGCATTGCCGCTCAGTTGCAGTCATGCCAAATTCTCGGGATTATATTGATTAATACAGAATAGAGTTAGCAGTTGGTTGTGAAAAGAATCTTTAAAATCTTTCATAATTTATGAATTGCTCTCTATATATAAAACATAATTTTTCTAATAATAACTCTTGCTCAAACCTTTCCAGAGGGGCCCAAGTTAATAGGCAAATCAGTTACAATCACCATATTTCACCAAATATGATTTCCTACGTAGCAGATAGTGAGTGCGTCGTAATGAGTATTTAGATTTCTTCTCAAACAAATGCAGGTTTTTTCGCGATTAACTATATTGCAAAATTTATTGATACAATCCGCTGGGATTTAAACTTGCGTCGATTTTGTAACAGGTGACTTTTACACAAACCACGATTTATCTTGATGTGAAATAAAAATGAAATTCAAGTACGGTTTTTATACTGATTTTATTCTTACTGCAAAGCTACAAAGATCAATTGCTACAGTAGTATAATAAAAATAAAATTGTTACGTATAACGGTGGGCCGACCTTACTATAGTTGCAACGCGTCACATCTGGAAAGAGAGGAATAAAATATATAAATTAATACCTAGCTTCTGCCCGCGACTTCGTCTTGCATAGTTACTTTAGGCTAACGCCAGCTTTAACTTTTTAATTTACGTAGCGTGTTGATATTTGCCTATATAGCCTTCCTCGATAAATGGACTATCTAACACTGAACGCATTTTTCAAATCGTCATTGTTGTTCTCGAGATTAGCGATTTCAATCAAGCAAACGCAAAAGCAAAAGTTTTATATATTCGTATCGATGATTTTAATAACTTAAATACAAAGCCAATACCAACCAGGACAGCAATAGGCACTAGGATGCCGACGACCACGGCAGCTAAGGACGCAATTTTGTACTTGTGTTTGCGAGCGTTCACATTCATGTACGCTTCGAACCGCTGGAAGCCTCTCACGTCGTAGTTGAGGCGCTGGTACTCACGCAGCTGCGTCACGAAGCCAGGGTTGGGGTTGATAAACCGCCTACGCTGCCTCACGTACATAAACGCCTGCTCGAACGTCAGCTTGTACTTCTCCATAAGGTATGCGATGACGATCGTCGCGGATCGTGACACGCCGAAGTGGCAGTGCACGAGGACATTCCCTTTTTGGATTCCTTCGTCGATAAAAGCGTTTGCCATCGGGAAGTAGGGCAGGAGATGGGTCTGAGGAGTGTCGTAGGCCCTAATGAAGAGCGTGTTAATATTGGTATCCATGAAAGTTGACTTCGGCAGCCGATGCGCCTCAATGGTGAGAACATGGGTGATGTTAAGCCGTCTAAGGACGTTGTGGTCGGCGGCGGCGCGGGCATTGCTCAAGTACAGTCCTGGGATGATCTGACTGTAGCAAGACTGCGTGCACAAGTCGATCTTATTGTACAAAGCCTTCCGCGACCAGTTCTTGAGGCCAGAGAATGCGACCACGGGGTTCGGGATGCTGAGGAAAGCAACGATGAAAGCGCTTTTCAACATCACAAATAACAACCCCTTGATACTTATCATAGTATAAATTGCGTTGCAGTTTCACATTGTTTTGTGTTTTTTTTTGGATTTTTAATTTTGTGTACTTGTGAATTTTTGACGTGACATTTGTGAAGAGTTATTTGACGGGTGATTTAGTCTTTTCTGTCAGTGTTGTTGGCAGAGCCAGCGGTCGTCGCTTTGATCCTTCTTGCTAGACAATTGTTTGATAAATAAAGCGGCCGCTTGCTGAACACATTTTGCGAACTAATATTTGTGAATGTTTATGTACCAGCTATTTAAATGATCATTATTATTATTAGTTGAAGCTTCAGGGGTACATAGACAGAACAAAATAATATTTCTTCCTTTGTTGCGTAGCTTTTACTCGTCTATACTTATATTATATAGAGGAAAGATTTGTTTAATTGATACGATTTAAGAACGATATCAAACATGATTTCTTAGGCTATTTAAACACGCGGACGAAAACTAGTGTCAATATTAAGATTCTTAATTAGTGCATGTTTAGGTCCCACGTAATATCAGTCGAGTATATTGACATTAACCAGGCACTAATTCAGACTATAGGAAGGGAATTTGCAAATGGAAAACCCCAAAAACACTTTGCCTGACCCGGTGGGAGTCCAAGACTTCATGTTCCACTTGCGCTTGCAACCATTAGACCAACGAGGTAGACAGATAATTTTAAATATACAACAGAAAAATTCTAATTACTTATCCCATCAAAATTGCATTAATTTTGAAGAAATAATTAGGATTCCATGAATAAAAAACAAACCCATGAAATTCGGCCTAAAATGCGGGGCAGAGCTAGTAAAAAGATAAAATCTAACTGCATTCAGGTTTTCAATGGTAATATTGTACACGGGTAGAGGTATGGTATATTTCACAAAGAAAAAATGAGAAATTTCTATTTCTCAAACTGAGCTTTCGGTCGGATGTTTTCGTATACGACATACTATTTGTGCCAATTTTTCAACGGTATCTAAAAAGCGATCTAATGTTTTAGACTAGCAACGGAATTTATTTCTGAAACCATCACCTGTAAGACTAGCTGCTTATAATAACACAACTCTTTATATGAAATACTAGCTTATTACCGCTGTTTCACCCGCGTAGATAAGTCTACGTGTACTTATTCTAATACGTATGTTATGGATAACTTTATTCCACGGAACACTAATAAAAGTACCTCAAGCTACTTCTTGTACCACCAGCTGTCCAGCCGTTTCAGACATTAGCCGGAACAAACAAACAGTCAGTGGGAGAAAAATTTTAAAGATTTTTTTTAATAGGTACTATCTATAAATAATCCATCTATAATATCTACTGCCGTATACATTTAGTGTAAAAGCTGTTTATTTGGAAATACAAACAGATACTTTAATTTTATTTATCTCTATGCCTTTTATTGGGGCACAAATAATAAAAACAACATAGTCTTAGTGGTCCAGTCTTGTGTGTCAGTGGTTCAATCTTGTCTTATATTATGTATGTGTTCATTTGAAAAATGGGTGTGTAACACCTCAGGGATAAACAAGCAGCGATATATATAATAATGCGAAGTGTGTTCGTATGTATGTAGGTCACTGGAAGTGGGGCGACATTGGACAGGCCGTCTTGAAGGCACATTTCATAATGTATTCGTGACAACGGCTGTAGTCTATTGCTGGACTTCTCGGATTGGATGAGAGGCACTTTGTGGCATCACGAATGTCAGTTAATACAGGGGGTATACTAGAACTAAAATCAAACAAAGTTTTAAATTTTCGTTCGTTAAATAATTTAACTAAAGTTGATTTAAAGTAATTATATTATAGTTATTAGAATAGTTATAATATGTGTTTATTATATACTTCAAAGAATTTTCTTTCGGACCATGTTCGAACGTAATTTTTAGAATGAATAAAAACCGTGGTAGGCATTGTGATATTTCTTTCAACTTGTAGTTCGTGTTGTCACTGCACACATTAGCCCTTCGCCTAAACCACTAGAACACTCTTGTGTTACTGCAATAATAATCTTCTATAATATAGCAATCTTCTCACCCAGTCCCAGACGGGGTAGGCAGATAAAATAATGTATTAGTTATATCATTCCATATTGCGTAATATTTTGCAAAGTCGAGCTTGGCACCGAATTCCGGCCGATGACTTTTATATCACATGCCGTAATAAATTACAGAAAATACACGGATATGTTCGCAACTAAACTAGTGGGACTACGTTTATATTAGCTCCATTACCGAACCGAGATGTCGTATCTAATGGTTATTTGAAGAGTTTTAAGCAAATCACTGCAGATTCTTGTCTTAAATTTTTCTTCGTTTTACGTATTTTTATACGTCAACTAGCTGTGCCCCACGGTTCCACCCGCGTAGTTTTTTTTCTTCTTCATTTAGTTTCTTCCTTATTGTCGCGGAACCCTAATATTTTTAATAAATAAAGGTAGCCTAAGTTACTCCTTGAAACATCAGCTACCTGCTAGTGAAAGTCCCGTTAAAATCGGTCCAGCCGTTTCAGAAATTACCCGGAACAAACAGACAGAGAGACAGACAGATGGACAGACAGACAGAGAAATATTTTAAAACTTGGTTTTTTAGTGTCGGTAGCGTGTATACTGTCTTATGCATTTAGTTAAAAGCTGTTATTTTGGAATTACAAACAGACACTTCAATATTATTTATCTGTATAGATGTATAGATAGTGAATTTATCTAGGCATTTCTAATGTGATGTAGACGGCTGAGGTACTTATCCAACAAGTGTGCATCCCAATTGGATAAGTTTGTCACTGTCAGTATAGTGACACACTGACAGACACTTGCTAATTTAGTGTCTGTGGTCTCATTAGTGTTTAATTGTAACTGTATAAAAGAAGATATAGGAAGATAGATAGGACTATTTCAACATTCAGTGACGTTAAAAGATTTTTTATTTCTAAGCTTAAATCTAACTCATACCTGAATCTTTCTAACGGGATTTTGTCAAGGAATTACAGTACAAGGTCCTTTAATAAATAAATGCATATGAAAGTATACACGCTACTGACATTAAAAAACCAAGTTTTACATTTATTAACATTTTCTCTGTCTGTCTGTCTGTTTGTTCCGGGTAATCTCTGAAACGGCTGGACGGATTTTAACGGGACTTTCACTGGTAGGTAGCTAATGTTTCAAGGAGTAACTTAGGCTACTTTTATTTTTCAAAAATATTAGGGTTCCGCGACAATAGTGATGAAACTAAATCTACGCGGGTGAAACCGCAGGGCACAGCTAGCTCTAATATAAAGAAATCCTCTCTTCATGTCTCTCGATGAGAATTTTCATTTAATATCCCCTGAGATCTTCTGTTCTTGTCTCTAGATGAGCATTTTAATTAAAAATCCTAAAAGTGTGGATAGTGTAGGTTTTAATAATTAGACTATAATGCTTAAGCTACGAAAGCTGACTCATTAACGCAGTACGAAGGGCAAAATCTTTTCTGATCCTTCAATGAATCAACTTTTACAAACCAGGTAACATACAGTATGTAATTTAATTGCATTAATCAAGGGATATGATAAAAAGCCAATAATAATTACAAAATTTACATAAATTCAATACATAAGCGTTTGCTCGTGCGCAGGTCAAAGTGGCAGTGCAACTTCCATACCATCGCGGTAACGGACCACTATTTATAAAATATTCCGGAGATTTATATGAAAGCCTAGGTATTATAAGTGTTGTGTACACAATGCGAGGTATTTTTGGCGCGTCGGCGGGCAAGCGGGCCCGCGCGGCTCAGTCTGTTGTGGCCGGCCGAGTCGCGAGCGCGCCGTTACCTCGCGACCCACCTCGTTAGCAGTGACAAACGTGCCAGTGTAAGTGTCCAGTGCTTATTAATCCACGCTTCGGTGTTGCTCAGTGCTGGGTGTCGGTGCAGGAAATGGACGCTAACCCGCGGTGCTAACACACTAACGCATGGGGTTGCTTCGGGTGGAGCGTGGGTCGGGTGTGGGCAGGGAAATTTGATAAGGCAACATGTTGGCCGACCGAGTGACTACATTTGTATGCAGCGCCCGAGTGGACTCGACTATTTTTAACGCTGCCGCTTCGTTATTTCTGTTAATCGCCGTCAGCCGCCGCCGGCACCGGACCGCTGCGGCGGCGCCGGCGCGCACTTCACCCATGCTTTATTTCAGACTAAAAAGCTTACATATAAAGATGACTAAACATTATTTTTATGCCCTATAAAATGTATATAAATACAAACTTAATCATAAAATATTCTAAGCAATACAAAGGTATTAATTTGGTCTCAAGCTCGAAACGAGATAGATCTCGGAAAGGAGAGTATTTGCAAGGTGTACAATATCATTTCAGTACGCTTAAAAAAAGGGAAAAAAATACTCTACGAAGACGCATATCGATTGAGCTTAGCGTTTCATCGATTGTCAATTAAAAACAAAACAAAACAAAGCTTCACTAATTAATTAAAACAGAAATAAATCCGCTGCAATCTGGTGTATCTAAATGGTACCTAATAATTCATTTTATTAAATTTAATGTTGTCTCATAATTAAAACGGGCAAAGCTTGCCAACGCACTTATAATCACGAGTAATAATTACGTTTTAAACCAAAATTGTTTTGCGTAATACAAATGTTACAATGACCAAAATTACACAAACTTGGTTTTAACATTAATGAAACGGATTTGAATAGATCCCTTTAGAACTATTTTGTAATTAAAATAGGCTTTACATTAAAAAAATACCTCTCGTTTATATTCGTGGGAGTTAAGTGCTTGAGTAGTTGCCTGCTGCGCAAGCGACGTAACTTCAAATCCCACCGCTGTTTACCATTGACATTTAAAAAAATGGAATAATGTCACACCACGGGCTTTACTATGAAGAATAACATAAGTCTGGAAAAAAATTAACCTGAGATGAAGACGGACTCACCATCTGTCACTTAAAGTTTTGAAATACCTCTCCGGCTACCTCGTTGGGGTCCCTTCTTGGTAGCTGTGAGCTTATGTATTAGTAAAGTAATGCATAATTTTTAGAAATACGACTATAATATAGATATCATCATCATCTCCCTGGCCTTATCCCATGTATTTGGGGTCGGCACTTGATTCAACCCGATGTGGCTTATCACCTGATTTTTATACGAATCGACTGCCATCTGACCTTCTCAACCCCTTTTTCGAGGAAAATCGGCAATTTGGGTTAACCCAGTTGTCAGACTTTCTTAGGCCTCTGATTGACCTGTAACGATTGCCAAAGATAATAAATAAGCAATGTGAGACAGATGTATAGACGATGATAATATAGATAATGGTAGTTCAAAATTCAACGGAGATCGAGAACAATAATATGCTTACACCTGTATCTGCAATGATAGGCAGGAACTACAAACACATAAATAAACACATCAAGAATTTAAATTGGAATATTTTTTTATAAAATCATATATCATAATCATATAGCTCTATATAAGTAAAAGTCATTTTCGAACGCTACGAGCGTGAGTGCTAAGAATATCGTAGCAGTTACGTAGACCTCTTGTAGTATTTTCGTAGACCCTAAATCCGTAGCACTTTCGTAGGCGCCCATCAAGTTCATAGACTACGAACATTTGCTACAAGAAGAGCTACAGATGTTCGTTTTCTTTTATTTGATCATTAAAATTCATAATTATTTTGGGAAAATCTATTACGTACCAGTTTACGGCATAGCCTTAATTTATGTATTAAAAAACATTATTTGTATATTTTAGGTTATGACAGACGCCATAATAATGCACAATAGTCGACTTCAAACAATGTTAATAAATCAAGCTAGGTTGTATTGAAAGTAGGTTTTTGTTGTGTGTACTTGGAATAAGGCAAGAGCCTGAAATATTTCGCTTCGTTTTTAATTAGTTTATTTTGTTAAATGGAATTAATCTGCGGGACGAGATACCTAACAATTATTTATGAAGAGACATAATGTCGAATTGAAAACTTTTTTTTGAATTCGGTTATCAAACTCTCTCACAGCTCGAGTTACCTTTAGAAGCGCAAGAGAGTCATGAAGTTGCAAGCGTTTATAGGCATTTATTAGCCACATAATACTGACTGAAATTTGAGAGACTGTGACAAATTACGAAAATCTATTAAGTGTTACGCGTGGAGAAAGTTAGTACATCCCTCTCAACTCGTTCGCACTCCTATTTGTTATTTTATGAACAAATTATCAATTAAAATTTAAGGAAGTCATCAGAAACCTGTAGGTTTGTCCGTACCCTGAGTCATGGCGCATGTGATGACGTATAAATATATTCTCGAACACTTTGCAACCTGAGTTTGAGTCGTGATGATACACTGTCTTTACCTCTATACTAGTCTTTGTTCATGTAACTCACTTAAATCCAATAAATACTTATATTAATTTGAATACTTATTCCTATGAGGAAACCTGCACAAGTCTGGGAAGTAATTCAAAGACGTACATTTATAACACCACGTCTGCCTGCCACTTCGGGAAATAAAATAATAAGCATATGATTTTATGATGATATACGAATGTATACTAATGTTATAAAGACGTTAAGTTTGATAGTTTGTGGTTGTAAGAGGTGATGTCAATGTACCGAATCGAGTTTGAAAATGATTTTACTAATAAAAACCCGCGTTATATGTGAATGTCATAAGCTACCTAGCAGAAAATTTTCGGCATTCATTCACAGACATTCACCTTACCAGGGCCCAAACTGAATGAATATTTTTCATTTTCATTTTAATCGTGTGCATGTACGTGGAATCGCGAGGCACGGCTAGTACCAAATAAATTGAAGAACCTGTTAAGAAATTACTCATTAGTTCAGCCACGCACGACAGCCAGTGACACACACACAGTAAGATTGATTGACACACAGCCGCGGCCATATTTCGTTACGGAACCTCGCACTCTCGTATTTAGGCCAACGTGATCTGACGGATCGTATTTTTAAATCTGAGTCGATTGATGACTTATTGACGGTAGATCAATGAACTTTCTTAACCTACTCTAGGTTAAGCAAGTGTGTTAATTAATTTTGAATCGTTGGTGGAATTTAGCAGGTTGTCCACAACGACTTTCTATATTATTCTTCGGGCTTATAGTCTTAAAGGCTAGAAGTCCTTGTTCAATGGTCTAACTACAGGGTGGCTAGTCAGCAGAAGGGTCTTCAAAGGGGTGCAGGAAGAATGGTTATAATACCAAGTTTAAAGAAGATTAGGTTCACATTACAGATGGTGAGCCCATCGCCATCTCAGAAACTACATAAGTCTGACAATTTATTCTCAAGGCTCAATGTTTTTCCTTCATCGTACATAAATAAATAAATAAATAAAGCTTGACCTCAGGCATATGCAGGTTCCCTCACGATGTTTTCATTCACTCTAAAACTTGGTGTGACATTACTGTGTTGGTAGTTTTCGTATGAGAAAAACTCAATATTATTTGACCCGATCTCGTCTTCCGCAGTAACGCTTGTGACCAAAAAGGACATGAATGTTTTGGATTGTGAGTAAAATTGCCGGAAAAAATTGTCTGTGTCTAAATAGTCGTAATATTAATGCTTACTGGCCAACTATGATCGTTAAAGTAGTTTTTCTTGTTTGTTACGCTCTTGACAGAGCGGTCGTGGTCATCATGTCGCATCATCATTCGGGGCAGATGTCACTCGCCTCACGATGTCTCGCCATCGATCTCTGTGGGATGTCATTCTGGTTCACTCGTGTAAGGGTCCGCCCACGGCTGTTTTATCTGATCAGTCCATCGAATGGCTGATCTTCCCTGCGGCTTGGTACCTTCAACCTTACCTTGGACGACAAGACGTTCAATAGATGCACCATCCCGCCTTGAAACGTGTCCAAAGAACTTAAGGATTGGACTGTACCAGTGTTGACAGACGCTGAGTGATGCCTGGCTCTAGAAGTATTGAGGCGTTTGTACGGAGTTCAGTCCACGATACACCGAGAATTTGTCTCCAGAACCACATATATATTTTATTTTATTTTATTTTATTTTATTTCACAAAATATATATAGATTATATATTCTCTTCTTCCATCTCTCTGTAGTTAAGCTCATACGCTCCGCTTAAACAGATGATGGTAGACCCTTGAAGGTAATCACACGTCGGGGCGACGTATAATTCGAGATCTTTTAGTAATGTAATTAGCTGTAGATGCCAAATAGTGTTTATAATATTAGTTAATTAGGAGAATGATTGTCTTATGTAGGACTAGGTCGGGGTATTGCGGCCTTGTCTAATAATTGTTATTCATGATGATGTAATTGCATATTATGTTTATATATCTATAAATCTATATTATGTACAGTCAAATAATATTGAAGTGTCCATTTTTAATTCCATATTAACATCTCTACACTAAATACATTTGATAGTATATAAGGCACGTAAATGTAAAAAAATAAATCTCTTGGTTTTCTAAAAATTTACTGGAATTATATTTTTTTTATATCGATCATCCAGGTACTTAGTAGAGGCTCTTGAAGCGAACACTCGTCTACATATCACCACTCCCGGTCCCCTCATCGCAGACCAATCGCTTAGAATGCGACGGCTCTCTGCTCTACTGAAAATGTATTTTCAATATCGCAGTACTAATTCTAAGATTCATAGCTGGTACTAAACTAGTAATTTTAGTATGACACATGAAAGCAATAACACCGAAATATATTTTATAACCGACGCCGCTATCTTATGTAAATCGTATCGTATCATATCGTAGGCTTGGATTGATCATGTTAACTGGGAAAATATAAAGTTTATATCTCATAGTATTTTTAGCTTCGCCTGCGTGGCAGTAAGGTTTCATAAACTTTCAACCCCTATTAAATCCCTTTAGGGGTTGAATATCAGAAAACCCTTTCTTAGTGTATAAGTACACCTCACTAAGAACACACCCTCCAAATTTCATGTCTCTAAGACCAGCGGTTTATGTTGTGCATTGGTGTATAAGTCAGTCACAACTTTGAATATTATAAGTAACTAGCTGTGCCCGGCAAACGTTGTATTGCCATACAATTTTATGGGGTGTGATCCACCTCTTCTTCATTTAAGGGTATGAAAAATAAATGTTGGCCGATTCTCAGACCTACTCGATATGCACATAAAATGTCATACAAATCGGTCCAGCGGTTTCGAAGGTGTTGGTAACAAACACCACGATTGTGAAGATTATATATAAGACCAGCTGTGCCCCGTGGCTTCACCTGCGTAGACTAAATTTCACGGGTGGTCAACGGAACGTAATGTTTTATTTAAATACTAGCTGTGCCCCGCGGTTTCACCCGCGTAGATTTAGTTTCATGCTTCGTGTCGCGGATCTCTAATATTTTTAATAAATAAAAGTAGCCTAATTTACTCCTTGAAACATCAGCTACCTGCCAGTGAAAGTCCCGTTAAAATCGGTCCAGCCGTTTCAGAGATTACCCGGAACAAACAGACAGACAGACGGACAGACAGACAGACAGACTGAGAAAAATTTTAAAACTTGATTTTTCGGTGTCAGTACCGTGTACACTTGCGTATGCATTTAGTGAAAAGCTGTTATTTTGGAATTACAAACAGACACTTCAATTTTATTTATCTGTATAGAAAAGTAATTTCTCTCCTAGTATATTAGTAATTTAGAGAAAGCCCCTTTAAAATAGGGATAGCTATTTCTGAGATAAGCCGATACAAACAGATAGACAGACAGAGAAAAAAAAAGTACCGTACTTTCATATGCATTTAGTGCAAAGCTGTTAATTTGGAATTACTAACAGACTCCGACACTTCAATTATGTAGATCTTCATCTGATCTTATGAACTTGCTTATATTCCAACCGACAAGCAACCTAGAAACATTTTAGCGCATAATAATACTAAACTAATGATTAATTTAAGAATAACATGACTTTTTAGCAAATTGTTCTGTTTCTTAGAATCTGATGTTAGCGAAACTCCAACACTTGAAAACAAACATAATTCATTGCAGGCGTACCGATGCACGTGAATAAAATAATCCATGCGAAATCAAACGTGATATTGATTCACCAGAAATGTGCTCTTATATTTTCCATCGATTCCAAAACGAATGTCCTATAACGTATTCGAATATATAGTGAGTATCGATTCAACTCTTGTACCGATTTATGAGCGCTCATCGAAAATAGTCGGGGTTGAGCACAAAATAAATATAACCTTACTACAACCAGTACGGAATCTAGGATCAAGTTGTTTAAAATTACACACTCACTCAGATGCGCGCATCTACGAGATAATAAGCGGCCCTGGGCCTGTAGACAAAGTGACATTATCCCTACGCTAGTAGAAACGATACAAAATGTATGGAAATGACATGTGTCACGTGACTGATTTATGGTATTTATATAATTTTTTTATCGTTTTTATCAGCGCAAGCGCGAGAGAATGTCACTTACGGGTCATTAACAGATATTGGGTTTTTCTGTCAAGAAATTCACAATAAAATGCCCGGAGTTTGCAAGCTGGCGGTGTTTACACCCCCGTGCCTCGGAAAGCACGTTAAGCCGTTGGTCCTACGCCTCTATCTCCGGTCGTGTCGGATTGCCTCCCATCGGACTATGAGAGTGAGGGAATAAAGAGTGCACCTGTGTTTGCGCACACACTTGTGCACTATAATATCTCCTGCGTTAATCCCCGTTGAAATTAACCGCCGTAACCAAAATTCGGTAGGAGATAATTATTATTATTGTACAAGTCAAAAATTATAGCGAATCTTATTCGTGGTACAAATATGTATAGGTACATAAAAAAATCCGCGATAGTTAACCTTCATACAGTTGAAACAAAAATAACTAGACGCTGAACTGTCGGCGAACTATTCATAGATATATTAAGGCCTTAGCATAAATATTTTTCACACACGATTACCTGACTCCCTCACACCAATACGTGGACATATCCCCGTCTCTGTCACCGTGGCCGCTAGCCAACAAGTCACGCGTTACGAAATATGAATTCTAATTATGAAATTTGTTATTAATTTCAAATTGCATTATAATAATGTTAAATTAATGTCGTTAGTTTAAATAAATGAAACGAAGTGTAAAATATGTTCCAGTGACGTTAACGATTTTGTTTTTGTAATAAATATGAATTTATCCGGTCTTAAATATATCAGGGGCATGTCAAAGTAAAGTATGGTAAATTCTCGACTTTCATAAGTGCCTTACCAGGGCCTAAACTGAATAAATATTTTTCATTTTCATTTTCATTTTCATATAGAGTTAGCATTGTGCGAAACTAAAGTGCATTGTTTACGAGTATTTGAGGTCATAACAATACATTTAGGAGCTCAGAGATTTAAGACGTTACTTTTCAAGGGAGATTCTCGGTATTATTTAAGAATATTTTGTAAAGTTATGAGATTCAATTTAAGAGAGAAAGAACTTACCAACTCATGCAGATAAAATTAATTCTAAACTAATTATCATTTATACTATACTGTGGCCCATTCTTCTTCTTCTTCTTCTTCATTTAAGAGTTAGACTCTTGTCGGTGCAGCTGATGAAGCTCCCTCCACTTGTTCCTGTCCAGTGCTGCTTCTTTGACCTCCTTATACGACGTGACGGTTATTTTATCCTTTAATTGTTTGGTGTAGCTTATCCTTGGTCGGCCCCTGCCACGCCTTCCCTCTATTTTACCTTCCAAAATGGTTTGTATAAAGCCGTCATGCCGTATAAGTGGCCCATTCATTGATGGAAAATTTAAATGCCTACTGCAACATAAAATAGAAAAAAGAAACAGGATAATGAATAATGATTAATTACTAGCTGTGCCCCGCGGTTTCACCCGCGTAGAGTTAATTTCATGATTTTCCCGCGGAACCCTATTGCTTTTTTTAAATAAAAGTAGCCTATGTTACTCCTTGTAACATTAGCTATCTGTCAGTAAAAGTCCCGATAAAATCCGTCCAGCCGTTTCAGAGATTACCCGGAACAAACAGACACTTAAAAATTGGTTTTTCTATGTCAGCACCGTGTATAGTTTCATATGCATTTATTGAAAAGCTGTAATTTTGTAATTACAAACAGTCACTTAATTTTTTAAATTAATAAGAACAAATTAATACAGATTTGTAGTAACTGGAGTTAAAACTCTATCACAGAGTTGAGAATGAATTCTTCTTTAGTAACGCATTTAGTCTGATGAATAAATATAACAATAATAATAAAACTCTTCATTGTATCTTGGAAAAAAAATTCAAAGAAAGAAAAGAAGTGTAAACCAAATGCGGTCTTATCGTTGAAGCGATTTTAGAAAAATGTTACTTAGTTCTTTGTTTTAATTTTTCTGTTAACTATATGGCTCTCTATATCACCCCGGTTCGTTTTGATGTCGACTTATGGGACACCTGTATAACTGCATACATTACATACTAAATGCAAAAAAGAAAAAAAAACGTAGTTAGATTTCACGTGAATAACTCTACGTTACAGCTGAGTTTTATCAGAAAATACGGTATTGATATGATCAACTTTGAACGTCAATTACTTGAAAACGGAAGAATATATTTTTCATAATATTTCAACTTGCTTCCTAAAATTATACCATAATTAATTATTAATTATCACATATTTTAACAACTGTCCCATTTTCCCCGAAAACGATAGCAGTAATAATCTAAATTCTCTTTTTCGCTTCACCGTAGTCGGGTAAACGTTCAGCGTTGTTTGCGACCAATCCAACGGTTGTTGTCGCGTTGAAGGTACCTGTTAATTAGCTGATATGCGTGTTTGTTTAATTAGTTGAACGGTTTGGCACTGTTCAGACTCAGTGCAATTATATCTTTAATTTTTTCTATTGTTTCTAATAGGTGATGAGTCACTAAGTCTTCTGGTGTTTTCGTTCTGATGTTGTTTGTCAAAGAATATACTATTTTTTTGCGCCATAATCTATACTACTATAATAAAAAGAAAAGATTAGTTTGTTACGAATTGGCTCAAAAAGAACTGGACCGATTTTAAAAATTCTTTCATTATTTGAATGTAAAATTATCACTGATTAATAGAGGCTATATTTTAACTCCGTACTCCCACGGGATCGGGAACTACGCGGGTCAAACCGCGTGACGTCTGCTAATGCATTATTGTCTAATAATTCACTTACTTTTCCGTGGTGGTTGAGTAGTTTGGATAATCACCTGTTCTTTAATATCGCGGGAACATCTCCTTACATATATCTGAGAAGAAAGTGAATGAATAATGTATAGTGACTGAGCCTGCTGTTAACTCACCATCTATCACGTTGGCACTTAATGATCGGTAAATAATAAGTCTCGTTACACCTCTGCCTACCTGTACGGGGAAAGTGTGATCTTTTCGTGTCATAAATTCTATATTATATATCTCTCTCTCTATATTGAATCCCTATTTTACTTAATCACGACATCACGCATGAACGGCTGAATGGATTTTAACGGGACTTTCACTGGCAGATAGCTGATGTTTGAAGTTTGAAGATGTCACTTAGGCTCATTTTATTTAGAATATATTAGGGTTTATATATATTAAAAATATATTAGGGTTCCGAGAAATAAAGCAAGAAAAAATCCTTTTATTTTCCTGCAGTTGTTTTGGAAATCTAGAAACAGAGTATAACAGACAGACGTTCTAAATACCTGTCTTTATATCTTTTAAATCCTCCACCGTTTACGTTCAGCGACCTACTATAGAATCTAAAACATTCAAAGCTCTACATTCCAAAGCACTAAACTTCTATTTTAAAAACAGTAAGTCCGGTTTATGTTATACTTCTAAACTCGATAATTTATGGATTTCAGAACATATTATTTGAACACAAGCATTGAAACACGGTATATTAACCCCGGATGCTTAAAAGTCTTAATCAAACTGAACATTATATAATATGGCATTGCCATGCTCACGCCTGTATTCCCCGAAGAGGTACTAAATTAGATTAAGTGCCAACGTGACCGATGGTGAGTCTATCTCTGTCTCAGGCACTATACATACGACCTCGAATTACTTCTCAGACATAGGCAGATTTCCTCACGATGTTTTCCTATTGTGTGAAATAGCTGCACTAAAGTTTTAGAAAAACTGATACGTTCGGGCCACTGGGATTAAAACTTGCGCCGCTTGCATAGCAGGCGACTGTTCTCAAGGCTTTGAATTTCTTCTCAGATATGTGCAGTTTATTAAAATAAAATATTAGAACAGAATAAATAAAGACATTCTTATATCTTAGATAAAAATATATAATTTTGCAACGACGTATGTATGTATAGTGCTTTAGGCGGCGATGGATTCACCATCTGTCACGTTGGCACTTTATCTAATTTAGTGAAAAGTGGGTGCATATGCTCATGATATAAATATTTGCATAACAATATCAATTTAAAATGACTACTAACATCGTGGGCGTTCGTTTAGCGAGAACAGTGATGAACACACGTGTCTATTTTAACACGAAAATTAACCCAGACGTGATAGAAATTAAATTCAATCTTGCTTACCAACATCAATGCACCGTGCGTGGGCGCAGCATTGTTGTTACATTACAACAACTCAATATCGAAGTACATGTTATACACTGGCTCTATAAATACCGGCTTATATATATTACTAGCGGTCGTCACGATTTCACCCTCTTAGTTCCCGTTCCCGTGGGAGTACGGGGATAAAATATAGCCTTTATTAATCAATGATGATAATGTAGCATTCAAATCTATACAGATAAATAAAATTGAAGTGTCTGTTTGTAATTCCAAAATAACAGCTTTTCACTAAATGCATATGAAAGTATACACGCTACTGACACTTAAAAAACCAAGTTTTAAAAAAATTATCTGTCTGTCTGTCTGTTTGTTCCGGGTAATCTCTGAAACGGCTGCACGGATTTTAACGGGAATTTCACTGGTAGGTATCTGATGTTTCAAGGAGTAACTTAGGCTACTTTTATTTATTAAAAATATTAGGGTTCTGCGACAATAAGGAAGAAACTAAATCTACGCGGGTGAAACCGCGGGGCACAGCTAGTGGTGCAATATTTTTTTAAATAGGTCCAGTACTTTTTGAGCCAATTCGTTACAACTTAAACTTACTTACAAATCTTTTCTTTTTATAATATTAGTTTTAATAACTACTCCTTTTACATATTATTAGGGTTTTTTTCAATAAATGCATCTTTATTGTTTTCAGTCATAGTTGCTGACTTTTAACATTTCGACTCAGAATTAAATAATACTTTCCTATGTATCGTCAAGTTTACTCGTAGCCGATCGCGTATACGTCATTTACATGTAATAAAGACATTTCTAAAATTTCTAAAATTTTTAGTATGATAACCCTCGCACTCGATGGAGAATACGTTCTTATTTGAAAAAAAAATATATTTCCCATACTTCTTATTACGAACGAATATAAGTTGGGATCTCAGCGGGGCCTAACCAATTAGTTTTTCTAAAAACTTTTGTGCAGTGATTTCACAGAACGTGCTTTACGGTGAAGGAAAACATCGTGAGGAAACCTGCATATGTCTGAGAAGTAATTCAAAGACGTATATACTCTCTACCGGTCACGTTGGCACTTAATCATATTCGGCGAAAAGTGTGTGTTGTTATTACAATACCTCTGGTTATCCCTTCGGGGAATACAGACGTGAGCATATTTATTTATTTATGTCTTATGAAGCTCTAAATTTCCTGTGCCCCGGTGTTTGACTGGCAACCTTACTCACTGCGATTAGTATAAAAATAAAAGAGGGATAATCGCTACCGATTTCTAAGAAAATCACCTTGATTCATTCAATGTACCGGTTATAAATGTAATCTAATTAGAAGAGATATCTACAATTCCAAAGCTGTGATTGTTCAATCACGTACACCTGTTGTGTGCCAACAATAATGATTGTTATTATTAGTTAATTTTAGAGCGTCTGTGCTGTCATAGCTACAATACATGTATACATTATAATTTGATTTGTTGCTATTGCGCATATCATTCGATCAGCGAAGTTAAGCAACCCTAGCCCTAGCCAGTAATTGGATGGGTGACCGCCCGAGTTCCCTCCGTGCCTCGGAGAGCACGTTAAGCCGTCGGTCCTGGTTGCCAATTTATCATCTTTGGCAATCGTTACAGGTCAGTCAGAGGCCTCAAATAGTCTGACAACTGGTTTAACCCAGATCACTGATTTTCTTCGTTAAAGGGGTTGCGAAGGTCAGATGGCAGTCGCTCCGTATAAAAATCTGGTGATCAGCCACATCGGGTTGAATCAAGTGCCGACCCCAAATACATGGGATAAGGCCAGGGAGATGATGTATATTATTATTTGAAGACACTACTCAGAACTGACCCCTTGTAGAGGTGTTGCAATATGAGCTCCCACTTTTCACCGAAGATTATGTACTAACGTGACAGATGGTGAGGCTATCGCCGTCTCAGGCACTATACAAACGTCTTTGCATTACTTCTCAGACATAATATGGAGATATGAGATATTCCCGCGATAATTTTTTTCATTGTCACTGTGCATAGGTATATTAACATTTAAGATATTTAAACTTGCGTTGCTTACAGGTACATTATTCAAACTTCTCAACCACCACGGAATAATATAGAATTCATTTACAGACATACAGGTTTCACGATGTTTTCCAACACCGTAAAGTACGTGGTGTGAAATCACTGCACATACATTTTTATAAAAACTAATTGGTCCAGGCCGCTGGGATTCACTTGCGTACCCGGCGACTACTTAAACCCCACGACGGCCACCACGGCTCCAATGGGTAAAAGAATTGAAGTTCTATTACTAATAACACTGAGTCGAATATCAAATGTACTTATGTATTGATCACTCACACCTATCAGTTGGCAGGTAGCACACGTGACCCCGAGTCACCATGACTCACAGACTATACGTATTTTCTGTATTCACAATAATATATACTGTTGCAGATATTTAGGTCAAGAGGTTCGTTTAGTTTCAAGGTATTTTCTGGAAGTTCTACAAACACCACGTGAATTTTTTACACAAACTGGGGGCCAACTATGATTAAGCAGCGCGTATTAAGAACATTTAATTTTACGGTACCAAAATGAAACGTCAATGCTCAAAAGATCTTAATACTCTCTGCTTAAACCGATGATGGGATGTTCTGTCCGCCTGATGGTAAGCGGTCTCCGCAACCTATGTTACTTTTGCAACATTAAGGAGACTTTGTGACCAAAAATATTGGGAGAATAATGTAAACGACACACACAGAAAGAATAAACTTAAAGGTACTTAAAGGGACAGTTAATTCCGTAAATTGTAATGTTTTAATGATTTATTTAAAAAAAAGACAGAAATGTAAGTTTTCAAAATGATTTTTATTGGTTCAGCTCAATATTTGTACCTTTCCATCTTTCCATGAAGTTAATATCTCTTGCAAGTAAATCAGGTAGAGACGATCCGAGGTCGCTTGCACATTTTTCTTACCGTTCCCAATGTCATCTCCTGAAATTATTTGCGACACTCATTAGAGCGTGTAATTATGAAGTGATGACATCTGCAGTCAGCTCGCGAAGTGCAAGGAATGTGCTTCCGCTTAAAGAGGGGAATTGGACATGGTTTACTTAAAATATCTTTAATATTTTCGGCGATATCAAAATGTCGTTTATTAATATGAGAATGAAATATGGAATCATGTGAACCTTTACCAGAAGGGTCGCAATAATGTAGGTAGAGTTGTTTCCACCCAATAGCCAGGGACTAAGAATTTGGCTATGGTATCCCCTGCCTGTCGTAAGAGGCGACTAAAAGGGGGCCGGAGGGCCTGCAGGCGGTGATCGGGGTGGGAGCTTTGACCACCGAGCCGCGGGCCCGGGAAGGTGGCAGCGCGATATGGCTCGCGCAGCCTTGCACAGCGAGGTCTCCAGGGGCGGTGACACAGCTGCACCGGGGTGTGCCCCGGCAAATTGTGGGGGGACACCGGTGCGATCTATCAGAGTACCCGGAGTCCCCCCTGAGCACTGAGGATGGCCACCGGGGGGTTTTAGTGCGGTAACAATCCCACATACCCCGATCTGCCTCGGGGACCTTTTGAAGGTTTCCCCCTCGTCGTAGAATTGTTTAGTTACTACATATACTTTTCACCCAAGATTAGGTGACATGTGGTGAGTCCATCGTCTGAGGCAGTAGGTTTGCAACGGTTTAATCTTCTCCCTGAAGCCCGTGATATAACATCACTAATATTATTAAGAGGAAAGGTTTGTTTGTACTGGACCGTACTGGATAGTACTGGACCGATTTAAAAATTCTTTCACCATTTGAATGCTACATTATCACTGATTAATATAGGCTATATTTTATCTCTGTACTCCCACGGGAACGGGAACTACGCGGGTGAAACCGCATGACGTCTGCTACTACTCTATATGTCTGAACGCATTGTTCTTGGAAACTACGTTACGGATCTTGATACAGTTTTTACTGATATGTAGGAGTTGAACATCGATGAAAATGGGTTAGTAGCTAAAGAAATCCATAATATATTTATAGATAGTAGAGAATATTCCACATTTCGTATATTCAAAATTGGTCTTATTAAGGTCACAAGAATCACATAAATCACCCATATTTTAGGGCATGTAAAAATTAACTTAGTTATCTACATAAATAATATTAAACATACATGAAAGAATAAAAAATATAAATTTTATTCATAACAGTTTACATATTACATGATAATCGATTAAAAAATATAGTAGTACCACAAAAACCATAAAATTAAAATATATTATTAAAGGGAGTCCCTGTAGGCAAGGTTCCGAAGATACTGGCAGCATTCCCCCTTTACATGGCTAAGCTAATTCTTTGTCCGAGGTAGCTGCCAGCTCTTCGGTCTCCTGTGATGTCGATTAACCTTTTAGTGATTTCTTTAAAAAGCCTAATAGCGCTAGGACCCCACGGACCAAGGGCAAAAATAAATTATACATGAGCCCGTAAGGGTTATACATTACGTACATCTTTCTTTTATTAAATAAAATAAACGTAACCTGAAGTGAAGCGAGGGTTGCTAGGTAAAAAATAAGGAGAAAATACTTATTTTAAATGAATTCCCGTTCGGTTTCCACATCCGATCAGTATGTCATTCGGCACCAAGTTCTAATTCAAACGGATGTTTTGTCGCGCTCCCTAAATACCGCGAGAGTGGGATGTAGCATGTTTGTTCGATTCGCACTGAGTTTGAAATAGATTTCCCGTGATCTAATCGACTCATTCATGTTTTTGATATATTCAACGAATACTTATTGCGAGGGCCGAAACACTATGTAGCAAAATTAGGTACAAACTGAATTCTACTTGCATACATAATTTTGTACTCAGTAGGCCTAGACAAAGTAACATTCTCTCCCGGTTGCCCTAGTAGAAACGATACAAAATGTATGGAAATGACAAATCAATCACGTGACATGTCATTCCCGTACATTTTGTATCGTTTCTACTAGCGTGAGGATAATGTTACTTTGTCTACAGGCCCAGAAGTTTTTTTAGTTACAAAACAAACAACTTCGTTTTAAATATTTTGTATAATACTGTTACAAAAGTTATAAATATAGTTGAACAAACTATACACAACATGAATATGTTAATGGTTAAATTTTTACTAGCGTTTGCTGAAATTATGTACACGATCTTGAAAAATAGCTTTTTAAGAAACCGAGAGAATCTGGCATAAGCTAACGTCCCTTTCTTCTTATCCTCCCTTCTTGATATGCAGACAACTGATCTATTCCCTGTATTACTATACAAATATCCTGGACTGGCTGTAGCTGTTGTTTCCTTGACTGTCACCACAGCTTGAAAGATATATTTCAAACCCTCGCATGAAATTGTCATTTTTGCCTTTTGCATTTGAAATTGACACATGGCAAACTTGTGCAGCAAAGTTCGGTGCCAGAAGCCTTAAAATTCTGTTAACACTGCTATAACACTTAATATCAAGTCACATTAATCATTGTCTTGTATATTGTCCCCATCAGTCATAATTTCGGCTCAAAATGATCGTTGACAAGGCACCTGGTAATTTATGGAGCACCTGACTATTCTCCAGTTGCCAAGGGGCGTCAAATGAAAGAAAAATTTACGACACACCTTAATTTACGAGTTAATAAAATCAGAGCTGTCTGCAACTTTGACAGATATCAAGAAGTCGCCTACCTATAAAGATTGGTTCAATACTGGCCACCGTTCTGATCTTGTTGTTCTCAAATCCTCTATTTTTTATGCGTTGTTAGCTTAAAGATAAAAGACTGTGGGTTATTATGATAATGATGAATTCAGGAAGACAGTTTTAGGCATATTTGACGATGAATTTGAAGCATGACAAGACCGCAAATAAAAAATATAGTAAAACAATCTTACTCGAAAATCCACAGACAAATGAGAGAGTAAACCCAATCACACTTGACCACGAAATACGACTTTAACCCAAATACAATATTTATGTAGCTAATAATTAACTCTGCCAGTACAGTAAAGCTATCGTTACAAACATTTCCCATGTATCACACGAAGCAGGTGTTAAATCTGAAAAGGTGTAAAATTAGATCGCTCTCAAGTCTTGATGATTCGTTACTCAAGGCGAACCCTTCGCCAAACCCTATCCCAACATCAGCAACAATATGGATTAGATCAGCTCTATGTTCAGCGGAAAACACCTCTGCAGCAGTACGTCACCGCATGACGAGTCGTTATCCAACCGGTGGCTGCAGCGGCCCACGCGCATTCCGCCCGCCTCGGCCACCAGCCAACATTTTCATAGTTTAGTTACGATTTCGAAAACGACCCGACGCGTCCGCCGCCGGCGACAAAACCGCCCGAATTCTCACGAATCCAGTTTCTAACCTTCGTCAAGTTCTCGAACGTACTTAACGATCAGTGCATGTGATAAACTTGAGTGTACTGTGATTTTTGGATTTTATTAACTGTTCTAAGGGTATGTATTTGTGTTTTTGTTAATAATGTTTGCATTGTTTTTTCAATTCATTTTAAAATTACAATTTTATATATAACATATCAACGTACTTATTTTTTTATGTCGTATAAATATAATACTAACATCAGTGGGTCAAGTGTGTTCCCTTGAGGTACTTCAGCTTTATTTAAACGATACTTAAACTTTTATATGACCATACAAATTCAATAATCAAACTTAATTCCAGCTTCAAGCGTACAATAATTAAACTGAAGCGATGCATTAAAATTTGGTCATTAAACGAATGTAGATGTTAGGTAATAGTTGAAGTTGCAAGTTATAAAACCGTTCCGTTCGCTGTGGAGTTTCAGAGGCCTTCAGCCGTTACAGAAATAGATCGAGACGTTTCGTTCACACTTGTGAAAATTTTAACACTGGACACCCACTCACTTACACTTCACCTTGCGGCAGATGGCGCTGACCGGCTGACTCACTTGAAACGAGTGAACGTGAATTTGAGTGATCGCCAAAAACATGCACTCATACTTTCAACCATCGATCGCTGTACTTTGATGTATGGTCTTTGCGATCGAAGATTGTGGATCAACGGAATTATTATTCAGTTGATGTGATTACTGGATGATTGATCATATTCATATAGTTGTTAATTTTCCGTATTCAGAATTCTAAAGCAGAGATTTAGGAGCGACCTTGAAATATTTCTAATGATAGGAACTGCACAAAATTTCACTTTGAGCTTTAAAGCTTTCACTTAATGAAAGCGAAGATAAACAAATTGATGGATATATATAGATGACACATTTTTCGTTTTTTTAATAGTAATTCGAAGCTGGTATATGCATATTCAACATAACTATACGTATCATTGAAATAACAGTGACCTATTGAAATTAATTTCAAGTATAATATTACTAAGCTTTAATCAATATTCTTCAGAATCGTCATCATTAACCATTATATTATTCATCTATTTGACTTTGATGAACAAACAAGATACCAGAGTAGTTGAAGTAGTCGTACGTTTCAATTAAAAAAAACTCATTGGCTCATATTCAGAATGATGAGCAGTCCAATAAAAAATAAATAAGGTTTCCTATGCCATTGCACAGATTTTTCTGGGAAAAATAAATTATCTAGGTCAACGGTGAATTAGAATTTTTTTGTCATCATGTCATGATTACCGGGAACGTTTTATATCTACATTTCTAAACCGGTTTTAGGATTCCGTGCCCAAAGGGTAAAAACGAGACCCATTACTGAGTATTCGCTATCCGTATATCTGTTTCTCTGTCCGTCTGTCACCATACTGTATCTCATGCAACCGTGATAGTCCGTTTTTTTCAGATGATGATAAGATGATAGATGTTTTGCTTTTCCCGCTAGTACAAGAAATAAATAACAGAATAACATAAATATATAAGGGGACACCCATACAAAAATAAAGTTTTTTTGCTCGAAAACGACAATAGAGAGATGCTTGAAATATTCACAGAATACTTGGTTATTGATTCGCATTAAAAATAAATAGTTAGATTAAATTAATATTTTTGAGGGGCTCCCATACAATAAACACGATCTTTGTGCTGTTTTTATAGATAATACTTTTATAGTACGGAGGAGGAGCTCGTGGCACAGTTGCTATTGCGCATATCATTCGATCAGCGAAGTTAAGCAACCATACGCCTAGCCAGTAGTGATTCTTGACTTTGATGGGTGACCGCCCAAGGTCCCTCCGTGCCTCGGAGAGCACGTTAAGCTGTCGGTCCCGGTTGCCAATTTAACATCTTTGGCAATCGTTACAGGTCAGTCAGAGGCCTAAGAGAGTCTGACAACTGGTTTAACCCAGATTGCCGATTTTCCTCGAAAAAGGGGTTGCGAGGGTCAGATGGCAGTCGCTTCGTATAAAAATCAGGTGATCAGCCACATCGGGTTGAATCAAATGCCGACCCCAAATACATGGGATTAAGGCCAGGGAGATGATGATAACTTTTTATAGTACGGAGCCCATCGTGCGCGTGTAGCATTCTTACTTGGCCGGTTTTTCGTACTTTTCTTTATTCATAAAAATCACAAAAAAATAAAATGCGTAATTTTTCCTGCGTTATGTAAACCACGGGAAATAGGGATTAATTTGGTGTATAATAAAAAAATACATTCCAGATTGCTTATATACCTTCTTATATTGAACGTGACTTCTTGTTTTTAAATCATTTTAGGGTTTAGTAAATGATACTATTTTCCCAAAAATAGAATTACCTTATAATCTCACTTCGGTATTTTGGTTTTAATTTCAAGAACTACATAAGTTATGGACTTGTAGACTGCCATAGTTTTATTTCTATTACATAAACTAAGTACCTGGATCAAAACATCGCGACGCATTGAATATTTATATTGATTGTAGCACCAATAGCGTACCCCTTCATATATTTGTTTAAAGTCTCAACTATAATGATATATTGTGGAATAGGCCAAAATTTTAATTTAGAACTATATGCCCCATACATTGTTGGGGTCAACACTTTGGTTCAACGCGATGTGGCTGATCACCTGACTAACATAATAAAAAAAAATTGTTTAAAAAAAAACATAGTCTTCTGCGGACCATGACATTAAATATACGAGGTCTTTTTTTGAATAGTGCTAGTCTACACTAATATTATAAGGAGGAAAGATTTGATTGTTATTTTGTTTGTTTGCATTGAATAGGCTCCGAAACAACTTGAATGATCTTGAAAATTCTTTCAGCAATGGATAGCTACATTATCAGCGAGTAACATAGGCTATATTTTATCCCCGTACTCCCATGGGAACGGGAACTACGCGGGTAAAACCGTGACGTCCGCTAGTTTTTAAAATAGTAACTGAGTTGATTATTTTGTGTCCAGGTCGACGACCCCGCGCGAGTTCATTTCGTCCGTGATGAACTTCCGTTAGAGAGATGGGGGTGACAGACGACTTGGCCCCGAGCTTCACGCAGAAGCCTCAGCTGCGCCAGGAGGACGATGGCAACAAACTCGTCTTCGAATGCCAGCTGGTTGCGGCGCCAAAACCTGAGATATGCTGGTATCGCAGCGATGAACTGCTCAAAGAAGATGTTAGAACTAAGTTCAAGTGAGTATTTTTTAAATGTATTATCTGTGATTGTTGTACGACATGACAGTTTCTTTAAAAACATATTAGAAGGAGAGAGGAAGAGGAAGACCCAGGTTAATATACATGAGACAAGTTAAGAAAAATGTGTCTGCCATGACGTATAGGGAGGTCAAGGAGATGGCACTTGATAGAGACGAATGGAAGAAGTTGCATCAATTACACCGACAAGACATAACTCTTAAATTTATAATGATGATGCTCTGTTGATTCGACTGCCTCGTGGTCGCAGGTGCTACTGCAGGAACTGTGGTCCTGTAGGCGTAGACAAAGTAACGCTCTCTTGCGCTTGCGCTAATAGAAACGATACAAAATGTATGTTACATGAGGCACTTGACATATGTCATCCTGATACATATCTATTCGAGTAGCATAAGTACAATGTTGCTATAACGATCCTCTGGTCGGTCAAAATGTATTGAGGTTTTTCTATCTGTAATTTCCTAGTAGCAGCCCAGTTAATGGCAATATACTCGCTCCCTATTACATGGGCCTTAAACATAACGATGCAAGATGACTTAAGTCTCTACGATATCGTTACGTCTTTACATTACGTGAAATTACAGTACTTACTTAGTTTCGTGTTAGTTTTCGTCATTCAAATGATGCTCATAGCTCAGAAATAATAAAATAGGAAGCTTAACTGCCCTTAAATTCGCGCCGCTATGATGACACGCAACATATTATATTTTTACTGTTAAATTGACGTAAGACGCATTTTTTTCCTAATTAATATTGCCATATATATATCTCTTATTATGAGACAACTATATATGACGTGTATAAGTCTGTCACTGTCACACAGTGGAACTATGATGGCAATAAGAGGTTATGGTAAAGCCTTAAGCCGCTATTATTAAAATTTTAAATTATTCGTACAGACTAGTCGGTCAACGGCCTGCGTCAGACGTAACGTATTCTATGTAGCTCTACGGAAATCGTATCGTTTGATTTAAAACGATTGACGGCAACATGTGCGCATGCGACACATAAATTTGGCATTCGAGTTCACTCGTCTCAAAGCTGCGGTGAAAAACCTCTGGCATTTAGGTTTCTTAGCAAACGCATGCGCACATTTTTACGTTATGTAATGTTTTCGAAATAACGAAACTGTTCCAATTTCTAATAAAACTGCAATGATGAAGAATTAATATAGTTTAAACATTGCTATGGGTTGTATCACCTCGTTTAATATAACATTGTATTTCTTACAAACAGAAACAGATAGTCAATTTTTTATTTGTACATACATAATAACTTGTCCTGGCTCACTGAATGACTGATTGATTCATCAAGAGACTAAACTTTGAATTATATGAATAATTCATAGGCTACCCGCGGAATCCTAATGGTTTTCTATAAATGAAAGTAGCCTAAATTTCTCCTTGTTTCATTAGCTACAAGTGAAAGTCCTGTTAAAATCGGTCCAGCCGTTTCGGAGACTAGCCGGAACTAACAGACAAAAAAGATAAATTAAAAAAAATATTTTTTTTACGTTAGCACCTTATATACATTCATATGCATTTAGTAAAAAGCTGTTATTTTGGAATTACAAACAGACACGTTAATTTTATTTATCTTTATAGATGTGCTTGTGATTAATCAGTTTGTTTTTACACTGTGCATAGCTTTAGTGACATTACAGAAATAAGTGTTTTTCTATCACAGCTCTCTGTGTCCTATAGTTGGTTGACTGACCAATAATGATTGCTTAACCCAATGATTCAGGCCAAGCGCATGTTTTGAGATATTACAAACTGCTAAAGAGCATTGTATATTTTCGCAAAACTGTAAGAATTATTAAATCATCCGCGACTATTTCAGTCGAACGACTTCAAAAGTATAAAGGCGGGATTTTGTTCTATATGTACACTTCAAAGCCGCTCGTATATTTACTTGTTTATGATTATTGCCTTATGTTGTCTTTCCACTTCTAATGTTTTTTTAACTGACTTTAAAAAAAAGAGGAATTGCATTTTTTTCTCTCGTAGTTTATTTATTGGACAAATATTAAGACGGTCACTTTGCTCTAGTGGTTAGTAAGTTTGCCTGCCGATTCCCGGGTCGGATAAAAAATTGGGGTTCTCTGTCTAGAAATTCACAAATACTTTTAGAATTTGGTTTGGAAATTGGCGGTGTTTCCACCCCCGTGCCTCGGAAAGCACGTTGCACCGTTGGTCCTACAACTGATCTCTCTCCGGTCGTGTCGAATTGCCGTCTCATTGGACATTGAGAGTTAGGGAATAAAGATTGCACCTGTGCTTGCACACACTTGTGCTATAATATATCCCGCGCAGATGGCTAATCGCCGTTGAGATTAGCCGCCGTAACCGAATTTCGAATCGAATCCGAATTTAAAACGCAATCACTACGATGATAAGTTTATTTATGGAATTTATCTTGATTTGACTATAGAATACCTAATAAGTAAGTTGTTAATGTATGTCTGTGACGTCATAATGTAATTAAATTACCCACATATTTAGAACTTTATATTATAACTAGCTGTGCCCCGCGGTTTCATCCGCGTAGATTTAGTTTCATCCTTATGGTCGCGGAAACCTAATATTTTTCATAACTAAAAGGTAGCCTTTCTCAGGGTCTAAAGATTATGTGTGCCAAATTTCATAAAAATCGGTTGAGAGGTTTAAGTGGGAAAGCGTAACAGACAGACAGTGTTACTTTCGCATTTATAATATTAGTAGGGATTATAATTAATGCTGCGTCGCATTTTTCTATGTATGAAAAAATAATTTTCTTTATTTATTTCTTCTTTCTAATAGTAGGTTTGGCATTTTACAGCTTGTTGAAAATAGTTTTTGTGTGTCATTAGTGGTAAACAAGCATTCGGTCCACCTGTAGATAAACGATTACCGCAGTCTATGGATGGTTTTATTACCTTTGCTTTTCATTACACTAGGAATGAATATAAAGCTTGGTTTAGAGCGCGATGTGATACAGCATTCAACGATAGTCAAGTTATTTTTGTAGTTTACCGAATTGCGTTATAATAGTTAAGTAAACGATTACTGATAACCTCGTGGCAGTATTTACTTAAACCTCCTGTTTAAAGAACACAAATGGTTGGTGTTTACGTTTTAGTGGCGTAATGGTGCGAAAGAAAGTCCCTTTTGCATATTAGGATTTAATAAAATATAATAGATGTTACTCTGACAATGTCCTTCGGTCAAGTGAAGGTCGACACTTTATGCAAGTAATACAGGCGCAAGCGCCTCATAGAAATACAATAGCAAAGCGGCCGCTCGCTGAGAACATGCTCCCCGCAATCCTTAAGGCGAGGCGCCGCAACAGTTAGTTTTCTATCAGGCAGCTAAAAGACACCCAAGCAGGTGCCGAATCCATAACTTTTATTCCAGAAAACGAGTGGGTGCCTCAAAATATATTAATAGCTAGGTGAGCCCCGCTGTTTAACCCGCGTATATAAATTAATTTATTGTCAAAGTAAAGCAGTCGTTTTGATGTTTTGAAAAATGTCGATAAAACACGTGACGTCATTTACGTGTCATTTATGTACACGCGATCAGCCATGGCGTGATGCATCTTATGGCAGAACTGCCAGGGTATTTAGAATCTCGTACATATATGTGTCTGTTAGTGCCGTTTCGAATGATTCGTTCCTAGTGTCCATACTGCTATATACTGTGCTATTGTTAACATGACAACAACTAGTTTTCTCCGTCAGTTCCTTGTCGTGTATTCTCTGAGTGCTATTTACGGAACCGGTAGTAGACTCCGACGTCGTCAGTGGCCTATTACTGAACTAAAAGCAGAATTGTATTTCGAAAATTATGAATATTTGATTTTTATTCATTACATATTAGACTTTATTTAAACACTAGCTGTGCCCCGCGGTTGCACCTGCGTTGATTTAGTTTCATCCTTATTGTCGCGGAACCCTAATATTTTTAGTAAATAAAAGTAGCCTAAGTTACTCCTTGAAACATCAGCAGTCCCGTTAAAATCGGTCCAGCCGTTTCAGAGATTACCCGGAACAAACAGACATACAGACAGACAGAGAATAATTTTAAAACTTGGTTTTTCAGTGTCTGTAGCGTGTATACTTTCATATGCACTTAGTGAAAAGCTGTTTTGGATTTACAAACAGATTTATTTATCTGTATAGATTTAGTTTATATTCTAAACTATTAAAAATTGTTAAGAAAAATACGACCACGAAGCAAACTCTGCAAGCCGTGCAATTTTTCTTCCAACTGAGCTACTCGTGATCCTATTCTTGCGGCTTAGGGGCCGCCTTGCGCCATCTGTTGGTCGGTGTATCCAAACTCAAATGATACGTATATAGTTCGAGTCCCGCCTCGTGTTCTTATTATACTTTCAAATTATTAAGAATTTATGAAAATTATGAATGCTAAAATAAAATTGAAATGTCTGTTTGTGATGTCAAAATAACCGATTTCTAAATAATGCATAATAAACGCTGGCGAATATTCTAGATTACGAAGTTGCTGCAAAACTCGAAGATATCATACAATACAAATACTAATTATTGCACACACTTTATATAGAGAAAATACAAAAAAAAAATTCAAATAATGCACGTGTATTTTACGCCAAGTGAGAGTCGGTCTCCCACTCGAAGGGTTCCGTGACATTATCTATTAAAACGAGCAAAAATAAATTACGTTGGCTATACGAAAATCCCCTTAAATATTTATTTTATTCTGTTTTTTAGTATTTGTTGAAAATGAAAATAAAATGATTTATTCAGCTTAGGCCCTGGTAAGGCACTTATGAATGTCGAGGAATTTACCACCGGTTCGGAAACTAGCCTTCTGAGAAGAACCGGCAAGAAACTCAGCTGGCATCATGTACAGTTCATTACACAGTAAACAATGATAATTACAATAAAAACATTTAAAATTATTCACAATACTATATATTATAGTTATGCGGTAACAGAAATACATCATCAGTGAATATGTCAACTGCCTGACTATGAGTACATGATATACAGCCTGAGTGCAGTGGCGTGCATTGCATATAAGCACGTAAGCAGAAGTTACAATTTGTAATCACTGAATACACTCGTGTCGTGTGTGTGTGTTTATGTTCGTGTCTGTGTCTTCACCAAAACGTATGTACCTGCGCCGCGTCACATAGGTATGGACTTAACCTGTCTGCCCACCTACTTATTGTTTATGCCTACCCCTCTGAAAATCCATTGCACGCCCCTGCCTGAGTGCCTAGTGCGAGTTTTCTTAAAATCACCGTCACAAGTCATCGCGTTGACGTGAACGCAGATTTGTACGGGATCACAATAGTGCCATAAGTGGGCCGTCGGATGGAGCTGTTTCAATCCTATACAAATCTGCGTTTACGTCGACGCTGTGACTTGTTACGGCAGGTGAAACTCGCACTAGGCACTCTGGTATAATAGACGACACAGCGAAGTCTTAGTAATGGGTCCCATTTTTTACCCTTTGGCTGCGGAACCTGAAAAATTAGATACATAGAATGACTGGTCATATTGTGTCCACGGGATTGCATTCATGAGATATATTGCAACCTTTATACTCTAAAGGTAAAATTATAAAAACTATTTTTGAAAAGAGTAATTGGTGAGTTTCTTGCCGGGCTCTACTCAGCAAAAGCAACTTTCCCAACCCGAAACCATTTATAATCCTGTTCAATATAAATTTTTGCGTCTTTCTGGCGATTTGAAAGTAGCGCAAGTAGAACAGTGGCAAACTCGTGATAGGGGTGTGGGGCGTGGAGTGACACATCAATTTTATACAGATATCGATATAGATGTATATAGATAGATTTTAGGGTACTTTATTATTTGTGATTGTAAATGTGTTTGTCTGTCTCCAGGATCCAGAGCATCGCCAACAACAAGTTCCTGGTGGTGCTCGAGTTAGACGATGTGGTCGAGACCGACGCGGGGCTCTACAAAGTTAAGGCTAAGAACAAGATGGGCGAGGTGGCCGCCTCCATCAACCTTAACTTCAGCCGTGAGTATCTTGCACATAAGTTTTCAACCCTTTAGGAATTAAATTTCGGAAAACCTTTCCTTAAAGACCTACACCTCACCTTAAGCCCTTCAAATTTCATATATCTAGGACCAGTTAGGTTGTGCCTTGTTAAATAAGTCAGTCAACACGTTTGAATTTTAAATGTATAATAGTGAGTCCTTTCTCAAACTAATCAGGGCCAAAACGCAAAGAACTCACGACTTCAGTAGTCTTATTTTTACACGTCCTAATCATTTTTAACGCATTTGGCTTAGGACCCGTGTCATCAGAATGTCAATAAAAATGTACTAATCTATATCTATACAGATAAATAAAATTGAAGTGTCTGTTTGTAATACCAAAATAACAGCTTTTCACGAAATGCATGTGAAAGTATACACGTTACTGACACTAAAAAACCAAGTTTTAAAATTTTTCTCTGTCTGTCTGTCTGTCTGTCTGTTCCGGGTAATCTCTGAAACGGCTGGACGGATTTTAACGGGACTTTCACTGATGTTTCAAGGAGTAACTTAGGCTACTTTTATTTATTAAAAATATTAGGATTCCGCGACAATAGGGATGAAACTAAATCTACGCGGGTGAAACCGCGGGCACAGCTAGTAAATAAATAAAAAAAAATGTAAACTAAAAAAAAGTAAGGATAAATATTCACTGCTTTATAAACGTATAACTATCTCTTCTTTAGGAATCGGGAATCAGATAAATCGCCTGACCAGAAAACCAACCGCATTTTTACATCGTGGTCCAATCGCGCAAATGCGCGTCAATCACTCCGCGAATACACCATTTAATTAAAGTAACAAAACGTGTACAGGATGCTGTATACATAAACACGGTCAGGGTTGCGAGGCGGTACATTTGATAGACGTAAATCACACAGAAAAATGAACACCCAGAATTTTAGCAATCACTTTTAGCAGACGTTCTTTTGATTTTACGTGGTTTAACAATCCTGACCTTACATTTATTTCTGTACACATTATTTATGGGGAAATATGAATCTGGTTAATGGCTAATTTATTTACTTCGCTATGTTTAATTTCTTCAAGAAGTTTGAATGATAGCCGGGCCTTGCTAAAGAACTAAATAATTACCCTGTTACGTACACTGCCTAGGCAAAGCGGAACATTATTCTGCACTGATATAATTATTCAGTCGTTCTAAGAATTGTTTATAATTAGTCTGCTCAAAAATTTCCAGCTAAATGTAATACCGATTCTGATTTTTCACTTACGCACCACCTTCTTTAACTAACTAATTCGCTCTTTTAAATCATTACATTACCTACTGTTATCTTATTAAAGTGAAATAACTTTGTACATTCATCCGTAATAATATTAATTTCTTTTCGAGTCAACTGTAAAAGTCCGTCACTTTCCTCTCTCCCACTACTATTGAATTCCTGTTACTGAATTTCTATCAATTACCATAACAATGTATTCAAGTGCTTAATAGATTATCTTAATTTAAACATTGGTAATTATAGCTGGATTGTCAAAGCTTCAACTAATAATTAATGTACCCAAAATAACGGAGCTTGAAAGTAATCACGTAGAATCAATAGACGTGACATAACCCAAACAAATACGCCAATACACAAACACAATGTCAAACAAAAGCAAACATTTGTCAAAGCTCCGTAATTCAATACTAGGCCAATAAAAATACCTTCACAAATAGCATTATTAGTCATGGCCTGAAATAAATTGTGAAAAAATGGAGTTGTGGCCCACGCGAGCTGGTGCGCCAAATATCAGTAACGTTGGCAACAAGGCAACTGAAGCGTCACTGAACAGTGACGTGGCACTGACGACAATTGGTTCTGTAAACATTATGACTGATACAAATTACATTCTTGTTACTGATTTAATTGATAATCCTGAAAGAGAATGCGACTTCCTTGAAAATATTGTGATTATTCATGTTACTAATATAGTAAGACAAATTGAGAATGTTTATGAAATTCATCAGGATTTAGAGACTGCTACTGGTGATCTTAATGAATACAAATTAGCAAATATTAAGATTGATAACAACAGTGAATGCAGCAGAGCATAGCGTGATAATTCCACTACTGCATGCATATGAAACAGTGATGCTACTACCCAACACGCCTAATAATGATGATGATGAATTCAAAGAATAAATACATCCAAATCCCAGACATATCTGTAAACTTCAAAACTAGCTAAATATGCAAGCAATAGTAAAACACCCTGGTTTATTTTATCACTGTTTCAAATGTTTATGTCTGGTTGATGTTGTACAAATTGTAAACATTCCACTCAAATGATCTGCGAAGTTAGCCTCTTTTAGCGGTGAACCAATTCTCATTCGAGTTTTAGCTCACATTTACTCACCGAATTTTAGCTCTAGAAGATTCATGAGTTTTAAACGTATGAAAACACAAAACAAAGCTAAATAATGATTTTCTTATTTCAGCTGCCGACGAGGAAAAACAGAAGTAAGTAACATGCTTTGTTCATATATATATCATAAATCTAAGAAAACAAGATACATAAACCTAGTAATAGAAAAGATAAAAGTTGCACTACCCATCACTAAACATGTATGCAACACAAATAGCATTAAATACTACTGATATTATTTCATATCTTCATACGTACCCTAAGAAATCTGGAATAACTGAGGAGCAGACTCATCTCACGATTTGTAATCCAATTCGACGAAATCTTTCTTGACAATGCTGCCGACTACTTGTGCAATAGGTTCTCGTTACCATCAAGATCTGACATCATTAAGGATCAAGATGCTGACTGATCGTGCGATTTGTTTCCAGACAAGTGGACGGCAAAGCGCCAACGTTCGCGCGTAAGCCTGCCATCAGACAGGAGGACGATGGCAAGCGGCTGATCTTCGAGTGCCGCATCGAGGCCGAGCCCGTCCCCAGCGTCACCTGGTTCAACAACACCGCGGAGGTCAATCCCGGAGCCAGGCATAAGGTATGTTTATAAACTTTCTACGGAATATGCTGTTAATTGTTGAAAAATTTACTAAAATTCTCATTTGAAATATTTTTAGTCACAATGTTCTAGCTGTTTCTCTACAATATTTAAAAATATTTCTCGTAATATTCGAGTTGGAAATCACAAACACATTTCGTTCTTCTTTTAAATTAATTTTAACAAACTAATGAGGTTTCAACCGTTAGTAATAGGAATTCAAATCCCGGACAAGATATCGATTTCCATAATAGATGGAAGTAGAAATGTTATAGTAAAGAGATGGTTAATGGACTTGGCTCTCCCACTGGATTACGTAACTGACACAAATAAAACAGACATTAATGTCACGAAGCGCATTAGCTGTTCTGGTGAGACGGTAATAGTAAAAATAAATGCTGCAGATGTTCTAGTTTTAATAGTACTCCGAGATGGCCTTGACCCCAATACACTTGGCTAGGACGGCGCTCAGGTGTAACCAGTCTCGCGCGATGACCTTTCGGCCCAAATCTTCAATATTAGTTTGGATTTCGGTCTGAGAAATTAATGTATAGACTATGTGAAGTTATACTTGATAGACCTTCCGTCTTTAACCTGTAGCTACCCCTATTTACCCCCTTCCATTGCTATATTAGTCTACAGCTAGTTTGCAATAACTTCTCGACTAGATGCAACACATTTTCCAGAATTATGCAAGGGATTTCATTTCGCTGGCTAAAATTATTCTCAACGAAATGACGGAAGCGGATACATTAAAACAGTATTTTCATATGTGAAACAAAGTTCATTTACTAGCTGCTGTAGTCTCGCTCAAATCTAAATCTTATTGAAGCATAGTTCAAAGTGTGGATAAAATGGTGAATGTTTTTGATGTTCCTCCACAGTTGACAGTAAGCAAGGATGGTAAATCATACTATGCCTCGCTGGAGATAAACAACGTGACTGTTGAAGACGCTGGCAAGTACCGCGTGACGGCTAAGAACGAACTAGGCGAGAGTAACGCCACAATCAGCTTAAACTTCGACAGTAAGTACATCAATTCTACAACTTGAAATTATTTTCGGAATAACAATATTTAGTCCGTAAATCTCAAAATTGTCTATATTGATAAACTTGTTTATGAAGAACTTCATCAAAGATACATTCGTGTTATAAAAAGCAAATAGAATTTAAGTATCGCTTCAATTTGTTTTAACATTAGTTGTTTTATTGTGTGTCCCTAATCCTTTAATTGTTATAGACGTAATATTGTAATGTAATCAAATACGTAGATATTGCAGCATAGCTTAATATAATTATAATCATCAACTAATTTCTTCAGATTGTCCGTTACTCTACATGTTACACTATATGTTTTGATATTTAATAAAATTTAAGATGTTTTCTTAATGTTTCATCATAGGATACACTGCACAATTCCCTTACACATATCACTAGTCATTCTTACATACAAACTACACACTCTTTGCACGACCTTGATCTATCTATCATTATCATCTATATCACCTATGTATAATCTTTAAATATTATTTGCACCAACGCTTTTTTTATTAACCTTAACTCAACTCTGCATATAATGTACTGTAGTTAGATATAATAGTGTAAATGATGTGCTTAGCAGTTGCACAATTAACACATTAACAGGGCCACTGTGATGCGTACTGTTTGTTAGAATGAATTTAGACTCAAAAATTACACGTATTTATTTCCAAAAAATATATCCTATGTATTCTATCCGATATATCATTATCTATTTTTCTTATACATTCCTCGATTAATCTCTAATCGGACTGATTGCGTATTGTAAGTACATTAATCTTAAATCACAAACTCAAAAGAAAACATCTTAAATACGAAACACATAATGCGGCTGCAAATGTTTGTGTATCTGATAAGATTGGAAACGTTAACGTGTGATTTGGTGAACCAGGCGACGAAGCGCCCGTGCCTGAAGACTTTATCAAACCGACATTTACGGAGAGACCTGTCATCAGGCAATCGGATGATGGTACCAGGATTACATTCGAATGTAGATGTGTTGGCAAACCGAAACCAACCATCACATGGTAAGAACAACGCAGAACAATACAGTTAACATAATCTGCACAGATAACAAAATTAACAATCCACTTGATGACACAGGTACCATGGAAAAAAATCTTTAAAAGAAAGTAGTAGATACAAAATTACGTTAGAAGAGGATCAAACGTTATACCACATGGCGCGACTCGAAATTATTGGCGTAGAGAATTCGGACAGAGGAGAATACAGGGCAGTAGCGAAAAACAAACATGGGGAAGGCGTAGCAAAGATTAACCTTAACTTCGAGGGTGGCGACAAGCCAAAGTAAGAGCTTTTGCATACAATGCTTCAGCACATTGTACTAGGTATATATATTAAACGTTTTGTATTTAACAGAATTCCCGATGGTAAAGCTCCACGATTTCCAAAAAAGCCGACTATTAGACAGGAGGGAGATGTTTTAATAATGGAGTGCGTACTCGAAGCATATCCTCTCCCGGACATCACATGGTTTCACGGAGATAAAGAGATAAAGGATGGAGCCAAAATGAAAATGTCCAGAAAAGCTATCGGAAAAGATCAATTTAACTTGACGCTAGAAATTTTAAGTCCCACTAGGGAGGATGGTGGAAACTATAGATGTAACGCCTTCAATTTGTTTGGTGAGAGCAATGCCAACATTGCTCTCAATTTCCAAGGTAAAATAGGGTTAAATATAATATGTATACTTCATATTAATTTATATTATTTCATTACGTAACTGATGAATTCTGTACGCATACAGTACCATTATTTATAAGCATGTTAAAGCTTTCAGCTTTTGAGCTGCATGCAGCTGTTTTATAAAAATAAAGGCAAAATAATGTTCGTATTTTAATGTAAATTTTCGTGTAGGTGGGGATGAGGAGAATGGTTTCGCACCGTCGTTTATCGAGAAACCTCGAATCATTCCCAACGAAGACGGCACACTCATTACTATGCGATGTGTGTGCAAGGCAAAACCGGCGGCTGAAGTCACGTGGTACCGAGGCACGACCGTCATCAAGGCTAGCAGTAAAATTGAAATCAAATCATCTGTTATTGAAGAGAACGTTTACGAGTTGTTATTGCTTATGACCAACCCGACGGCAGCGGATGGTGGCGCTTACCGCTGTTACGTCAAAAATGAATTTGGAGAAAGCAATGCCAACCTTAACTTGAACATTGAAGCTGAACCGGAACCGGAAGGTGAGGGCCCGACGTTTGTCGAGAAGCCCACGATTCAGTCCAAGGATAACGGAAAACTTGTCACAATGGGATGCAAAGTAAAAGCTAGCCCGCGACCTACAATCGTGTGGTACCACGAGGGCAAAGAAATCAAGGACTCATCGAAGATCAAGACCAGGATAGAGGTCCACGAAGATATTTACACTATCGTATTGGAACTTATCGACCCTGGTATTGAAGACTCCGGATTGTATAAATGCAACATTAAAAATGAACTTGGAGAGCTCAATGCAAATCTTACGCTCAATATTGAAAGTAAGTAGGAGCCATGCACTGTTATAGCTGTCATTAATGATAATTATCATAAATGAACAATATTTACAACTATTTTATTTCTGTCCACAGTCATTCCAGTTATCAAAGAGAAACCAAAGATCATTAAGATAGTGAAAAAGAAGACTGTTATTGTTGAATGTAAAGTATTAAGTAAATTCGCACCAGCCTGCACTTGGTTCAAGGAAGCAAGCGCTGTCAAAGAGGACTCTAGACATACTGTACTCATTGAGCCTCTGAGAGAAGTAAGTATACTTAAGTACACTACAGATAATAAAAAAAAATCTATATTGCTACATGGCGATAGAGAAGTAAGGCTATTATTAGATCTTCCCTAGACTATATCAGACAGCTCACAAGACACAGTGTACCTAGAAGAAAAAAATATCCTAATAAATGTCCAAAAATTTGTGCAATTTTGTTTTGAATATTAACCTATAATTTTATATTATATTGAATGAAAACTGATATGTTGTGATGTTATGTTTCAGGGCGAATTCACAGTGAAATTGGAAATTTCAAACGTTTCCCAACACGACAAAGGATCATACAAACTCGTCGCCAAGAACGAGAAGGGTGAGGCGACGTCACAACAAGTCGAGATCACAGACATCCCTGAAGAGAAGGGCGAAAAGCCCCAAATCATCAAACACTTCAGGAGCTTGGTAAGTGTAGATATCGGTATCTCTAGGCTCAAAGGGCGTATAGCACAAAATATAGGTTTATAGAAGAAGCTAAAATCTAAAAATTAAAACAGCTTTTTGAGCTATATTAAAGTATCCGAGGCAAAAGGTTCTTACGTTTTTTACATGCTTAAGAAATTTATTTAATATGGCCCTGTTATTACCTCACGAAGATAGCGTGTTCTTTACGATCACATTACGCTTTTCCCCTTAAAAATACACCCTAAACAGGTAAGTAAAGGCATAAGCACCACTTTTCAAAAAGACACCTGTATGCCATGGTAATTTACACAAATCCTTAAGTTGATGAGAAATATTATTTTCTATTAAAATCAGGACCCATCTTGATAAGTTCTTAAAATATCCTTTATCATATTCTCTTTATTTTAATAATAACTACATTTGCTTTCTACTTTAGTTAGCCGCATTGATAGCATACTATTTTTTTAAACAGGCCAGGAAAGAAAACGAAGAGGCAGAATTCATCGCTGTCCTCAAGACATCAGACCAGTCGTGCCGTTGCACATGGTACAAGAATTCTACTGTAATCCGAGACTCTAGCGAGATCATCACCTCCTTCGACGGGACAAGCGCCAGACTGATCATCAGGAAAGTGACGTCCAAATACGTCGCCAATTACAGAGTGGTGATCAAGAACGAGTTTGGTGAAGATGAATCGAGTGCGGACTTGACACTCGTTGAGGAAAAGGTATGCATATATTTCTAATAACTACAACTTGACTAATTGATACTATAAATGCGAATGTTTGATCGTTGGTTTTTGGTTGAGCCACTCGGAATTTAGTTAATGTGGTTGAAAATTAACACGAAAGTAACATTTTTGAGCTTGGCTAATTAATTTAATATAAAATTTCAGAAAAAGAAAAAGGAGGAGGAGGAAGAAGAGACAACAGTAATGGAAGAATCCGAAGAAGAAATGTCAGTCGTGGAAGAAAAATCTGTAATCGAGGAAAATCACGTCGAAGAGAAAAAGAAGGTAGGTTATTTTTTTTAATATTATAGCAGGGCCCTGTATTTGTGACGGAAAAGACAGATACTTTTCCCAAATATAAAAATTCTTGGAATATCCCACCTGGATACTCCAAGAATTTTTATTCTCTATTTTATTTTAAAATTAATATCCATAGCAGGAGGAATCCAGTAAGAAAACTGAAACAATCGAAGAAAAGAAAACCGCTTCCAAGAAGGTAACTAAAAAGCAGGAAGTCAATATTCAAGAAAGCAACGAAATGCAAATTGAGGCACAAAAAACTGAATCTAAAACCGAAGCCAAAAAGATTGAATCTAAGATCCAAGAAACTAAGAAAGCTGAACAAGAGTTGGAAGAAACAAAGAAAATTCTTGAGAAGAAGACAGCCAAGACTGAAGAAGAAAAGAAGTTACTTCTGGAGAAACTTGAAAAGAAGAAAACTGAACCCGAACCAGAAACAAAGATTGAAGGTATTCCAAAACTCAAAACTGTCAAACCTAAAGAGGAACCAGTGGAAGAAAAGAAAGAAGAAGTTACTAAGAAAAAGACTGAGGAGAAAAAGAAGGTCATTAAAAAGAAGGTGGTTTCTAAGAAGGAAGCGGTAAGTAATGTGTGCTTCGTAATTTGTATATATATATAATGCTATAGTATAAAGCTTCTAGTGAACTTGCCTTCATTAAATGTTTAGTTCAATGTAATAGATAAAATTAGAAGAATAAATTTACATCGATGATTTATTAGTCAAATGCCATCGCACCAAAATCATGAACATTTTGGTTTGCTGTATAGATTTGTAATTATACTGTGATTATAATGTGATAACAACTTGTATTTGTGTGTTGTAATAACTTGTTGTGCTAAATTGTATTTAAACATAGGATGACTACGAGTTGGACTTTGTTGATGATTACGAGCGACCAGTATTGGAGAAATACGAAAAGATTACACCCACGCCACTTGCTAAAAAACTCAAAGAGGAAGATGATACACCAAAGGTAAACCTTACACTTCACTCACACAATACACATGACATTTTAACAGTTTACGGTAGAGTCAATGTTAAAATAATCGTGATAAATGTTATTTAGAGCAAACGTGCTTCGGTGTCAGAAAGTGTTAAAAGCGAACAAGAAAGTGAGGATGAACCCTCGATTGTCGCACCAGTTCCTGACAAAAAGGCTAAGCTTGAACCACAGCCAAAGGTAAATTTATTTCTATTTATCAGTCGTTTACTAACTGTTTATATGATTGAGTCATATTTTGATATGACCTATCTAAACGTCCTATTTGCGTATTTTAATTCAGTAGATAATTCTAGTATTATAATGAAAATAAATAAAAAATGCTCGGTTTAGGTGGAAGAGAAAGAACCTAGGCGGCTAAGCATCAAAAAAGGTGTTCCAAAACCAGAGGAAGTTGTAGATGAGGTTTCTCAAGTCAAGTTGTCAAAGGCACCAACTAAACCTACTGAAGAAAAACTTGAGGAACCACAAGTTGCAAAGACTAAAAAACCAGTTAAAAAGGTAAATAATTAAACTTTTCCAAATATTAGAACAAAACTCAATGTAACTCAAATTATTGACTCTTTTGACGTTCTTTTAAAGCCTGAACAACAAAAAGAGTTCGTGGACGATTACGAACGCCCTGAACTTGAAAAATACGACAAAATGACACCCACACCTTCAGATAGGGCTAAGAAACAAAATGGAGTTGCTGAGGTATATAAATTCTATATATTTTCAATTATTTTCAAGCTAGATATTTTTTGCTATTGAATTTTATTAGTTCGTTTTCATACTTATGTTGGGTAGTCCATAAAAACGCGTATTCTATTTGTAGACCACACCTGAGTTCATTGATGACTATGAAAAGCCTGAACTCGAGAAATACGAAAAGTATACTCCGACACCCAAAGACAAACGTCGTCCTAGTGAACAGGTAAAATTCAACCTAAGTACATTTATAATAAATATTATCGCAATTTCAAGTGAACTTATTAACTATTGACAATTTGATAGGATGACGTTGAAATGATGAAGGGTAAGATTAAGCCCAAGGAAAAGGAGCCTGAACCTGAAGGACCTTCCCTCCGCAAACGTTCTGTAGCTAAAGACAAGGTATATATCGTTGAAATACTTACTGTTATTGAAATAAATGATCTAAATACAACATCTGAATCTGTTATTCATCACAAACAATACGGTTTAGGAGGAGGAGAAAAAACCGGAAGAAAAACCGAAAGCGAAACCTAAAAAGAAAGATGAACCTGGAGCTAAAAAACGGCCCTCTATCAAAGAGAAAGAGGTACATTATTACACTGCACAAAACAACACTAACAGTTTTTCTAGTTCGGTTACCCGTTTTACTTACACAACAGTTTGGACCTTCCTAAATTTAATACACACTAAGTTTCAGCACACTGAAGACATTCACGCTCTATAATTTTCTATGGCGATGGGTTTTGCAATCTTAAGACATTTCAGCTCTCAATTTTTTTCAAAGGACAGTAAGTAATGTTGAGCTTGCATGGCACATCTATGTTAAATGCTTGGCTTATCTATGTTATATGTATTGATTTTCAGATTTTGGTTATGAAGGTGAATTGGCTATGATTGTTTTTCTCGTTTATACCACTCCAGGATACAAACATTACGTATTTTCAACACTTCATCATCGCAAGAATCTTAAAATAGAGACTTCAAATTCACTCATTTTTAACACCAATTTTGGATTCGTATATGTACATCAATAATCAATCATTTCCCAACAAACAGGTCGCTGAAGAAGAATTTGTCGACGATTACGAAAGACCAGTTCTTGAAAAATACGAGAAAATCACACCAACACCCATTGAGAAAAAGAAAAAGGTACACACACTGTCCATATACAATAATATAAACACACACCTTCACCCAAATTAAGTAGATATTTAAATTATTATGGTTATTTATTAGGACGATAAAATACCAGAGGATGATTCCAAGCCTGCGTCTAGACGTACATCTATTAAAGATAAAGAAAATAAACCAAAGGTAAAAATAACTATTGCATGCACTACCAATAATAATGCGACACTATTTGGAATTATATTAATTAAAACAATACATATAACACTATTATCGCTCGTTAGGATGATAAAAAGGCAGAGGAAGCACCAACACCTCGTCGTAGTTCTCTCAAAAAAGAACTACCAAAGGTATTGCAGTCAATCAATAAACTATGTAGACTCTTCTAACACTGAAACTAATTTTCCGGGAACATTTTGAATCTTTATAACATGCTCACATATCTTCTAACTCTCTACTCTCCTTCTATAACACGTACTATAGAACTGATAATGTAAACTTAATATTCACTAGGATGAACCAAAGCCTGAAGAAGAGGTGTCATCAGCAACTGCTACGGCTAGACGTCGTTCTGTTAAAGGCAAAGATAAAGAAGAGGTAATTTTCAAATCACTTGTACTTATTTAATCACTGTTTCGGTGCGATGAAATGAAAATTAATTATGATTCAATATTTTACCAGCCAATGGATGTTGACGAAAGTGTCAGTCTATCCAAACCTAAACAACCTGCCAAGCCAGGCAAGGAACCTGAAGACGTATCACTTACACACAAAACACCAGCTGAAATTACGCCTACGGTTTGTACACATTATAATACATCAAAATACTTCTTACACTACAATCAATTTGTATCGACATAATGACATTTTACTTTATATCTCTAGGCTGATGAAGCTGAAGCCAAGCTTAAGATTAAAAAACCAGAAATTGTTGAGGAAAAAACTCTTAAGAGACCGTCAGCGAAAGACCAGACACCAAAGGTATGAACACCATTCCACACGGGTTGACTATTAAATGAAATTTATAAAGTAATATTAATAATGATTCACAGAGAGAACTGAAATTAATCAACACTAATGTACCGTCATGGTCAACATTGATTCTTAGGCGAATATCGTTCCTCCTTAAGGTATACGTGTGTGAATAGAACAATTTAGCAAATCCAACACGTATTCCTAAATATGCACACGGCAAACACAAAGCAATGCATTATCTAGTTTTTAGTTCACAGGGATATTAGCTTCCGCAATTTGACGCACATTTTAAGCACATTCAGATTGTATTAAGCTGATACGGAAAAAAAAAAATTATAGTTCTTTTTTTATACTTTCGTTTTCTCACCTAGCACTTACACTAATTGTTAAGCCAATTTCTTGACAAAGAGATAGTTTCATAGTTATTGTCCATAGTTATAGACAGTCACAATAATTTGTTTACTATGGGGTCAGGGAGAGGACTCGGAGGAAGCTGTTAGCCTCACCAAACCCCGCACTAAGACAAGCACAACTGCACCGGAATCAGCCGAACTCACACAAAAGACACCTGCTAAGAAAAAACTCACGGTACTCTATACTTTTCTACCTTTTCTGAATCATATTGAAGATTTTCCTTTAAAATGTATAGACTTCGAGGGCACAACAATAAACTGTTTTTTTTAAATGTTCACTTAAATAATGTTATGGAATTTATGATTGGTGTAAATTTTAATATAAATGAATTAATATTATAGACGGGATCAGAGGAGGCTAAACTCAAAGTCAAAAAACCAGCTGTTGCCAAAAAAGGAGATATTAATGAGGTAGAAAAAGTAAAACGCTTGAAGTGCTGCACTGTAGTTGACCAAATTTGAGTATAATAATACTAGAACCGCAGACGGCACTGACATTTGAAGATTTAAAAACTAATGTTTTCTAGTTTAGAATAAACAGCATGCTTTAAGATCACAATTTGAAAAACACTAATGCAGTAGTTAGTGGCAATAAAATGCTTACCGTAGTTAATATAATATAACCGTTGATTTCATAGGAACGACTGAATGTACAAGGTGGTAGATTTGAAAGACCCGAGCTAAAGAAAACTGTTAAGAGAACCACAGATAAACCTAAAAAAGCTGGTGTTGGTGTCAAACTCAAAGCTGTGGTAACGAATATATGTCATATAGACCTTGTAATGTCTATTTCTTCTATTACCTCACCTTTCTTACATTACCTTGCACTACAAACCTCAAGCACTCTTGGGTCTTCCATCAACTATCATTGCGATGATTAATAATACTCACTAAATAGATAATAGTTTATAAGTCTGTCTCTGGCTCTCAGTCTGAGATCAACGCAATTATAGGTGATGGTATGTTCTCAGTTCCAAGAATCAACTTTTATTCAACACCAAACACCCCTGCACAACTTTTAAGCACTTAATGTTCTATTTCAAGGTGGTCTTTGTCGACGTTACTGTTTGTATTGGGTCGCGTATCGCATGTTGCTTGTTTTATGTTTGATGTGTTCTTTATTTCACAGGAACTAATGGTATATTGTGTATTATTTTGTTCGTATATTTATTGATTCACTTTCTAGATTTTTTTTTGTTGGTTTAACTTTGTAATGGGATTTTTTAAATAAGAATGAAAAACAAAACCCTAAAGCTATTATTATGAAGTAAATTATTCAGAACATTTTTAATATAGCATATTTTGAGCACAATAATTGAAAGCAGCATTAATCAAAGAATTTATAGTAACATGCATTGTAAAATAATTACAGGATTATGAATTGGACTTCGTTGATGATTACGAAAGGCCAGTACTAGAGAAATACGAGAAGATGACTCCTACTCCCACTATGCGGGAGAAGAAAGAACAGGAATCAGCGGTAAGATCAACATTTATAATGAAATTCGGAAAAATGTATTATAATAACCAGTAGAAGAAACAATTTTGTTAGATACTGACAGTCATAGTAATATTAAACGAGCAATTGAAATTGAATGATAATGTCAATGGCTTGCAAGCAATACTGATAATGTAACTCAAATATAATGCGAAAAGAGCTTTACAATGAAGGAAAAAATCGTGAGGAAATTTACGATCTGAGAAGTAGTTCACAGGCGTACTTAAAAATATAGCCTGAGACGGTGGTGGACTCACCCATATGTCGTTAGCATTTAACCATTTGATGAAGAGTGGTTGTTTTTAAACCTTTCCAAATTCCTACTCCTTCGGCTCTGTGACGTCAAATTAAATGAATTTGAATGAAACAGGTGTCGATGTCAGTACAGCGGACATCCCAACGTCTAGAAGTAAAGGTAGAAATGAAAATACCAAAGGTGTTGGCATGATTACCCTAAACGTGACATAAATCAAAATTGCCAAATATTAGACCTCTATAGACTTTCTAATATAGAGGTTTTAAAGGCCTTGATTTTTTTGAAAACCAAGCCATATAAATATGAACATAATATGGCGTTTCACATTCACATTGTATTATACTCACTTGGTTTATCCATTTTACAGAATAGAAGTACAGATTTTCTAAGCTAGAATTGTAGCTATGGTAGGACTCTTTCATGTCTTACTATGTAAGCACAGATATTCCATTATTTTTAAGGCAGGTATTGCGCGAATCACGTTCATAGGCTGCAGTTGCCGTTTACCATCAGGACTGCACCCGATTTGCCACCTTGTTAGATCTTATAAAAAAAAATGTTAGCTAAATTTGTTTTCTTGAGTGACCCCTTTTGAGAGTTCCCGAATCCAAATGTACATTTATCCAAAGGTCGTGTTCTAATATCGGAATGTATGACGTGCTAATATCAATGTTTTCCTCCATCAGAGCGACAGCCGAAGGACTTCAATCCAGACTGAGGTTTGTTCTAACATTAGCTTAGCTTTTTTTCTACAGCTTCATATAATTTGCTTTGGCTTCATAGCTCTTAATAGCAATTTAATTGTTGAAAAAGTGAAGTATAATAATCGAAATGTTATTAATAGATGAGAGAAGAAAAGAGTGAAAGCAGAAGAAGCTCTGTTATTGAAAACAAAGCTATGAAGGTAATTTTATTTTATTAATTCTAAATCCCGAACCAATATTTTGATTAGAAGTAACCACATTGAATATTATAAATGTAACTACGCAACACGTGAATAGTGATACATTTAAAGCCGCTCTAGCCTCTAGGGCTCATTCATCAAGATATAGACATTAAACTAAGACTGGAAATGGAACACAATATGATGTTCCTTCTTACCTATTATTATATCCTATTACTACTAAATACTAACCTCTACTATACCATGTATATGGTAGAGATAAACAAAAACACTTTTTATGATACATACCTTTTTTGTTTAGCTTACAAAGGAGACTGCTGAAAGCAGGAAATCTTCAATAACGTCAGTGGCTGAACAACAGCAGACAGGAACACTTAAAAAGACTGCGCAAAAGGTAAGAATTATATTATTTCAGATTTGAAGACATGCAAAATACAGTAGAAAAGTATTATAATTAGAACTGCTATTGTCCTAAAAATTGGGGATAAAATTCCCTCAATCATTCCAAATATAGAAATATCCAAAGCTTCGCAGACATGTAGTAAGGCTTTTCGAAAGGCATCGCAGAATTCCGATGATTTAGTACTTAGTGAAATGGTAGTAAAAGAAACAACATTGAGATGCATGTTGAATTAATTTGAGGCATTGTTTGGAACTGATGCACTCATGTTAAAAACCTAGCACTACAGTAGAAATAGGCACCCTTGAAACGCTTTCTCAAATACCCAATAACTTGTGTTTTTAGTCCACCGTCAAAGAAGCTGAAGCCGTACAGGTGGAACAAGTCAAACTGAAGGTAAGGCGGACTAATACCATAGAGCATGCATTAAAAAAAAAGTCAATAAAATCAATTTTTCTTTTGTACATAAAGTTTTATCAATGTGCTAATAGTTCAAACGTGGATACTCGTTTGAAATGAACGCTTAGTAAATAACTACTTTACATATAATTGTGTATAACATTTGATCAGTATCAACAATTATGGTTACATTTGATAAGTATAGTAGCATTGATGGTTAAGAAAGGATTAGTGCCGAAGGATTGACAATTTATTTTTTAAATAGGACGTCGTTAATGATACCGTTGCCGTTGAACAAGAATCTGTCGATAAGCCATCAGATAAAACTTATCCGTGGCGACCTACGAAAACAGACACACAGGTATATACACACATTCACACACATACACACTCACACGTACTTATATCAATAATTATAGTTTGGTAATTAATTTAATATTGCTAGGAACCTAAACAAAAGGTGGAGCCTGAAAATAAGGACATCTTGGAACCTCAAGTTTCAAAGCAACAAACTAGGCGGCCGAGCAAAACTAAGGTACTTAATTTAGAAATTATGATAATCATGATTAGGTTTTAATATTTTTTAACAAGATTGAGAAGTTATATTTGATATTGAAAATGTTGTGTAGGAGACGGAAGATATTGAGGAAATCGAAGAAACTTCTGAAACTAAGAGAAAAGTATCAGTCGATAAACCTAAGGACCTTGCTCCTAAGCGGCGACCGAGTAAAAATTATGAGGTAGTCATTATTAATATTTATATTTAGTTCATTACGTTTTTGATGTCTTATACTAGATATTAGCTCAATACAGATTAGTATCTAAATACTTTTAAAGACATGCATATGAAAGATTTCAATCAAGTTTTATTTTTACTTAATGTCAAAGATGCAATATTGAGTGTTAACAATGTTAAACAGGACGAGGTAAAGACTAAAGTAACTGAAACAACTGAAGTTAAAAGGAAAGAGTCTATTGACAAACCGACTGAACCTTCATGGCGAAGGCCCAGTCGCACTGACGAGGTAACATATCTTTACAATTTGATATTCAGTTGTATTATTATTTTTAAAGGACAAATAATGGATAGTTATAAAATTAATGATATTAATATTTTGATAGAAACCAATGGATATTGACGTTCCTGAAAAACCGAAAGAAACGGCAGAAGCTATTAAACCTACACCAAAAGTCGATCGATTCGAGGTAGACAATTGTTTTCTTATAATGATTTAATTTGCATTTGATCTATAATTATATGTTATTGGAACTACACAAAGTAATTGTGTACTTATATTTCTAATTAGGACGAAAAGCCCGAGGTTACAAAAGTTCCTAAAGAGGAAGAAGCGCCTAAGACTGAGGAATCTAAATACCCTTGGCGTCGTCCAAGTAAACCTAAGGAGGTAGTTATTATCATTATTTTCCAAGTAATAAATTATCAGAAAGTACATATACTCATACCTACACTACACCTTACTGAATGCACTATACTTTACAAACTTTAAACACATGACACACACTCACATTACTCACTTTAATAGGAAACTAAAGCGGAACAACCGAACGAGATTCCAAAACCGAAAGAATCGGTTCCTGAAGTTCCAACTGAAACTGAAACGTCTAAATATCCTTGGCGGCGACCGAGCAAAGCTGAAAAGGTATTTAGTGTTAATCACTGTAACAGCACAAATACACATACACACTCAAGTACATACACTAACACACATTACTGTTTTCAATTAGGCTGTAGTCGATACACCTGAAGAAAAACAACAAGACAACAATGTTATTAATGAACCAGTTGAAGAAACGAAGTATCCTTGGCGTCGACCAAATAAAACTGAGGTATATAGTTATTACACATTAAATATAACAAAAATATACGTATACACACTGTACACAAATGCACACACTCACACTATGATATTTTCAATACTAGGACACTAAAGCCGAACCGAGATATGAAATTTCAAAATCAAAAGTTCAAGAGACGTTGGTTGACGATCAAATTACAGACACAAAAACGCATTTGCAAAAACCAAATGATGCTGAGGTAACTGATTATTGTATTGATTTTAAAATAAAAAAAAATTGATTTATTAAAGGATGCCAAAGCAACAAAATTTTAATAAGCAGATAGATTTTTGCTCTTGAAAAAATCACTTTTATAATACACATAAACTCTTTTAATAGGATATAGTAGATGTAAAAACGCCTGAAGTTGTTAAACCTAAAGAAGATTTACCAGAAGAGCAGCCTCCGGTTTCTTTGCCTTTTTGGCGAAGATTTAGTAAAGTCGAGGTAGGAAATGTTACTTCTGAAATTTTAGAAAAACTTAGGGCTGATATATTAATAGTCAAACTTTTCAAACAGGTCAAGAATAAGGAGGAAGAGGTTGATAATAACAAATTGTCGGTCAATGATCGTAAAAATTCACTGTTTCCGCGACGACCGAGTAACGTTCAGGTAGTAATGATTATTGATTAAGTTTAATGACCTGATACGGTAGGCAATTTATAAGTAAAAATATCTTTATTTCTTAGGAAGCGGAATTGGATTTGCAAAAAGCTATTGAATCACTTAAAACTCCTACTCGAGCTCAATTGTTTGTAAAGAAGACAGATTTAGAGGTAATATTTATCGATTAGTACAATTTAATAAAATTATATTTTCGTATAAGTTCAAAAAAGAATTTAAAAAATACAATTATAATTCTATAGGGACCTCAAAAGGCAAAACTTGGATTACAACAGTGGAAAGAGCCTGTTAGAGATGGAAAGGTAGTTGATAACAAACTTCTTACAAATATTTACTCACAAAAAAATACACAAATTAAATAAAACCACATGTATATGAATAAATAAGACAAAATTAAAGCACACATAACACGAGACAATAACACATTTTAATAAAATAAAAAACATGTATATGAAAAAATAAAAAAATCATAACATACACGTAACACTTTACTACAACTTAACACCAACATACTCACACAAAAACACATCACTACACAATACACAACTTGTTAATGTTTAATAGGAACCAGATGCCACTAAAATAAACAAATCTACACAACCAACACACGACACGCGGAAACAACAAACAGAGGTAACACTGCACAAATCCACACTTTACAATTTATACACATACCTATACATTGATCTACTTCAAAGGTTAGACAATACACATTATGACACACATATAAATTATCAGGTACCGGTTGTGACTCCCGAACCTGACACAAAACAAAATGAAGTGCCCGTCGTGCCATTCTCTTGGCAAGTCATTCCTGAAATACCACAGGTACACAAATAAACCAATAAAATGAACAATTTATTGTCCGTGTCAGTAGACACGTATTAAAAGAAAAACTGTTTTTAAATCAGGCCGAACAAACACCAGAATTAGAAGACAAATTCAAACCCACACTACTAGACACACCTGACACTAACGCTCCGTGGAGACGAGCACGAACACCACAGGTATACACACACAATCACGCTTCACACAACATCACCCAACCATACATTGCTTTTACATTCAACACTTCTCTACAACTACTCGTAAGGTCGCCGCTAATTTGGTATTTACTCTATAGGCTGAGACGACAGAAGGCAAAGACGAACCTAAACGAGCTACTATAGAAATACCACAGCCCGCTTTTAGCAGCAGACCTCAACAACCTGAAGAGGTACACAGTGGCACCAACTATGATGGCACTATATTAGCACTATGCACCAAAGTTTCTTTCAGAGATTGTATGCACTTCGCACTGTAAACTGGCACAAATCGCAAAATATCTTGCACTTTCTTTTCCTTGATAGATACTCGTAAATACCATGGCACATTCTGATTAGTTATTCGAGCACAGTCTTCTTTAATGTCTATTTATTGTATATATTTTATTATATTTATCGTAATGGCGTGTTATATCTATGTAATAATACTGCAATGTTTGCAATTATTTGAATCTCTACTTTTTGTTTTACCCCTTTCTTGCTTTTGCTTTGCTAACTAACATGTCTTCTTACACAATTCTTGTATTTATTTTATCACAAATGTACAGCAACACGTAAGTATTTATAAAAAAATGTATACAAAAGGTAAGAATAATAATTGAACAAAATTTATGAGGGGATGAATTTTAGAAATAATCTATGTATTTTTTAGAGGTTACTGAAGAAATCTAAATATACAAAGACATGATGCGTTCCAATAGTAAACTTTTTAATGATTACAGAAAGTGGCAGTTAAAGAAGAGAAAGTTGAAGAAGAAGCCAAGAAAGCAAAGGTTACTTCTGTCAAGAAGAAGGCAGAAGATTTACCTGAGATCGCTGACTATGACAGGCCAGATCTCGAGAAGTTCGAGAAAATGGAGTTCACTCCAAGCACAAGAGACAAACCAGAGAAAGACCAAGTAAATGCCAATAAAATTTAAATGATTTAAGCAATTTCAAAGAATGCAGTCTCTAATAAGATTATAATTTTTAGCCTAAAGTACCAGAAATCAAGGCACCTGAGGAGTCGCTGTCAGCTCCCAAGATTGAGGTTCTACGTGAGAAATCACCTAGAGCGGAACTACCGAGAAAGACATCTTTGGTGCCAGGTGCACCTGTGGGCAGACGTGGTTCCCTTATTCCTCCTCCAGAGGAAATGGGAAGGCGTCCTTCCCTTATCATCAGCGACGAGGTACGTGCCATTTATTTTGTGAATGAAATACATGAAATATCCTTAAGAGCAAGATTTCTTTTGATTTTTTCTGTAATGTGTATTCAAATGTCGACAATTCCAATGAAGGTATGAATACTCTTTGTAATTGTGCTGTCTCCAATGTAGTACTAGTTACATTACAAGTTACAGTCAACGTCAGTATCGAACATGATTCTTTGATTTACAGCAAATTTGAGGCCTATGACGGCACCTAATTTTAATATCAAAATGCTTACTTACTTCACTTTTAATGAGTCAAACTTATTTTTAGTAATGTTGCTGTGTTCAAGGAGTCGTCTTCGAATATCTCGACAAACACACAAATATTTACCTTATCTGTAGTTTAGACCCTATTCTCTCAAGCCGAACCCATAACATTGCCCTAGATTTTATCCCAGTAAGACATGTCCATAATCATCTATAAAAAGATGTAGCATACCACATTGTTTAAAGGCTCGATCGCTTCTGTAGTGACAGAGAAGTTAGTTTGTTTTCCGTGGATTGAGCTTAGACTCCTTAATTCCCCGCTTTTAGACTAGCATAGTCACCACACAGCGATTTTGAATGAATGAGAAAACACTTGATTTGTTGAATAGCGATAGCGATATTAAGACCGTGCAAAACGTAATCCACAGGAGAATAGAAAACTAAGACCCGGTGAGGTGATCGAAGAGAAGAAGGTAAAAGCAATTGAATGCTATCCGTTCTATTGCCGTGATAAATTCTTAACTGTATCTGTAAACGGAATTAATGCATTTGCATCCGACGCGGTTTACAAACACTATTTAAAATTATTCTGGATAATCACATAAACTAGGAATCCTCGTATCACAATATGTTCGAGTGTGTCTGGTCTATGTAATTATTCAGGGATTTTTCTTTCTATAAAACGTTTTGTCGTCGACAGCACAGAGCTAAATTTGCACACACTTGTGAAGTAAGCGCACCACGTTAAACTGCACAGCTTGTTAGCACGATTCGCACATAATAACGGTTAAAGAGATTGGTCGTCATGGAAGGGAACTTGGCAGGAATGGTGTGCTTAAGAAAGCTTTTCTTACACATCATAATATTGAAACGGACACTAACATCGGTCATTAACATGAAAGCGATGCAAAATGTAACGAAATAACTTATGCACACGCTGGTTAGGTTATTGCACCAATAATAAGCGATTCAGCTAGGTAGGTAGGTGTACCAGGTTCGGCAGCGGAGATTTAGGTCCTTAACTTTGTATTTGAAGGGGTTATTATCAGTGTTTTTTAACAACAGGTCACCAAATTACGTCCTGGAGAAGTTTTAGACGAGAAAAAGGTGAGATCGATTGGATCTGGTCAGTTTTAGGTGGACGCTATTCGCTTTTGCAAAGCATTTTGTCTTAGTTTTATTTTTATTCTTCTTTTATTACACACATGACATTACCGACGCAACAACTTATAAGGATTCCCCTGTTGGACTCACTTTGATTTAAAATTCTCACATTTTACTTCTACGTTAGAATTAAGAATTTTATCTTACACGAAACATACAATTACATTAGATTTAGAAACACTTCGTTTTGGCAAAGTTACTATCCAAAACGGTTTGCTCTTCAGTATTTAGTACAATTTGACTTTATTCATACCCCTTTTCAGTAGTATTTTCCAAAATCTAGTATTAAACAGATCCTCTTATATAGACTCTTTTGTCCAGACTATTCACTTTTCTTTTAGTCTCTTTAGATGTTCTATTAGAGTTAGTGTTAGTACCGCTTTGCCGACCAGCAGGGAACACTATGGAATTGGCTGGCGCAAGATGTTTGAATTTACCGTTGTTTAGAGAATCAGCAGATAATCTGCATCAAACCTTAGTACCAGGCCGTGGTTCTCTAATCAACACCGCTTTTAGTTTTCCTTTAATTGCTTCAGTAATTTATCTTTTCCTTGCAATATTGAAAGTTTTATTTTTCCGCTAATACCTTTTTATTTTAGAAAGCACCTCACTACACTCAACTGTAATTATACCGTTGACTCATTTAACTTCATTTACACTTTAATGAAGTAACTGTTATCCTCTCTTCTTTAACCTTGGTAAATATCTCTTCGAAGAGATGAATGCCAGAATTGACAATTATACACTTTACACATAACAAGCACACCACACACTCACATTATTATAAAATTAAAACACACTGACGCACAATTTTGGATTACAGCTATATCTTTATTATAAGAGCACAATATTAACAGAGAATGTTTTTCTAAAATATATTTTTTTCCAAAAAAGAAACGCGGTCGACCGGGCGAAGTTACAGACGAGGTATACCAGGTTCAAATAGTATATATGTTTAGAATATTATATGTTATAGATGAAAATCCTTTTAGATCCGTGGCTAACATAGATTTTCCAGTGTTTAATTTAAGAGTAAATAATGGAACCAAAGTGCTAAATAAAATAAGCCAGTCATAGAACGAGTCTGAAACAGAATCCATTTTATTAATGGATTTTCGACTCTACGTTGACGTAATTTAATGTTAAAATATATATTCATATCGTTAAGTAAACTGTAATGCTAAACCCTTGTCACGCTAATTATCTTACTAAAGCATGAGTACCACTATAATCACAAATATACAAAGTAACATAACACCAAATATAACGAATTATTGTAAAACCAACAAAGATTTTACAATGCACGTACACATTTAAAATCCTATTTATTTCAAAATGTGTATGTGTTATGTGAAATTGGCAAATGCTGCATGGTATGCACGCGAAATGCATAAGTAAGCACCTATTAAAATAGCTCTGCAGTTGAAATCTATGATCAAAATTACCTTGGATATAATGAACAAAACGTCTTTTGAACTGACTGACATTGTATATTATTCCAGGAATTATTTTGACCATAGACTTCCGTGATGTAAAGATGCCACAAAACAGAGAATTACATTCCTAAATGATGTCTGATTTATTTACTTCCAAAGTAGCCGATTACTGTAACACATGAGAATGTTAATATTAATGTCGTAAGTAAAATTCTGAAAATAATTATGATATATGATAACAGGATGACATTCTGTGGTAATCAAATACTAGAATTTGATGCGCAGAATTCATTGAAGATAGAACTTTAAAGAAGACATAATAAGAATAAAATTACAACAAAACAAAAAATTCCAATAGGAATGAATTCACTGTACTCCAATGCGCTGTAGAAATAGACATTGAAATACCTGATGAAAATAATACTAGAAGCATCTAACCATTAGATGATATTAATGTTGGCGTATTTACAAAAGATTGTATTATACAATAAACTAAAGATAAATTAAGGTAATAAAATAAATCAGCAACAACACCTGTTCGCAAAGTAACGTATGAAGATGACGCCAACCACTGTAATGAAGTGAACAGAACCTGGACCGAGCCAGAACTGAGGTGTTGTCGCTGATGATTGATCGCAGTTCATATGAATATGACTGCAGCAATTGGGCCAAGAGCAAACTGTATAGGACTCCAAGTGTTCATGAACGCGAATCACTCAGCCCGTTAAATCGCCTATAGTTCAATCCACCGTGTCATAAACAATTATGTCTCACGTCTTGGTCAACTGTCTATTAAATCGATGTCGACCCAAAGATTATTAATCAGTTTTTAATAGTCACAGGTTGTAATAACAATCAATCACAGTGTAACAATAAAGCGAGCTATTGTTAGCCTGAATTTGAATGTGACGTGTGTTGGCACTCTTAAACGCATCTAAAGCCGAATTTTCATCAGACATGATGTATTTAGTTAATTAGCAAAAAGTGATGATAACATTCCACAGATCTAAAGAAGTGATCAATACAATAGGCCAAAACGTCTAAAAACACATACTTATATTTTAACAACTATTGTAGAGTGCAATAAAAATAACAATGAATTATTTCTAAAGTCAAATATAGATGTGACATTGAAGTCTATAAATTAAAAGAATCCAAACGACAATAGCATAATTAGATGCGTTATTATTAGTGACAACGGGCGAGCTAGAAATAGAAACAAAATGCAATGCCTGACATGCTTGCTAGTCGATGGTGGAAATACCTTAGACGATGGGCGTGGGCTGCTGGCCACTCCACCTGTGGGACTGAGTTCAAAATGGTTGAACACTTTTGGCAAAGTTGTTCGATACAAGATTGGCTTTATACGAAATAAAGATAAACAACAACTAGGTCTTATGATTTCGATCAAAGGACACGTTCCAATATAGGACAGACTGCTCATGAATTAATTCACAAGTTTCCTTCAACCCACCTTAGCTTGACTCAAAGTTGATGTGAACTCAGACACGACGCTTGTTCGAATGGCTCAATTACTTCAGTAAAGTTCGAAAGTACCAATGCATAAATAACAGTACTCATTTAGTACTTTACAATAAATCTAATAACAACGTGTCATCGGTTGAAATAAAAATTTGTCGGCTCTGCAACTATGTCCTAAGGCAAGGTACCAGATCTCTTGCCAGCGATGATAATCGCTTGAAGTGTGTGCATTTATATCAGGGTGCCAATCAATCTTTCATTCCCTTGCGCAACTTCTCGATGTTATAATTATTATTTATGCATTCCGACCAACCCACTCGTCCTACCGCTGTCTTTACCATTTAATCTTTGGCTGCGACATTTAAATGTCCAACTATGCTATCGATATCGACGTTGAGGGCATGGTATAACAATAATAGCTGTTAAGGCAAAGTTTCAATCTATCACTCGAGTTGGTTGTCGATAACGTGAATGCAAATGTGATGTGATCGATGTCACAGAGTTATCGATACGTGTACTTCCTGCCACTAGTGTCTAACAATAATACACCGACTGCAGGAATGGCTCACCTTAAATCTGATAATTAATTGAAATGGTCCGCTGATTTGTGGTGTGCACAAATAGATACGCGCGCCCCCCCGCGCCCCTCGGTGGCGAGCCGACTGCCTACTCGACCCCATCTTCAGTCTTTTGACATTCGCGCCCATTTTTAGATGGAACGAAACTAACGAACTATCCCCCAACCGAAACAATTACGAAACATCAAAAAAATAAAATAAAAAAAATAATCGAGGTGTAACACTGAAGCATTTAATTATAAAGCTTTTTACTTTAAAATGCTTGACCCAGACAGGTGGAAGGTCTGGTTAAATCATTTTGGAACCAAATTATTTTGGTTTGGCAAAAATTTGAATTAAGATACTGTGATATTATGTGATTACATTTGTGAACTTAAAGTTTAAGTTATTGAAGTTAGTGTATTGTGGCATCTTAAACATTAAGTGTAATGTACTAACAACATGGCAGCAGTAGGAAAGGACTCGCTAGCCGTTCCTAAGCCCAAATCTGATGCGGTAAGTTCCCTAACTCGATATCCTATTTATGTTATCACAATTAAAGGTCATTTAAATATTAGTGCACAATATTAATTTAATTATATGAGATAATATTTTAAATTATCGAATTATATTTTTTAATACAACAGTTATACTTAACCATTAAGCTGCTGTTTAAAAAAAAAGTCACACTTTACTATCAATATTTTTTTGATTAAGGTAGATAAATTTACTATAGTCCTACATCCAACATTTTTGCTTCTTTGCGTCATAAACCATACTTATTAGCTTATTCTTTTTTTATTATTGGCGGTTTCGTTGGGGTTTTTCAGTGGATCGGTTACCCTTTGTTTGTCCTTGGGTTCTAGAGCTATCTCTACTCCAAAGTTGAAAAGGTAGCATTTATATAGATTATAGTCAAAATTATTGCCCATGATTATTTTCACAGTACATTATATTTCACACTTGTAATGAACACTTGCGCTACATTTATCAGGAAGTCCAGCGAACACTTCATACTTCATGTTCGAGCCATTTGGCTAACACTCGATACATACTGCATCTGTCATAACATTACACTTTATGAACATTAAATCTGTTACCTGATCGTGTTACATTCGCATCCTTCATATTTCAATGACCTTTGTAAAATTTATGTTTTTAAATTGTGTCCCCTTAAATTTTTCAATTGTCTTTAACATTAAAAGTATTGGTACAGTAAATGGATCGAAAAGCTTTTATATTGATATGAATAAATGATTCCATTTACTTTACTCTCTGTGTCGATTTGACCGTGATTAACTTTATGTCCTCCAAATATATGAAAGTCAGACGACTAACGTAATCATAATGATGTAGCGGCGTAAATCTGGAGACGCCAGGAGGCCTTCGATCCAAGACCTGGAGGACCTCATCAATAAGCCTTCAGTGCCTCTGAAGCCACTCGGAAATGAAGGTCCACCGGTCATTGTCGATGTACAAGAAAGCTACTCCGCGGTCGAAGGTGAGAGCTAAACTTTCTAACATTTTAATTTGAGAAAGTATGTAAATTATCGCAATAAGGGGAGATGTATTCATCCTAGGTGCGCAAATCGATGACCGTAGACACTGCCAACTACAAAAAATATAGACGCAACGCGTGGCAATTATTTTAAACTAATTATTATTATGCGTCATCGTGCTTGTTGCTTAGAGAAAATGTAATTTATGGAATTTCTTTTGCCTATCTAGTGTCTTTTTATATTTAACAAAATCTAGAAGTTCTATATAGATGGCATTGAACTCACACTATTTGAAGCTGTATTGTTCATAAACCAAGAAAATTATGCTGCACCTCTTGCACCCTTGAATGCTATGAAAGAAATGGCACCTGTGTTCTTTAATTCTAGTTATAGAAATAATTGTATACTTCCGAACAAGATTCTAATTCAATCAAATTACCCCATCCAGACCAGACGGGCTACCTCACGGTGCAAGTGGAGGGTAACCCGCCACCCACATTCAAGTTCTACAAGGGTGTGACGGAGATCATCGAAGGAGGCCGCTTCAAGTTCGTCACTGATGGCGAGACTGGCCTCATCACCCTCTGCATGAGGAAGGTCAAACCTAACGATGAGGGCAAGTACAAGGTCGTCGTCAGCAACATCCATGGCGAGGATTCCGCTGAGATGCAGCTTTATGTATCCGGTGAGGATTTAACATCTAAATTTAACATTTCAATGCTAATTCTGAGAACGTCCAATAAATAATGTTTGGTTCAATAGATTCCAGCGGCATGGACTTCCGTACTATGCTCAAGAAGAGAAAGTACGCCAAATGGGGTGAAAAGAAGGAGGATCCGGACTGGAACCTCAAAGAGGCAGAAAAGCCCATCCCAGCACTCAAAAAGGTCGAAAAGGTAAGTCGCAATAAACTGCACACCACAATATTAGCACACAATATGAAGATGGTGATATAAATTCTGGTAAACGATATTAATAAAACTGAACTTAAAATTACGACTGAAAATAATGTAGAAATTATCATTGCAGTCGTTTTAAATGACGTTATGAAATACAAGACTATTGAAGACGTGCCATTGAACGTTGAAACTATTTTAGCTTCTACTTCCCCCGTTACAAGTGTCGTAATTTCTACATTGTATTGCAGTCTATTAAAAGAAATCCTTTAAATAAACTTACAGCTCCATCGGGCTAATGTCAAGATTCGTTCTCTTAAGGAATGGCTTCCATACTTATGCAATAATTATTTGTAATTTTTGATGGTAGTATCATATTCTAAGCAAAAATATTTTTTTTAATATTAGTAGCTTTAAAATTGATAATGATCAAACATTATATTATTACAAACTGCATTAATTTTGAGATCATTAACATTTTTAGATTTATATTTTCTAAAAAGTTAATTATGAATTGTATTTATATTAATAACATCGAATGCATCATCATCTTTGATCTCTAGGGATTAGAGACTGGATATTTTGAAGAGGATGGCCTCTTAGTGGTCGTGTCTGAGGGTGTCGAGATGGGAAGGATCCCGGCCGGTCAGAAATCCTGGTTCAAGGTCATCAGTTTTTCAGAATATAGTTATCATCTTATTCATTCCATCTTCTTACATTACCAAGATATATTTTACTTTACTATTAACAAGTGATAACATTTAAAAATTAAATATTAAAACCTCCGCCATTGAAGGCGTTTGGGGCTCGCTTTTAAAAATAATTAACAGAAAAGTCAAATATCAAAAGTGCCAACTAGATATACAAAACATTGTCAAAGTCATGAGATAATGGATTGTATTTACAACTCTATTGAGTTTTAAGTAAAGTGGGATAATTTATTCATAAATAATGGCCGGGACGCTTATAAGAAAAGTGTTTCCTTGGTTTCATGTACGTAAGCTTTGAACATTTCAATCTACGAACCAATACTCATTACTGTTAGTTTTATCATCATCACGATCAAGGCTTCCTAACAGTCTGGCTTCATCATCACATCATGGTTTTGTTACTTTACAAGTGACATATTATATTATCGATTCTAGGGTATCTATGAAATAAGGAGACGTATGTCTCTCCCTGAAATAATACCTGACTGGCCCGAATTGATGGAGGCTGTAAAAATAAAGGTTCGATTAAAACGACGATTAAATAAAAGTTAAAGTATAAAGAGATCCACTGCCTTTTTGCAACCCTTCATAACATATTTTTACAGCTCAAAGAGCATTATTAGCAGTTTCAGCCTATCAAGGAAACGTTGCAAAATGGCAGGAATTCTCTTCTAAATAATGGATTTAAATCATGAATGATAAAATAACTAAAACTAAAATTATCCTCTTAAATAGGCGTCATCAACAAATCGTCAATATAGACATAACTTTAACACAAATGCTTTAAAACGTTTACATTGCGGTCTTGAAACTATCATCCACTTTCTCTTTTACATTATTTTCTATCTATATACAGTTGAGGACACTTATTTCTGAGCGATCTAAATAAACACAGTGATAAAAACTGTATTTAAACTAAACATTTAACACACAAACGGTTTTTGTATCACCACTTCACGTTTCTATAACTTGAACATGATTTTCAGGGAATGTAAGTGGAATGAATTTGATATCTATATTTATTTGGTTCGGATTCTGTGTTATAATTCCAGGTTTATTATTGACGTCGGATTGAGGTGCTTTTATCACGTCATTAATATTAAAAAATATATTTCAAGTCTCATTGATTTCATTAATTTCAGCTGATGCATCCGGTGTTACGCAGATGTTGGAATTTTTACACAAATGTGTTTATTGCAATCATGATAGCTATGTATTGTAATCAACACATAACAATTAAGAATTACTTTACAATATGCCCGTAATGTTTAAGTCGATATCATAATTAGGAGTATATAGTAAGAAAGATGACAAAGTATCAAAAATAAATGACGTGTTACGTTCACTCGATATGAAGAAACATTTAGCCGGTGATCAAACCAAGTCATTAAGTATGAATGGATATTTTATAGAGACCCTCTATTAGAAGACCGTCACTGGCGGAATTGATCCCGGATTGGCCGGTGCTGCACTCGTTCAAAAGAGACGAGGTTTGACAACGAAAACAATAACGTCAGTTGGACGACACAATGCATCTTGAATTGTATACACCAGCAACAAATGTCGCACAAATTCAACTTGTTTCACTCGAATGCACAAAATGTCCATAAAAAATAAGGAACTAACTTCAATTTCACTCGTATAACCATCGTAATTTAAAAAATGAGATTATAAGTTTTATTTGGTAAAATAAGAATTACACGATGCTGCGAGTGTTATTGTAAATAAGTTTCCAACTCAATGGACATTAAGATTTTTAGTGACTAGATTTCAGTTAGCAATCTATATTAGTCAGCACAACTATTGCAATGTCTTCTCTTCTATTTATTGTGAATCATCTGTGCACAACTACGTCACGTTATTAGCAGCACTGCCCACGGATTCTATATGCACAGTCAATTTCTTTGTTGCATTATCTCAAAGGCCTTTCAAAAATTATGAATATGAGGCTTAATATTTAGAACGCCTTGAAAAACGTAAATATTTTTTTAGTAATCTGAATACCGATTCATAATTTTTGGTCGGTTGAATTTATATTATTCTATCTAGGGTACAATTTACTATCGAACATACGCCCACTTTTGCACATAATAAATTTATTCCTGAAATTTATGGAAATTCCAATTTCTGTAGCATGGAGTTGAAAATTGTGTGGGTGGTTATTATGGAATAATGGCTGACGTACCTAACGCCTCGGTTCCTTGTTAGTTCTATTGTTTTGTTTACTTTTTGCATCTGGTGTATTGTGCGCAAAGTGACCATTGCCAGAGAAGAGCGAGGAAAACTTGATGGTCATTACTTTATCAAGCTTTTTAGCACATTTTTTGTAATTGCACCATTTATTAACTGAAAGATTCAGGTAGTTTAATTGTCCACGGCCGTTTATTTCAGAAACAAGAGACGTTCTTGAAGCCCCTCATAGATCAATTCGCGAAGGAAGGCAAGGATAAGAAGGTCACTTTCGAAGCCATCTTCACTAAAACGAATGCCAAACCGAAGTGGTTCTTCCGTAAGGATGTAAGTAGAATTGACCAACTTTAAGATCCATGTTACTATTATTTCAGTATCACTAATTGTGAAAACCATTTTCTAGGAACTTTTTGCAGGCTCTAAGTATAAGATGGTAAACGAACAGGACTCGTACAAACTGATAATATCGATGCCTAAAGTAGAAGATACGGGTAAGATCACAATTGAAATCGGCGGTACCTCTTGCACCGCCTTCTTGCAAGTCGACGCACCAGATCCCACGTACACCTTCACCAAGAACCTCAAGAAGGTTACCAACGGATACACAAAACACGAGGTTGTATTGGAGTGTACAGTCTCAAACAGCATTGCCATCGTATCCTGGTGGAAAGGAGACACGAAATTAGAAGATGGTGATGAGTTTTCAATCTCAAAGGACTTATCTGGCATATGCAAGCTTATTATCAAGACTGCCAAGATGGAAGACGCTGGTAAATACTCTTGTAGACTTGAGAAGCAGCCAGACAAGACCGAAACCGACGTGAAGATTGTAGGTGAGTATCGTGGACAACACACAAGTACTTCTAATCCGTCACTCTAACATTTTAGGGTTAATGAATGGTTTGCTTATGATATTTTTTTCGACAGAATACCCATACAAGTTCACCAAGGTGCTCAAATCACAGCAGGCTATTGAAAAAGAGACCATCACACTGCTCTGTGAGCTAGATGACGCCGGTGGTGATGTTACATGGTACGATCACTACCCATTCTTTGGATTAGAATAGTTAAAGTGTATATGTGTTGTATAAATAAATATTGGTGTCGTTAGGTACAAAGACAATGAGCCGTTGAAGGTGGACAAACGTGTCACGATCGTAAAGGATGGTCGCAAGCGCAAGGTGATGATCAAGGATGCCAAGGTCACTGACGCTGGCAACTTCAAGTGCGTCAGTAATGCCGATGAGACCACGTGCGAGCTGCTTGTCAATTGTAAGTAGAACTTTTATATTAGCTCAGGGGGCCTACTCGTATTCTCCAAAAACGAAGCATCGGCTGAAAGGCCACAAAGTTCCTATCACGGTTCCTTCTTAAAATTACAAACCTTGTCTGCTGGAAATATCTTTGAAGTGTATATATTCAAAACCTTAATCAGTTAAATAATTAAACGAACGAAAACTTGAGATTGATAAAAAAAGCGATATTGAAACTACGTTGGATTTTCGTTCGTTTGCAAAGTTTAGTTTTCGGAGAATGAGAGTAGATTCCCTGGTATCAGTTGACTTGAAGTAAAGAAGAAAATCAAATTAGACTCATACCGCTTCTCTGCGTAGATATAAGTATCATCGGTTAAAACTTTTAGTTAGACTTTAGGTCAGCCTTTATTTTTATCACTATTAGGATTATTGATGAAAGAAACGTGTTTCTATTCTAGACTCGAATCGCTTCAACAAGAAGTTGAAGGATACTGAAGCAATTGAGAGGGATAAGGTGGTTCTGGAAGTGGAATTGCAGGACCAGACTGCAGATGCTGTTTGGTCTTTCAATGGACAACCCATTGTGCCTAATGACAGGTAAGATTCTCTACAATCTAAAATTACTTAGAACCCTAGTACTGCTTGTAGCAGTTGTCTTTTTCTGGCGGTCATCAGCACTTTATCAGCTTACAGAAGTTGAACTTGATTGCTCAGGTTATTCGTCTAGGCTTATAGATTCCTGGTTAACAGCTCAAGCTGTCCGAGTATAAGAAGCCTTAAAGCATGCGCACGTTCTAAATCTACTCGTATCTATTGTTTTGATAGCGATGTTGAGACTTTTTATTTTAAATGTTATTTTATTTACCTAGGATCGAAATCAAGAATCTTGGCGGTGGCAAGCACCAGCTGATCTTCAACAAATTGGAAATGGAAGACGATGGTGAAATTTTGTGCGATTCTGGAAAACTCAACTCCTCGTGCAAACTCACCGTGAAAAAGGGCGAGTCCAAACCAACCATCGAATGCCCGGACGAGTTCAACGGCCCTGCTGGATCTCCTTTCGTTATCGAGGTGCCTTATAAAGGTAACATCTCACTATTCTTGCCACAAGCTACTTGAGAAAAGGCCTGAACCTTTCAAATCATTGATCGGATTATTTAATTCTTATGCATAATGAAATACTTGTTACAGTTACCGGCACCCGACAGACTCCCATTGAAGCTAAGCTGTGGAAGGATGGAAAAGCACTGCCCGTCAAGGAGGTCGAGACGGTCGTTGAACAAGAGAAGGTTCTGTTCAAGATCAAGAAGCCAACCAGAGAGGGATCTGGACGGTACCAGATCAAGCTATCCAACGCCCAAGGCGAGGACTCGAAGGATGTTACGATTACCATGCAGAGTCCACCTACGCCACCCCAGGATGTTCAAGTCTCAGAGGTCTTCCAAACATCTTGTGTGGTGTCTTGGAAGGCGCCACAGGACGATGGTGGTTCACCACTCGTCAAATATATCATCGAGAGACAGGACATGTCCCTCAAGGCTGGTTGGGACAACGTGGCTGAAGTAACAGCTGGTGAACCCACCAAGTTTAAGGTTGAGGATCTTATCCCGAAGAAGACGTACAAGTTCAGGATTCGTGCCGTTAACAAGATCGGCGCCGGTGAACCTGGTCTTTTCGCCAAGCCTGTGCTGGCTAAAGATCCGTGGGGTAAGTGATACTATACTAAACACTCTCTTCTTATTACAAAATATCGTTAAGATATTCTTTAGTTCAAAAGTAGTTTTTGTAATACGGATTTCAAAAGAGATGCACATAGTTTTAGTCAGAGTTTGGTCTAGTCCCAATTGAAATTGCCCTTTTTCAATCGTTAAGTATTACTGGCCGAAAACAGGGTCTTAAATCATGAAGTGTCTTGAAACTTATGTCTTCATCACATGAGAAGGATTGGAGAAATTTATTTATTGATAACGTGGTTATTCCAGATGAACCATCCAAGCCCAAGAACGTGGAGCTGGTTGACTGGGACAAGGACCACGCAGACCTTAAGTGGCAGAAGCCCGACAACGATGGCGGTGCACCAATTACTGGATACGTCATCGAATACAAGGTTATCATCAGAACTGTTTTGAATGGAGCAATTACACTTTCGTTTTTAACCAGTCGTATTATTGTAGCTTCTTATCAGACTGACAGTAATAAAGATTTCTCATTGTCATCTTCTTTCTGTAGGAGAAGTTCGGCAAGGACTGGGTAACAGGCAAAGAGGTGCCTGGTGACTGCCTTAAAGGTACCCAAGACGGGCTGAAGGAAGGCTGCACCTACGAGTTCAGGATCCGAGCCATCAACAAGGCTGGACCTGGTGAACCTAGCGACAGCACTAAGCCTATTGTTGCTAAGTGCAGATTCGGTAAGTGCTGGAATTTTTCAAAACCTTTAGTGAGTACCTAATAGCTTTCCGTGGAGTTGAATCGATTGCTTTTCTCAATAGAATTATGTATCTTGATAATAATATGACCGGTATTTTAACGATTATGGAATGTGTTCATAATGAACAAGATAACATTTTTGACTGCTTTGAAGTTACACACTGTTGTAGTTCGAGGTTTTTTTAATCAAAATTTATTGATAATTTAAACTTTGTCCAACAGTGAAGCCGTTCATCATCGGTGAAGGCCTTACGGGCATGATCATCAAGAAGGGTCAAGTCATCACCTTCGACATTAAGTACGGTGGTGAACCTGAACCCGAGGTCAAATGGTTCTTGGGCATAGAGGTAAATTACCAATTTCACATACCTACTTCATTTTACCCAAAATGTAATTCCTCGGCGCAGATGCAATGTTTGCATTCAGCAATATCTAGTTATCCCATTTTAGAAATTGCCAAAACCAAAATCAGTTTTTTTGTAGTAATTCCAATTTTGAATTTAAAATGTTCGTTACGTCATTAATTAAGGCAAATGATGATGATAAAGAGCTAGAGTCAACACCTCCATTTGGAATGGAAAAGTAATTATGATCCGTACTTTAATATTGATTATAAACCAATTTGTTTTGTAGTAAATAGATATTAGCCCTTTTAATCTCTAGTAATCTTCGAAAGGTAAATATAAAGCTAACTAAGCAGGTACTTCATTTCTTCATAAACTCAACAACCAACACAGGATCTCAATAAAATTAACTTGTCAATGTTTATTTTTTTTTTCAAAAAAGAAACGCGGCAAGCCGTTCACGGAGAAGGTCAGATGGTTGAAACTAGATGTTCTCACATATATGTTCTAAACAGTTCATACATAATTCAAACACAATTTTTATTATTCTTCACTCTATAAAATGTGGCTAACAAAACTACACGAGGTATAAAAAATGTACCTAAACATTTTAATATCGACGATAAAAAAAATGTTGGATTGTATATATTTTTTAACTCCGACTGTCAAAGTTTTGTTAGTACTTTGACAATCGCTGTTACTCTTACCGATACTTATAACTTTTTTTTTATTATGTATCTATTTAAATTTTATATAACGTGCAGGTATTGACAGTAAATCCAATTCAATATTTTTTTTAAACTTACTTAATAGCTCTACCAGTATTGAAATAAAAATGTGATCAATTTGGATCCAATATTTTGTTTGAATACCAAAAACGTGGAGCTACATAAAATTGGCTTTATATGTTGTAACTAAATTTTCACCAAATTTCTCAATAGGTGCACATTGAAACAAGACACCTATCCACCAAAATATTATTTTACAGCACCATTCTGGTTCTACTCACTATTCACGATCCGAGTGCCTAGTGCGAGTTTTTCACTGCCGCCGTCACAAGTCACCGCGTCAAAGTTAACGCAGATTTATATGGGATCGAAACAGTGCCTCTATCGGCCGAAAGATGACACTATTGTCAGCCCATACAAATCTGCGTTTACGTCGACGCGATGACTTGTGACAGCGATTTTAAGAAAACTCGCACTAGACACTCAGTTGCCGAGAGCTTCAATCAGATTTATGATATAAAAAAAATTAAAAAAAAAAACTTTATGTTTTTCTTGCACATAATTCGATTTTAAACTTGCGAAATGCTTCCTGGACATTCTATTCCTACTTTCAGACCCTAAAAACGTCTAGACCAAACCAACATAACCATATTGGTTTAAATTAATAACATAATGTAAGTTTACCACTTTGGTGAAGCTCTATGCAACTGATTCTTGATATTATAGACAAAACGACTGACATAATAATTCTTAAATTTTTCGCTCTATTGTGATAACAACTCTCAAATTGACAGACTGACACTAGTCAGATTCTGCCAATCACTCGTGTATAACAATAGTAATACTATCAAAAAAGCACTCAACATATTCTCAAAAATATTGGATTGTGTCTGGTAAAATGGTGAAATCATAAAAAAAACCACGCGCCCACATAACGCTTAGCCCAATTGATTAGCCCATAAATCGTTAAGTAGGACCTCCTTATCAACCATTATGTAAACTCACGCCTTCCCGTTGGGTTCACGAAAGGGTAAACAGGTGTTAAAGCACCCTCTTTACACCGAAGATGATAAGGTATCAACAGTCCAACGCCGTCTCAGGCACTATACCTATACATCTTTAAATTTTAACATCATTGTTAATCAACCTGCCATTTTTTAAAGGCAATCCCAATGTCATAAATTTTCCGAACTACCTATTTTGGGTGAACTACATTTTGACCGAAACCTTTCTAAATTGAAGTCTCTTTTCAAAACAAGCTGTGTGCTTCAATGATATCTTCGATACCTATCACCTCCGAATAATTTGAAGCATAATAAATTTCTCATCGTTTCGATGCCGTTCCATTCGGCACCATAATCAAAAAGTAAAGTAATTACTTGACTTGGCTTAAACTTAGGCAGATCCAGGCTTCTAACATTTAGCAAACATTACGTACAACATCACCATGTAAAACATCTATAAACCAAATAGGAGCCAGACACAATCCCCCTTCCAACTTGCACATGGTCCTAATTCCACTTAACTAACAGGAGGTCGTCGATGATGGTGACCGCATCACCATAGACAAGTACGAACGCAACACCGTTCTGACCGTGCGAAGGACCACCAGGCCTGACAGCGGGAAGTACAGGCTGCTGCTGACCAACTCCTCAGGCACCTGCGAGAGCATCGGAGATGTTGTTGTGCTTGGTGAGTTCAATTTGGGACTAGTCAACGTTTTTGTTGGTTAAATAGGCACAGAACCGAAATAAGATTTTGATCCCCATTCATAGGTACATTTTGCGTAAATACGAGTAAATCTAACGATGACAGTAGTTTAGTAAAGTCTATTTTAGTAATATTATTTTATTAGAACTTGTTAGGAATGGATGAGTATGAAACAGAATCGCTCGTTTGCCAACGTTTGTTTAATTAATAGTTATATTAAGACCTTCAAAGACAAAGGTGAGTTGTGTTAAGTAACATATGTGGATAGGCATAGCCGAATAAGTTGGCATCTTAGACGCGAACTACTAAGCATTTACGTAGACATGCATTTACACAGGCAGTATCTAAGTACTTGATGGTAGGTAATTATGTTATTACTAGTTATTTTAAAGGTCGAAAAGTTACTTGGTCTCATGTATTTTCTTAACTTTTCAGATAAACCAAACCGTCCGAACGGTCCCATTGAAGTCACGGACATCCGCGCCGAAAAGGCTACTGTCAAATGGCAGAAGCCAGACGACTGGAAGGGTTCCGATATTACTGGATACACGCTTGAGAAGATGGACATGGTACTTAAACTACATTTTGAAAATAATATTTGACATTTAAAGAAAAGTTTATCTAGTTAGCTACGTATAAGTTGCAAAACTGCAAAACTGTTTGAATTACCAGAGCTACCGATAAAAATTATTTGTTAAATAATTTTGTATTCTAGGATACCGGTAACTGGGTGCCTTGTGGAGAAACTGGCCCTGAGCCAACGGAGTTCCAAGTCAAAGGACTCACACCCAACCACAAATACAAGTTCAGGGTTCGCGCAGTCAACAAGGAAGGAGAATCCGAACCCTTGGAGACTGACGGATTTATCGTTGCAAAGAATCCTTACGGTGAGCAAATATTTGAATTTATATAAAAAACAAAATGAAAAGCCTTTGTATCGAAATCAGTAAATTATAAAAAAAGGTATCATTGACAGTTATACGTCAGTGTCACAACTGTCACATAAAATACCGGCAAACTCAAAAAGAAAAATGTTTTGTTTGTAAACAACTTAGACAGTAATGTTTGTCACTCGTATTTTCATCATGGTTTTCCATCACCAGACCCTCCGAAGGCGCCTGGAAAGCCCGTCATCACGGACTATGACAACATGTCAGTCACTTTGCAATGGGAGCCACCGACAGACGATGGTGGCAGACCAGTTCTTGGCTATGTTGTCGAGATGAAAGACAAGTTTACTGCTGACTGGATTGAGGTAAGGATGATGAAGTTATCACCTTTCTAAGTGTCTTCTTAAGCACATACTGTGTATGTTCTCCGAGAAGAGCACTTCTTGTCTCTTCAATAATTTACTCTTTTCTCGTCACAATTCGCATAGAACTCTTGTTTTTAAACTATCTCAAATATTTTGGGCTACTTTTTAAAAGTAAATAACCGCACACCATATAAAGTACAAAAAAAATGATATTAATCTCTATGTAAGGGTATTTACCAAAATTTAATTTTGTATTTACCAATATTCATTTGATTGCAAAGGGCTCAACCCTTTCAATTACTAGTCTTCATTGACTATAGTTTTTTGAAGTTCCAAGTAACCTTTGCAATATAATTTATAATTGATAAACAAAAAATACTTGGTCAATTCTAATATTTGAATTATTTTCTTATTTCCCCAGGTGACAAAGACTAATGACACCAAGACAGAGTACAAGGTGGAAGGTCTTAAGGAGAAGATGATCTACCAGTTCCGTGTGAAGGCATACAACAAGGCAGGAGTCGGTGACGCTTCAGAGCCCACCGATAACCATCTCTGCAAACATAAGAACTGTGAGTTGAAATTTCAATATTGTTTGTTTCAACTGGGGACTGTATCTACACCTAATAGGAATCACAGCCAAATAATGTTGAACATGAGTATTGTGTTCCTACGGTAAGTAAGGTTGCTAGTACTCCATGGCAGGGGGGAAGAGTGGAGGCGCTGTGCTAACTTTGGTGGGACTCATGTCTTACTGTGTCGGCACAGTGATTCCATTCTTTATAAGGTAGGCAATCTGCAAGTGACACTCTGGTGCCAGTCATGTTCATAGGCTGCTTACCATCCTGCGGACTGCAGGCGTGTTTGCCATCTTGGTAGTATAAGTAGTATAAAATAATTCTATTAATTTAATCATTTATGGTGGCCGAGTGCTTTTAGAAGTATGCTACCCAAGCAGTTTAGTCTCTGCAAGAAAAACAAACTTACTACCTGAACTATCTGTCGCATTGGCTCATAATCAATGAAACCTGAAGGCATTAGCATATTTATTTATTTCATATCTTTGACCAATAAACATTTATAAATACAGTGAAGCCTCGCATCGAACGCAGCACATTCAAGTCAGTCATCATCAAGGCTGGCCGCACACACAAGTGGTCCGTGGACGTCACTGGTGAACCAGTGCCTGAATGCACTTGGTAAGCTATTTTGAACACATATCTAGTTATCTACATATAAATTATGAAAGGGATGGAACACAATAGGAACCAATGCTTTATGAAAGAGAGTTATGGAGATTTTAATTGGGAATCAGGATCAGTTTAACATAGCTGTTCTACAGTATAAACGACATGCGCTACATTATACCAAAGTTAAAAAAAAGTATTCCAAACAAACCTTTCAAATAATACAAATAAGTTTGTATATTCTACAGTTTATTCCACTATTACAAATATACAAATAACAATCACGACTAGTGTGAAATCACTGCTCATAAGTTTTTAGAAAAACTCATTGGTGCAGGCCCCGCTGTGATTCGAACTTGCGTGGCTTGCGTCGCAGGCGACTGTCACAAACGTCTTTTAAGTGACTTAGAAGTGACTATAACTATTGCTTAACCTCAGGTCTTGGCGTGAGAACATAAAGCTGGTGAACACCGAGCGTATCAAGATTGAGAACAAGGAGTACCACACAGACTTCACCATCGTGAACGCAGTACGCAGAGACACTGGCAAATACACCCTCAGGGCTGAGAACTGCAATGGCTTCGACCAAGAGACCGTCGAGCTGACTGTCCTGAGCAAACCTGGCATGCCTCAAGGTATGGGATGTTATCAATCTTCTATACAATACAGATAAATAAAATTGAAGTGTCTGTTTGTAAACCGAAATTAAATGCGGCTTCACTAAATGCATATGAACTTTAATATCGTCCAAAAAAACTCCGGCTATTCTCAACGGCTGCACCGAATTTAACAGGACTTTCACTGGCAGATAGCTGATATTACATGGAGTAACTTAGCCAACGATGAAATAAGTATACGCATGTGAAACCACAAGGCACAGATAGTGTTAAAAATATCCTTTTATATTTCCCTTTATTCTGAGCTTCGTGTATAACAATGCTTTTTCCCCCCACCAGGCCCGCTGGAGGTGACAGATGTATACGCAGAGAGCTGCAGAGTGAAATGGGAGAAGCCTGAAGATGACGGTGGCTCCCCCGTCAAGGAGTATGAGGTCGAGAAGATGGACCTTGCCACCGGCAAATGGGTTAGGGTTGGCAGGTTAGTTATATACATACATACATACTTCTAACGCCTGTACCCCTTGGGGGTAGGCGGTCTCACGCCTGTATCCCATGGGGTAGGCAGAGGTTAGTTACTTCTTTAGAACATCAAAATCTTGTAAATTGAAATTGCCATTCCTTTTGTAAGTCGTAACCCAAAGCGTAGTGAGAGTTGCGCTAAAAAGTCAATTAATAAAAAAAACATTTTAGCTCTCTGCAGCTAAAATTTTAATTGGCGTCCTAAAAACATGATACCAAGATTTCGTCTCCATACAATTACATCTTAGTCTTAAAAATCAAATACTGTCCCAACCAGAGTGGCTGGTGATAAGAAGCCTTTGGACATGGAAGTGACAGGCCTGGAGCCAGGTCACCAGTACAAGTTCAGAGTGACAGCTGTCAACGACGAGGGAGACTCCGAGCCGCTGGAGGCTGAGAAGGCTATCCTGGCTAAGAATCCTTATGGTAAGCTAATATTGTGATATCGTATCTAGATGACCGTATGTACGACGTAATTGCTTGATTATTGAATACTAGCTTCCGTGTGAGGTTGTTATGCATATAAATCTACACTAATCTTGGCTAAAAAAATACTGGACCGATTTAAAAAAATATTTCAAACTTTTGAATGCTACATTATCACTGATTAATAAAGGCTATATTTTCGAAATTAACTGCGTTATAACACGTGGTACGTACGTAATAAAAACGGATACGTACCTAATAACACGTGCTAAGCTAGTCATTGGGAAATTACTAATGAAAAGAGGGATCTTTTCATACAAGGCCTGCAGATATTTATATCTAATTTGCCTGATTTATCGAACAAGTGATTTATGTCATTTCAATACATTTTGTATCGCTTCTATTAGCACAAGCGCGAGGAAAATGATACTTTTTGTACATCTGTGATCATGAGTTATTTGGTTATATAGACAAATCGGACAAGCCCGGCAATGTAGAGGTAGCCGACCATGACAACCAGAGTGCGACCCTGAAGTGGGACCCGCCCAAGGACGACGGAGGCGCGCCCGTGCTCAAGTATATCATACAGAAGAAACCCAAGGGCGGCGATTGGGAGAACGCTGCCGAGGTAACTTATTATAATATTTTTTTTTTAATTTACACTCCTCGTCTGAGACACAGGTTACCCTAGTTCAGGCACCTAATGTATGTAGTCTGTGCATATTAGCTGTAAAGTAGTGTATTTTATTACTATTATGAATGTAAGTAAAAAGCATTTAAGAGCCTAATAGGGATGCCACGAAAATATCGATCGATTTTTGCTCGAGTTCCGGACACAGAGTGACGGAGTTTTACTAAAAATATACAGCTATGTCACACCACGTGCTTTACGGAGATGGACAACATCGTTAGGAAACTTGCATATGTCTGATAAGTAATTCAAAGACGTATATCGTGTTTGCGCGTGCAAAAGTCGCTATGTGCATTTCATGAACTCTGTGTCAAAATTTCCAGTAATGTTTAATTTTATCATTATTAATAATAATACCTATCCAACATTAATCTGAAAAAAACTATGTAAATTTGTTATATGTATCAATAGTAAGAATTTTTGTATAGAATAGAATTGAATACTCGGGCCATATTTCGAGAAAATCATTTTCTGCGTCTCCTAAAGTGTGTAAAAACACATAGCGACTTTTGCACGCGCAACGACGGTATGTATTGTGGCTGAGACGGCGATGGGCTGACCCTCGATCACGTTGGAGCTTAATTTTCTTTGGTGAAATGTGGGTGTTGAAAATTACAACATCTCTGCCTACCCCTTCGGGGAATACAGGCGTGAGCATATGTTGTGTTATATGAGTGTTGTAACACCTTTGCTCACCAAAAGGAACCCTTCGGGGATGGTGTGAGGTTTTTTTTCTTTTACCTTCACCCTAATTTTTTTTTCTACCTAGGTGCCCGGATCAGAAAACATGGCTAAGATCGACGGTCTGCCCGAGGGCAGCGAGTACCAGTTCCGCGTGATTGCCGTCAACAAGGCTGGACCCTCAGATCCTTCTGACCCCACCAAGATGACTACCATCAGACATAAGTCATGTAAGTTTTACTACTTTATATGTACATAGTACGCTTGTTCATGACATATACATTTTTTTTGCGAATTTTTTTTTTTTGATAATTTTTTTATTGTATCTACAATAACAACAACAATAGTAATCTGTCTAAACGTTTGTCCTGTAGTTAGTATGCCTACCTAACGGCTACATTCGGTGTTGTACCACTTTCAGCTTACATTTCATGCGGCGAGCACTTGTAGTATTTATTAAAAAAAAAAGTATCATTGAATGATTAGCTCATAATTTGTTTTTGAATTTTTGATGGTTCAATTTAAATGATGCACCTAAAAATCGAATATAACTTTGTGTTAGATTTATATCGTATAGAGTTAAATCGATACTCACTGTATAATCGAATCGATACAGCATACAAGTAAACTTTTGGCTGCATCTCAGGACTACTTTGTAGGTGGAAATGGTTATACTCATACACAAGCATAACTCAGTTTGGGACTAAATGGCGGACTCCTTGGTTATTATGCAGACATGTTGTTTAAACATAATCTGTGTTGTTGCAGTGAAGCCTCGCATCGACCGCACGAACCTCAAAGCTTTGGCGGTGCGCGCGACCAAGCCGATCTTCTTCGACGTCAACGTCAAGGGTGAACCCGCACCCAAGGTGCAGTGGTTCCAGAAATGGAAGGGTGAGGAGAAGGAGGTATGTTGATGATTATGTATCTACTTGCATCCAAATTAGTGTACCTACCAATGCAAAATTAAGTATTTTTATAGCATTGATGAATGAAATGTGTAACATGGATGAGTTTCTTGCCGGTTTTTCTCAGAAGGCTAGTTTCCGACATGTTCATACATGCGGTACTAAGGCCTTAGCTGAATTAATCGTTTTCATCTCATATTCATAGAGTCATGGGAAAAGTGTCCTATCAGTTTGTCAGATGAATTACATAACATAAACATACATATGAGGTGTACTCATAGTACACCCACAATTGGTCAGTTATGTTTAAAATCCCATGTAGTAGGGGGCGAGCCGGGGACTAACCCAGACTTGGAAGTGCTACTGAAACATTCCTGAAAGTAAGATTGAAATACCCAGTAACACTTAACTCGACGCGGGGATCGAACCCCAAGAACTCGTGTTCCGCGGCGCTTGCAACCACTGGACCAACGTGGCAGTAAACAAAGCTTTTCTAAATACTTTATCCTCCCCAGGTAACGGTCGGCGTGATAAACGTAGACTACAACACAAAGCTAGACATCAAGGAAGCGGAGAGATCCATGACCGGTACTTACCGCATCTTGGCCACGAATGAGCACGGTACAGACGAGGCTGACGTGGAGATCACTGTGCTGGCAGCACCAGGCAAGCCTGGCGGACCGCTCAAGGTCGCTGATGTTACCAAGAATGGCTGCAAACTCTCTTGGAAGAAGCCAGAGGATGATGGTGGTATGTATTTTTTAACTTAATATTAGAAAGATTTTTTTTTGTAAATAAGGTACTAAATAGATGCATACTTATACTAAACATATTAGAATGTATTCTGTACTAGCCGTATTGACTGTTGGGTTTGAGTAGTCGCCTGCTACGAAGTGACGCAATTTCATGGGGGACCAATGAGTTTATCTAAAAACTTATATGTGCAGTGATTTAACACCACGTGCTTTACGATGAAGGAAAACATCGTGAGGGAACCTGCATATAGTTGAAAAGTAATTCAAAGACTATGTAGAGTGTCTGAGACTGTGATAGACTCACCATCTGTGTGCTATACGCTCTCACAGAAAACTTTCCGAAGGGGTAAACGGAAACAACCACTTTTCACCGAAGATGATTAAGTGCCACCGTGACAGATGGCTTCTCAAATACTATAGTCTTCAGTCTATGTTCTTTGACAAGATAATAATCGCGATTACCACAGCTCTATATATTTATATATGTATGTTTTTTTATTTTTTCCTCGTCCCAGGTAAACCAGTAACCGGTTACGTGGTAGAGAAGTTGAACAAGGCTACTGGCAGATGGGTGCCAGTGGGCAAGACTGATGACACAGAGATGGAGGTGAAGGGTCTGCAGGAAGGCGAGGAGTACGAGTTCAGGGTCAGGGCGGTGAACGACGAGGGAGAGTCTGAACCTTTGAAGACTGACCACTCTATCATCGCTAAGAATCCTTATGGTGAGTTGAAAGAATATGCTGAGATGATCTTAATTATATATAGAATTCCCTATAAAAATACGGTAAACTGAATATTAGAATAATAATAATTATTATTATTTATTTATTTTAAATGTTATTTTAAATTCGCACCATTTTGGCGCTGTAGTATGCAAGTTCATCATGCTCGCTGTAACCAAGTTTTTAGCGCCTTTATAGAACCTTTGGTTATAACTGAAATAACTTCAAGAGCTCAAAATGTGAGATGCATAGATGAAGCGATTAAATACGTTATAATTAACGAGTTCACAATCAAAGAGAGAGATTTACTAAAGATATTAAATTGACTATTTATATTCACAACAATTGAAAACAGCTTTTCACTAGCGGTCCTGACATTTTGTGCCAAGTCACTGTTTTATAATTTTTAAGCAATGCAATACATATTGCCCCGGTTGCCAATTTAACATCTTTGGCAATCGTTACAGGTCGGTCAGAGACCTAAGAAAGTCTGACAACTGGTTTAACCCAGATTCCCGATTTTCCTCTAAAAAGGGGTTACAAAGGTTAGATGGCAGTCCCTTCGTATAAAAATCAGGTGATCAGTCACATCGGGTTAATTCAAGTGCCGACCCCAAATACATGGGATAAGGCCAGGGAGATGATGATGATGCAATACATATAAAATTATTATAGCGTCGTACGAGGTTCAATCAGTTCACTGCTACATAGACATCGCGAGTATGATTATAATGTTTTGAAGGCTCAGATACATAAATAATATGATATGTTCCTAGACATCCCTGGCAAGCCATCAGTTCCTACCCTGGAAGACTGGGACGTGGACCGCGTGGACCTGAAGTGGGAGGCTCCCAAGAACAATGGCGGAGCTCCCATCACCGGCTACATTATTGAGAAGAAGGAGAAATATGGATCGTGGACTGAAGCGCTTACTACTACGGTAAGGATTACATATACATATATCTATATATTTTGTCTTAGGGGAAATGTTCGTTATAATATAACTATTTGCTGATAATATCAGTTTATTTCATGTCGAAGGCGACCTCAAGGAGGTACCTATAATTGAAGTCGAGGGCAAACACTTGACAATTTTTTTAATAGCTGACTGAAATTTTGTTGTGAAAATAAATGCAAAGACACATATACTGCTTACGAATTGGCAGTGTACCATCTGACATTAAAAATAAAAGTTTCCTTTTTTACTACATACATTTTGTTCCATGCACAAGAGCGATCACTATCAATCAAAATGAAACCCTAACACAAAAACAATAAGATAATTATCGTGTGAAACTGACCGAATAAAAATCTGTTCAAACCATCGTGAGGAAACCTATGTCTGAGAGGTAATTCAAAGACGTATGTATAGTGCCTGAGACGGCGATGGACTCACCCTCTGTTACATTGGCACTAAATCATACTTAATGAAATGTGGGTGTTGTTCTTAAAACATCTCTGCTTACCCCTTCGGGGATAATTGTGGGATGGCGTGAGCATATTTATTTTATGTATTCAAGAGAATCACTATCACACGAAATGAAACCTTAATTAAACCATAATAAGACATGTAATCGTGTAATTCCAGACACCAGAGTGCAAGGCCCGCGTGCCAGATCTGCGTGAAGGCAACACTTACCAGTTCCGCGTGCGAGCCGTCAACAAAGCCGGCCCGGGAGAACCGGGAGATGCCACGCAACCACATGTTGCTAAGGCTAGATTCTGTAAGTTTATGTACTATTTAAGACCTTCCTTTTATGACTGCAATGATTGCAAATAAGCATATTTGATGGTAAGCGGATTCTGCAGCCTATAAACGCTTGCATCATCAAGTGCTAACCCTAAAAGAGTGTAAGTTGTAAAAGACAATAGGGTCCCAATGATAGCACAGCGCCCCAAAGAGCAGAAAGACCTCTTCGCACTAATTCACTAGTGACTTGATGGTGTTGCTCCTCAAATTGTTCCACTCATTCTTATTCTAAATCCGCGATTGTGGAAAGGGCATATTATAATTATGGCATATTAATAAATATGGAGCTGCCAGATTGGGAACTGTACCTCCACCTTACAGAAGATCACAGCAAAATAATACCTTTGAGTAGTTTGTGTTCTTACGGTGGGTAAGGTGGTCAATGCTCCAATGGGATGACGAGTTGTGCTAGGATTAGTTGTCATTACATTGGCACAGGGATTTCATTCTTTATAAGTAGACAACGCGTGAGTGACACTTGGTCTTACAAGCATTTATAAACAAGCAGACTGTCTGCTTGTTTGTTGCCTTGGTATCATAAAAATATTGCAATTGTATACATATAAAGAGTATAGTATAACATTGTGTTATTATTGCAGTGAAACCGCACATCAACCGCGACAAGATGGGTGCGATCCGCGTACGTGCCGGCGCCACCATCAAACTGGACGTCGACATCAAGGGTGAACCTCCACCGACCAAGACCTGGACCTTTGCCAACAAGGTTACTAAACTTTTATATTTATATATACATAAAATTTAAGTGTCTGTTGTCAATTTCAAATTAATAGCTTTTCACAAAAAGAAGTATGTAAGAACTTTATACTCTACACAAAAAAAATATGCTAATAATTATTGTCTGTTTATTTCGGCTAATATATGAAACGGATGGACGAATTTAACGGGAATTTTACTGGCTGATAGATGAATCAACAACGAGTAACTTAGTCTACTTTTATTAAAAAAACAGAGGTCCGCAAAATAAGCCAGTCATGAAATTTTGAGTCTTATTTTAGAAAATACATATTTATTTCTAATCGGGTAAAACCGCGAATGTTTTTGTGGTCTCGTATGAAGCGACACGAAAAAATAATGCGCAGTTATTCCCCACAATTTTCGCTGAGCGCTCATAACTCGAGATGGCACATGTACTCTATATTATTGTATTTTTAGACCCTGGAGACGGGTTCTGGCATCAAGATCGAGAACGAGGACTACAACACGAAGCTTCAGATCTTCGAGTCCTCGTGGCAGAACTCCGGAGTATATACTCTCAAGGCGGAGAACGACTCCGGAGTCGATGAGGCTACTGTCGAGATTACTGTTCTGGGTGAGTTGCACTTATCTATATCTATACATAGAAAACAGATAAATAAACTGCATATCTCTAAATGCATATGTAAGTACACATACTGACATACAATTAAAAAAAAGAAATATTGTCTGACTGTCTATGTGTTTGTTCTGGCTCTCTCAAACGACTAGATTGATTTAAACGGAACTTTCACTGACAGATAGCTGATGTTACAAAAGTTCCGCGATATAAAGCCATCCAAAATTAACTCCACGTAGGTATAACCGCGGGACACAGCTAGTCTATACTAATATTATAACAAGGAAAGATTTGTATATTTTATTTGAAACGAATAAACATAATTACTTCAGGAACGATTTAAAAAAATCTTTCGGCAATGGATAGCTTCATTATCAGCGAGTAACGTAGGTTATATTTTATCCCAGTTCTACCACGGGAACGGTAATTACGGTGGTGAAACCGCGTGACGTCCGCTAGTATATATTTTAATGAAGCCCCTCATGAAATAGTAACATAAAAACAAGTGATTATCCTGTCTCTTATTTCAGACAAACCCGGCAAGCCGGAGGGTCCGTTAGAAGTGTCCGATGTCCACGCCGAGCACGTGAAGTTGAGCTGGAAGAAACCCAAGCACACTGGAGGGCTGCCACTGAGCGCCTTCCTGGTGGAGAAGATGGACACACTCACTGGGAAGTGGGTGCCGGCTGGTACTATCGACCCGGATACCACCAATGCTACTGTTACTGGTTAGTATGCTTGATGGAGAGGTTCTTCTCAGTAGCAGTAACCTTCCGAAACTGGCTGTAACATTTTATGATTCGGTATAATGTTGTTTTTCTTCGGACTGACGATTCTAAAGTAGGTTCTAAGAAGGAGTGTTTTTGTGACTGGACTTTGAGAGAAGAGCTTTATTATTCCAGTGTAGGTACACGGTTACCATAGCTTATGGTCACTTTTACCAGTTCTCGATTGATAAATTTTCTATAACAGAATTGAATACATAAACGTGGTATATAACTTGTTAGTTGTTGATTATTATTTTATATTTTATTCGGTTTCAAACACTTTCACGTGCGGCCAAATATGTGCCTAAAGATTTTTTTCATTGTGGCTAATGAGAGTATAAGGCTGAAGCCTAAAAGTAATGTTAAAAGCCTTGCACTACCATAGTGAAATCCTCGTAGAAGTATCCAATACTTAGTTTACATCTCAAATGAGGTGAAGCCTTCTACTTTTATACATTCCTCGTCTAAGCCCTTAAATGTTCTTGTAAAACAGGTTTAGAACCAGGCCACACATACCAGTTCCGCGTGAAGGCGCTGAACGAGGAAGGTGAATCGGAGCCCTTGGAGACAGACCATGGCATCCTCGCCAAGAACCCGTACGACGTACCAGCCGCGCCTGGTCTCCCAGACATCGTGGACTGGGACGAGAAGTCGGCCAAGCTTAAGTGGGAGCCCCCCATCAGGGATAACGGTGCTCCGATCACAGGATACATTATCGAAGTCATGGACAGAGATCGCGGCGAGTTTGTTAAGGTCTGTTCTTTTTGATCATTTTCATAGAATTCTTGAAATAAGTTAAGTTGTCTGTTTGGAATATTGAAATAACAGCATTTAAAAGATGACTATGGTAGCTAATATTCATCTGCCTGACGGTTGTCTGTTATCTAATTAACTAACAAGCAGAAATACCTTAAAAATAACTTAAAAAAAAGTAAGGGTTTCGTATACATTGTCCAAAACTGCTCGACTGATTCTAATGTGATTTTCACGGTAGTTCAAGTAAAACAAACAATAGAAATATCGTTAAAGTAGCTCTGTTCGGTCGAACTCCTATCCTAAATCGATCGAAACTAATAATTCTTTAGAAAACTTTCGAGCCCTTTCGATTTTCTTTGATATGTTCAATACGAAACCGCTATCGACGACTAAGTCATTATTGATATTTTTTTTCTATTACAACGCTGATGGCTGAAAAATATACACTACATTTATCTGGCATATATCAATCACTTCTGTGAATTTATCTAGTATGTCCAATGGGCAGAGTGTACTCGTATTCAGATATTGTACGCAATGATTGTTAACCACAGGCTGCAGAGGTCCAAGGCAACGTCTGCCAAGGCACAGTGCCTCGTTTGGAGGAGGGTAACCAGTACCAATTCAGAATCCGCGCCGTCAACAAGGCAGGACAGTCCGAACCTTCCGAGAATACCAACTGGCATACGGCTAAGCCTCGGTTCTGTAAGTATAGTCAAATATCTAATTTCAATTATATGCTGATACTAATAGAGATCTTTTTAAAATTGATTCACAAAATGGATATATAATCTCATATTCTGCTTGCATAATCTGTAAATTAAATATTATAATAAAGTTTCTCCGCATTAGGAATTCCATGACGAAGTGATTTTGCTGAATACCGAATATTCGGCGATACATTTGTTAGTAGGGTGGAGCTGATTTTTGTCAGAATATTTTTTGAGTTTTCAAGCTTTTTATTACGACTTGGCGTTCGGGTTCGAATGAAAGGCTTGCAATATTTTACCTCGATAATAAAAAAAGCAGCTGCGAACACCGAAGAGTTGGCAAATATTCGTGGTATTTCCTTTCTGCATAATCAAACATAAGGAGTTATTTAGCAATACGAATGCATTCAATCGTATCATACACATTATAAAAAACATATATACGGTCGAATTAACTAATCTCCTCCTTTTTTTGAAGTCGGTTAAATAAATTAATTTTATTTCCTCTCAACAGTGAAACCAAGAATCGACCGCACAAACCTGAACCCGCTGACAGTGAAGGCGGGTCTCCCAGTATCGCTGGACGTGAAGGTATTCGGAGAGCCACCGGCGACGGTCACGTGGTACTTCCAAGGCCAGGAGTTGAAGAATGGGGAGAACCTGGAGATCATCAACGTGGACTATAACACCAAGTTCCTGATGACCAAGAGCAAGAGGTTGAACAGCGGCAAGTACACCATCAAGGCCAAGAATGAGGTTGGAGAAGACGAGGCTGATGTCGAGATTACTGTTCTTGGTGAGTGTTCAAATTCTTTGGAATATACCCCCTTTTTCACCCCTTTTTTAGTTCATTTCTATTTTAAAGCATATAAAAGGCATACTTCTGAATTGGTGCTGATTGTGGGCCTTGTAAAGAAAAATTATATACGTATTAGTAATGCAACGAATATTCGCATTCGCACTCGCAGATATTCTTATATTTTTGGATATTCGTATTCGCCAATTCGCGAATGTTTTGCGAATATGAATATCAGAAAAAAAAAAATTTGAAGATAAATAGTAGGTCAATAAAATCAAAATCCATTCATTTTTTATGTTTTTAATGCAAGAAAAAGTAACTTAACCTCATAAGCACATTAACAGTCTTCACTTTATCATTTGGTATTATTTATTCATTATTTTACTTTGGGCTTAATAATGAAATTTTCATTAAAACTTATACATCCGCATTCGCGAATGTTTAAAAGATGACATTCGTTCCATCGCTAATACGTATTTATTTTGAGAGTCTTGAGTTTTTTGTCTTTAGGGTACACAAGGGGTAAAAAACGTGGCCCTATTTTTAAGACTTCGCTGTACTCTGTCCGTCTGTCACGAGGCTGTCTCATGAACCGTGATAGTTAGACGGTTGAATTTCATAGATGATTGTAGTTCTATTGTCGCTTTCCCAAAAATACTAAAAAAACAGAGGAAAATGAATATTTAAGGGGGCTCTAATACAACTAACATAATTTTGTTGCCATTTTTATAGATAATGTTACGGAAACCTTCGTGCGCGTCTCCGACTCTCACTTGTTAGCCTTAGACAAAATACCCTTATTTTCTCACTTATGTATATAATTGTATCTGGTTTCCAGGCAAGCCAACCAAACCTCAAGGCCCGCTGGAAGTGGCAGACGTGACCAAGAGTGGCTGCACTCTCTCCTGGAAGAAACCAGAAGATGACGGCGGATCACCTATCGAATACTACGAGATTGAGAAACTTGATCCGTTGACTGGTTAGTGTGCTTTATTTATCTTTATACGGTTATACCTTGAAGGAAAACATCGAGAGAAAACCTGCATGTCTGAAAACTAATTCAAAGATATTGGATAGTGTCTTAAACGGCGATAGATTAATCATCTGTCACGTTGGCACTTAATAATCTTTCGGTGAAACTTTGGTGTGGCAGAAGGGGATGTGCTTTTAGCTTGAGCATACCTATTTTATTTGTTACTTCTAAATGAATGTTAATATACCGCCTCATTGGTCGAGTGGTTGTAAGCGCTACTGCGGTACAAATGTCCTAAGTTCGATCCTCGGATAGAGCAACGTGGTTTTGGGATTTTTCATTTGTAATTTCCCAGAATCTCTGCCTACCCCACTAAGTATTCCTTATAAACATTATAATATGTATATGCAAAACATAAAAAAAGGTATCTATAAGCAAGATGGTTCCTATGAACACGACTCCTACCCAACTCGTTGTATTCGATATTGAACCTTATCCCATTGTATATAGGTACATGGTTGCCATGCGGCACGTCTAAGGACTGCAAGGCGAACGTGACTGGTCTCCAAGAAGGCAAGCCATACAAGTTCCGCGTCAAGGCTGTCAACAAGGAAGGAGAGTCTGAAGAACTGGAGACTGAGAAACCTATCATCGCTAAGAATCCGTTCGGTGAGTTTTGTAGAAAAATCAAATCAAACATTCAATTGCGTAATTGGTGAAATTGGTGTAGGTTTAGAATTCACGCGCTTCCGATGAAGTATCAACGCGTTCTAAGAGCCTAGTGAGAGTTCTTAAAATCGCCTGTGTATGGGATCAAAAAAGCGCCGTCTGTCGGCCCACCGATGGCATTATGTTGATCCCATACATATCTGCGCTTTCGTCAACGCAGTGACTTGGGACGGCGATTTTAAGAAAACAAGCACAAGGCACTCTGAGGCACGCTAAAACGCAAGTTCATTCGTCGAATTTTGAATTATTGAAAAATTTTTATGTGTCAAAACCTATACTGTATTGAGATATCTTCGAAAATGTAAAAGAAAGAAACCTTTAAAATTGTTATGCAAATAATCTAATTTCAGAGATTCAACAGAAAATTTCTAATACTACTGTTAACCGTTGCCGAGTAAGTTTACTTTAATGCATACTTGTGTTATCATACAGACGAGCCGGGCAAACCGGGTCGTCCGGAGCCCCGCAACTGGGACAAGGACTTCGTAGAACTGGAATGGACCCCGCCCAAGGACGACGGTGGCGCTCCCATCACTGGATACATCATACAGAAGAGGGAGAAGGGTGGCAGGTTTGTACACGCTTCTATTAATTATGATATCCTGGTCGTTTGGCTTGTGAAGATGAAAATGATCTACTTAGCTTAGGTCCTGAGGGCGTAGTGCGAGTTTTTCACTGCCGCCGTCACAAGTCACCGCGTCGACGTAAACGCAGATTTTTATAGGATCGGAGCAGCGCTTCTGTCGGCCTAAAGATCACACTATTGTGAGCCCATACAAATCTGCGTTTACGTCGACGCGATGACTTCTGACGGCGCTTTTAAGAAAACTCGCACTAGGCTCTGATAAGGCCTGGCCGTCCAAGTATTTACCACCGGTTCAGAAACTAGCATTCTGAGAAGAACTAGTAGTATTTTCAGCTAGATATCTTAGCTATTTTTTTTAGATGTAATATCGTTTAGTCAAATACTTTAGCCGTTTCTTCTCCTGACAGACTTAGCATCGAAACAGTTGGAAATTTAAGCTATGTTAGTCTTAAAAACTTACATTCAATGAGTGTTCTAAGTGTCCCTTATGTAAATAAAAAGAAAAAACTACCGATTTTTTTAGTATATATTTTAGCAGCTAGAGGTAAAAATGCATATAATTCAAAAATGAGAAAACGTTGTTTGTGACTAGTAATTGTGTAATTCGTTACGCGTAAATAGATTAGTGTATTTACGCGAATTTCAACAAGATGCATGAAGCACATGAACAGCTAGTCACAAAAAGTGTTCATACTTCGCTGGCCACCCGTCGCTAGTTGATACTACTACAGCCAATATCCTTAGTAAGGCCTTCAAAATGTCCTGTTATAACATGGTGACCGTTTTCCCCAGATCATGGCAAGACTGTCTGAAGACCACGGGCGACCGCCCCACTGGTCGCGTCACCGACGTGGAGGAGGGTCACGAATACGAGTTCCGTGTCCTTGCTGTCAACAAGGCCGGGCCGGGTGAACCTTCTGATGCTAGCAAGTCCGTCATTGCTAAGCCCAGATTCTGTAAGTCGAAAAATCTTTTATCTTTTCATTTAAATCACTACAAAGACTGTCTTGTCTGGTTCCCGCTGTCTGTCTGTGATCTTTAAAGCTACACGACGGCTTTTTTAAATATATAGAGTAACCTACAATATAATCCGCATTGCACCCGTGCGAAGTCGGGGCGGGTTGCTAATTATATATATTATAAATGCGAAAGTTTTCTGTTGGACTGTCTGTCTGTTCTGCTAATTTGACTGAAATTTTAAGTAGATAGTTATGACTGTTACTTTAAAAAGGTAAATTCAGGCAAAAAGCATTTTCCTAATTGAGTAATAATTTATGAAATGTGAGTGTCAAAGTGAGATTCGAACCCTATCAAATGAGCTAAATCGTTCCATAGCTTATATATAGATCTTTTCTGCTCTATTGAACATACGCATTTAAAGATTTTCCAAACAAAACATGTTTTTCAAAAGCATCTCGTTCATCAAGCAGACAATTTTGATAAGGTCAGAGCGCAAAATTCCTTTCGATGTAATAAATCATCTGTTTCCCTCCAGTGGCACCGAAGATCGACCGCAAAGACCTTCAGAAGAAGAAGATCAAGGTCGGCCAGCCCCTCAAGATGGAAGCCGACGTCAAGGGTGAACCGGAGCCCACTATCACATGGACCTTTAAAGACAAACCGCTTAAGGTTGAAGATCGCTTGAAGATTGAGAACAAGGTATATTTCAGATCAATTTAGCAATTACGAAGAGATTGATATAGGCAATTGAAGTATAATATGCCATAGTTATTAGATTTACTTTAAATTAACTCTGCCTATCCGTAAGAAACCTGTTTGATTATGTTCAAACGCTGCAGTGACACCTTATCATTAGGCGGGCTGTACGCTTGCTATGTATAGTAAAAATAAATATTTTGAGTTTGAAAATGAAAATTATTTATTCAATTTACGCCCTAGTTAGGCACTTATGAACGTCGAAGACCTGAACACCGGTTCGCTAATTATTTATCTGAGAAGAATCGGCATAGTATAGTTAAATCACAAGTAGGTAGCTACCGATAACGAGTGCCGATGAGCTTTAGAATAATGCGATTCTACTGAAATTTATATTTAGCAGAAATATGGAGTATTGGTTTCCAAATAAGTGGGTAGAATAACAAGAGATAGATTTTATGTTTTTTTTTTCTTTTTAAGGATTACCACACTTTGTTCGCTCTGCAAAAGTTGACAAGAGCCGACGCTGGCAAGTATGTGGTGACTGCGAAAAACGACTCCGGAACTGACACCGTTGAGATCGAAGTCGAGGTCGTCAGCAAGCCCGCTAAGCCTAAGGGACCTTTGAAGGTAAGATTCTTAAGATATATTCCTGATGGATATAAAATATACTAAGGCTCATACACAATACACACATACACAATTATTCTAAATATTCTCAATTTTATGGAAAGATAATGCAATACTGGCCCACGCACAATATAATTGGCAATATGCCCTATATGTATGTGTGGCCAGTCATACAATTGCGTGTCAAAAACATACAGAATCAGAGTTCTCACACAAAGTAAACGATAAAGACCATTTTCAGATGAATTCTATGGCTAATAGACGGGTTCATTGTATGATTTGACCAAACTAGCCCTATTCTTGGTCAAAGCTTTGGCTAGTTGATCCAAATATGAGCTACATTATCTCCATCTATGTAATAGTAAAAGGTATTCTGGGAGTAATCGCTCTAGCCAGGGGCGGATCTACTTAAAGGCTTTTTGGGCTGCAGCCCAGGGCCCCGCGAATACAGAGGGCCCCAACCAAAATCACTACAGAAAACAGTTTCTTGTCAAAATGGCAATTAGTTGAGAAATTAGGTCCCCTAAGCAGTATTAGCCCAGGGCCCCACAAATTCAAGATCCGCCCCTGGCTCTAGCGATAAAACTCTTTACTTGTAATTGTTTTTCCTTATCATATGAGCAATAAGGTGTATTTTGTATTTTATTGTATTATGTTACTATGTAGATTACATAGTAAGTAAGCATAAGAAAAATCCCATTTACTATTCGTTTCGTTTTCAAAATCATTACAATAAATAAAAATGTCCACATGAAGGTATCCGACGTGAAAGCGGACGGCTGCAAGTTGAAGTGGGAGCCGCCGGAAGACGATGGCGGTGAACCGATTGAGAACTACGTGGTGGAGAGAATGGACACCGATTCCGGCCGATGGGTGCCGGTGTGCACCACGAAGACACCCGAGGCTGACGTCACAGGCCTCAACGAGGGCAAGGACTACATGTTCAGGGTCAAGGCTGTCAACCCTGAGGGAGAGAGCGAGCCGCTGGTCACTGAGACTGCTACCACGGCTAAGAATCCTTATGGTGAGTTTTGAAGTTCAAATTAAAAGTCCTTAGAATATCTTGCACGTAAAAACGATTGGAACCTAGTCAAATTTGTGTTTTACAATTTTTGGGTCACTTGAAAATTTGAAGGTGCCAATGTGACGGATGGTGAGTCCATCGCCATCTTAGGCACTATACGTCTTTGAATTTTTTCTCAAACATTATGCAAGTTTGCTCGCGATGTTGTCCTTCACCTCGAAACTCGTGATGTAATACTGCACTTTAGTTTTTAGAAAAACTCATTGCTGACAACACCATAGCTGGAAAACCTTACGCAGTCTCTTAAATCGTGATGACATGTTTAGATAAAATTCCAAATGTTACCGCTGAGTTCGGAAGGTTGCCTTTACAGAGAAGAACTCGGCTTGCAACTTAGTAATAACTATTTTCATAAATAATGTAAGATATTAATAATTATCTTTTCCCCAGGTGAACCCGACCCACCTGGCAAGCCTGAGTTCAAGGACTGGAGCAAGGACCACGTGGACCTCAAGTGGGAGAAGCCCGCCAACGATGGTGGCGCTCCCATCACTGGATATATTATTGAGAAGAAGGACAGGGACACCGGCAAGTGGGTGAAGGCTGCTGAGGTGAGTTCACTACACTATATTGCTTGTAGCTGGATAGGTATATTTAAGAATATAACAATGAAATAACGTCGGACATAGAACCTCATTTTTGTCTGTCTGTCTATCTGTGCGTCTGTCAGCAGGGTGTATCACATGAACCGTGATAATAATACAGTTGCCTCTACAACTAAAACACAGAATAAAATAAATATTTAATTGGGATCCCAAACAACTAACGTTTATTTGCCGTTTTATGGATACGGAACCCTTCATGCGCGAGTCCAACTAGCACTTGGCCTTTTATTTTGTCGATTAACAGCCAATCAATTCAAAACATACGATTCAATAAATTTTACCATACAAAAAATTGTTCACTACATTCTTAAATAAGTTAACCAACTATGGTAGCACTCGTTGATAAATATTTTTGTCAAGAGGCTGTTAATCTTCATAAAAGGGTCCCTCCCCCATTATACGTAAGCAATGGAGTTTGACGTCTGTACATCCGTTCCTAGGTGCCCGGAAACAAGACAGAGGCTAAAGTACCTGACCTGATCGAGGGCAAGACTTACCAGTTCCGTGTGAAGGCTGTCAACAAGGCCGGACCAGGGAAACCATCCACCGCTTCCGAGAACTTACTTGCTAAGGATCGCTTTGGTAAATGCTACTGCATTACTCTATGTTATTATTTTTAGGTTACTATTTGACTGGAATATAGAACAAGAAGCTGTTGACTCCTTTGTATCATCCACTACTCGCCATTGAAAGTCCCGTCAAAGTGGGTTCAGCCAAAACAAACAGAAACACAGCGCAATTTTCATATGCATCATGAGTAGAACGCTGCTACTTTGACGAAAAATTTTTAATTTTTAATTTGGAAAGTAACGTGTAAGTACTTACTTCCATCTACAACCTGTTAGTCCACTGCTGGACATAGTCCTCCCCTAATGAGAGCCATAGCGCCCTGTCTTCAGCTTGCCGCATTCAGCATCTGCCTGCTGTCTTTCGCAGATCTTCATCCCACCTGTAGCCCTACACAAAGTAACATTCTCTCGCGCTTGCGCTAATAGAAACGATAAAAAATGTATGGCAATGACATAAACCAGTCACGTGACATATGTCATTCCCGTAAATTTTGTATCGTTTCTACTGGCGAAGCGTGAGGATAATGTTACTTTGTCAACAGGGCCTGGCCGGTAGTACTTACTTATATTAATGATTTTTTTGTATATGAACAGCGGCTCCTAAGATCGACCGCACGAACATGCGTGATATCACCATCAAGGCCGGACAACACATCCGGCTGGACATCAAGGTGTCCGGAGAACCGCCGCCGACCAAGACATGGTAACTATATATACTATACAACATATGCCGCTGCCGTCACCAATTATGAGTGCCCGGTGAAAATATCGGGGGTAACTGCACATGTACTTGTTCGCGCTCGCTCCATACAATGCCAGCGTTCAAACTTCGTGACGGTAGATGCACCGTCCCCATCGCCGTCGCGTGGGTTCGAGTACCGCCTCGTGTTCGTATTTTTCTTGACTATTTTTAAGAATTGAGATTGTTTCACCATGTAATATAGTTTTGCTAGATTTGGTTTCATTGGAAACTTCCTTATTCTGTTCACTCGCGTGTGCGTCAACCAGCATCGGGGTAAGAATTTTTGGACCACATATATCGATGGCACCGAACTAAGTAATCACTGAAACTCACGTTCCAAATTAATCTAGGTTCCAAAACAAGGAGCGTCTCTCAACACGAGACGACCTCACGATCGACGTAGAGGAATACAAGACCAAGTTGTCGGTGGTGATTGCATCCCGCAAGCACAGCGGTTCCTACACGCTCAAAGCTGAGAACAGCAGCGGAAAGGATGAGGCTACCATCCAGGTTATAGTCCTCGATGTGCCCGCTAAGCCGGAGGGACCGCTCAAGGTAAGTCGCACTGTTTTTTTATCAGTTCCCCAAATAAAGTTTGTTTGTTAACGTTCCCATATAAAATGAGGAATATACATCGATATAACCATTGTTAAAACATCTTAAAACCTAGACTTGGGTTCAGTAGTTTGATATTAGTATTCGTTATATAGTATTATTAATTTGTACCATTCATTTATAAGCTACTAGCTGTGCCCCGCGGTTTCACCCGCGTAGATTTAGTTTCATCCTTATTGTCGCAGAACCCTAATATTTTTGATAAATAAAAGTAGCCTAAGTTACTTCTTGAAACATTAGCTACCTACCAGTGAAAGTCCCGTTAAAATCCGTCCAGCCATTTCGAAGATTACCCGTAACAAACAGACAGACAGACAGAGAAAAAAATTTAAACTTGGTTTTTTAGTATCAGTAGCGTGTATACTTTCATAAGCATTTAGTGAAAAGCTGTTATTTTGGAATTACAAACAGACACTTCAATTTTATTTAATAAATTTATTATTTATTTAATAAAAAGGTAGCCTATGTCCTTTCTCGGGGTCTAAAGATTGCCTGTGCCAAATTTCAATGGGACATTCTAACGTTAAAAAAGCAGTTTGACGACCATTGTTCTCCTCATATATGATTTATTTATACTCAGATTTAGTTAATCCTCAATTTTGCCGCATATCTGAAACTAGCGGACGTTCCCACGGTAACGGTAGTACCCGTTCCCGTGGGAGTAAAGATACCTATATAGTAACTTCGTTTTATTTCTTAGATCTCAGACGTCCACAAAGAAGGATGCACACTGAAATGGAACGCACCTCTGGACGACGGTGGCGCCCCTATCGACCATTATTTGGTAGAAAAGCTGGACACAGAGACCGGCAGATGGCTCCCGGCTGCTAAGACAAAGGATCCTAAAGCCGAGATTGACAACCTGGTGCCTGGTCATGAGTACAAGTTCAGGGTGTCTGCGGTCAACAATGAGGGAGTCTCGGAGCCTCTGGAGGCTGATCACTCCATCATTGCAAAGAATCCGTTCGGTGAGTCACTAAATTGATATTTAATAAAATGCCAATTCCTTTTGGATTGCTTTGAGTTTTAGGAGGTAGCACCCCTGAAAAATTAATCAATCACAGTGAACTTATTATAAAATAACACCAAGAAAAAAAAAACATTGAAAATTCATGAGAATTTTTTTTTTACTAAATCTAATAAGGCATTCAAAACACAGACATAGACCTCTATGCTTCATAATTATTATCAGTAGATGCACTCTCAAGTGTTGAAGATATCTGACTCAATCGTTTCCAAAATTATGCAATAATTATGACATTCCTATACATTTTTTATCGTTTCTATTAACACAAGCACGAGAGAATGTTGCTTGGTCTAGGCCTACTGTTCCTTATCAATTATTCTCTCTTGTAATTTTGAAAGAGGTTTGATTTTGTCATGCTGGTGACCGTATATCTCATAGTTCCAATGTTGTCCCCAGACGAGCCTGATAAGCCTGGCACCCCTGAAGTGGTGGACTGGGACAAGGATCACGTGGACCTCAAGTGGGAGAAGCCCATCAAGGACGGTGGCGCTCCCATCACTGGATATATTATTGAGAAGAGGGAGGTCGGCTCACCCAAGTGGGTGAAGGCTTGCGAGGTGAGTTAAACTGCTGGAAAGTACACCTTTAAGGTGACGTAAGCTTCTTAAAAACAAGGATGAAGGCTAATGGAGGGATATATATTTTTAATACTATATACAATCCGGACAAACAGTAAATATATTACGAGTTTTTCCGATTTCATAATCGGTACTAGCTGTGCCCCGCGGTTTCACCCGCGTAGATTTTTATGTCATGGTTGCTGCGGATCCCTAATGTGTTCTAAGTAGTTACTCCTTGTAACATTAGCTATCCGTCAGTGAAAGTCCCGTCAAAATCCGTCCAGCCGTTTCGGAGATTACCCGTAACAAACAGACAGACAGACAGAGAAATTTTTTAAAACTTGGTTTTTTAGTGTCAGTATCGTGTATACTTTCATATGCATTTAGTGAAAAACTGTTATTTTGCAGTTACAAACAGACACTTCAATTTTATTTATCTGTATAGATGTATAGATAAGACGCGGCTCGGCACAATATTAGTTTCTTGCGTTCTACGCAACCGATAGAAGTTCAAATCCCAGCATTTTAAACCAATGAGTTTTTCTAAAAATTTAAATGCAGTGATGTCACACCACGAGCTTTATGGTTAAATACATCGTGGTAAGAAATTGCATATGACTAAAATGAATTCAAAGACGTATTTATTGTGACTGAGACTTTATCACTTAGTTGCAACACTACTGCTTAACCTTTCGGGAACCATTCTGGGATGGCGTCAGCGTACATAATAATACATGCTTTTGTTCAGGTGGGCCCGAATGACAATGAGAAGGCAACAGTACCCAACTTAGACGAGGGTACGGAGTACGAGTTCCGCGTGACGGCGGTCAACGAAGCTGGACCTTCGGAGCCTAGTGACGCCAGCAAGTCTGTCGTATGCAAACCTAGGAGACGTAAGTATTCACCCTTTATAATAAAATAATTTATGATGTTTTTTTTGTAATTATTATTATTTTACTGTGTAATGAAATGTACATGATGCCAGCTGAGTTTCTTGCCGGTTCTTCTCAGAAGGCTAGTTTCCGAACCGGTGGTAAATTCCTCGACATTCATAAGTGCCTTACCAGGGCCTAAACTGAATAAATCATTTTAATTTTAATTTTCATTTTGATTATCATTTTGATTACATGTAAGGTACACAACACAAAGGCCTGGGTGTGATGTCTGGGTCGGGCAAAATGTATTTAGTTCTTCCGTCTGTAATTTCCCAGTAGCAGCCCTGAGGATTAATGTCCGGTTAATGGCAATAAGCTCACCCCTATTACAAGGGACATAAACGTGACTGACGAAATTTGGGTGTACTATAAATATCATCTCCCTGATCTTATCCCATATACAGTTGGGGTCTGCACTTGGTTCAATCCAATGTGGCTGTATATAAAGGAGTTCCTTTGTATGCAAAGCGACTGCCAACTGAGTTTCGCAAACCTTTTACGACTAAAATTACTTTAGTACATGTAATATCCTCTTTCCTAAAAGACTTCTGCTTTCGATTTACCAATTTATCAACATCTGAATAAAACTCTTTTTCGTATAACAGTGGCGCCGAGAATCGACCGTCGCAACCTGCGTACAATCAAGGTGCACGAGGGAGAGCCTATCTCCCTGGACGTCAAGGTCTCCGGGGAGCCGGCTCCCGAGGTCACGTGGTCCCTGAATGGGAAGAGCGTCACCAGTGGCAATGGACTTAAGTGTGAGTGTTACCATAAAAAACTAATTAGCAATATGTAAAGCTACTAATTTAACGCGATGATGATTAAGAATATTTCTGATATGTAAACTATTCCGATTCAACCTGGTAATATTATTTTAATCATATTTTCCGTAACATGATTTTCTTTTCACTATTCATAAGAAATATACTTAATGTTAGTAGGTGTCATGTCGTGATCGATCATTTATATGTTATTTACGTATTTTACAGATATAAAAACGTAAAATACTAATGTAATTAACTTTCACAACTACCTTCATATTTGTGAACAAACGGTCTTATTTCAAAAAACTGTTCTAGATTCCATACTGCTAAGTAAGTTCCTATATATACTGTGACACTGTTCTAGTCTAGTTACTATCGGTCCATTCGTCTCGTTTAGACCTAATGTGTAAATAATCCTATAATAATTGATTTTGTGTGTTCCCCAGTGGTGGAGATACCGTACCTGAGCAAGTACCAGCACGCCAGTCCTCGTCGCAAGGACTCGGGCACCTACAAGATTCAGGCCACCAACAAATATGGACAGGACACCGCCGAGCTGGAGATTATTGTAACCTGTAAGTATTTTTGGATTTGCTTGACACTCAAAAATGCTGCTTATAGGCGTTGGTATAAAGTTAAAATTGCCACGGAAATATCGGTATGAGGCGTTGACCAAAACTACGTAATATATTTATTATAATAAACCCAATTTGGTATTTTGGTTTTAGTATTTTGGTAAAAACTTGGTTCCCTTGATAAAACTTACCAAGTACTTAACGGTGAAGGAAAACATCGTATTTAAGGCTTCGAGAACAAATGAAAAGATGCCTTAAGAAATCAATTAAATCGCTTCATTTACCCAATCTCGCTCAAAGCAGTGATTCTATTATTACAAACACATCTCTCACTACGTAGCCTCGTACATCTCCGGTGAAAAAGCATTCTTAGGGAACCCCTGTGCTAATTAAGGCTTTTACTATACGTTACTAATATTCCTTACATAATCATCTTTCCAGCCAAGCCCGACAAACCAGAAGGTCCTCTGGAAGTATCTGACATCCACAAAGATGGGTGCTCCCTCAAATGGAAGAGACCTAAGGACGATGGAGGTGAGCCTATCGAGGCCTATCTTGTCGAGAAATACGACCCTGAGACCGGCAGCTGGCTGCCAGTTGGCAAGACTCTTGGAAACGTGCCTGAGATGGAGGTAAATACACTATTAAGCATTAGAATTAGATAATCATACTCTCAGAACATACCTTTGTGGGCATTGATAGGCTCGTTTGACGCCACTAAGGTTAACAAAAAGCCTTTTTAACCTACTTCAAAGCTTTTAAATCCACACAGGCAATTTTCATGGAAACCAGTATGTTATGCAAAACTTACGCTACGACGAGCCTTAAGGTGAAGGAAAACTTCGTGAGGAAACCTGTATATATATATATATATATATATATATCTGAGACGAACTTCAAAGACTACCTACTAGGTACTAAGTACATAAAAGTATTAGAAAATGCGATGTACTCACTATCTAGCTCATTGGCACCTAATCACCTTGGTCAAAAGTGGGTGTTGTTACTCTGCCTACTCCTTCGGGAACTCTTTTGTCTAGCTGAATGAAATAGAAATCGCTACTTATTTTACTGATGGTCCTTCGATGCTTAAAGACAATCATTTGTGTAATGTTGGTCCTTCGATCCTATATTACATAATCTTTTGTGATGTGTCCAGGTGGACGGGCTGATCCCAGGACACGAGTACAAGTTCCGTGTGAAGGCGATCAACAAGGAAGGAGAGTCCGAGCCTTTGGAGACATTCGGCTCCATCGTCGCTAAGGATCCCTTCAGTACGTTACATGTTTATTAAGCTTAATACAACTCTATGGTGTGTTGTTAGAGTTGATTTTAGTTTGTGGATGATTTACTCATATTTTCTGTTGGTACTTTTTTGAGATATCCACTAATGTTTTAAAGAGACTTTACATATTACTTCTTACAAACACTATCCCAGAGGTTAGAATTATTTAATGCCTAAAGTTTTAAATACATACATACATATTGTGGCTATCACTTATTTATATATAGGTTGTAGGTGATAACCTACAACCTATATATAAACGCTTTTACTTGGACGTTTTACGATTTTGTTTGGACGCTGCTGTAATACCCTGTTCATAAATAGATATCGTGGACAAAACCTAATCCTCGGCAATGTTACGTTTCCCCAACAGCGGTACCAGACGTTCCATCAGCGCCGGTACCGGATGACTGGTCGGCCAGTCACGTGGACCTGAAGTGGGAGCCGCCCATATCGGATGGAGGGTCACCCATCATTGGCTACATCGTCGAGAAGAAGGACAAGTACAGCCCACTGTGGGAGAAGGCTATCGAAACACACACGCCCACGCCTAGCGCTACTGTTAATGGGTTTGTATACAACACTCATCTCCTCTGGCCTTATCCCATGTATTTGGGGTCAGCACTTGATTCAACCCGATGTGGCTGATCACCTGATTTTTATACAAAGCGACTGCCATCTGAACTTTATAACCCTTTTTTTCGAGGAAAATCGGCAATCTGGGTTACACCAGTTGTCAGACTTTCTTAGGCCTCTGACTGACCTGTAGCGATTGCCAAAGATGTTAAATTGGCAACCGGGAACGACGGCACCCATCCAACTACTGGCTAGGCGTATGGTTGCTTAACTTCGCTGATCGCATCATATGCGCAATAGCAACTGTGCCACGAGCTCCTCAACACTATACTTTGTATACAACACTACTAGGACAATGATCCCCTCTATAAAGAACGAATATGATAGTCGTACGCAAAAGGAAAAATGGCTGTCATTTCGTATAAGAAGGCTAAAGAGATTGCTCTGGATAAAGACAAATGGGAAACTGCATCACATGCGAAACAGAACATTTCGATCAGTTTATTTACGTGGTCATTCTATTAGGTTTCAATCCGTTTCCACTAGAAAAGCATGAATGGAAATGTATGACGGAAAATAATGTTTTTACTACAAATATTAGCTTCCTAATCTTTATTTTAGTAAAAATATTATGCCTGTCGTGACTGGACACGGGGTTTATACGTTTGAAAAATAAATACGTGTACTGTGGAACAGTGGAATCTTAATAGATTTTTGTTATTTTGTTCATCTATACAGATAAATAAAATTGAAGTGTCTGTTTGTAATTCCAAAATTACAGCTTTTCACTAAATGCATATGAAAGTATACACGCTACTGACACTAAAAAACCAATTTTGAAAATGTTTCTCTGTCTGTCTGTCTGGTGAAACTAAATCTACGCGGGTGAAACCGCGGGGCACAGCTAGTATTAATTAAGACTCTCAAATTAATGTACATAAACCAAAGTTATTATGAGGTATTTGTGCAAATACATAAACCGGCGCAATCTCAATCGATTTTATAGGATCTCTAGTAATTAGGGTTATCAAACACAGCACTAAATAGCGTATTATCTCCTTATTATACAGATTAATAGAAGGCAACGAGTACCAGTTCCGTGTGATAGCAGTGAACAAGGCTGGTCAGGGTCGTCCTTCGGAGGCCAGCAAGACCTTCACGGCCAAGCCTCGCTTCCTTGCACCCAAGATCGACCGTCGTCATCTGCGTGACGTCACACTCTCCGCCGGCTCCACTCTTAAACTGGAAGCCAATATTACTGGCGAACCTGCACCTGCTGTGGAATGGAGGTAAACTGTCGAACTTTTTTAATATAACTTAAGAAAACAGTAGTGAGGTGAATTAAAAAAGACGAATGAATCACATTTATTTATACATTTTTGTGTTTATACTAGAGGAGGTCACGCTGTTTCACCAGTTTCTTTGTTTCGGGTAATCTCCGAAACGGCTGGACCGATTTTAACGGGAGTTTCACTGGCATATAGCTATTGTTACAAGGAGTAACTTATGCTACTTTTATTTAAAAAAACATAAGGGTTCCTCAGGCACCCCTGAAATTAACTCTACGCGGGTGAAACCGCGGGGCACAGCTATTTACAATAAAATGTATATATTTATTAAGAAAACACGGCTAATACGAGTACTTAAACCCTTAAATCCATTGTAATAGATACCAGAATATGCCGCTGCGTCCATCGAAGGCGGTGTCCATCGACAGTCCGGAGTACTTCACCAAACTGGTGGTGCGGCCGGTGCGCCGCGACGACTCGGGAGAGTACACGGTCACCGCGGTCAACTCCAGCGGGAAGGACGTCGTTACCATCAACGTTGTCGTCACTGACAAACCTCTGAAGCCCGAAGGACCATTACAGGTCATTTTATTGCTGTTTTATTAACTGATTTCAGGAAAATTTTACGTTTTCTATTCGTTGTCGATGGATATGAATTTGATGGTTAAGCGTTTAGTGAGCTCGAAGGACCAATACGAAAGTTTAACGAAATTAGAAGCTGTTATATACTTTAAATAAATAATCAAATGAGAATCAAATTCATAACCAAGGTTATGAAGTAATTGTCAGACTTATCAATAATTCATCCGTCAGGTCAAACTCAAATTAAAATTCAAAAATATCATTAATTGATTAGTGAACTACGCAAGCGACGCAAGTTCGAACCCCAGCGAGGCCTGTACCAATGAGTTTTTCCTAAAACTTATGTGCAGTGATATCACACCACGTGCTTTACGGTGAATGAAAACATTGTGAGGAAACCTGCATTTGTCTGAGAAGTTATTCAAAGACGTATGTATAGTGCCTGTGACCGCGATAGACTCACCATCTGGCACGTTGGCACCTAATCACCTTGGTCAAAAGTGGATAACTCCTCTGTGTACTCCTTATGTATATATTAATAATGTGATGTTACCATCAGATTTCGGACGTGCACAAAGAAGGTGCAACGTTGAAGTGGAAGCGGCCAAAGGACGACGGCGGTACACCCATCGAGTACTACCAGGTGGACAAACTGGACACCGACACCGGCTGCTGGGTGCCTTGTGCCAGATCCGAGGAGCCCAGTAAGTTTCCACAATCTGAGATTCTTTCAGGATCGCCTGAAACACAGGATACCCTAGTTCAGGCACCTAAAGTATGTAGTCCATAAGTAAACTTTGTGTGTTATGAATTAATTTATTAGCTTTAAAATAAATATTATTATTATTAATATTAAAGCGCGCATGCTGACGACCTTCCCTTATGTTTACCTCATTAATTCTTTCAACTCACATGTTCCCTATAATTCTCGCATACAGGTTGTATTCCGTACTTTTCCGTACTACACGTATAGTATTTCGTGTGTCATTCGAGTCCTGACTTATATATCAACGTGCAGCCTAATCCTAGAGACATTAAATCTAGAGGAAGTGTTCTTGGTGTAGACCATTAGAATAGGTATTCGCTGAGGGGGTTTAGTGGTGGTGTATGACAAATATTACGAACACGCAAGCGCTGCTGCAAGCAATATGAAACTTGCTTGATGAGTTTCAATTTAATGCTAAAAGTATAATCTGTATTTGACAGAGTGTGACGTGACCGGATTAACTCCGGGCAAGGAATACAAGTTCCGAGTGTCCGCTGTCAACTCGGAGGGAGAGTCAGAACCGCTGGTCTCCGAAGAGTCCATCGTTGCCAAGAATCCATTCGATGAGCCTGGTATGTATTAGCTTTTAACTGTGACTTTGTCCGTATAGTTATTTCAAAGTACCCTAGTGTCCGATTTAGGATTAAAGATATCCTTACACAAAAATTCTGCCAAATAGAATGTTTGGTTCGAAAAAAATAAGCCGCTCTTTGCACACAATAATTGCAATCTTACTAGATTTAAGTCTATCATTTGATTATTTCAATTTAAATTCTATTCATTGAATATCTATCTCAGCAAACATGGCACCGATCCGATAACTGACAGAACACTTTCCCTATAAAATTGTATGTTTGACGTCTATATCTCTTCGTCTGTTTAGGTGTTTATATAAATGTTTTATATTATTTCCAGGCGCGCCAGGCACCCCGAGTGTGACGGATTGGGACAAGGACCACGTGGACCTCAAGTGGACCCCGCCCCGGGAAGACGGCGGCGCTCCCATCGAAGGATACATCGTCGAGAAGAAGGACAAGTACGGCAACTGGGAGAAGGCTGCCGAGGTGCCCGCCGACAAGACCACCTGCACCGTGCCTGACCTCGTCGAGGGACAGACTTATGAGTTCAGGTCAGTACACGCTTAAGGCTGCGGTGAGGGTAAGTGCAGTGATGGTATACCACAAGCTTTACGGTGAACAAAAACATCTTGAAGAAATCTGCGTATTATGTTAAGAAGAAATTCAAAGACGTATAATATATGTGTAGTGTATGAAGCGTCGATGATGGTCTCACCATCTGTCACATTAGCATTCATGAAATGTGGGTGTTGTAACACCTGTGCTTACCTATTTGGGGCCCTTTTGGGATGGTGTGATCACACTCATTTTTATTTATTTATTGGTAATTAACATAATGTGTTGTGTTCAGGGTTCGTGCTGTGAACAAGGCTGGTCCAGGTGAACCCAGCGACAGCACCCACCCCATAGTGGCCAAGCCCAGGAACCTGGCGCCCAAGATCGACCGCACCAACCTTATCGATATCAAGATTAAGGTCGGACAGAAGTTCGGATTCGATGTCAAGGTGAGTGAGCTTTATATTCTTTGTTTCAGATTACGCTACTTTTATCATTATGGTAATCATCAAACAAAACCTTTGTGCAAAACCTCTTATACTGTAACTGAGTATATTCCCGTCACACATTTTGAGCGCTGCCTTAAATGCGGAGTAGCAAATTTTAGCATCTTGTATGGATAATACATGGGGATAACCCCACCATATTCGCTGAGTGTTCAAAACTCGTGACACCAGGGGAAAATTGATAGCAAAGCATAGCAATGAGATGCTCATTCTGAAATCTATTGTATTAAACAATCCCACCATATCTATAAAGGGATTAGAAACGAGGAATTTAAATATTCTAAACACAAAACCATAAAGTTTCTATAAACTGGTACTTTTCCGATATGTTCCAATGTAAACAACATGGGAAATTCAACTCTATAACCGAAAAAATAAGTCCTACAGTGACCGCATTTCAGGTGTTATTATTTTTGTGTAAAAATTTATATTGTACTAAAACAATGTAGAATTTTACCAAAATATGTCTCTAATAATATCGTAGTACCTTTTAAATCCAAACCCCTTTATAAGCTAGTACTAAAACCATACCGAATTTTCAGGTGACCGGTGAACCAATGCCAGAGACCAAATGGTACTTAGTGAAGAAGGAAGTGAAGTCGAGTGGCGACATGAAGGTTCAGCACACGGACTACAACACCAAGTTGAACTGCAAGGCAGCAACGCGCGCCGACAGCGGCAGATACACCATCACTGCTGAGAACAGCAACGGCAAGGACGTTGCTGAAGTCGAGGTCATCGTACTCAGCGTACCCAGTCCTCCTGGAGGACCGCTTAAGGTTAGTAAGCTGTTAAGCTAGCGTATAGTGTAGTAAGCGGCTATTGCAGCCTATGTTATGTGTTAGAGTGCAAAGTGTTCTGGGAGAAAGGATGTTTTTTTTTTATATTATAATTTTTACGTCTGATGGCATTGTATGCCGTTCTAATTATAGAATTAATAAATAAATGTTAGCGATCATTAAATTTCGTTGCGGATAGTGGAAAACCGATGGGATTTTCATTGGCTAGCTACACGCACTCAATTTATTGTCAGTATTAACAGTATTGTCAATGTTCACAATATTATGGAACAATGAAGCAATACAATATTTATACAGATCGGGGTATGTGGGATTTTTACCTCACTAAAACCCCCCCGGTGGCCATCCTCAGTGCTCAGGGGGGACTCCGGGTACTCTGATAGATCGCACCGGTGTCCCCCCTCACTTTGCCGGGGCACATCCCCGGGGCAGCAGTTACCGCCCCTGGAGACCTCGCTGTGGTCGGCAGCGCGAGCCACATCGCGCTGCCACCTTCCCGGGCCCGCGGCTCGGTGGTCAAAGCTCCCACCCCGACCACCGCCAGCAGGCCCTCCTTTTATGACAGGCAGGGGATACCATAGCCAAATTCTTAGACCCTGGCTATTGGGTGACAATATTTATACCTAATCTAATGTGATCACAGGTATCAGACGTTCACGCAAACGGCGCCAAGTTGTCGTGGAACCCACCAGCGGATGACGGTGGTCAGCCGATAGAGAAGTACGTTGTTGAACGTATGGACGAGGCCACCGGCCGGTGGGTGACCGCCGGGGAGACCGACGGGCCCCAGACCAGCCTCGCTGTCGACGGACTGCAACCCGGACACAAGTACAAGTTCCGGGTTAGGGCTGTTAACAGGTAATACATCTTTTATATATTGTTTACTAGCGCACGTCACGCGGTTTCACCCGCGTAGTTCCCGTTTCCGTGGGAGTACGGAGATAAAATATAGCCTATTTTGATCAGTGATAATGTAGCATTCATATGGTGAAATAATTTTTAAAATCTATCCAGTACTTTTTGAGCCAATTCTTTACAAATCATTGATTCTATTGCGCAGTGCTAAATGGTCAGCGCTCATAACTCCTGATGATAAGCGAGAAAAGTGTCCACTAGCAAGACACTTCAGCAATTTCTAGTAGAAATACATTTTCAAGTAGTTTCCACAATGCATGTATGTATATATTAGTATGGTACTTCAGCAAATTTCGAAATTCAGTTACATCTACGTAACGTCTACTTGCGCAATAATAGCACGTTAGAAGTCACCTGCGCACGTCAACTTGTGCTAGATTTAAGCTACTACACTTTACAGAGGAAAACAATATAGCAAAATATCAATTTTTTTATTCTTAATTCCTTTTAGGCAAGGCAAATCCGACCCGCTCACGACTCCTCATTCCACGGAGGCCAAGAATCCATTCGACGTCGCCGGCAAGCCTGGCACGCCCAAGATCAAGGACTTCGACAAAGACTTTGTGGAACTGGAATGGACCAGGCCAGAGAAGGATGGAGGCGCACCGATCAGTGGATACGTCATCGAGAAGAAGGATCGCTTCTCTCCCGATTGGGAGGAGTGTGCTCAGGTAAATTTCTATACTTTAATTTTTAGAAAAGATATGCCACTGTTTCTTTGGAATAAATTCCATTTCCTTTATGAGCCGCCATATCTGTAATGACTCCCATTCAAGCCAAAATATAATCTCAGATCTTCCCCTCATCTTGTGACAACCATCCACATTAACAAAAATTGTTTTTTCTATATTGTCTTCATCCCTTTGTATATCATGTCAATACAATAATTTGTCCCAACACATCATAGAAAAAATTAAATTACAAACTTGTATTTCTTTAGATCGAAGGTGACGTCACGACTGGCAAGGTACCAGATCTCATCGAGGGCAATACGTACGAATTCCGCGTGCGCGCCGTCAACAAGGCGGGCAAAGGAGAGCCCAGCGACGGCACTGGCCCACATCTCGCCAGGCCCAAGAACTTGGCGCCCAAGATCGACAGGAACTTCATGTTTGACATCAAGGTCAAGGTCGGACAGAACTTCGAGCTCGAAGTACCAGTCGCAGGTGAACCTACACCCACCAAGGAATGGCTCCACGGAGACAATGTCGTCATCAACACAGACAGAGTCAAGATCGTCAACGACGCTCACGCAACCAAGTTCAGGGTCATTGACGCCAAGCGCGGTGACACCGGCTCATACACTCTCAAAGCTAAGAACATCAACGGTACAGACTCCGCGACCGTCAAGGTCTTGGTACTCGATGTACCATTACCGCCTGAAGGTCCTCTTCGCGCCGACGACATCACCAAGTCTGGATGCACTCTGCGCTGGAGGCCGCCTAAGGACGATGGTGGCAGTGAAATCACACACTACGTCGTTGAGAAAATGGACCAAGAGAACATGCGCTGGATCCCGGCTGGCGAAGTCCAGGCCTGCAGCATCAGGATCGACCACCTCATCGAAGGACACGACTACAACTTCCGCGTACGCGCCGTCAACAAACAAGGAGAGTCTCAACCACTCATCAGCCACGAACCAGTCACGGCTAAAGACCCCTACGGCACCCCAGACAAACCTGGCACTCCAGTTGTCAAGGACTGGGACAAGGACCACATGGACATTCAATGGGTGCCGCCAAAGAAGGACGGTGGTTCTCCCATCACTGGTTATATCATCGAAGCCAAGAAGAGGTACGGTCCCTGGGAGACCGCGGCTACAGTGCCCGGAAACCAGACCACAGCCACCGTGCCTGGTCTGCAGGAAGGCGAGGAATATGAGTTTAGAGTCATTGCAGTCAACAAAGCTGGAAATGGCGAACCAAGTGACGCTTCCACGCCTCAAGTGGCTAAAGCGAGATTCTGCGCGCCACACTTTGACAAGACACTCCTCGCTGACAAGACAGTCAAAGCAGGACAGAGGATCCAATACGAGATTCCGATTGAGGCGTCGCCGAAGCCGACAGTTGAATGGCAGATCAACGGTAAAGTTGTCCACCCGTCAGATAGGATTGACATTCAAATCCTACACAACAGGGTCATTCTTGACATTCCATTCTCCGTCCGTGCTGACGGAGGCGTTTACAAATTGACCCTCAAGAACGACCTGGGTATCTGCTCAGCTACCGCTCAAGTGACTGTACTTGACAAGCCTTCAAGACCAGAGAAACCTTTGGTTGTCTCCGACATCACTAAGGACTCCTGCTCGCTATCGTGGAAGGTGCCTCTCGACGATGGTGGATCTCCAATCCTTCACTACGTCATCGAGAAAATGGACTTGACTCGAGGTACTTGGTCTGATGCTGGTATGAGCACCTTCCTGTCTCACCAAGTGACCAGGCTTATTCACATGAAGGAATACCTATTCCGTGTCAGCGCTGTGAACGCTATTGGACAGTCGGAGCCTTTGGAATTAGACCGTGCTATCGTCGCGAAGAACGAATTCGACGAGCCTTCAGCGCCTGGTAAACCACAGGCAACTGACTGGAGCAAGGACCATGTTGACCTCCAATGGACTGCACCCAAATCTGATGGAGGTGCTCCTCTCACGGGATACATTATCCAGAAGAAAGAGAAGGGCAGCCCCTACTGGGTGAACGCTGTTCACGTACCGCCTAACAAGAACAAGGCTACGGTACCAGATCTAACTGAAGGTCAAGACTACGAGTTCCGCGTGATTGCCGTCAACCAAGCAGGACAGTCTGAGCCCAGCGAACCGTCTGACGTCATCACCGCCAAGGACAGGTTTGTGGCGCCAAAGATCATTACGCCACTCAAAGAGATCCGCATCAAGGCTGGTCTTATTTTCCACTTGGACGTGGACTTCATTGGTGAGCCTACACCTGAAGTCCAATGGACTTGTGATGGTAAACCTGTTGTAGCTAACGAGAGGACCACAGTGACATCTGTAGGTCATCACACTATCATTCACACTGTGAACTGCAAGCGATCTGATGCCGGAAAGTATCACTTGTTATTGAAGAACGACTCTGGCTCTGATGAAGGAAGCTTCGAACTGATCGTACTTGATGTACCCGCGGCTCCACAGCCGCCATTCGAATACGAAGAGATTACTGCACAGTCGGTCACGCTGTCTTGGAAACCACCCAAAGACAATGGAGGCAGTGAACTCACTGCTTACGTCATTGAAAAACGTGATTTGACTCACGGCGGCGGATGGGTACCAGCTGTAACGTACATCAACCCGAAATACAACCACGCTACCGTTCCTCGTTTGACGGAAGGTACAAAGTACGAATTCAGAGTATTCGCTGAAAACTTGCAAGGCCGCTCCGAGCCTCTGGTGACTGACAAGCCGATCATCGCCAAGAACCAATATACAGTCCCTGGCAAGCCAGGAAAACCCGAACTGGTATCCGCAGACAAGGATCACATTAAGATCAGGTGGTCCTCACCTATCTCCAACGGAGGGTCCAACATTCTTGGATACGACGTCGAAAGGAGGGATAAGGCTACTGGCCGCTGGATCAAATTGAACAGAGATCCAGTCAAATTCAGCGAATATGAAGACGACCGCGTACAGGAAGGACACCAGTACGAATACAGAGTGTCCGCCGTCAACGCGGCTGGACCAGGACAGCATTCAGACCCGTCTAACGTGTTTGTGGCTAAGCCAATGAAGGAGAAGCCCAAACTGTGGCTGGACCACCTTATTGGCAGGAAGATCAAGGTACGCGCTGGTGAACCAATCAATATCAACATTCCAATCACTGGTGCCCCTACACCCAAGATTTCCTGGACCAAGGGATCGATTCCGCTAGTCCCATCGCACAGACTGTCCGCTGAGACTAAAGCTGACGAGACTAAGCTTAGCATCGAGAAGTCAACTAGAGACGATGCTGGCAAGTACACAATCACAGCATCCAACGAACACGGCAAAGATTCTGCTGACATTGAAGTCATTGTCGTTGATAAACCTGGAGTACCTAAAGGACCTCTCACGTGCGCACCTGTCACTCACGACGCTATTAGCCTGACATGGCAGCCGCCTACAGACGACGGTGGCAGCGAGATTACAGGCTACGTCGTTGAAGTTTCCGAGTTTGGTGTTAACGACTGGCGTACAGTCGCCGGCTTCTGTCCTAAATGCTCATTCACCGTCAAGAACCTTACCGAAGGCAAAAAGTACGTGTTCAGAGTACGCGCCGAGAACTTGTACGGCGTATCAGATCCACTTGAAAGCAAGCCGATCATTGCTAAGTCGCCGTTCGACCCGCCAGACGCGCCGGAGATGCCCAATATTACAGGATACAGTGCCAACAGCTGTTCGCTCGAATGGGAGCCACCCAAGAACAGCGGAGGCAAACCTATTACTGGATATTACGTCGAGAAGCGCGAGCGTGGCGGCGAATGGGTCAAGGTTAACAACTACCCCACGCCCAACACGTGCTACACCGTCCCAGATCTCCGCGAAGGTAACCGTTACGAGTTCCGCGTCATCGCAGTCAACGAAGCTGGACCGGGCAAACCTAGCAAGCCCACTGAACCAATCACAGCGGAGACACAGCGTCTCAAGCCGAGCCCACCAGAGGCGCCCAAACCAGACAGAGTCACAAGGGACTCAGTGACGTTATCATGGAGGCCACCTAAGAGCGACGGTGGAGCCAAGATCAAGGGCTACATCATCCAACAGAAGGGCAAGGGCGACAAGGACTGGAAGGACGTTAACGACGTGCCTATTCCCGGGCTCGTACACACCGTGCCGAAACTTAAAGAAGGCGCAGAATACCAGTTCAGGGTCCTCGCTGTTAACGAAGTGGGCAGGTCCGACCCGAGCAAGCCTACCGCGGATATCATCATCGCTGAACAGCCGAACAAGCCATGCATGGATCTCGGAGGTGTCAGAGACATCACTGTGCGCGCCGGAGAGGACTTCTCCATCCACGTGCCTTACACTGGCTTCCCGCAACCGACAGCATCGTGGTTCGCGGAAGATAACCTTCTCGATGTGGAAGGTGACTCGAGAATATTCCAGAAGCTCACGCCCGACTCCGCATCTTTGGTCGTCAAGAACGCCAAGCGTTCGGACGGCGGTCAGTACCGCTTGCAACTGCGCAACCCATCCGGCTACGACACGGCTACGATCAACGTGCGCGTGCTCGACAGACCGAGCAAGCCTGAGAACTTGCGCGCCGACGAATTCGAAGGCGAAGCGCTTACGCTATACTGGAACCCGCCGAAGGACAATGGTGGCGGTGAAATCACCAACTACGTGGTTGAGAAGAGAGAAGCTCGCTCGCCCAACTGGACCAAGGTGTCCGGTTACGTCACTACTCCGTTCCTACGCGTGAAGAACTTGACGGTTGGAAAGGATTATGAGTTCAGGGTTATGGCTGAGAACCAGTACGGTCAGTCAGACCCTGCGCAGACGACAGAACCTATCAAGGCGAGACATCCATTCGACCCGCCAGCCGCGCCCGGCGTGCCCCGCGCGGTTGAAACAACGGAATCTTCCATCACGCTCACATGGACGAAGCCACGTCACGACGGAGGCTCGCCCATCACCGGCTATGTCCTCGAGAAGAGGCTTATCACTGAAGATAAGTGGACGAAGGCGTCACACGGACACATTCCAGACACGACCTACAAGGTATGTTAATACGTTTTGTATTCAATTTAGAGATATACTACGCTATAGGCTACTGCTTAATACGGTTCGATCCCCGCGTCAGGAAAATAGTAATTGGGTTTTTAATTTATGAATTCCCAATAGCAGCCCAGAATCTATATAAGTGTCCGGTTAAAGGCAGGTCGTCCCCTATTACAAAGAACGTAAACTAGCAAAATTTGGAGTGTACTTTAAGTACACACGTTATTGAATTTATTCTCTTACCTTACGATTCCTTCCGTCACCGCTACTACTAACTACTCAAATTCGGCCAACACTGCTCTTATAAGGAGTAGTCTCACTAAGTATTCACGAACTATTTATTTCCCTTTCAAATATTTTGCTATCCTCCCAAAAAGGCGATCATAACTGCAATGAGTCAATAATTACCTATGTATTATGTTCATTATTAGGTGATGGGTCTAATCGAGAACCACGAGTACGAATTCCGCGTAGCAGCGATCAACGCAGCGGGCCAGGGTCCTTACTCGCAGAGTTCGGACGCTATCCGCGCGTGCGCTCCACCTAACTGCCCGAAGATCACCAGCGACCTCAGCCTTAGGGACATCACTGTCATCGCCGGCGACGAGATCAAGATCACTGTGCCGTTTACTGGCAACCCTAGACCTAAGGTAACTCTTGATAAGTTTTTAGGTGTGATGACCAAAGTCAAAGATAAGATTATTGAAATAAATATTGAGAGCTCTTTGAGAGAAATTTGTTATTCTCCAAATTTTTTAACGTCAATAAAAGCTTATCCTACTTAGTGTTACCATGTATAACAAATTGAATTCCAACCCCAGGTGTCATGGATAGTGAACAACGAGGATGTATACCCAGACAGTCGCATCAGGTTCGTGACGTCAGACCAGGACACTGTGTTCATCAACACATCGGCCAAGCGATCCGACACCGGATCTTACACCATCCAGCTGATCAACAGCGAGGGATCTGACAGTGCTACCTGCAGGGTGAGTATTTTATTTTTCGAGTTTATATAAAGCTGATGACGTGACAACGTGACTTTCTATTCGAAAAAGAATTGGTTCAGTAGATCCAGAGATTACGCACTACAACCTTACAAACTCACAAGCGTTACCTCTTCATATTATTAGTATATAGTACATTCAATTGGTATCAATAAAATTATATAGTTGTCGTGAGAAAGGGCTATCATGTTCTGTCCAAGCAAAGGGAAGATGATGCTTGGGGCACTGTTCGAGTTAAATCTTGTATACGTAGTCGAGTTCCTGTTTCTGTAAAGAACAGATGTCGGAATATTTTTATACTACTATGGCGACAAACAAGCGTGCAACCCGCCTGATGGTAAGCGGCTACTGCACCTATGAATACTTGTAACACCAAGTGTCACACGCGCGTTGCCTATCTTATAAATAAAGAAACCTCTGTGCTATTGACATCGTTTGTTGGACTTGACTCCTACTCCTCACATCCATGGAGCACAACACTCTTCTAAGCTAGCGTTTGGCTGCGATCTTCTGTAAGGAAGCAGTCGGGCAGCTCTAAATATCGAACAAGACATCTCGTTATTCCATACCTCTCCTAAAGTTCCATAATATATGGTTGTCCACAGGTGCTGGTAGTGGACAAGCCGTCCCCACCAGTGGGCCCGCTGGACGCGTCCGACATCACTCCGGACACGTGCACGCTGTCGTGGAAACCACCCTTGGACGACGGTGGCTCACCGATCACTAACTACGTCATTGAGAAAATGGATAACAATGGCGTAAGTATTTACATCATTTATAAAAGATTCATGCTTGGGGTCACGAAAGTATATATATTATTTAAACAAAAAAAAAACTCTTATTACAAAACTTGGTTTAAACTAAGACTAGACAAAACTCGAAATATTTCCATTTTAAATCCGTATCACAAAAATAGATGGAACTACTTTTAAACCACTTTAAAATTATAATTTTTTTTCTGTCGCACATTTTGGGGATAACATTCATTGTATATTTTTTAACCGACTTCAAAAAAGGAGGACATTTTCAATTCGACGTTTTTTTAGTAGTTTTTTAATACAATATTTGCGTTGGTTGCGGTTATTCAGTATTTCTCTTCTTTCGTAATGGAATAAAAATACCAATGGGCCATGGAGTCAGTTATAATTATAGAACTCGATAGACTTCTCATACATTTCACACGAAAGCATAATATAGCCAAGTTTAATCAATATATCTTTCCCCCGTCAGGTATGGACAAAGATCTCTTCGTTCGTGCGTAACTGCCATTACAACGTGATGGGTCTAGAACCGAACCGCAAGTACACGTTCAGGGTACGGGCTGAGAACCAGTACGGAGTATCAGAGCCGCTCGCCATGGACGACTACATTACTGCCAAGGTTTGTATACCTTAAAATGATAGACGTAAGAGTTGTTTTCGTATATTTTTAGAACTGGGTATGCTATTGCTATGTAATTTTCAACTATAATGCAGTCCTTTTTAGTCTTTCTAGCACACGCCCGTGCTTTCCGATGAAGGAAAATGGCGTGAGGAAACGTGCGTAGGTCTTTAAAGTTGTATGTATAGTGCCTGAGACGACGATTGACTCGTCATCTGTTATGGTGGCAACTAATTATCCTCGATGAAAAGCGTAAAATTATTGTATTAATTTTAGGTCCTGGTTAAGTCACTTATAAATTCGGTAACTGGTCTTCTAAGGAGAACGTATTGTTATAACACTTATGCCTAGCCCTTCTTCTGGGAAGGCATGACTTTAATCCCCTTAGAGCTATGACTGAATCAAGATTTAATTCCTAGTTCCCATTCACAATCCCGGACCCGCCTGGCGTGCCCCGAGTGACGGACTGGGACGGTTCCACGGCCACTGTGGTCTGGGACCGCCCGCGGTCGGACGGCGGCGCGCGTATCCAGGGATACAAGTTGGAATACCGCGATGTGCAAGACGGCGTTTGGAACAGCGGCGATTATCTTGTCAAGGACTGCAATTACCAGGTATTTTTTACAGTACCAGGTATTTAAAGATATATAATACTTATACTTGAAAGAAATCCAAGTTGATTTACGTTCTCCGTGCATGTACGCTCGTTGCTCAGTCAATTGAGTTACTAGACTCTCAACTTCTGATGATTATTTCGCCTTGAGCAATCTTTTGATTGATGTAACCATGACCATCTGACTCGCAATGTACCGATTAGCTTCCCCTTGTCAAATCATCAAAATTACTCTAAACTTTACCTACATTTTTCACTAAAGGTTGACTCTTTTCTTCTGACACAAAACTGATTCAAAATCGCTTCTTTATTTTGAGAGCCTCGTTACTTCAGATAGACATACGGTGATCTAAGTTATAACACCGATCTTTTTGTGTCAGGGCTTAAAATACTCAAACATTTTTTCACACTGAATTCCTCCCCCAGGCTTACAACTTAGAAGCGGGCCATGAGTACGAGTTCCGCGTGCGAGCACAGAACGCAGCTGGACTGAGCAAGTACTCGGGCAGCTCGCAGCGGTTCAAGGTCAGGCCCCGCTGCGGGCCCCCGCGGCCGCCACGGGCCCCCAGGGTCACGCGCGTCGGCAGGAACTACGTCGACCTGTCCTGGGACCCGCCGGAGAACGATGGCGGTAAGATATTCATCATATTCAACCGACCTTAGTCCACTGCACATAGGCCTCCCCTAAAGAGTACTATAGCGCCCTGTCTTCAGCTTGCCGCATCTAGCATAGGTAAAATATGAAAATGGGTGAGATGATTATTGTATCTGGGTGATACTTTAAAAGCTATGTTATTAGTTAGCTGAAATTGTGTGTAGTTTCTGTCCGTGAACTTATCAACGTGATAATTTTTTTCATAAAAAGTTCATGCCATCTCTATACCAAATGATCCATTACGAGGTAGCTTAACAATTTCCTTACCGGTTCTTCGACTAGTTTTCGAAATGCCTTAAGTCTTATATGAGTAATTATCTTCTAATATACCAATATCTACGAAAGCGCCTTATTTTAAACGAAACCTTAACACAAAGCTATACAATACATTATTGTTTGCAGGTTCACGTGTGACCGGCTATATAATCGAGCGTCGCGACGTCGGCGGCTCGGTATGGCTGAAGTGCAACGACTACAACGTACAAGATACCACCTTCACTGCTATGAACCTCAATGAGAAGGCAGACTACGAGTTCAGGATCATCGCTGTCAATGCTGCCGGTAAGGGCTACTCAATTATTGTACTGCCTCTTTGGTCTAGTGGTTGATCAGTTCACCTGCCAATCACGAGATCCCGGGTCAGGCCAAAATCAGATATTTTTCGCAATCGCCCGGAGTTTGGTAGTTGGCAATGTTTACACCGTGCCTTGCAAAACACGTAAAACCGTTACTCCTACACCTGATCTCCTTGCCATCGGACTATGAGAGTGAGTTCACCTGTGTTTGCGCACATAATAGTGCACACACTATACCATCTCCTGCGCAGATGGCTAAACCTCGTTGAGATTTGTCTCCATGACCGAAATTTGGTTACGTCATCGTTATTATTGTACCACCCTCCAGCCCATAAATTAGTGATCTCGAATGATCGCGGGTTCGATTTGCGGAGGGCAGATTTATATAACATAAAGTCAAACTGTGAAACTTATCCCGAAATGCTCAATAACCTAATAAAAACAGTAATAATATTAAAAACAATGAATCCAGGCAAATCGGAGCCATCAAGCTGCACAACACCAGTACGCACAGGCGAAGAGATCGGCGGAACCAAACCCGAATGGGTGCGGCAACTGCCCGGCTCGCAATGCGCGCCGCTGGGACGGCCTTGCACCCTGGAGTGCGTCGCCACTGGCAACCCTGTGCCTACCGGACGCTGGCTCAAGAACGGCAGAGAAATTGTACTTGGTACTAGGTAAGGAGGACTTTTATTTAAATCTGTTTTCTAGGAAAGTTCGTCTTTAGGATATCTCGGAAAGCGTTCACGATGTCATGCTTTTAAGTTTTGCGTCAATTACATTTTACCATCAACGCTAGAAGGTATTACGCGAAAGCGTGACCACCTCGTGATAGAACCCTTAGAGTAAACGATATTCTAGTTATTATTATTAGGGCTTAATGTGTGTTAATGCTACGTGATACTTTTAAAATCTGGTTAAAAGATTAAGAAAGCAATTCAAACTTTCAAAATTATACAATGTAAGATCTCAACTAGTGAGAGTATTTCTATTATCTATACATCTATACAGATAAATAAAATTGAAGTGTCTGTTTGTAAATACAAAATAACAGTTTTTCACTAAATGCATCTGAAAGTATACACGATACTGACACTAAACTGTCCGTCTGTCTGTCTGTCTGTCTGTTTGTTCCGGGTAATCTCCGAAACGGCTGGACCGATTTTAACGGGACTTTCACAGGCAGGTAGCTGATGTTTCAATGAGTAACTTGGGCTACTTTTATTTATTAAAAATATTAGGGTTCCGCAACTAGAAGGATGAAACTAAATCAACGCGGGTGAAACCGCGGGGCACAGCTAGTTGGTAATAAACCGTAACTCTTTAATGAATTAGCAGGGAGGTGTGTAACTAGATGGGCTCCTGAAGGAATAGGAGGTATTACAATACGCACTTTTCACCGAACTGAGTCCGTCAGAGACACGTCTTTGAATTTCTTCTCAGAAACATTTATGTATGATCAAGCAAAGACAGGGCGCATAGTCTGTTGAATATATTTAATATTTATTTTCTGGTGTACAGGTTCATATCGGAATCCCGCGAAGGTACGCTCAGGCTGAACATCCTGGAAGCCACCGACGCTGACGAGGGAGACTACACGTGCGAGGCTGTCAATAACATTGGCTTTATCTACTGCTCTGTACATCTCAAGATTGGCAGTAAGTACACCTATATCGTGTACTATATGATTTTAATAGTTTATGTTTGGACGGTATAGGAGTTAGTAAGTAATTTTTTTATACATGAGAGAAGAAAAACGCAACTTACGACTTGTAAAATCTTCATCATAACAATAAAAATTAATTCGGTATTTTACATAACTTGTGTTTTAAGTAAGTAACACTGTTCACGTTTTTGTAAAACCCACGTTCTAAGGAAAAACTCTAATCTCTCACTCCGACCACTTCGATATAATGTCAGGTAAGGCTAGACGCCCTCTAGCGTTCATATTTGTTATTATTATTTATAATCAAGTTCCTTCACATAAAACTTAAGGGCTGATCTAGCTTCATATACAATTGTTTGAGGTGCAGCACGTAAACCACCTAATAAAGCATCAATCAAAGCAAGCAAAATCCCATCGCTAACGAATATCGTCCCTTCCCAGATCCTCCACGCATCACTCGTATGCCAGGCGACATGCATCTGCCTGAGCACGACAACACCAAGATCAAGATCCTGTACACCGGAGACCAGCCTGCTGACGTCACACTCTCCAAGGACGGTCACAAGGTCACCGACTCACCACACCTCAAGTTCACCGTCTTTGATGATTATATACTCATCTTCATCAAGGATATTACCAAGGATGATATGGGTAAGGGTTTGAGAGCATATTTCTCTCATCACTCACATGAAAATGAAAATGATTTATTCAGTTTAGGCACTGGTTTTCTATGTTCTCGGGCCATCCTAGAGCAGTCCCCAATTTTCATAGAAGATGCTTTCCATCGTGTGGGAAGCTATAACGCGAACGCGTAACCGCCTCGGGTGTAACAGAACGTAAACTATTTTAGGGCTTGATAATTTTAAAATCACTGAGAAAACAAAAAATTATGAACATGACGACATTTTGAAAAAAAAAAATCGGGGATCTGCAGATGTATTGTATTTGTATTGAATTTAACATCATCTCAGATGGGTCCCCGAAGAAGTTGGTAGGAGGTGTTGCAACACCCATATGTCATCGACTGATGGTGAGTCCATTGCCGCCACAGACACGTCATTGATTTTTCTCAGACTTACACAGGTTTCCATTCGACGTTTTCATTCACCGAGCTCGTGAAATCACTGCATTTAGAAAATCTGCTTAACTTAACCAACCTTCTCCACAGGAACATACAAGATCACAATCAAGAACAACTCGGGCGAGACGTCTGATACGTTCTCGGTCACCGTCACCGGCCTCCCAGGACCCCCGCAGGGACCCTTGGAGACCACGGACATCACCAAACATTCCTGCTCCCTCGCTTGGAAACCGCCCACGTACGACGGTGGTCTGCCAGTCACCCACTACATCATCGAGAGGAACGACACTTCAGGCACAGCGTGGATAACTATCGCATCATCTGTCAGAGACACCAAGTTTACAGTGCAAGGTTTGACTGAAGGACAAGAGTATAACTTCAGGATTCATGCCGCTAATGAGAACGGTATGGGACCGGCGCTGGAAGGTGTTAATCCAATTAAGGTGGGTAATAGTGGTTCTTTGAAAGTTTGAGTGGTATTGAACTGTGGGGGGAGCGTGTGATCATGCTCATACCCAGCAAGGAAGATCTTCCAGCCAGGCGGGTGTCATGCCTGGGGAACCGCGGCTCCAACTAGTTGGAAACTTGTATATATACTGCAATGCGCTTGAAAACTCTTATGGCGCGATTTAGGTTCTCGTGTATTTGTACTCAAACTTCGCATTTGTTAGCGAGTGAGTGGAGAAACGATGCTACAGAACCAATTCAACAATAACTTAGGAAAATGCTAGTCATAGTAGCAAGGTACTATGACCTCTTATTGCCATAATATATAGATTGCAGAGATTATAGAGACAGTTTTATATGACGTGTATAAGTTTGTCACTGTCACACAATCAAACTATAATGGTAATAAGGCCCCAGAACAGTGCCAGCTAGTTGCTATAACCTTGTAAATAATTTCCCCAGAAAACTCTAAATTTGAGTAGAATTTCACATTACACGCTCCCTTTTTTGTATATTGAACGAAAATGTTTGTTACTTTTTTAAATATAAAGCTTTTAAAATAACATAGAACTCTATGTGGTATTGTGTCTGTACCCAATCAATTAAAAATGTGTGGTCCCCCAGGCCAAGGCACCGTTCGACCCGCCTTCAGCCCCAGGCATCCCCAAGATCCTGGAGGTCGGAGGAGACTTCGTGCACCTCGAATGGGACAAGCCTACCAGCGATGGAGGCGCTAGGATACAAGGTATTATATAATATATATCTAAGGTTATACTAATATTATTAATAATAATAATATTACGAAGCGGTAAGACTTCTGTGGGAAGTTGTAGGAATCGGTAGGATTAAGTTATAAATACAAAAGCCACATAACATTTCCGATACCTTCTTATAAATTGTCACCATCAACTCCCTGGCTCGGGAATGGTTGGGATCGACACTTGATTCAACCCGATGAGGCCTATCACGTGATTGTCATTTGCGGAATAGTAACATATATTCATTATTATATTGATGAAACAATTTTTAGTAATATTTTAAATCACTATTGCTATGTAAAAACACTCAGGTATTTAATTGTATGAGTTTCTCTGTACTGTAATACAATATTATTTGTTTCTCTTCAGGTTACTGGGTGGACAAACGCGAAGTGGGTGCGTCGACATGGCAGCGGGTGAACCCGGTGCTCTGCCTACCAAACCAGCTGAACTGCTCGAACCTCATCGAGGGTAGGCAGTACGAGTTCCGCGTCACGGCGCAGAACGAAGCTGGACTGTCACCACCCAGCTCCGCTAGCCAGGAGGTCAAGGTCGTCGATCCTAAAGGTACCTTTAATTCAATGTTATTGATATCTGTGTTATTTGATCGCACACCCATACAAGACAAAATTAAGACCACTTCTAAAAATGTAAATCTTTCTTCGGCTTCGGAGTGAATACTTTTCTAGCCTTATATTTTACATACTCCTTCTAACCACAAACAATCTCCCCCCTTAATGGTAAGCGGTCACCGAAGTCTATGCAGACTTGCAATACCGAGGGAGCATTTTGTAATCATGGAGTAAGGCTAACGACTGCGCCCACTGTATAACCTTTTGGAACCCTTCTTGAAGAACCGCTGAGCTCGCCTGAGAGAACCATCGGGAAGCTCATTCTACAACTTTCTAGGCCCTAATAAGATTAAATGACCCAGATGACTTTGTTTGAATATAATTTATATTTCTTCTACGAAGGCTAGTTATCGAATCGGTGGTAAATTTTCTCGTCGTGCATATATACTTAAACCGAATAGTAAATGTGAATGTTCACTTCCATAGCCGCCACCCCGCCTGAGATCGTGAAGCCGCTGAAGAACGCCAACTGCATCCAGTACCACAACGCCAAGTTCCAGTGCACCATCACTGGATCACCGAAGCCTACCATCACGTGGTACAAGGGTACGTTGAAACTCTTGTTATTTTTTTGCCTGGTCAAGTCCCGAACTTAGCATGTACTATGGGTACCAGACAACGGGTAAGATACGTGGCACATACAAATGCTTGCCCTAGAATTGAACCCGCACCTAGTGTAGCAGTTAGGCATAACAAGCAATGGACCATTAAAACTGATTTTATCATAAACTGACAAAAGTACTGTAAGATTCCATGTATTGTGCTTTGTGAAAAAAATAATTATTAGATTATTCAGGGCTATTTTTATTTTGGAGTTTTTCAGATTATTCGTGCTTTAGTGGTCTTTGATATGCACCTATTTACCGGAGATAATTTTTCTGGATTATTGCATTCCCAGTGACATCTGGACCGTTCAATGGTCATAGATCATATCGGAACCCCGGCTTATACCTCTTACAATACATTTATAAACTCCTGGACTGTTTGCACTTAGATAGCTTCTATAGCCAATGGTCCGATTTTTATCTCTTTTGATTATTGCAGGTGCTCGTGAGATCACCAACGGTCCTCGTTACCGCATCTGGAGCGAGGGTGACAATCATTTCCTCACCGTCAACGATGTGTTCGGCGAGGACGCTGACGAATACGTTTGTCGCGCTGTCAACCGCGCTGGCGTCAAGAGTACCAGAGCCGAGTTGCTTATCATGAGTGAGTCTTATTTATGATGTATCAAGATTTATATTTGCTTGTGAGGTCGATGAGCACGAAGTCAGTGGCGGCAGCCTATGAAAGCTAAATGTGTCATTGTGTGTCTTATCAAGAAAGGAATCACAGTATAAGATATAATCACCCCCGAATGACAGCACATACTACCGTAGGCCTAAAATAAGTAACATTCTCTCGCGCTTGCTCAAATAGAAACGATTAAAAATGTATAGAAATTACATAAATCAATCACGTGACTTGTCATTTCCTAAATTTTTTATCGTTTAGCGAAGCGTGAGATAATGGTACTTTGTCTACAGGCGCGTCCGTACTTCTTGGGGCTCTTGCGAACATGCAGATATTATTAGCTTTATTTCCTTGATGGATTCAGAGATACCCATGCATCGCATCAGATTTGATTCATATTTTGACCCTACATTGTTCTCCTTCCAGATTAGTTTTCTGAGTAATAGACACTGTATATTAATATTCATAACTTTGAATGCTTGATGAGAATGAAACTACCCTCTTAATTGTTGATATTGTTCTAAAACGGGATAACTTTTTTCAACAGCGGCGCCGAAATTGAACGTGCCACCGAGGTTTAGGGTGACCGCTTACTTCGACAAGGGCGAGAACGTGGTGATCAAGATACCCTTCACCGGACACCCGGTGCCCAAGATCACGTGGGTCAGAGAGGGGGAGACCATTGAGTCTGGACTGCATTACCATGTCGAGAGGAAAGGTGGGTTTTTGGTACTTTATGGAAATCGCTTTTCATTAGAATACAATCAATATTGTAAAAGGTAATATTAGTATTGATTTGAATAAGAATCGCTTCTTATTACGTACTGAATGAATTTGGCTGAAATTTTTAATAGTTTGTATTCATTAACAAGGACATTGGGTACTTAAAAATATAATATTATAGAATCATAGAAAAATCAATGAATTGTATTAAACAATCAAACTTAAGTTAGTTCTCTCTGACAGGATCTAATGAACACTGTATGACAATGTCAAATCATAAGACTACTCTAATAATTGGATTATCTTATGCGCACTTTACGCCATGTTTAGGAATTGCAAATTGTATCCTCTTTATTACAAAACTGGGCTGAAACCATGTCTTTACCAAACTCGAACTATATCAATGGTTTTATAAATCCCAAAAGAGATCCACATCTAAACCAAGGATCATCTATATCTATACAGATAAATAAAATTGAAGTGTCTGTTTGTAATACCAAAATAACAGCTTTTCACTAAATGCATATTGAAGTATACACGCTACAGACACTAAAAAACCAAGTTCTAAAATGTTTCTCTGTCTGTATGTCTGTCTGTTTGTTCCGGGTAATCTCTGAAACGGCTGGAGCGATTGTAACGGGACTTTCACTGGCAGGTAGCTGATATATCGAGGAGTAACTTAGGCTACTTTTAATTATTAAATATTGAGGTTCCGCGACAGTAATGTTGAAACTAAATCTACGCGGGTGAAACCGCAGGGCACAGCTAGTATATATATAAAAATCATATTATGTGTCCATTTCAGAACGTCACGCTATCCTGACAATCCGCGACGCGAGCAAACTGGACTCTGGCCCCTACAGGATCACCGCTGAGAACGAACTGGGACAGGACACTGCCATCATCAACATTGAAATTAGCGGTCAGTTGCACACATATATTATACCTGGGCGCCGTCACCAGCTATGAGCGCTGACCTTGAATGCAAAGTAGATGTTTTTAGGACTTGAATTGAACTTCCACTTGAATGAAGCCTCACAGCCTGCCGCGTTATTCATATCATAGGAAATATATATCCATACAGATAAATAAAATTGAAGTGTCTGTTTGTATTTCTAAATTAATAGCATTTCACTACATGCATATACGGTATTTAAGAACAATTTTTTTGAATTTTTCTCTGTCCGTTAGTTTTAACGGGACTTTCACAGATGTTGCATGGAGTAACTTAGGTTTTTAATAAAAAATACATTAGGGAACCGCGGGGTACAGCTATTAGATACATAAAACATAGACGGTAAAGTTAAATTTCGTATCTTTGAAACCGACACTCGACTTCGAATGCGACGCTGAGAAACCTTACACAATTGCGCGGCTGTACGATGGACTGCCTGCCCAGTACAAAATTACAAATACTGGTTTTTAAGTTGGGGTCGTAATTTTGCTAATCAAATCCCAGAAGGGTCCCCGAAAGGGGTATGCAGAGGAGATAGAATACCCAATTTTCAACGAAGATGATTACTTGCCAATACTTTACACAATTTTTTTAATTTTTAAGGCAGGTTTTTTCAGAAAGAAAACATCACTGTAAACCGTGAAAATGTATACTTGTATAAATGTATGTTTGTGTTTGTGTTTAGATCGTCCGGACCCGCCACGGTTCCCGGCGTGCGACAACATCGGCGTCGAGTCCCTGGCTCTCAGCTGGAAGGCTCCGGTCTGGGACGGAGGATCAGACATTACCAACTATCTCGTGGAGAAACGTGAACACCCCATGACCAGCTGGATTAGGGTTGGAAACACAAGGTAATTGTAACATGTTTTTACCGACGAAGAAAAGGAGGTAGTTCTTTTGTCAACAAGTAATGTTTTCTTATGTATACCGGTCGCATCAATTCTAGCAAAAAATAGTTATATTTCGACAATTATTTTTGTATGATCTGGTAGTTATATTTTGGACCATATTTAAATCAGGAAAAAAAACCCCTAGTAGTAAGATTGTTGATGATTGACTGAAATTCTGACATTAATGGATATTTTTTATAAATTTTAATACCACGATGCGAAACGTTATCCTAGTGGTTAATAAAGATAGCAAATTGCTTATAGATACAGCAGAACCATCTATAACGGTTGCATTACAAAAATAATACAAAGAAAAAACATTTATTTTCGGGTAGACACTATAAAATACAATTGAGCATTGGAACTGTGTCCATGGGCTTATAGTTGCTTGAGTGATTTATTTTGTATTTTTAAACTGTATAATATTCTTTAAAAGAGTAATTACTGAGTTTCTTGCCAGGTTCTTCTCAGTAAAAGCAATCTTCCGAACCTGGCGGTAGCATGTATAATGCTGTGTAATTGTGTCATTCTGACGATTTGAAAGTACTTTGTATAAAGTCTAATCGAATAAAGATATATTTGAGTTTGAGTTTACTAAAGCCCTTGCCATCGTTCTAGTAACCGCTTACCAAACCGCCACTAACTTGATATTAAAAAAATATATTTTCCTAATGATAACTTATTCACTGTCGCTCAGATTCACGACAATGGCGATTACAAACCTGGTAGCGGGCAAACAGTACGAGTTCCGAGTGTACGCCGAGAACATCTACGGCCGCTCGGAGCCCAGCGACACCACCTCGCTGGTGCAGACCAAGGCCATCATCAAGAAGGAGTTCAAGAAGAAGGAATATCCAGGTATTTACTCACTAGTACAGCCCGCGTTAAATCTATATACGTATGAATTAAAGAACCTGGTTCGGGAAAAACCGAACCCATGTCATTTGGACTCGACCCGGTGTATGACCTAATTTCGTAATCACCCAATACACTGGAAGTCTCCAGTCTGAGCTATCGTAACTTGACAAATGTCAGCAAAATTAACTGAATTAAATAAATAAATTAAATTGAAGTGTCTGTTTGTAATTTCAATTTAACAGTCACTCTGCATATGAATGTATGAACGGCAATGATTACATAATAAAAAAACATTTTAATTTTTTTTCTCTATCTGCTTGTTCCTGCTTTTAAACAACTAGAAAAATATTACAGGTCATTGACAGATGATTTGGAAGATATAACAAAAAAAAATTAAGCAAACAAACGCACGGCCCCATTGATAAGTCACCGAAGCCTATTAACAATTTGTCTGTCTCTGAATCTCTGAAACTGCAGGACCGATTTTAACGGGACTTTCACTGGCAGATAGCTAATGTTACAAGGAGTGGCTAAGGCTACTATTATAAAAAAAATCGGTTCCGCAGGACTCCAATGAAATTCAGTCTAGGTTTCCTTGGGGCACAGCTACTATAGCATAATAATAATAAATTGTTTTCCCTCAACAGTTGATGAGAGCGGCAAGCGCATACGCACGAACGCAGACCACGGCCCGGTGAAGGACTACGATAGCTACGTGTTCGACATTTACAGCAAATACGTGCCGCAACCAGTCGACATTAATACTTGCTCTGTTTACGACAAATACGACATTCTCGAGGAGATTGGTAAGTGGAATTGGGGACCTTTGCATGGTAGACAATGGTATTGTAACACTGGATATGTTATGTTCGTGAATGAGTACAAAATGTAGAAGACGCGTTACAATTGGAACGTTTTTGTATGTTCACTATACGTGCGTTATTGACGTATATGACTCTTTAGATCTTTATATCATGGCATGGATGTAAATGGTAGGATTTGGTAGTTTTAAATACGAGCGCTGAGGTAAATTTTAAAATACTAAAAAACTAGATATGTTACACTGTTAATTAAATGTAATTTGAAAAAACTAAACAAAATTGCTTTAAGTCCTAATTTTAAGGACAAAAAAAAAATGTGTGTTTTAAATTTTTCAAGCATTATAGTATTTATAGTGACACTTTGACAGTTGAAATAAATTGCATGAACATGTTTGTACGATATTGTCGATAAATATTGGGTTAATGATACATTTATTTTAAAAAAATCTTAAATTACGCGGATTGTATAGAATAGTTCGTAAAAATCCCTACTAATATTATAAATGCGAAAGTAACTCTGTCTGTCTGTTACGCTTTCCCGCTTAAACCTCTCAACCGATTTTGATGAAATTTGGCACAGACAATCTTTAGACCCCGAGAAAGGACATAGGCTACCTTTTATTAAAAATATTAGGGTTACGCGACAATAAGGATGAAACTAAATCTACGCGAGTGAAACCGCGGGGCACAGCTAGTAATATATATTTAGCATGAATTAAACTAAAACGCACTCACGAGGTTGCTTGCAAAATGTCATCGAGTTTTATTTTTTTAAATTAACATAGACGTACTAACATAACGTAGAAAACGATTTTGAACCTTACGCGATGTACAAATAGTGGTGAATTCCGCAGGTGACTTCGTGAGAGCCTCGTCTAGAAGGAAAATGCCGCGAGGTCTGTGTGTGAATAGATCGATGTAGTGCATCTCTTTCTCTGCATCTCTCTTTATCACACGCGAATTATTATTATATTTTCTTATTTATTTTATAAGGTGAAGCATGCGTTAATAAAGTAATTTTAAAGGGTAATTGGAAAATAAATATTTAAAATTGTTCTTTGTGAAATAAAAAATTAACACAAAATTGGACAGAAACAAAAAACGTGTCGATTAGTAAAGGCTTACACATACACACACATTAAAACACACACCATGAAACATACATACACACATAACACTATTTACACTCACACTATTTTCGGCCAAAGTTAACTTCCAGTAACCCTACAAACGTATTTATAATTATAGTTTACAATATATACTTAATTATTGTATTATTGTAGAAATTGCACGATTTTAAGCTTTATAATGGTATATTTTTGTATAATTTATTATATTTATTACGATTATTATATAACATATAGTTAATCTGCGCATCACAATAGATTGGATTAAACATGTTTGAATTGGCACTTATTAGAAATATTTACAAAATTATTTATTTCCATAGTTTATGATTAAAGTAACAATTATTACATTAGTATTAACAAAACTGTAGGTTATGGTATTTAGTGATCAATATATCGGACGACTATTTAATTTAGCGAAAAATTTTAAGCATGACTCAAGATAGACCGTGTTGGAGCACCGTTAGCTTAATATTGCAAAGTTTTTGTATGGACACATTCTATACCGAGCGGCGGTCAAAACTCGGCTCGGACTCGACACGGTCTTGCGCGAGTTATACTTTAGTCTGACTGGCGACTTTTAGTTCTCGTTTTGTGCATACTTAGTATTTAGAGATTCAATTCGTATCTCAAAATTACCCATAAGTCAAAACGAATTTCTTATTCATAATTTAAATATCATGATGAAATGTATAATTTACAAATCCTCCAAAAAGACATGGTTTTAACAGAGACTAGATCCAAACTCGGACTAAAACTTTGTGCACCTGTTTTGAAATCTGTACAACAAAGAGAAATGGAACTACTTTTAAATCAAGAATTTTCATAGACATTGTTTTGGCACGCGGTAAAAATAGTCAAAAGTCGATAAAACAGTCCCAAAAATTGCACCATCCAAAAAGTTCCAAAATCATAATTCAACCATTCAATTAAATAAGGTATCAAATCCACTGTTGTAGGCACAGGGGCGTTCGGCGTAGTGCATAGATGTCGCGAGCGCGCCACTGGCAACATATTCGCGGCCAAGTTCATACCTGTCACCGGTGCGATGGAGAAGGAACTGATTAGGAAGGAGATTGACATCATGAACCAGCTTCACCACAGGAAACTGATCAACTTGCACGATGCCTTTGAAGACGATGACGAAATGGTGCTCATATTTGAATTGTGAGTATTTTGGTGAATTTGAACTACATTAGTAGGCTTTATGTAGGCAAAAGGTTTATTGAATTTATCTAAGTTTCGTAAATTTTAATTTTCTTGTTACTTTTGTATAAGTTTATGACGATCACTCATAAATCTCTAATTATCTGAGAGATAGCTACGAATTAAATAACGTGGAGAGATTTGTGAATATAAAACACAATGCTTGAAAGTCGTCCAGAAGGATCCCCGAAGGTGGGCACCCAAAATGTGGATTTTGTGCTCACTTTTCGTCGAAGATGCCGTCTCAGGCACTACTCATCAACCTACGGCACTTTTTTTAATAATGTTTCGTATACATCAGCTTATCTGGCGGCGAGTTGTTCGAGCGCATCACGGAGCCAGGCTACAACATGAGCGAAGCGGAAGCGGCTCACTACATGAGACAGATCTGCGAGGGAGTCAAACACATGCACGAACAGAACATCATACACTTGGACCTCAAGCCTGAGAACGTCATGTGTCATACACGCACCGGCACTGATGTTAAGGTTAGTTCGATTTTGATTTCGAGGTCACTTGATGGTAAGGTCAGTTGTTGATGGTGGAGTCAGGCTCATTGATGCTAAGTGCGCGTTAATTAATTACATAAGGTGTTTTGGAGAGGTATAGTCGAAAAAAATCTGACGAGGGTGAGATGGTATCTCGGGATTTCACGTTATTTTTGTCAGCAATTTTGCAATGCAATTTAACAATCGAGTGAAGCAAAATCTCTCAACATCGTCCGACATAGTGGGCGTCATAAATCGCCTCATTCAATGGTAGAAGATCTCTCTTACACAAAATAAACCAACGTTAAATGAGTCCTTGATGCCTGCATCGAACTTGATAAATCAGGATATGCAAGGTCAGTTTTCTTGATGAGAAGGTCAATCTCATATCATCGATTGATGTAAAGGTCAGTTACACTGAATCTCACCCCACGATTATGATTATCTGTTCTCATAGTATCAGCTTTTGCTTAATGTGCCTGTTTACATTTTTTTTCAATGTAGACAATCACTTTTGACTAATTTAAGCATTGTTTCAAACTATAGATCATCGATTTCGGCCTAGCAACAAAGTTGGACCCCAACGAGGTTGTGAAGATCTCGACCGGCACAGCGGAGTTCGCTGCGCCTGAGATAGTTGAACGGGAACCAGTCGGCTTCTACACTGATATGTGGGCCGTGGGAGTACTGTCTTATGTGCTGTGAGTATACTGACATTATTAAGTATATTTGTTAGCTGTGGTTGCGAAGTTTTTATTGATATCAGACTATTGATTGCAAAATAACAGTGGTTTAATTCTTGTTATAAATAACCGAAACGTCTGGACCGATTTTGATAAAATATTCTATGGAAAATTGCTGATTAAATACAAATAAGGCTAGTTATATTTTAGTAATAAACACAAAATTTTAATTATGAAAATAAGTTTACTCTTTCGACTTTTGTTTTCGTATAATATATTCGTCACGTAAAATCAACGCAAAATATTTGTATGAAGTCTCGGCGAGTCTAAATAACAATAAAAATGATTTATTCAGTGTGTGCCCTAGTAAGGCAATTAACGTCGAAAAATTACCACCGGTTCGGAAACTAGCCTCCTGAGATATCTGTATTATTTTATTTAATTATAATGTGAGTGTAACAAAGTGAATCGTTCCGTCAGTCTATCCGGTCTGTCACCGTTCGCTGGCAACAACGACATCGACACGTTGAAGAACGTGAAGGCGTGCGACTGGGAGTTCGACGAGGAAGCCTTCCAACACGTGTCCACCGACGCCAAGGACTTCATCAGGAGGCTGCTGGTCAAGAATAAGGAGTAAGTGCATTTTGCATGTATTGTTACGAAATATATTAGATCGTGGCACACTTGAAATGACTAGAAACCTGAAAAATACTATATTATGAGTTTTCCATTTGTTTATGAATATAATAAAGTTAATATACGGACTCCTTTCGGGGTTTCGCCGAACATGACGGTGGCAAGTGCCAATTTGACAGATGGTGAGTCCATTGACATCTCAGCCACTGCTTTTTGTTCTCAGACATATACCGGCTTCCTCACGAAAATAAGCTCGTGGGGTAACCTTAGTAGATACTTCGCTGAGATTTGCAGGCGCAAACGTTAAGATTTGAAAATCCACGATATTTTTAATAATAATCCCAGAAGATATTCTGTAATCGATCAAAACAAATACCATTCAAAAGCTTATAGAATAATGATGGTATATTATTCGAAGGATTATAGATTACAAATATTGGTACTCGCGCTTTCAAACCGTGGTTATCATCATGATGAGGCCTCTAATGTGATGTGTGTGTTCAGGAAGCGTATGACAGCGCACGAGTGTTTGGCGCACCGTTGGTTGGCTGGCTCAGCCTCCGACGCTCGCACCGCCACCATCGAAGCACGACGATACCTGGCCCTCAGGGACCGGCTCAGGCACCGATACGAGGTCAGTCACACATCTTTACTCACCATTTCCCTAGCCTCAACCCATACATAATAGCGGCTGATATTATGCTATCTATGCAACTGCCTCCAATTTACGAGGCTACCGGGCGACCTGTGACGATTGCCAAAGATGTTAAATTGGCAACCAGGAACGACGGCTTAACGTGCTCTCCAAGGCATGAAGGTGATTCGGGTGGTCAACCATCCAACTACTGGCCCGTACATCTTTAATAATTCGTGTGAAAGTCTCTTTTTCTGACTGTCTGTCTGTTAATCTCACACGGGTAAACTGCAGAACCGATTTTGCTGAAACGTGATATGGAGTACTTAAAAGCACCATTTCATCTGTTCACCTAAATTTGACAGTTGCCCACCTTAAAGGCTTATTCAGACCTGAAGCCTTACCATACGTTCTTATTGCCATTATATTGTCATACAAAATTGCGCGGAATTCCGCGCGGTTTTTACCCGTAACACAGCGCTAGCGAATATCGTTTATATGAACAGGCCTTAATGAACGAATGAACATGCTTGATATTTTATTTTTGTGTTGCACAGAACTGGTCATCATTCGCGTTGCCGATCGGCAGGCTAAGCGAGTACAGCTCTCTGCGCAAACTGCTCATCGAGAAGTGGAAGATTTACGATGGACAGTTCGGTAAGCGATTATCCTATCATTACCGCATTACAACATTTCAGTTAAACAAAAAAAAAATGATACCTCTTTTTTTAATTTTATAGAACACGTGCTACTGCCCGCGACTTCGTTCGCGTGGAATAGTTACTTTGGGCTGACGATAACTGAACCCGCTATTTGTCATAGCCTTTAACCTCCTTCGATAAATGTACTATATAACACTGAAATCATTTCTCAAATCGGATTACTAGTTCCTGAGGTTAGCGCCACCTAACAAAGAAACTCTTCAGATTTTAATATTAGTATAGCGACCGGTTTAGACAGCGTTCCAGCTGCCATGATCACAGTGAGGGTGCGTTCAAGCTGTAACCTTCAAAATCGAGTCAAAAACACACGTGTTAATTATACGTTACTTTTTGGGTGGAAGTGAGCGAAGACCTTTATATTTCGTCATCAAATTTTCTCGATGTGTGTGTATATAGATCGTCGTCAAGCGGCGCCGCGGTTCGTGATCAAGCCGCAATCAGCGTTCTGCTACGAAGGCCAGTCGGTGAAGCTGTACTGCCGTGTTATAGCAGTCGCCACTCCCACCGTCACGTGGTCCAGGAACAACCACGAGCTGAGGCAGTCTGTCAAGTTCATGAAGAGGTACGCTCATGTTTATAGCAATCTAGGTTTTGATATGTTTCGAAGTCGATGAAATTCGTCTCTTCGTGCAAACACTTTTCGTGCCACGCCAAATTCGTCGACGTTTAGATATTATGTTAAAACCAATACTGGGGTACGGTACGATATTTTATTAGTAGTTTATGATAAGCTACTGTCAGTAGAAAATAAGACTTTTCATGGGTAACAAATTGATACTTGATTTAAATTTATACACACAAAGGGGCCAATATGAGGAGGAAACATTTTCTTTAATTATAAAAATTTTGGATCGGCTTGGATATATTAAATAGACATTTCTTATGTAGTTATTTCTATATATTTCGTATTGTATTACGTATATATTCGATTTTTTGTTATTAAAAATCTGGTATATATTTTATCTCGCTACGATGTCGGTAGTTCATGTAGCATAATAGGAATTTAACCTTTTCCAAATATAAATAGAATACAAGCATTATTAAAAAAAACGTTCTCGTTTTAGATATTCAATCGAAAGTGATCCTTAACACAATAAGTATAAGGTTGTAACATACTATTTGATTGATTTAGGTACGCCGGAGACGACTACTACTTCATAATAAACCGCGCGAAGCTGGAAGACCGCGGAGAGTACATCATCAGGGCTGAGAATCACTACGGCTTCCGAGAAGAGGTCGTCTTCTTAAACGTGCAACGTGAGTATCCGTTACACATTTATTAAATACCTAGCTGTGCCCTGCGGTTTCACCCGCGTAGATTTAGTTTCATCCTTATTGTCCTGGAAACCTAATATTTTTAATAAATAAAAGTAGCTAAGTTACTCCTTGCAACATCAGCTACCTACCAGTGAAAGTCCCGTTAAAATACGTCCAGCCGTTTCAGAGATCACCAGGAACAAACAGACAGACAGACATTAAGAGAAAAATTTAAAAACTTGGTTTTTTAATGTCAGTAGCGTGTATACTTCCATATGCATTTAGTGAAAAAAGTTATTTTGGAATTACAAACAGACACTTAAATTTTATTTATCTGTATAGATTGCAGTTTAAACTGTGTAAATTTCAAGTAGTCTTGGCGTTATAAGTAGCTATCTGCCAGTGAAAGTCCCGCTAAAATCGGCCCAGCCGTTTCGGAGATTAGACGGAACAAACAGACAGACAGAAAGTACCGTATATACCTACTACTTTCATATGCATTTAGTGAAAAGCTGTTATTTTGGAACTACAAACAAACACTTAAATTTTATTTATCTGTAAAGATATACATTTATTCGATATTCAATTTTATTATCTGTTACTGTTATTTTGAATACTCTTTTATAAAGTATTTCACAGCGACTTCGCTCACGTATTGGATTGTTTAACATACCGTCTTTACAGTCAAAATTATATTCCTTTTCCAAACTTCAGCCAAATCGGTTTAGTCGTCAGAAAGACAGACCGAGACACTTCAAGATACCAGTTTATCTATACAGATAAATAAAATTGAAATGTCTGTTTGTAATTCCAAATTAACAGCTTTTCACTAAATGCATATGAAAGTATACACGCTACTAAGACTAAAACACCAAGTTTTAAAAAAATTCTCTGTCTGTCTGTCTGTTTGTTCCGGGTAATCTCTGAAACGGCTGGACCGATTTTAACGGGACTTTCACTGACAGGTAGCTGATGTTTCAAGGAGTTAACTTAGGCTACTTTTATTTATTAAAAAATTAGGGGTCCGTGACAATAAGGATGAAACCAAAAATACGCGGGTGAAACCGCGAGGCACAGCTAGTATTAATTAAAATATTTGAACTAAAGCCAACGAAACATGTCTCTAAATTATAATATATCGTACGTAGAATCCTTCTAATAACACAGTTACACAATTAAATCGTACAGTTAGTTAATACGCCTATTAAACATAAATCTCTGTCAAAGATATTTTATATAATAGTTTGTCTGTCCGTACACGTAGCTCATGCCAATACATTATTCGCTCCGTCAGACAATTTACGAAGAATTGGGTCACGTACTATTTATATACAACACGGTGCATCTCTTATATAACGGATCTGTCTGTTTGTAGTAGTGATGTAACGAATATTCGCATTCGCGAATTTACTGCGAATATTTTGCGAATATGAATATCAGAAAAAAAACTATTTGAAGACAATCAATAAAATCAAAACTGAATGGTAATTTCTTATGTTTTAAATGCAAGAAAAAGTAACTTTACTTCATAAGCACATTAACAGTCTTCACTTTATCATTTTGGTATTATTCATTCATTATTTTACTTTGGACTTATAATTAAATTTTCATTAAAATTTATACATTCGTATTCGCATTCGCATTCGTGAATGTCAGTAGCAGACATTTGCATTCGCATTCGCATTCGTGAATGTTTAAGAAATGAAATTCGTTCCATCACTAGTTTCTAGATTATGTTTAGTGCGCTTCAGTCTTTTAATACGATTAATCGCTTAATTAGATTGACTTCCTGATATTCAACCTTATGTAAAATATTTTAGTGTGCAATATTGTGTAACAGTTAAAGTGATTGATTTGAGGGTTGTTCAGGTAAAGATGAAGATTATTTGTATTTTTTTCTAGTAAGTGATTTAGTGTGTTTATAACTGTCAAACGATAAATATCTTGTTATGTAAGTGTATAACTGTCCAGTCCGACAATTAGGGTGAAAAGTCGTAATCAAATTTAATTTTAATATATTTTTCATCCCACCATCTCGGAAAGAGTATTTTTAATCTTCAATATCTGAGTGGAAAAGCCGTTTTTATTCTCTAGAGGATAAAGTAAATTGAATTTAGAACATCGTGTGCACTAAGTTTGTGAATTAAAAAGATTATTCTGTATATACTTACCTGTCATAATGTAGTAATTAATACCTAAACTGAAATAAAAGTGAGAAATCTTGTGATTTTAAACGTTTTTTTTTGCATTTAGTCATTTCCTCGCTGAGGTGGAATGAAAAGTTACGTGTTGCACTCGAGTGCAAAGATTTTTCACCTCGTGCTCTTTTGATTCCCTCGCTAACGCTCAGGATTCTAATTTTAGAATCCTTCGCTTGCTCGGTCATCAAAATTGAACACGCGGTTAAAAAGCAACTTTGCGCTCTTGTATAACAAATAACTATTATAGCATGCGGTAGTTACAAAAGTAGGGTTACATTTTTGTTCTTATTGTATACGGATATTCAATCGCAAACATAGCTGTTATGAGATTTTAGGATATTGATGATGTTAAAGTTTTGTTCAAGACTCTTATAACATACTAGCTGTGCCCCGCGGTTTCATAAGCGTAGATTTAGTTTCTTCCTTATTGTCGCGGTACCCTAATATTTTTTATAAATAAAAGTAGCCTAAGTTACTCCGTGTAACATTAGCTATACGTCAGTTAAAGTCCCGTCAAAATCCGTCCAGCCGTTTCGGAGATTACCCGGAACAAACAGACAGACAGACAGAGAAACATTTTACAAATTGGTTTTTCTGTGTCAGTACCGTGTATACTTTCATATGCATTTAGTGAAAAGCTGTTATTTTGAAATTACAAACAGACACTTAAATTTTATTTATCTGTATAGATTTGTAACGTGTATAAACATCTGCCCACAGCCCTCCCGAAGGTTCAAAGGCAGCACGTATCTGAAGCACCTCGGCGGCGCGAGGCGCTGCCGTACACGTTCTGGCAGGAGTCCAGCGAGACGGCGCCGTCCTTCACCTTCCAGCTGCGGCCGCGAGTCATGCAGGCCAGGGACACCTGCAAGCTGCTCTGCTGCCTCAGCGGGAAACCCACGCCCACCGTCAAATGGTAAACTAACAAAAAGCATTGTCACCAATCAATCTTCTAACAGAAGTCCCTGGGCCTGTAGACATAGTCATTATCCTCACGCTTCACTGGTAGAAACGATACAAAATGTACGGGAATGACATATGTCACGTGACTGATTTATGTCATTACCATACATTTTGTATCTTTTCTATTAGCGCAAGCGAGAGAGAATGTTACTTTGTCTGGGCTTACTGAAGATATATGGTGCTAAAACTCAACACTGCGTTATGCTAGCATTATTTGACTTTTGACGTAATTTTGACATCAAGATAATTACATTTATGATGCAACCCATACCTTCTTATTACAAAACATATAATAAGATTTTAAAAGTAGCCACATCTCTTACTGTGATACGCATTTAAACAGAGATGGACATAGTTTTTGTCCGATTTCATACCAAATTTTATAATACGGGGGCTGAAATAAAACCATCATCATCTCCCTGGCCTTATCCCATGCATTTGAGGTCAGCTCTTGATTCAACCCGATGTGGCTGATCACCTGATTTGTATACGAAGCGACTGCCATCTGACCTTCGTAACCCCTTTTTTCGAGGTAAATCGGCAATCTGGGTTAAACCAGTTGTCAAACTTTCCTAGGCCTCTGACTGACCTGTAGCGATTGCCAAAGATGTTAAATTGGCAAACGGGACCGACGGCTTAACGTGCTCTCCGAGGCACGGAGGGAACTCGGGCGGTCACCCATCCGACTACTGGCTAGGCGTATGGTTGCTTAGCTTCGCTGATCGCATCATATGCGCAATAGCAACTGTGCCACGAGCTCCCCATAAAGGGGCTGAAATAAAACCACCATCTCATATGTCTGGACCAAACTCCAGAAATGCATGTATGCAATAACGACATACATCTTTAATAAATTGTGTTATACAATGATAATGTATTATCCAGGTACAAGGACCGCAAGGAGTTGTCGAAATACGACTACTCCATGTCCCAGTCGGACGGCGTGGTCACCATGGAGATCGTGGACTGCCGGCCCGAGGACAGCGGCAAATATACTTGCATCGCCACCAACGTCCACGGCACTGATGAGACCTCAGCCGTTGTTATTGTTGAAGGTACACACTTTTACTTTGGTTTTAGCAAAATTTGAAAACTTGGTTAATTATATACTTTAACTAGCTGTGCCCTGCGGTTTCACCCGCGTAGACTTAATTTTATTCCATCGGGACCCTAAATGATTTTTTTGATTTTAAATAAGTTACTCCTTGTAACATTAGCAACCTCCCAGTGAAAGTCCCCTTAAAATCTGTCCAGCCGTTTCGGAGATCACCCCGAACAAACAGACAGACAGAGAGAAAAAAAATCAAAAATAGTTTTTTTATGTCAGTATTGTAATCATATGTATTTAGTAAAAAGCAGTTATTTTGGACAGACGCAAAATTTGAGTAAAAATACACGAGAACCTAAATCGCGCAATAAGAGTTTTCAAGCGCAATGCAGTATATACAAGTTTCGTGTTTTTGATTGTTGTGTGTGTGTGCAGGCGAGGTGACGTCACCAGAGACGGCGCAGATGATCCACAACTTCTTGCACTCAGGCGACCGGCGGTACATTGAGAAACCTCTCAAGCCCGCGCCCCCGCCCATCATTACTAAGACTAAGGTAAAGATCATATCTCATCTCATCCGTACTGTCGCCCGGGCACGATCCCCTGTCCCCCGCAACCTCTCCGCACTCAACGCTCTTGTGAACAAATATCCTGAATGTGATTTGTTTGCGGATGAATGGAAGGATATCATGTCAGTATGCTTGGAGTTCTCCGAGAAGACTGAGTAAAAGTGCGTACCTATACCTAAGTGACTTATAGCTGTTCTAACATGGTTTAAATAAATAAATAAATAAAGTTTTTCGATCATTACAGTCGATCGCCATTGAGCACTTTCCAACTGTCACGATATCGTCCGCCGATACTTGACTACAACGACACAGTGTGAAAGCGTTCAGTAGTAATTGTATCTAACTACTAGTCCGACGATATCGTGTTGTTACCATCGCGTCATACTTGTGAACAGGGGCTTTACCATGAGCTCTTATTGCCATGATAGTTTCACTCATTTATGAGACAGATGTATGTGACGTGTATACATCTGTCACTGTCGCACAACTGAATTAACATTGCAATAAGAGCTCATGGTTGGGCCCCAGGTGCTGCTTGTGGGGGCTCGTCATCTCAAGCTACACATTTAGATATAAGTAGAACTACTAGACTTTAACTTTATTTTAACTTTTATCGACATTTGTGCATTGGAACTGTGTCCGTGGGCTTACATTTCTTATGTGATTTATTTTGTATTTTTAAAATTGTAGAACAGTTTTGAAAACAGTATTTAGTGAGTTTCTTGCCAGGTTCTTCTCAGTAAAAGCAACCTTCCAAACTTGGTGGTAGCATGTATAATCCTGTATAATTGTGTCCTGTATCATTCTGACGATTTGAAAGTACTATGCAAACAGTCTTATCCAACAATTCTCAGATACACTTGGCCTTTTGTATTGTAAATTTGTGTATAATGAATGATTGTTTACTTGCGTAGGTGACAATCGACCCGCCGGCGAAGTCTCAGCCGCGGCCGAAGTACTCCCCGCAGAGCTCGGTGGAGGCCGGCAAGAAGAAGTACGGAGCCAAACTGGACTCTGATACCTCCTCCAGGTCCAGGAGTACCACCAAGGAATTAGTCTGTGAGTTTACATTTATTATATTACTAGCTGTGCCCCGCGGTTTCACCCGCGTAGATTTAGTTTCATCCTTATGGTCGCGGATACCTAATATTTTTAATAAAGAAAAGGCAGCCTATATCCTTTCTCAGGGTCTAAAGATTGTCTGTGCCAAATTTCATCAAAATCGGTTGAGAGGTTTAAGCGGGAAAGCGTAACAGACAGAGCTACTTTCGCATTTATAATATTAGTAGGGATACTTTTAATGGGGTACTGTTTGTCAGTTGGTTGGTAAAGTAAAATATTTCTTATTTGTTGGGTGAAATGGATGTGTATTATAAAAGCACCTGTGCCTGCCTACCCCTTCGGAGAATATATGAGTGGACACGTGCAAGTTGTATCTGTGGATGTATTTGATGATTGAGACACATGGTGTACCCTTTACACATACTTTGTAATATAATTAGATTTTTTTTAAGAATGTAGAATTTTGTTTGGCACAATATTCAATATTATTAATTTTGTTTGTGCATAACTAGCTGTCTCCAGTGATTTCACCGACGCAGACTTTATTTAATGGGTGTTGGAACTTTAGTGTTTTTTTTTAAATAAAAGCCTTGTAACATTAGCTGTCAGTGAAACTCCCGTTAAAATAGTTTTTGTATTGTACATACTTACTGCATCGATGTATAGATAGATGTGTAAGCTATATTATTGTAAAGTTTCATTAAAATCCATTAAGTAGTGAAAGAGTATTAAACATACATCTATACAGATAAATAAAATTGAAGTGTCTGTTTGTAATTCCAAAATAACAGCTTTTCACTAAATGCATATGAAAGTGTACACGCTACTGACACCGAAAAACCAAGTTTAATTTAGTCTGTCTGTCCGTCCGTCCGTCTGTCTAATCTCTGAAACGGCTGGACCGATTTTAACGGGACTTTCACTGGCAGGTAGCTGATGTTTCAAGGAGTAACTTAGGCTACTGTTATTTGTTAAAAATATTAGGGTTCCGCGACATGAAGCATGAAACTAAATCTACGCGGGTGAAACCGCAGGGCACAGCTAGTACAGACATACGCGTTATTAGATGTACTTAATGAATATAATGTTATATATCCAGTGCCAGCGTCAGACGCATCGATGTGCGCACCATCGTTCGCGCGGGCGTTGCCCGACGTACTGGCAGCCCGCGACGGAGCGCCCCTGCTACTATCCGCCGCCGTACGAGGAGACCCTGACCCTAGGGTGCAGTGGTTCAAGAACGGACAGCCGCTACACTCCTCAGAGGTATACTACTTCAACTCTAAAATACTACAGCTAAAGAGAAAAAGTCACCGTCATGACGTACAAGGAAGTCAAAGTGTTAGCGGACAAAGAGAGTTGGCGATTGTTTTACCGATAAGAGCTAGACTCTTAAATAAATGATGATTTAATCCTGTGGTGGTGTTTGCCAAAGAGTTTTTCTAAACAACTTATTTTCAGTGAGTTCAAACCACGTGTTTTACAGTGAAGGAAAACATCGTGAGGAAATCTGCATATGTCTGAGAAGTAATTCAAAGACGTATGTATAGTGCTTGAGATGGCGATAGACTTACTATCTGTCACGTTGGCACTTATCTTCGGTGAAAAGTGTGTGTTGTTGTTATAACGCCTCTGTTTACCCCTTTGGGGAATACAGGCTTGAGCATATGTAACTCAAAATTATGTATGTAATTCTAAAATTGCGAAGTTCAACTACCAAGCACGGCGTTCTACTCTCTTCAAAAACGAAACGAACTAAAATCAAACACATTTTCACAACTACTCTCTTTCTCCGAAAACGAAACTTCGTGAACGAACGAAAATTAAACGTAGTTTCATTATCGCTTTGTTTTTATCATACTCAAATTTTTCTTCGTCTAATAATTTAATTAAAGTTGGTTTGGAAAATATAAACATCAAATAATTTTCTAGCGGACCACGTTCGGACGTAATTTTAGAACGAATAATAACCGTGGTAGGAACTTTGCGAACTTTCGGCCGCAGCTTCGTTTTTCGGAGAAAGCGAGTAGGGCCCCAGAATCGCTTTGTTTTTATCAATCTCAAGTCTTCGTTCGTTCAATAATATAATTTAAGTAGCTTCAACTCCCTGCCAATCCCGGAAACCTTTTCTTAGTGGAATTAGTGTGGAAGTGAGAATTTGGTTGACCCCAGATTTAATTTCTCTAGGTGAAACTCTTTAGACTGTGCTTTGATATTTAAGTCAGTCAGGACTTTAAAGTTATTTTATTTTTATAAGCAAGATTTAAGAAAATGCTTGGGGCTTTATCTAATTGACAAGTGACTCTAAAAAAAAAACTAAAAATGTCATACTTTAGTTTTTATTTCAAATTTTTAATTTCTGCCAATTATTTCAGATGCCCTATTATAATTACCCCTTTACATTACATTTAAAAATAACTAGCGAAATGTAAGTGCACTAGAAGTACTAATCTTCAGGGAATACAGGCATGTGAGCATTATATATGTACTAACTAGTTATAATATTATGATCAGGTGGTAGACCTGAAGTACAAGAACGGCGTAGCTTCCCTCGCCATCACCGAGGTGTTCCCCGAGGACGAAGGGGAGTACTCCCTGAAGGCCATCAACAGCCAGGGAGAGACGGAGACCAAGTGCAAAGTCACCGTTAAACGTGAGTATTATAATATATCATTTTGGGGGTAGAACTTTTGTTTTTGTCTTGAGGGTAGTTTTGTATTTTTTGTTTAAAAATTTAAAAGTGGAACGACTTAATAGTATGGTAGGAACATACGTAGCTTAATTGGAGTAACTGTACAGTTTTCAGGAGATCGTTGGTTCGAATTTCACAGTGTGTTCGTTTTATTTTCCTAACCATTTTTTCGTTTAAATATTTGTAACGGTGGAATTCATGAAATTTTTTTTCAAACAAGTTTTGTTAGCTTATAGCATGCGCTTAAGATCTATTTATGCAAGAATTTCTCATAAGTCCACTATAATACTTCGAGTACGAACAATAAATTGTACCAAAAATACGAATTAATAACACCAAAAACCAATCAAAATATGGTCCTTAATACATGTGTAGTAAGGTGTATATTGCGTTGCACAGCTATGGAGACGGTCGTGGCTGCAGGCACAGTGAAGCCCCGCGACAAGCCGCCCAGGATAGTCGACCACGCTACGTCACAGATTGTCAAAGATGGCGACGAGGTCACATTGTCTTGCAGGTAAGCAATACCTATTATAATTATAGATATGTTACTTTGGAAAATAATTATTTTAATAACCGCTTAAATAAGCGGGTTCATGCTAATGTCGCATTTGTTTCGAAATAAAAAAAAATGGTATAATATTAATTACTGAAAATTCTAAAAATTCACGCGAAATTACTAAACCGATCATCATAAAACTTAGTACGCTTTTTTGGACTTTTTATTAAAATGATAAAAATTTTTTTTAATGCCAGCTAAGCTGCGGGTAAAAGCTACTAGTCTCATAATTAAGCCAATTAAGCAATTCTGCTAAATTGAAAGAAACCAAATAAGTATTTGTTTCGAATGAATTAAATCAGTCCAAATGATTATTCATGTATGAATTTGGATATAATATTTATGGTTTTATTCTCATGAAAAAATATTGTACAGAAATCAACGCCATCTCTCTGAAAAACCCAGAAACACACTCAACGTTTACCATCAAAATAGTTCGACTTTGAATTCATAGATGTCGCTATTCACAGAATCGTTGGCGCCGAGCGTTTCGACGTAGTGTGGCTCCACAACAACAAAGAAATCAAACCGTCCAAAGACTTCCAGTACTCGAGCGAGGCTAACATTCACAAGCTGCACATTGCTGAGATATTCCCAGAGGATGCTGGTGAGTTTCACACTATAATATACCAGCGAACGTCACCCGGTTTCAGCCGCGTAGTTCCCGTTCCCGTGGGATTACGGGGATAAAATATAGCCTATATTAATCAGTGATAATGTAGCATTCAAATGGTGAAAGACTTTTTAAATCAATCCAGTACTTATTGAGGCAATTCGTTACAAATATCCTTACATACAAATCTTTTCTCTTAATTATATTAGTATTGACTAATAATTTAAAACAGTATGTTTGTAAGTGGCCTGTATCTGTTGAAATTTTCTGGCTACATTTAATTCTAATATTGAACTACAGATGGCATCATCTCTGATTACAATCAACAGAAAACTGAATCATTTTAGTGCGAAGTATCAACAATAGATGGAATTAGCAAAGCAAAAAATTCCTAATTATATATAATATCTGAATCACCTCTCAACATTATAAAAATTGCCTCATGAACGTTTCCATCCCCAGGTGTATACACATGCGAGGCATTCAACGACGCGGGCGAGTCGTTCTCGTCGTGTTCCCTGGTGGTAACGGTCCCCGGGGAGGTTCCCAGCGCGCCGCAGTACTCCGCCTTCCCAGGGTCGGTCACCGTAGCGACGGCTGAACCTGCCCACTTCAGCGCTGAACTGGATAAGGTGACTTTATTGACCTCTTCAACCCTGTTCGCAATAGACGTTTTATGAGGCGAATAAAATACATGCGCCGTTACTTCCACTATTTTTAGTTAGACTCATAAGAGATGTTCCCTGATAAAGTTTTCAGGGATGTCTAACGTTCAAAGTGTTGATAGGTGATGAAGTTATTTCATCACCATCATGACCACTTGAGATATCTCTGGAATTATTTAAAAGGTTTCATCTATCTTCATCCATACCTACAGTGCATGGTGATTCTACAAATAAATCTTCAAAAATTACTTCGGAATTGAATTCTGATTGAATAAAGTCAGATGACACAAATTTGGACCCCAACTAACGTTAATAATGTTATTCCTCAGCCACCACTCCAGCTTCAGTGGCTGAAGGACGGCAAGCCCATCGACGAGACTTCGCCGCGGTACAGGTTCACCATGGAAGGCACATCCAGATATAGGCTGGAGATCGCCAAGGTGACTCCAGAAGATGCTGGCCAGTACCAGACCCGCGCCGTCGGCTCCAAGGGAGACTCCTTCGTAGCCTTCTACCTTAACGTCGCCGACGCATAATATAATACGACTGACATAAACAACATGGGACCCAGGATGCCCCCCTAAGGCACCCCCCAAGAAATCTCACAAAAAAACTGGAATTTACAATATATTGAGTATGAAGTAACGATTTTTTATACAATTCGGAGTCTAAGTGTGTAAAGGAGTTGTTTTTATATCGTAAAACTATTTATTTAAGTATCGGTAAGTGTTACACCCTGTCGAATGCCAATGAGAGATCGAATCCTCTACGCTCTCTAGTCACTGTTAACGTTTGAATGTTAATTTTATTTATTTGAAGCTCTTCTATTACCCAATTGTTATTTTTGTTGTATTTATCGTCCTTACCTAACAGTTATTGCAGCTTCTCTTTACATTAAAGCTTGATTTTAATCAATGTTGGCGACAGATTCTGGTCAGGTTCTTAAGGTCCACCTTTCCCGGGATATTTTCTAGCCACCACAAAATCTCCCGAGACGGGTCGCCCCAGGGTTCCGACCAAAATCTGTAATACTATTTTTATATACATTTAACTGTATTATTTAATTGTACATACATTAATTTATATCATGTGACAGCGTAATTTATCAATAAATATGTATACCTAAAAATAATTATTTTATTGTGTTTTATTTTTGAGGGTACTTACTCCTAACTACCTTCTTGCGTCATTCGAGTTTTCTAATTTCAATTAGAATGCATAGAATACTATTAGAATGATATCTAAGTAGTTCTCCAAGAAAAGGAAAGTGGCCAATTTAATTAAATAATTTGAGTGAAACAGAGCTATTCTTTTCAATAACTGGAGTCTAAACAATAGCATGTAGTATATACAGATAAATAAATATTAAATGTCTGTTTGTAATTTAAAATTAACAGCTTTTCACAGAATGCATATATGAAAGTTTATACATAAATAAAAATAAACTATGTTTTAAATTTTTCTCTGTCCGTCTGTGTGTTTTTTCTGACTCATCTACGACCGATTTTATCGGTACTTTCAGAGGCAGATAGCGAATGTCTCAAGGAGTAGGTAACTTTAAAAATTATGGAAATTAAGAGTGAACCGAAGTCAACGCGGGTAAAACCGCAGGGCACAACTAGTCTATACATCTATATCTATACATACAGATAAATAAAATTGAAGTGTCTGTTGGTAATTCCAAAATTACAGCTTTTCACTAAATGCATATGAAAGTATACAAGCTACTGACATTGAAACACCAAGAATTTGAAATCTTTCTCTGTCTGTTTGTCTGTCTGTTTGTTCCGGGTAATCTCTAAAACGGCTGGACCGATTTTAACGGGCTTTTAACTGGCAGGTAGCTGATGTTTGAAGGAGTAACTTAGGCTACCTTTACTTTAAAAAAAACATTTGGGTTCCGCGGGTCACGCATGAAATTAACTCTATGCGGGCAAAACCGCGAGGGAACAGCTACTGTTCACATACAGAACAAATCATTATCAGTATCCTTGAGAAGTAATAGAACAAATCGCTCAAGCACATATCCTGATTTATCGAATATAATATCTTACAATGTCAAAATTTTTCATTCGTAGAGCTCACGTTTTTAATGCGCATTCTCGAGTGACTCATGGGTGCAAAAAATATCGACTCGATATGTGTTATAGTTTTAAACTCACAATAGGTATTATTGTGAGATAATTCTTATAAGATAACTACTTTGACACGGCAATAGCTGTAACAGGGAATTAAATATATTGGTATGGAGTGTCGGTATTCCGGTTCTCAAATCTTTTTATCATAAGTAACCTGTCATCTATACTAATACTAGCTGTGCCCCGCGGTTTCAGCCGTGTAGATTTAGTTTCATGCTGTTTTTTTTAAATAAAATTAGCCTAAAACACTCCTTGAAACATCAGCTATCTGCCAGTGAAAGTCCCGTTAAAATCCATCCAGCCGGTTACGCGTGAAGCCGAGACCAAGGGAAATGGGGATTGATTTTTTTGTATAAAGATTACAAAGAGAAAAGATTTATATGCATGTTTGTAACGAATTAGCTCAAAAAGTACTAGACCGATTTAAAAAATTCTTTTAACATTTGAATGCTACATTATCACTGATTAATATAGGCTATATTTTATCCCCATACTTCCACGGAAACGGGAACTACGCGGGTGAAACAGCGTGACGTCCGCTAGTTTAAAATAAGACTACTTATTTGGCGAATTTCTCTTGTACATAAACTAATTAGGTAATCTTGATCAAATCAGTATTTCGTTTCATAAACGAACGCGTCTAATTTATGAATGTAACTTTGAAGTCAGCGAAATGCGATTTAACTAATAAGTAGGGTAGTTTTGTTTGTATTTTGACATTTAAAAAATCATCTTAAGGGATGGTGTGACCATTTTGTCTGTACATATAAAAATCGATTTTAGTAATTTACATCGTTTTTGACTTTGTTTTTTTAAGTTTTCTATTGTTTAGTGGAGTGTGTGATTATTATAAGTGATTACTACAAAAGCCTTCAGTTTGAGTGACGTCATTTTACGACAGGTAATGTATTTTTCTTATCTTTTGATACATCCTTTCTTATACACGTTTTAAAAACCTAAAACCTTGATCTCTGCTATACCTACGATCCACTATTATTCTGGATTCTCAGACGAAAATCTATTCTGGGTTGTTCTGGGTTACACGAACTTAACCAGTTGTTCAGTCCGATCGTTAAGAAGATACCGCTTCTTAATACTTAACCCCAACTTATCTGTGACTTTGAACTTGAAATTTGAATGGGTGTTGTTCTCAATATAAGAGTAAGTTGGTTTGTGTTAAGTTTGGGGTTACAAGAATTACCTATTATGCCTACAAAGGGGACGTAATATATGTAAATACTTTAGAATACATAATACCAAAAGCAAGCTAGGTCTATGTTTTCAGAATATTAGTTAAGAACGTTATAAAACATGATATAAAATTTTAAGACAACTTGAATCTTTTGTAACACAATGCGATGCGGGCAATGAACACAGGCAAAAGTATAAGTGCGATCAATAATAGGTACAGCACAATTTGTATCCGAACGTGACTTAGCACTAAACTCGTATATTCAAAACAGAGATACTTATTTTCAAATATGAAATCCTCGGAACGAGTTATAACTCGGTCGGTTGTTTTATTTTCAAATCGTCCAACGATGAGTGCAGTCATGCAGTGACGCGGCAGATTGCTTCTCCATATTACGTAAAAAGATGCATAAGATAGTTAAGTTTTTTCACCTAGCCGTCCGTATGTAGAATGGGGGTCAACGGCTGCTTGACTTGGAGCAACATTTACATTTCGGTTTTGATTAATTTTATAACGAAATTCGATTGGCCGAGTCCGAGATCGACGAGGTGATAACATAAAATTAACTTGGAATTTAATGTCATGAGATCTATTTAGATGATTCATAAAAATAAGTAGACAACCAATAAAGTTAAAGTGACGAGAGATCCATAACTTTAGCAGTCTCATATAAACAGACTCTCGCATTACAATTTAATGTAAATATAAACACGAGTCAAATTAAACTTGTTAATAATTAAATTAAACTGGAATGTTATCATTACATAAAAGCTAAGCACCAATTACAGATATATGTTCCGATACAGAAATATAGAGGTACCCCATTAACTTGTTTCACACAGATGTATTCAGAAACCCAAAACCATAATAGTTGAAGCGCCAGTAAAATTAATAGGTAGTCAATAAAACGGTAGCGTTCGCCGCCCCGGGATCCAGCCATTAAATCGTGCTCAAACCGCCATTAGGAAACGAGATGTAAGAAAGAATTAAAACAAAATAAAACCGAACAAACGAAACAAAAAGTATCATATCTCCATTCCATATTTCAATATTTATCACGAGATCGTTCGTTTTCGAACGAAATTCGAAAAGGGTTATATTTTATTTCTTTTTTCCGTGAGATACGTTCGGTTCTCATATTATAAATGAGTGCGGTCGGTCGGACACATTTTTTAAAAAATCATTCCATTTTTGAATTTCTTACGTGTTCTCGGAGATCGAATGGGTTTGGGATATAATAACATGGATGTGAAACAGATTTTACATATTTTGTGACGACATGACATTATGATGACTGCTTCTGCAATTTAGTAGATACAGTTCCCAAAAAGCTCCTAAAGTAAAGAGATTCCACCCATAGCCACTGGAAAAATGCTGAACCAATTTGCATGGCTTTAAATGTTTTCTACCTTTTGAAATCGGCTTACATTCTTAAATAATAAATAACATTTTTAATATTTAATATATAATTTTCGCTCAACCTATTCTTTACATGTCCACTATTTATATGTACTAACTGTGCCCCGTGGTTTTGCCCGCGTCAAGTTAATTTCATGGGTGACCCGCAGAATTCTACTGTTTTTTTTAATAATTGAGCTAATTTACTCCTTTAACATTAGCTATGTGCCAGTGAAAGTCCCGTTAAAATAGGTTCAGCCGTTTCAGAGATTTGCATAACAAGCAGACAGCCAGACGGACAGAAAGAGCGACAGAGAAATTAAAAAAAAAAATTATGTCCGTTATGTATTTGATGCAAAGCTGTCATATTGGTTCAACAGACAGTTCAATTTTATTTATCTGTAAAGACTAGCGGATGTAACGCGGTTTCACCCGGTTAGCTCCCGTTCCCGTGCGAGTACGGGAATAAAATATAGCTTATGTTACTCGCTAATGATGTAGCTATCCGTTGCTGAAAGAATTTTCAAGATCGGTCAAGTAGTTTCGGAGCCTATTCAAGGCAAACAAACAAAAAAACAGTCGAATCTTTCCTCTTTATTATATGAGTGTAGATATATGTGATAGCATGTCCACATTAAAACAATGTAAGATCCGATCATCATTTGCATAGTACATCTTTTGTTCCTTAAAGAAATCATTAACCGACGACTCGGTGGAATAATACAATTAATAATTCTTTAATTTCGACGTTTCTGATTAAAGATACGGCAAATAAAGGAAATGTTATTAATATTTATACACGATTTAATACAATAGTGTGTGTAATTAAAAAGAATAAACATAATATGAGATAGGAAGTAAAAGACCGCAGTCAGAGATTTTTTTACGTTGACGATATCGCCTGCGTATTTTCTCAGAGAACCAAATGCGAGTTTTCTTAAAATCGCCGTCACTAGTCACCGCGTCGACGTAAACGCAGATTTGTATGGGCTCACAATAGTGTCATCTTTAGGCCGACAGAGGCGCTGTTCCGATCCTATACAAATCTGCGTTTACGTCGACGCGGAGACTTGTGACGGCGGCAGTGAAAAACTCGGAAGAGGCCCTGAGCCCTAGGCTCCTACTGGGGGCAGTAGGAAGTTTTACGTCTGTAGTGATGACTAGCTGTGCCCCGCGGTTTCACCCGCGTAGTTTTTAATTTTATGGTTGCCCGCGAGTCCATAATGGTCTTTAAAAATCTTAAGTAGCCAAAGTTACTCCTTGTAACATTAGCTATCCGTCAGTGAAAGTCCCGTTAAAATCCGTCCAGCCGTTGCGGAGATTACCCGGAACAAACAGACAGACAGACAGAGAAAAATTTTAAAAATTGGTTTTTCTTTCATTCAGTACCGTGTATACTTTCATATACATTTAGTGAAAAACTGTTATTTTGCAGTTACAAACAGACACTTGAATTTTATTTATCTGTATAGATGTATAGATATAAAAGAAAACCCTTCTGTAAAAAAAACTTTAGAAATAAAAATCTTCAAACCAATTTTTTTACTACATTCATAAAATTTTGAAAGTTGCTTTGGAGACTGCCTCGTTGGTCTACTGGTCACAAGGTCCTGGGGTCAATCCCCGGTTCGGACAAAATGTAGGTTGGGTTTTCTTACTGTAAAGTTAGCTGTAAAGAAAAAAGTTTTGTTTATGAATGTGGATGGTTACAAGGGGAAAGGAAGACCTAAGAAACGATGGATGGATTGTCTGAAAGATGATATGACTAGAATGGGAGTGAATACAGATATAACGGCTGATAGAGAGAAATGATAGAGAAGAACACATTGCGCCGACCACAAATAACATGGGATAAGGGCGGGAGGATGAGGGTTTTCTATCTGTAATTTCCCAGTATCTGGCTAAAGTCAAAAGTCTAAAGTCAAAAATATCTTTATTCGATTAGACTTTATACAAAGCACTTTCAAATCGTCAGAATGACACAATTTACAGGATTATACATGCTACCGCCAGGTTCGGAAGGTTGCTTTTACTGAGAAGAACCTGGCAAGAAACTCAGTAATTACTATTTTCAAAAATATTATACAATTTAAAAAAAAACAAAATAAATCTTTTGAGAAATGTAAGCTAGTAGATTAGTTAATGGCAATAGGTTCGCCCCCTATTACATGACACTTAAACTTATACGTATATAACTTGCGCTAACATTTTTTTTGCGTATAATTGTCACCACATAATTACAAAAAAATATAAAAAAAAAAAATGATGATAATAACTGAATAATTATAAGGAACCACGCAACCTTACTACAATATCAAGCGCTGCGGTTAATTTTTCCATATCTTATTCGATTCTTGGAGTTTTGAAACAGCCATCTGTGGAGTCGAAACATAGTACATATTTACATTATACTTAACCAGTACTTAACCTGAATAATAAATTATGATAGAAATTACTCCCCCAACCAGCTTTTGTTTCAAAGTAAGGTTTAACTAAACCTAAGTATATAGGTTTGTACATATTTATATATGTTGTCGACATTCGTTTGCGCATTTAGTGTGACTCGAAACGTGTTGATCCGCCATCTTTAGTCTTCAACCACAACCCGACTCGGAAACAGTATCATTACATTTTGAGCCACGCTAAAATGCAAGGTCGTCGACCTTTGAACATGTCAAAATATATATAGTTTTAAACAAGGAAAGAAACCTAAGGAGAAATGAGGATGTTATATTTTATGCAGTTTCTTTGCCTTAGATTTGGATGTTGTTTCCTTCGTCTCCGAGTGAAATTCATCAGACTTCCTCGGAATCACGTGGAAGACACAGCTGGGATATTTCTCAAATGTAATGCAACCTCCGAGCAATGCCTATTTGGGTGAGTTTTAAAAACATTCCTAATGCTCCTAAAGTAACTTATTTGGTGTATTTTATTTAAAAATAAAAGATAAACATTACATGATAAACTTAAATGTACATTGTTAAATACAATATCGTAGTCCAACGTCGTCCCTAAACGGTCGATGAAGGGTTGTTCAGGTTTTGTCTCGATGTTTTCCTTTACAATAGAACTCGTCGTGGACCTCACACACACAAATTACATACAAAAACTAAGTTTTGAATTTTTCCTCTGTCTATCTGTCTGTTTGTTCCGGCTATTCTCTGAGACAGCTGGACCAATTTTAACATACCCTGGTTGGTAACTGACGTTACAAGGAGTACGGTTGCTAGTATTAAAAAATATAAATAATTAAGGTTCTACGAAATTAAGCCACGCATGAAATTAAATCTAAAAAAAAGGAATATTTTTAATAGTTGTTCGTTATAAAGTGGAGTCGACTCTATTCCCCTCTATATTCCTGCACTTACAATAGTTTATTACGTCGTCCGTGTGCTCTTTTATTTGCGCGATCGACTCGTACTGATTTAAAACGCATGTGTCTTCAACTCGATTCCTGCCCGGGTGCGCTTTGTGACCACCCTTCAATACCACTCTATCACCTTGTAATAAGGTCTATTTTGCAACTGTTCTAAACTCTAGTGCCGGTTTTATTGCAACAATTTAAGTTATAAACTATTTATGGAATGTGAGCTATGCTGTGATGTGATAAGGTTTGGAATTCAATGATTCTTTTCATTTAGTATCATTGTAACAGTTTTATGTTACAATGATAGTCTTTCAGTTAGATCTGGATTCTAATAGGTTGAGATAGGGATGATTTTAGAATGTCTAGATCAATATGTTAGTTGATTGGAACAATTTGAATTACTTACCTTCGTAGGCATAATTATTGATAATTATTTATTTAACTAGCTGTGCCCCGTGTAGATTTAATTTCGTCCTTATTGTCGCGGAATCCTAATATTTTTAATAAATAAAAGTCTAAGTTACTCCTTGAAACATCAGCTACCTGCCAGTGAAAGTCACGTTACAATCGGTCCAGCCGTTTCAGAGATTACCCGGAACAAACAGACAGACAGAGAGAAAGACAGAGGATAAAATTAAAATTTGGTTTTTAGTTTCAGTAGCGTGTATACTTTCATATGCATTTAGTGAAAAGCTGTTAGTTTGGAATTACAAACAGACACTTCAATTTTATTTATCTGTATAGATGTATGATAAATTTAAAACACATGTCAAAACTGTTTTGATGAAGAAAGCATATTATAAAATTTCGGATTATATAAATGACAAGGATATATGGAACTAGGTAAATCACTCTGCACAAGTAGCTCCTGGCAAATACATGGTATGCAAACACTTGTAAATCTATCTGGTATTGTTATTTTTTTATCTCTTTGATTTTGTTTTATAATAACTTGCATGCTAATACAATTTGTCACTATTGTGAATATTTATACCTATTATCCAATTTGATTTTGTATGATGATTTCATTATGATTTATATTGTTTTGATGTTATGTACATGATGCCTGGCTGAGTTTCTTGCCGGTTCTTCTCAGTTCTTCGCTAGTTTCCGAACCGGTGGTAAATTCTCGACTTTCATAAGTGCCTTACCAGGGCCTAAACTGAATAAATATTTTTCATTTTCATTTTCATTTTCATAGATTGTCGGCATAAAATTCTTTAATTCTTGTACTAAGTAAAAAGTCCTCAAGTTTCATTGCTTACTGTGGCCCGTTTTTAAGCAAAGATTCAATTTAATGCGTGTGTTCATAGCATTCACTCACTATCTCACTTTTGTGGGGGTTTATAAACCTTATTTTTCATTCGCTTTCCGTACGATTTTTCAAAAATACCATCATTTAGACGTTCTAAAGCGCTTACGGAATACGGACATTTGTATTTTTGTTTCTGACCTTCCTCAATATGGCAAACCATCAACCCTTTTTTTTCCAAATCAGACAAGTAATCTTGTATTTTATGACGTACTAGCTTCTGTTAGCGACTTCTTATACTTACTTTAGGCTTACGCTAGCTTTTACCCGCGACTTAGACTAGAAACCATCCCTTTTTAAACACATATCAAACAAAGAGAGAGACTCAAACTCAAACTCAAAAATATCTTTATTCGATTAGACTTTATACAAAGTACTTTTTACTTTTAGACCAAGGACTATATTAGTCTATGTTTAGTGATAAGGGGACTAGATGCTAGCAATAAGGCTTAAGTTACTCCCCATTGTTCTTATCATCCTCAGTATTAGATCTTTAAGTTTTACAAAATTTGAGCAGTCATCTGCTACGCAAGCGACGCAAGGACGAATCCCAGTTGGGCCTGTACCTAGGAGTTTTTCTAAAAACTTGTGTACAGTGATTTCACACCATGTGCTTTACGGTGAAGGAAAACATCGTGAGGAAACCTGCATATGTCTGAGAAGTAATTCGAAGTCCGTCTGACACGTTGGCACTTACTCTTCGCTGAAAAGTGGGTGTTGTTATTGCAACGACTCTGCCTACCTTTCGGGGAATACAGGCGTGAGTATATGTAAAATTTTCTCTCAGGAACACAATACATAGATTTATACGTTAAATCTCATCCCATCCATAACTCATACTGATCCCACACAAAATCCATGCACGATAATGTAAATAAAAAACAAAAAACTAAGCCAACAAGAAATTCCTTTCTTTACGTTCCTTTGAATTTGTTCTCATTTTGAGGGAGTGCCTCGGAAATTGTGGGTTTTTTGAGAAAATGATCAATGACAGCACCACAATGACGGAATATACGTTTTTTTTTTCTAAAACGCTCTTTTGTGTGGCCAGAGACAATAGGGGTCGAGGTCAACGGCCGGGATCGAATTTGGACCCTTGGGGCTAGTTGGGGCATTTTGCTTAGTTTTGTTATGAACAGACTTAAATTATCTTTAGGAAATCAATATAATTAGTATGCATGCATATTTATTATATGATTATGTATACAAATTTATTGATTACTAGCTCTGCTTTGCGGTTTCACCCGTGTTGATTTAATTTCATGGGTAATTTTATTTCGCGTATCACTTTTCATTTATCTATGTTGCCTTATCTACACTTTGTAAATCAGTTAAGTGACAGTGAAAGTCCTGTTAAAATCGGCCCAGCAGTTTCGGAGATTTAGAGAGTAACATACATACATATGCTCACGCCTGTATTTCCCAAGGTGGTAGGCAGAAATGTTGTAATAACAACATCCATTTTTCCCAGACATATTATGCAGGTTTCCTCACGATGTTTACCTTCATCGTAAAGCACGTGGTGTGAAATAGTACATAAGTTTTTTTAGAGAAACTCATTGGTACACGCCCGCTGGGATTCGAACTTGCATCGCTTGCGTAACAGGCGACTGCTCAAACTTATTATCCTGAAAATTGATAATTCCTGAGGAATCTATAAATATAAGGCTATAAAAAATAATTTTTCTCCTTTTGTTCTTCGTGCTTAAATAGCATTTTTATATATTAATTAAATTAAATATAATAATAATCAACCTATACCTTAATTAAATGACTGTATCGAAACAAAGAATCCGTCTGTCTGTACGTCCAGAATTGCGTACAACAATGTACCCTTATTTTATAAGTAAAATATATTGTAGGTACATCCGCGCGATCGATTTGCCTTCACCCATACATATGAATTTTATGAATCGGCCTTATGAAACACGTGGAGTCGAGTTATTCAGACAAATGTTTTTACTAACCTAAATTATATTTTTTAATTCCGGCAATTGTTTAAAATTAGTTAATGTAAGAAACATTATAGAAAATAGAAATTCGATAATTTAATATCATGCTTGATTTTCCAACATGTCTTTGATACAATGGGTTGACGAGTGCCGCTTATTATATAATAGGTAGATGAGATTGCTGTCAACAGTTAAAGTACTTATTTATCATGCTGACGAATATGCATATAACTTAGTACTTCATACAATGATTTCAGTTCAATTTTCATGTGGTTGATGACTTTGATGTCACCAACGCACTTTTCCTTTACGACAACAAAATTTTTTTACAGCAAAATAGACCGATAAGTAGCGTACAGTGAAGACCCGAAACGTCCCAATTGGGAAATTTTAATTAATAATAATTTTCTTTACTAACGTGCTTGACCTATATTTTCCAAGTATGATTCTCACACTAAAAGCGGGACGATATTTTAAGCTACGAATACGTGAACGTTTTTTTTTAAATTGTATTATAATTTTGAAGAGAGTAATTGAGTTTCTTGCCAGGTTCTTCTCTGTAAAAAAGCAACCTTCCGAACCTGGCGGTAGCATGTATAATCCTGTAAATTAATGTCATTCTGACGATTTGAAAGTACGTTGTAAAAGTCTAATCGAAATAGATATTTTTGACTTAGACTTTGACTAACATCAAGGAGTCACGTCAATGTATAGTAGTGGGTTCGACTCTTTGGGTGCGCGCGCGCCGCACGCCGGCGGGCTCGCGGCGACGTGCATCGATTTATGCCGATACTCGATAATTAAAAACAATCCGCCATATTGCTTTTTGTCTCTTCTTTTATTCCCGTTTTTGTGCGTCCCTCATTTGATTGTGAAGCTTTTGCCCTTTTTTCAAGATCCTTAAAGGGCTCGCCGTTTGTATTAACGTGCTATCTGCTCGTCCCGTCTGTAAAGCAGACGTTTTAATTTATATAGTTCTACCAGATTACAAAACAATGGGAATTATTTTATTGTAGTATTCATTACTTGATTTATTTAAAATATGCGCTGATTCTTTGGTTTTGTGTTGGAATGTAATTTCTTGCTTTAAGTTATTTAGTATTAAATTATCTAGTGATAGTGCTTCTTTATCCGTAGAGCTACAACCATGGTCTAAACTTAATCCCAGAATTGCTAGATGATCCTTTTCTAATTCCATATCACAAAAAGATATCATCATCTCCCAGGCCGATCCCGACAATGTATCGGCACTTGATTCAACCCGATGTGGCTGATCACCTTTTTTTGCCATCTGATAGTCGTAACCTCTTTAACGAGGAAAATTGGTAATCAGGGTTGAACCCGCTGTCAGACTCTCTGAGGCCTTAGACTGAGTTCTTGTAACGATTGCCCAAGTTGTTAAATTGGCAACCGGGACCACAAAAATAGATATCTACACTAAATACCTACTTGAACTATCTTATACTGTACCCCATGAGTAGTAATATCGGGGACGCGACTCCTAAACTTGAAACTATGATTATGTTACACTGCGAGTCAAAACTGATACGAAAACTAGCAATATCTACACAGATAAATAAAATTGAAGTGTCTGTTTGTAATCACAGCAAAATCTAAATAAGAGCTTTTCACTAAATGCATATGCAATTATACACGCTACTGATACTAAAACACCAAGTTTTAAAAAAAAACTCTGTGTCTGTTTTTTTGTTCCGGATAATCTCCGAAACGGCTGGACCGATTTTAACGAGACTTTCACTGGCAGGTAGCTGATGTTTCAAGGAGTAACTTATGCTACTTTTATTTATTGAAAATATTAGGGTTCCGCGCCAATAAGGATGAAACTAAATCGACGCGGGTGAAACCGCAGGGCACAGCTAGTAAGTAATAAGAAAAAACGAAAACTAAATAAAATTACGGTGATCACAATTTCATGCAACAATTTAGGAAAAATTGTAATGAGTATAAATCTCGTGGCCCATGACCTACCTATAGGTATGTGAACAAAATATATACATTACCTAAACTGTGTGTGTGTGTCTTAAAGTCATTTCTGTCTATCTTAAATGTCTGTATATAATACCTGTCTATCTTTAATTTTATAACAAAAAAGACTAACTTTGAACACGACACCAAATTGACATAATTTGAAGTTAGACACCTAATTTATCTAAGACTTGTATGTGCATTATATTTCAGGTCAATAAAGATCATTACAGATAACTATAAATTGACAGTGACAGCGACAACTGTCACAGATGACATTAGCTGTCACCTATTGTCAAGGTCAAAGAGTAATGGGGTCATTTGGAGCTCAGATAACGAACTTCTATTGTGTTCAGTTTTATTTTTAGGAAAAAATCTTTGGTCCCAATATTGACCTCGATACAAAGAGAATTTTGCACTTTTTAAAAATATTTAACACAAAACCCTGTTGGATAAAAAGCTGTCCAGGTGCGGCGAAAGGGTTGAATGTATTTCCATCCTTTTCTATCTCGGTACAATTACTCGCTGTCTCGCTCTCTAACCCTTTGAAAGAGGGTGTTTTTTTCGGACAAATCTCGTATTTTCTCATTGATTTTTTTCCGTTATAATGAGATATTGTGTTACTGCGGCCTTTGTTGGATTTTAAAGTTTGTATTTTTATATGCAGCCTGTTCGCAATACACAGTTGTTGCGTACGCGCACATTGACTGATTTTAGAGATTACCGCTCTGATAAACGACATATTTGGTTTTGAATTAACTGTAAAGGTTTGTTACATTCAAATGATTTTATATCCACATACGAATATTAAAATCATTGAGAAAATAACTTATATTAGTATAATTAACTTTATTCCTTCTAATTACAACATTGATAAGATTTTGTAATTTTAATTGAATTCGATACCGTCTCATTGGGTCTAGTAAGCACTGCTGTGGAACACAAGCTCCTGGGTTTGATCCCCAGATCGATCAAATTGATATTCCATCTGTAATGTCCCGGTAGCAGCCCGGAGTCTGGATTAGTGCCCGGTTCATGGCAATAGGCTCGCTCCCTATTATATGAGACTTCAACATAACTGGCGAAATATGGGTGTACGTTCACCTCGGCGTACACCCTCGAGAAGTACAGGTGTGAGTATTTATGTATCAACTAGCTGTGCCCCGCGGTTTCACCGGCGTAGATTTAGTTTCATTTTTATTGTCGCGGAACCCTAGTATTTTTAATTAATAAAAGTATCCTAAGTTACTCCTTGAAACATCAGCTACCTGCCAGTGAAAGTCCCGTAAAATCGGTCCAGCCGTTTTAGAGATTACCCGGTTGGTAAAAATTGGTTTTTCAGTGTCAGTAGCGTGTATACTTTCATATGCATTTAGTGAAAAGCTGTAATTTTGGAATTACACACAGACACTTCAATTTTATTTATCTGTATAGATGTAAAAATTTATGAAATTTAGTACATTTATTAAGATTCAGCGCTATTGGTATTTTTAAACGCTTGGTACACTTCGAAATAAATTGCGAAACGCTTACAAAATGGTTACAAAATTAACGACACCTACCAATGTTAAATTAACAAGTCTAATACAATTTCTAGCAACGGCACTATTCTATAAACATGACATTTAGATATGAACGCGATTGTCTTCTGTGCGACGCGAGCGCTTATTCTTGGACCAGGGTTGACACTTTGTTAATTGCATTTTTTTCATTTATTTATTATTAGTAAGTAATTACCAGTAGCTAAGTAAGTAAAACAAATTTTCAAACCCTTTGAGTGGTAACGATATTAGTTGTAAAAGCAATATTAACGATGACAATAGCTAGGAGTCGTGGTGGCCTTGGGGTTAGAGCAATCGCCTGCTACGCAAGCGACGCGAGTTCGAATCCCAGCGGGGCCTGTACCAATGAGTTTTTCTAAAAACGTATGTACAGTGATTTCACACCACGTGCTTTACGGTGAAGGAAACCATCGTGAGGAAACCTGCATATGTCTGAGAAGTAATTCAAAGACGTATCTATAGTGCCTGCGACGGCGACTGTCACGTTGGCACTTAATCATATTTGGTGAAATGTGGGTGTTGAAAATTACAACACCTCTGCCTACCCCATAGCCATGATTTTAGAACTGGGAGACATATTTTATACTTTTAGTAGACATACATATGCTCACGCCTGTATTCCTCGAGGCGGTAGGCAGAGGTGTTCTATTAACAACACCCACTTTCCACAGAAAATGATTAAGTGTCAACGTGACAGATGGTCAGGCTATCGTCGTTTCGGGCACTAAACTTCTCCGACATAATATGCAGGTTTCGCCAAGATATTTTCCTGCACCGTAAAGCTCGTGGTGTGTAATCACTCATCATCTCCCTGGCCTTATCCTGTTCGGCACTTGGTTCAATTCGATGTGGCTGATCACCTGATTTTTATACGAAGCGACTGCCATCTGACCTTCTTAACCCCTTTTTCGAGGAAAATCAGCAATCTGGGTTAAACCAGTTGTCAGACTTTCTTAGGCCTCTGACTGACCTGTAACGATTGCCAAAGATGATAAATTGGGACCAACGGCTTAACGTGCTCTCCGAGGCACGGGGGGACTCGGGCGGTCACCCATCCAACTACTGGCTAGGCGTATGGTTGCTTAACTTCGCTGATCGAATCATATGTGCACTAGCAACTGTGCCACGAGCTCCTCTAATAATCACTAACTTTTTAAAAAAACTCATTGGCATAGACCCCGCTAGCATCCGAACTTGCGTCGCCTAGTTTTCATAGACACGAAATCAGATTTTGTAACCTGTATATAATTAGACGGATTGAAAAAATTCGTCGGCAACCCTACCACCGCTGACGAATACGACGCCCACGACTCTAAATCCTAAATAACAAACGACGCGAGAAAAAAATAATTAAATAGAATTGTAATTGTGTAATATGCGCTTGCCCCGCCATCTTATGAACATCTGTTATTGTCAACACACCTGAGGACGATAGCTGTATACCTATCTCAGTCGATAGCCCAAAAAAACTATGCGTGTGAAAGAGACGTGTAAAGAAAATCAGTTCACGCGAGATGTGGAAGTGACAAAAAACTCACGCTTCCTGTGTCTTTCGTTCGTATCATTTGAAAAAGGAATAATGCTTGTGCAGTATACGTGACAATGTGAGACAATATCTATACAGATAAATAAAATTGAAGTGTCTGTTTGAATTCCAAATTAACAGTGTAATTTCAGTAAATATGTTATAAGGTGACATAAATAAAACGCTCTCTATCTGTCTGTTTGTTGCGGCTAATCTCTGAAATAGCTGAACCGATTTAAACGGGATTTTAACTGTTAGCTTGCTAATTTAATAACGATTAAATTAAGAATACTCTTGTTTACAAAAATATATCTAGTTACGATAGTTTTATTGTTAAGCTTACGCGGGTAAGATCGCAAGGCACAGCTAGTGTCAAATAATTTATACATTATTAATTATGGTGCTAATTAAAAGACTGGAGGTTATATGACGTATAATAACGGCGTAAGGTCACGTCAAACTTTATGTAGCTTGTGTGACGTATTAAATTATACTCACTATGGAATGTTGTTCGAAAGACCTCACTAGGATATAAGTAACTCAATGGAAATTCCTAGTGTAGTTATTGCATGAAAATATTCAGGGCGAAGAGAGGAAGAATGTGAAGGGAGATTTTCAATTCTTTATTTTTGAATTACTGATTGACAGGTCACTGTCAAAATAATTAATATCTGCAAATTTCTTCTGTATCATCATCTCCCTGGCCTTATCCCATGTATTTGGGGTCGGCACTTGATTCTTCTGTATAAAGATTGTAAATTTTGTAATTAATCTTAGAAACTTTATTAAATTAGTTACTATAAACAAGACAGTAAACCCGAACATTGTGTGTCATAAGGTCAAGGAGAATAAGTCTTAAGTTCCAAACGATTTTTAGCCTTCACAGATAGTTTATGACAAAACTACATTGAAATGTACCTTTCATAATGATAACTAGCTCTGCCCCGCGATTTTAACCGCACAGAGTTAATTTCATGGGTGACTTGTAACATTAGATATCTGATAGTGAAAGTCTCGTTAAAATCGGTCCAACCGTTTCGGAGATTAGCCTGAACAAACAAAGTTTTTTTTTTAAATTCCATATTTTATGTCATTACCGTGTATACTTTAATATGCATTTAGCAAAAAGCTGTTATCTTAGAATTACAAACAGACACTTCAATTTTAATTTATCGGTATAGATATATGTATACCATAGCACAGATTTATATAAAGTGTGACAAAATGATTAACAAAATATTAATCAAATTTCATCCTAATAATTTGCGTATACTATTACAGTGTATGAAGTTTTGACGTATTCCATACAATGTGGACTTTTTAACAATTCGAAAATAGAATGTTTTTAACTTAACCCTTCCATATTTGACAAAAAAGATCTTTTTATTTTGTTTCTACTCTTTATATTTAGAACACGACGAGGTCGGAATGAGAATTTAGTTCTATTGAATTTAGAAACGGTTCAAAAATGGAAGACGGCCCTTTTTAGAACTAGCATCGAAATATGGATTTGGATAACGGGCTTTGAAAACTTGTATATTTTGTAAGGAATATTAAGAACGTTTTCTTTCGAGGAGCTCGTGGCACAGTTGCTATTGCGCATATGATTCGATGAGCGAAGTTAAGGAGCCTAGCCAGTAGTTTGGATGGGTGACCGCCCGAGTTCCCTCCGTGCCTTGGAGAGCACGATAAGCTGTCGGTCCTGGTTGACAATTTATCATCTTTGGCAATCGCTACAGGTCAGTCAGAGGCCTAAGAAAGTCTGACAACTGGTTTAACCCAGATTGCCGATATTCCTCGAAAAGGGGATTACGAAGGTCAGATGGCAGTCGCTTCGTATAAAATCAGGTGATCAGTCACATCGAGTTGAATCAAGTGCCGACCCCAAATACATGGGATAGGGCCAGGAAGATGATGATTAAGAACGTTTTCTTTACAAGTGAAAAACATACGCTCACGTCTGTATCCCATAGGGGTAGGCAGCCCAGACAGAGACCACCGTTAGCCACATGCTACGATCCTTACATACTTCTCTCGCTTCATCCACATTCATGCATCTCTTCATACACTTCCTTTGGTTACGAATGCTCCTAATTTGACATTTCTGAAAAATACTATTAATTAGGTCATAGTAGTTGTTCCTTGGAAGCCCTCTACCGACACTTCCGCTCACATTCGCTCTATAAAATTCTTTCGCTTATCGCCTTTTCAATCAGTATGTTGAGAATATTCAGATGGTGACAAGAGAAAAATTTGCTCTGATATAAAAAAAACACGCATACATCCTTCTTTTTAAAGCGGTAAAAATACCGCGAAAGTCATGCCACGTCATATTTGAAAACAAAACTTTTTTTTGTTGCGCCAAAGTAAAAAAAAGGATTGTGCAATGTGCAATGTTGTCATTAAAACAGTTATCTTTCAGAAATATCGCAAAAAGGAAGAAAAATATCAGATGCCTTGTACCAGAACCCTTTGTATAAGGTATTTCTTCATACAAAGGGTTAATTTTAACAAAAAAGTCGTATACAGTGTAATATTTTGACAAAACTGCGGAGTCATGTTACGGCCCGGTGTGAAGATTTTTTTTCCTTTTTTGACTAAAATATCTTTTATATCAAAAGACACATTTTTATCAGGAATGGGAATATTTCTGTCACTCAACGGTTTTTGGTTTGTTATACATATTATAATTATGTCATCCAAAAAATAAAATTATGTGGTCAGTAGGATTATGGATATAGGACTATGGATTCCCTAGGCTCTTGAATCTACTCAGAAATATGTCAGCAAATATTTGCAAATTCCACTTTTTAAAAAAGCACAAACAAAAAATTTCAACTTTTATAAAAATAAATAATTATAATTTTCCTCAAACACAGCCATTGTTGAGCTTTGTGAACTTGTATCGTTTTTTTTGCATTTTTGTCCCAGTGGAGTGGAGTCCGCAAAAATGACAAATCTTGAAATATTTGTAATATTAAAAGCCGCCCGCCAGACTGGCACGCCGACCATTTATTAATTTTCAAAATTTAAACAAAACGTGAATTTATTTTGGCAAGTATTCCTAAAATTGTATCCCGTGTACATTTATGTTGTTTTGGTTTACATTAAAAAGAGATAGGACATGAGCTTTCTTTCATTAGAGAGAGATAGGAGACTGGGTTTGTAGAAAATGTTAAAAAAATCCTTTTTGAGATTTTTGTTTGTTTCAGAGACTTTGCAACATGCTTTTTTCATCTTGGATTATCAGATTTTGAAGCTGTCTTTCTATAAGTCAGAAAACAGGCTTACATACGTGGTTCGGTTCACAATTTTTGGTAAAAGAATCTCAAATATCCAATTAAAAGGCGCTTATTCTCGTACGTATCCACGCCAGTTAAAAGTAACATAACAAAGTAAATTAACAGTATAATAAGCTCAAAGCAGAGTAAGTCGACCGGACACGTCGAATTTCCGAAACCGTTTCGTTTTTGCGATACGTAATTTTTGGAAAATTCGCGTCGCTCGCCCTCTTAGTTGCACGTGCAATTATACCTATTTTGATCGGAAATTCAGATGGTTTTTGGCATCATTCGTGGACCAGTAATCGGTCATTTTATTCCAGTCTCGTTTCGACGGCATAATGTTCATTATTACATTACAATCTTTATAAGAAAAGATATCCTGAGTATCTCGATTCATTTTGCTAATACTTTCAACACTAAACTAAATTTACGAAAATAACCCAAAAATTAATCAGGGGTCGGTTTGACCCACCTGCTGAACCTTGGAGACAGAGCCCGGGGCGCACAATAAAGGGCCTCGACCCCTCGCCTCGCGCACATTAAAAAAACACTGACAATTACAAAAAAACGGAAAGATGGCAAAGGTGTCTCAATTTTTGACAAAAAAAGTTCGCCAAGGTTAAGACCCATGGGAAAGAGTTAGATACGCTTTAATCGCCCTTTTCCCGAAAGACGATCTTCCGCATTTTTTTGTCTAACTGTTTAGCAAGGGTACCGTTTATTGTGCGCGTTTAAAAATTGCCCGAATTCACCCCTTTTAGGAAGCAACAGATGATGCAAGACGCGTGAGATAGTTTTTTTACGAATTTTCGTACTTTGATTTATAACTGTTTGCAGTAATTTGAGAGTTTTATGGATATTGTCCCGTTGTAGGTGATTTTACGTTGGTTTAATAACGGTTTTTTGTATAAAAAATGTGGTATCATCGATTCTGAAAGATTTGTATTTTTTACTTTATTTTTTTAGAATGCAGTGTAGTAATTAATCACGTTTATAAATTCAATTGTTTTACTGTTATCTAAAACTAACTATTCAAACTCAATAAAAATGCAAATAGAAAAAGCAGTTCGAATCGATTGTTCGCTAATCCACCCACATATTACAGCCACATTCGATTGCATTTCATAGATTAGTAGAACTTTAAATAATCACATACATCGTTGAGTTTTTTCAATAAACTCTTTAGGTGCGTCACTTTTTGCGTTCACTGCAATCAGGAGCCATTGTTGACCGACACACCGCGCCGTGTTCGAGATGCCCCTTTTTGACCACGACGAAAAAACACAAGAAAAAGCTAAGGTCACAAGTCACACGCTTTGTATTGAAAATATTGTATAAAAAGGGTCACTTTGGGTCTATTTTATTAAACGAGGTCAGTATAGTAAGTATACAATTGCGAATTTCACGCATTGAGTTCCAGAATTGTGTGGTTTCTTGAAGTAATGCGATATCGGTGTGACCTCGGGTCAGACCGACCGGGTGGGCCTTTGTGAGTGTTATGTAAGGTAGGCACCGACGGGTTAAAGGTTAACAATATTAATTTAATATTGATTTATACATTCTGGGAGTTCAAATGTCCGTACGATATTATGTACATGTTTGTATTGCTATTGATAGGTTTTGATTATTATTACGTTGCGTTTTTTGTTCTATCAATGGTTTGAATGCAGCGCAAAAATTCAAAGTCAAAGTTGGTTATGTTAAAACATACTTTAAAGCTCTCAATTTGTCCTGATAAGAATAAAACTGCTCCCGTTACACGCACTAAACTCACATATACAAGAAGAGTATATCTTAAAATCTGGATATCCTACTTAATATTATAAACGCGATATTTTGTAAGTATGAATGGATGTTTGTTACTCTTTCACGCAAAAACTACTGAATGGATTTTGATGAAACTTTACAATAATATAGCTTACATCAGAATAACACATCTATATATATAGAAATTAATCCACATTTCCCTTGGTTACGGCATCACGCGTAAATGGCTGGATGGATCTTAACGGGAGTTTCACTGGCAGATAGCTGATGTTTCAAGGAGTGTTATAGGCTAATTTTATTAAAAAAACAGCAAGAAACAGACTATAATTTATAACGACATTATATTAATTGTCCAAAATCCACCAACAAGTAAGTTATTAATACATATTTTTGATCGATTGGTAACTAAATGAAGAAATAACTTTTCAAACATTCAAGTAGTGTTTATTGGAAACATGGTTTTTGAAGATAGTATATATACCCTTTTGTTTGTGATTTGTAAAAAATATAAAAAATACTTCTTCAGGGAACCTCTTAAAACATGCACATAATTTAGAGTTAAAATTATTATAAAGACATTGAACATGCGATAAATCTTATTACAAACAAAGATGCATATTAACCCTCTTCTCGCGATCTCACACCCCTACGAGCTAAAAACGTAGTTTCTCACGATTCACCCCAATTTTAGGGTTATCTGTTCGAGCGAGCATCAAAAAGTAGATCACTTTAAAATTGCCCAAAGTTCATTTTTTTGCAAAGATAAAAACTAATAAAAATGGTTAAGAACTCTGACCCCATTTCGTGATGAGGTCCCGACATTGTGAACTTTTCAATTCGCGTGTATTTTTTTGTAATTCGATCCGGTTATATTTGGTATTTTTTTTTAATTTTTGAGCTTTTTTTTTATCGGGAGCAGGTAACGTGTTAAAATTTCTTGTGAGAAATTTAGAATCATATAAAATTTTTCGTTTCTTTGTTTTCTTTATTATTAGTTGATTGATGTGTGATGAGATACAGCATTTGACTGATGTACGGTGATGATAGCAGACTTGATAGATATCATAATATAGAATTTAGTGAATAGTACTTAAGTATCTACACTTAATTAATGTACCATCAGTGTAACGGACAAATGATACTGTGCGAAAAAAGAAAAAAGCAAAGAATTCATAAACAACTTATTTTTGTAAAAGTAAATTTGTCATTTTGAATACTTGTGTTCTTTTTACTGTAGGATACCATGTAATGTAGAATCTTCTATATTTTCAAATTTTTTGTCAATTTTTTTTTGTCATTTTGAATACTTATGTTCTTTTTACTGTAGGATACCATGTAATGTAGAATCTTATATATTTTCAAATTTTTTGTCAGATTTTTTTTTGTCATTTTGAATACTTATGTTCTTTTTACTGTAGGATACCATGTAATGTAGAATCTTCTATATTTTCAAATTTTTTGTCATTTTGAATACTTATGTTCTTTTTACTGTAGGATACCATGTAATGTAGAATCTTCTATATTTTCAAATTTTTTGTCAGATTTTTTTTTGTCATTTTGAATACTTATGTTCTTTTTACTGTAGGATACCATGTAATGTAGAATCTTCTATATTTTCAAATTTTTTGTCAGATTTTTTTTTGTCATTTTGAATACTTATGTTCTTTCTACTGTAGGATACCTTGTAATGTAGAATCTTCTATATTCTCCCATTTTTTGTTAAATAAAGTTTTGTCATTTTGAATATTTATGTTCTTTTTACAAAAAGCTGCTTTTCTCTTATAAGCATTATCTTGCAAGTAAATACCAAAACCAAATTTCCGAAGAATTAAAACTCCTTCCAATAACTTTGAGATCGAGTATTAATTCATATCGAAATAATGCAAAATGATATTTCCATACACAACGGGTTTAATATCAGCGAAGAGGCATCAAAGTACACGTGATGGTGAGCCGATAACCATATACTGTCATATTTATATAACACAATAAGTTCACAAGAAACGTCTCAAAGAGTTGTTTTATCGTAAAAACACGCTGCGAGCTCGCATCTGCGAGGACTAAAAATAATTTCCAACGTTTAATACAAAAATCTCAATAATTAACTTCGTTACAGACCAATAAATTACAATACGAGAAAGAAATGCAACATGATACGCACACGAACGTAGCGTTGCGTCTGTATGGCACACTAGTGACGGTAGGGCGGCGCCGTGATCGATGATCGTGAGTCGATGTTTTAGTTTAAACGTACGAGAGATAGCGTCGAGTTCTCACGACTTGCTATGTAAGCGTAAAATACTTAAAAGGCTTGATTTTCAGACGTTTCTGATATTATTGTGAAAAACGATCAAGAAACTTGAAGTAGTTTAAGTAAAAAAATATTCATTAAAGTGTGCGTTGGGATACATCAACAATTTATATTGCAGTGAGGATAAATAATATCACATAAATGATTGTTTTAAATATATTTTGCTGAAAAAGTTGTTTGGAAATGTATAGAATTTAGTATAACTATAGCATACTGGTAGAGATCATATTATAGAAACCCTTATAGTCAAAGTTAAGTAAACAATTAATAAATTTAAGTAGTTTTACCACTTTCAGGACCTATGTCGAGAGGCAGAGAAGATTCACAACGACTTCACGGTCTTTAAAGCTTGGACGCTTGTGAACTTTATCGCGGTTTTTCATATCAAACACAAACAAAACACAAAAATTACATTCCTGAACGCCATAAATAAATCATGTTAAGAAAACATCGACATCGATAGCAATACTCAATATCGAAACAGCCCTCTAAGCGCTCCGATCACAAATACATTCGCATGATTTATTGTTAACACGAGTAACAACTCATGTGTGGAAAGTATCATTCGCACACACACACACACACACATACCGGCAGATTATTATGCGGTGTACGTGATACTACGGAAAATGGTAGTTTTATTTAGCGATGGGCTCGCGGCGACGCCGGCGGTTTTTCTTTAATTACTCACCTCTCCTATATCTTAGCTTCATGATTTATATATAATATTGAAGCTGAGTTATTACGCTACAATTTAATACTAATGTCAACTGAATACGCTCTGCAAGTTGTGAGTTAGAAGCTCTTTAGTTCGCTTAGTAGGGTTTAGTTTATGCATGGAAATGTTTATTAGTATTGCATTTTATAATGAGTAGTTCATTGTCTGCTTATATTAATGCTTGATTGTAAGGGCATATTTATATCCTTTATTCGCCAAAGGACTAGATATTATTTAATATTTTTTGGATAATGTACCTCAAAAAAGTACTTTTATAGATACCTAATATCCGTCTACCATTCAAATTGTGAGTCACAAGACTCCTAAAATCGTAATATACTGACAATTTATTGATTTGAGATTATTTCCCTACGCATGTTCTTAAGACATTCAGGTCGACGGGAAGTACCTCATACCCCTATTATTTGATACACTTGCATATGGAAAGATGCGTCCTAAAATCCTATAGGTATCTATAGGATATGTATATATAATATATACTTAGAAGTATGACTTAACTTGTTAACAAAAAGTTTACACATATTCCCAATAAAATTTTGTAGAGAGACGTCGGTGCGCGAGTCCGACTTGCAAATTCTAAAAGGTGGTTAGATAGATTTTATATATTTTAATATGTAAATAGATTTTTTTTATATGTATATAAATTTTTTTTATTGAAGAAACGAATATATAACACAGATAAACAACTAACTAACTAAATCACAAAAAGGTTAGTCTACATCACAGGAGACCGAAGAGCTGGCAGCTACCTCGGACAAAGAATTAGTTTAGCCATCCAAAGGGGGAATGCTGCCAGTATCTTCGGAACCTTGCCTACTTACCTCACTTTAATAATATATTTCAGGTTATATATATATTTTTTTAAGGTTTTTGTAAATAGATTGTATAACCCATTGAATGTAAGAATAGATGAAAAGAGGTGGGGTACAGTGGGAACTCCCGTTAAATTTGCGAAGTTGCCCGCCTGGGCACCTCCATCTTACAGAAGATCGCAGCCAACTAAGGATTATATAAACCTGGCTCGAGTTTATTACAAAACATGGCTTAAACCAGGACTAGACCAAACTCGGACTAAGACTATCCATCCCTTTTCAAATTGGTATCACAAATGAGATGGAAGGAACTTTACCTCGTACTATGTCAACATGTGTGTCATGAATAAAAATCTAATATTTGTAAGGAAATACTTTTAAATCAAGGATAATAGTAAGTGATGTGTTGTAATAAGGGAGTTAGATTTAAATTATGTTCTCTCATGGAGGTAAAGTCGAGCAGTTCTGATTATCGAAGATCACGAATTTTGGGCTTAACGGCTAACATTTGAAGTGTTGAAACATAGTGAACACAACATACATTTTGTTAGTTATGATACCTAGCTGACTTTCTTGCCACTACTTCTCAGAAGGCTTGTTTCGAAACTGTAGGTCAATTCGACGTTCTGTTCGTAAGGGCCTAAATTGAATAAATAATTGTTCACTTCCATTTCATCTGTCATATTTCCGACTCTTTTTCCTAAAATGTAAAAATCTCAACACAACTTGCTTAAACATTAATTTGAATCTAAGTTAATGTTTAAGTAAATAGCGAGTGTTATCGCGTTTCCGACATGGATATTAATACAGTTTTAATTATTTTCTTTAAAAGTAAATATTACTCATTTCGCCATTTTCTCATTCGTACAAAAATAAATACACTCAGAAAGCCGGCTCTTGTACATTGAGTGTAACATGCGCATGCACACAATCGCATCTACCTCCTATCAGACCACTAAATTAAAAATATTTGTATTATAAATTGTATTATTACTGCGATACGTACCTACTTCCTACCTTTACTATCAGAATCACTGTGCCATCATAACTAAACACGAAAAGGTTACATTGTAGCTGCACTCTCTTGCATAGAACTCTTGTGATTTTACTCATCGCAGCAACACAGTTTTACCCAAAGGTAGCGTTATTTATCTATGATCTTCTGTAACGTGGAGGTAGTCCCCACCTAGACAGTTCCGAAAGTTCCATTGCGCTTTATCTCTCTAGAATAAAATTAGTCTGACATTATCTGAGAAGCCTTGGTTCGGTCCCCGGGTTGGGCAAAGTCTTATTGTTTATTAAATTTTTGTTATTTTCCCAGTAGTAGCCTGGATTAGTGCCGTTAATGGCAATAGGCTGGCCCCTTATTACATGAGCCTTAACTGGCGAAATATGGGTGTAATATAATTATTTTTTTAAATTTATTTATACCACATTAGAGCGGTAACAAAATACCACTTAAACTAGGTTTCACTTTTATTCAGTCTTCTCGCAGTACTCCAAGCATACTGCCATAATATCCTTTAATTCATCCGCAAAAAAATCACATTCAGGATATGTATCCAGAAGAGCGTCGAGTGCGGACAGAATACGTATACTTGATCAAGGAAGCCGCTCTTATGTTACCTTTCTGTTTCATGTAGTCTGTAGTCAAGCCGTTCATAACCGTTTAGTTCCGCCGAGCAGCGCACGCGCATTCCCACATAATTTTGTTTATGATTTCTTTAATTAAAATACGAATATCTGCTATTTTATAACGCAGCATTTGAGAAGTTTGATTTAATTAAAAACAATTTCTTTCTTTAATCGGTTTTTGACATTTGCCCGCGATATATCCCTTATAACTAAAAAATAAGTTTCGATCAAAAGTTCGCGAAGTTCCAACCACGATTCTTATTCGTTCTAAAACTGATCTGCACGTGGTCCGCAAAATAATTCTTTGATGATTATAATATATTCTAAGCCTTCTTTAGTTTACCTATTTAATGTATGAAAATTTTAGTTTGATAAAAACAATACGATACTCTTTGTTTGATTTTAGTATTGCGAAGTTTAAGTTTCGGAGAAAGAGAGATGTTGTGATGAGTTTTCCCGGACTTTGTAGTTCCGCCTATTTCTACAGAAATGGCAGAAATAAGTTTCTTCTATTCCTTCAAAGAATTTGCACCTATTGAACTCGCTTTCTGCAGCATCTAGACATCTTTGGTGTAGGACACGAGTGTGCTAACGAAATCATTAGATTAGACGCAGTGGTCGGGATTAGTGGCCGGTTAATGGCAATACGCTCACCCCCTATTATATGGCAATATGTGGGTGTAAGTACACTTCTACCACTCCTTTGGGGAATACAGATGTGTGCACATGTGTTTCTGTAGTGTATTTAGATGCAATCTTCGGTAAGGTAGAAGCCCTAAAGTCTTAGACAAAGTAACACTCTGACGCGCAACGATAAAAAATTGTGACGTGACAAATGTCATTCCCGTACATTTTGTATCGTTTCTACTAGCGAAGCGTGCTGATAATGTTACTTTGTCTACTGGCCCAGGGTAGCTCTCAACTTTCGATGGAAGATCGTTACATAAAATAAAATACAAAAATATTCAGGAACCGCGTCTCTAATACTGCGTGTGCGCAAGTCGGTTAACTAACAATGTCAGCGCACGCGGCTACATATTGTCCGAACGGGCAAAAATAACCGGTGACATTTCACGACCGAGGAATCGAACTATTTACCACCGAGTATGCGGTGCAATTATACCGCGCACCCGGCTTAAGCAACCGTTTTTATGTGCATTATCGGTTTTAAGTTCCATCTTTAAAACAATAACACCGGTTTTTGAACTCTAGTAATTAATTGCGTTACACATTGCTAATGAAATAATTATTGTCGTTGTTCTTGTATGAAGGGTGTGGTGCATAATTTATTATTAAATTATGCATTAATAAATAAAATTTAGATTAATAAATATTTATTGCTCGTCACCTTAGCAAGAAATACGGTGATGTTACGTTACAATGATATAGTCCGGTACATTATTTATGTTATGTGAAAATTTTAAATTCTTCGCAGTTAATTGTTTCTTGTACTTAGATACTTATTTAATATTAAAACGTAAGAACTTCAACTTATTTATAACCTACTAGTATAAATATAAAAAAAATATATAAGAATGTCTACTCGAAGGCAGTGTTTGATAGATAAATGATAAATATGGAATTTGACTTACTCTTTTTGCTAACGCTATCCCAAAAGGTACCCGAAGGGGTAGGCAGAGGTGCTATAACACATACTTTTCACCGAAGAGAATTAGGTGCAGTGTAGATGATGGTTTCATCTCCGACCTAATAAATGCAGTTTCCTACAAATTTAAATACTTGGTGTGACATCACTGCACTTAAGACTGAAAAACTCACAGACAGCTGGGAATAGAACTTGCTTCACTTGCGTGGAAGGCAACTACTCAAACCGCTCTTTCACCGACGCTCTTAAGTAATAAGAACATATAAAATTATATAAATACTTAACTATTTATGTAATTTCAAACATCGAACACATATTTTTATTGTAACTAACCACCTTCTTTTGGTAGAAAATAAAAAATCCAGCCAGTAGTTTACAATGACTAACGGTGTAAGAAGTGCATAGTTCACGCCGATTATACGTGAAGGTCAAACAGCATTCGCTCCAATTACAAACGCAATCATTTCTTACGCACATAAAAAACCTACGGACCTTATACTTAACCCTCTAAAGGACCTTTTCTCCGAGAGTTTTTTGGCAGAAAAAACTCGCGCCCGATATCGGCGCGAACTCGGTCCGTATTCGTAGCCGGGCGGCTGCAGCGCGCGGTCGCACCAACAGCGCAACGTAACATCCGTTTTGGAATTTCGAATTTCCAGGAGCGCGGGAAAACTCGACGAAACTGTCAAAACGAACACTTTTAAAAAAAAACGTTTTCGCGTTTGACATCTCTCGAATTTTTAACAACGACCCGACCGAATTTGCCTGTTGTTTATTATTTTGATTCGTACATATTAAACCGAGTATTGTTTTAAAATATTTCGACATTGTCGGAATTCTATTGTGCGACTCTTAATTGTTGAATGTTTTTCTTTAATCTAGGGCTTTGTCGAGATGAATCCGTTACGTTTACATTTTTGTACGTTGATATAAACAATTGATAAATTCGCGGAGGAGTCGAGCGTGGTTTTTATTAATGTTTTTGCGTATCGGTGTGTGGTGGGGGTTGGGTGGGGCCTCGGCTGACTCGTCCCTCTCCTAGCGAGTATTTTGAATTAGTTTCCAAGTCTTACGCAGATGTGGCAATTTTTTCAGTCGCGTGTGTAAGCCGCGCGCGACTGTTGCATTCGCAGTGTTACGCTGTGTTCCTTTTTTGAAGTTTCGAGTTTTCGCGCGGTCATTGGAACTTTTTGCGATTATTGTTTTTTGACAGGACCCTGTAAATATTAAAAAAAAAACTTAATTTGCTGTGTTGCTGTGTGTGTGACGAGGATTTATGGTGATCACATGTGACATTGTGAATGAACTTGTGTTGTGTCCTGGCGTTGCCTGCAGTTTGGATGTCATTTTATAAGGTGAGTTTTATTTATTATTTCTGCTTTTTAGGCATATATAATTTTAAGTACTTTTCATTCATATCTGTTCATGTTTTTCACTTTAACTAACTGCATACAAACAAAATTAATGATCTGTGTATCTAAAACACTAACTACCCTCATAATAATAATGTAATTCGAATCATTTTAAAATTTGTTATAAAGTTACGCGGTTTTCTGCTATCTAGAAAAACTTTGTAGTAACGCACTAACAATATATTCACCTAATTATAGGAACATAGGTTCTGAAATCCTTTCTTTAGTAATTTAAGTACTTATAAAACGTATTTAAGATAAGTTATTCACTTAGTTCCGTTTGATTATCAAGTTTTAAACTTAGTAACTTTAATATTTTATGATGTTTTTTTTTGTAATTATCATTATTTACTGTGTAATGAAATGTACATGATGCCAGCTGACTTTCTTGCCGGTTCTTCTCAGAAGGCTAGTTTCCGAACCGGTGGTAAATTCCTCGACATTCATAAGTGCCTTACCAGGGCCTAAACTGAATAAATCATTTTCATTTTCATTTTCAATAACTTCTAACAATGATTCATTATTATATTTTCTCTTATTGATAGGCTATACTTAGTGTTTAATCCTTATCTATTGAATATTAACATCATTTAAATATTAATATTTAGCTGTGTGTATTAATAACTAGCTGTGCCCTGCGGTTCCACCCGCGTAGATTTTTGTCGCGGAGACTTATTGTCGCGGAACCCTAACATTTTTAATAAATAAAAGTAGCCTAAGTTACTCCTTCAAACATCTGCTACCTGTCAGTGTTAAAGTCCCGTTAAAATCCATCCAGCCGTTTCAGAGATTACCCGGAACAAACAGACAGACAGACAGACAGATAGACAGACAGACAAACAGAGAAAAAATTTAAAACTTGGTTTTTTAGTGTCAGTAGCGTGTATACTTTCATATGCATTTTGTAAAAAGCTTTTATTTTGGAATTACAAACAGACACTTCAATTTAATTATCTGTATAGATATAGATGATTGAACTGTCGCTTAATATCTTACACTTTTATAAATTATGCTGTGCCCCGCGGTTTCACCCGCGTAGTTATAGTTAAATGCTTCATTTCGCGGAATTCTAATTTGTTTCTTAAATATCATCAGCTATCTGCCAGTGAAATTTCCGTTGAAATTGGTCCAGCCGTTTCGGAGATAAGCCGGAATAATCAGACAGACAGATAGAGAAAATTAAAAAAAACAGTTATCGTGTATTCGTATGCATTTAGTGAAATTTTGGAATTACAAACGCACACTTCAATTTTATTTATCTGCATAGATATAGGTTACACAAAGTATTTAATCCTTATCTGTTTAATATTTACCTGCTTTAAATATCTGTATATATAAAAGAAAGTCGTGTTAGTTACACTACTTATAACTCAAGAACGGCTGAACCGATGGCTGAAAATTGGTGGGTAGGTAGCTTAGAACCAGGAGGAGGACATAGGATACTTTATACCGTTCTCTTGAAACCTGAAAAAATCGTCATATAACACACTAAAGTCTGCGCGGGTGAAACCGCGGGGCACAACTAATTTTAATGTCTCTTTGTATTTAACATTTTTATAAATTATGTAAAAAAATTTTTTCATACTTACAACGAACAATGTAAAGATATGGAAATGCCATAGAAATATCGTATTGTATATTCATCAGTGTCATCAATACGTTTATTTCTGTACAAATATATGTTTATACTATTTAAATACAGGAACATAGTGTTTATCTATATATACAGATAAATAAAATAGAAGTGTCTGTTTGTAATTCCAAAATAACAGCTTTTCACTAAATGATTATGAAATTATATACGGTACCGATAAAAAAAATTTAAATATTCTCTGTTTGTCTGTCTTTCGGTCTATATATCTGTGTTGCATTGAATAGGCTCTGAAACTACTGGACCTATCTTAAAAAACCTTCAGCAATGGATAACCACATTATCAACGAGTATCAAAGGCTATATCCCCGTACTCCCACGGGAACGGGAACTATGCGGGTGTAAGCGTGATGTCCGTGATATAAGGGTTCAATTTTAACCTTTTTTACGGACCCCTAAAAAGCACACGGTAGTCAGTAACTATTTATTTTCTTACAAACATTGTAAAGTATTAAAATTATGTTCCCAATATAGCATCGCTCGCATCCGATAAAGACAACATCCAGTATTTAGGGTCATAGGTCGTGTGGTTAAAAGTCACGCCGCAATGAAACGGTAAGGAATTCAATTCCATACGGTTCTCTATATAACTTGTCTACCTACTACCTAGCTAGTTTTATTTGTGATAATTTTGTTAGCAAAAAAAATAGAAATTCTAATTATACGCTACCAAGTAATATTTGAATCCGTTAGTTGAAGTATTTTGAAAGTCTATATCTAGCAGAGGTCTGAGCTTAATAACGATAATATTAAACTAATCTATACCAAAGAGTTATTGAGTTTCTTGCCAGGTTCTTCTCAGTAAAAGCAACCATCCGAACCTGGCGGTAGCATTTATAAACCTGTGTAATTGTGTCGTTCTGACGATTTGAAAGTACTTTGTCAAAAGTCTAATCAAATAAAGATATTTTGAATTGAATGTATAATGCAGGAACTACTACTACTACTAGTCCGATTAGAAAAATTATTCTAATGTTAGATAGCCCACTTATCGAGGAAGGCTATAATAGGCTATCATCACCCTAAGACCAATCGTTGGTTAATGTTAGAGTTCGCCCAAAGTAACTATTCCACGCGGACGAAGTCGCTGGCAGAAGTTAGTGAAAACTTTAAAACTTTTTTAAATAGAAGCTAATCCTTATAACATCAGGAAACTGTCAGTAAAAGTCCGGTTAAAATCAGCCATATCAGAAACAGACATACGTTAATACGTTCATTATGCATTAAGTGAAATGCTTTTAATATGGAATTACAAACAGACACTTCAATATTATTTATCTGTATAGAAATAGATAAAAGTATTCACAAATCAATATGTACAATAAAAGCTGCGTGCTAATAGTGTAATATTGATAAGTTTATTAATAATAAGGTTCATAAAGAAAGCCATAACCATTTAGAGAAACATCTCTATAATTTATAGACGACATCATTTTAAATAAGTTTAGTGATTTGCATAATAGGTTTAACACTCTTGTATTTGGTTATCTATACATCTATACTCTATACAGATAAATAAAATTGCAGTGTCTGTTTGTAATTCCAAAATTACAGCTTCTCACCAAATGCATATGAAAATATACACGCTACTGACATTGAAAAACCAAGTTTTAAAATTTTTCTTTGACTGTCTGTCTGTCTGTTTGTTCCGGATAATTTCTGAAACGGCTGGACCGATTTTAACGGGAATTTCTGTATGTAGCTGTGTCACTGGTATGTAGCTGATGTTTCAAGGAGTAACTTAGGCTACTTTTATTTATTAAAAATATTAGGGTTCCGCGACAATAAGGACGAAACTAAATTTACGCGGGTGAAACCGCGGGGCACAGCTAATCTAGTGTATGTATGTTTGTAACGACTTGGCTCAAAAAGTACAGGACCGATTTTAAAAATTCTTTCACCTTATGAGTGCTACATTATCACTGACTACATTATCACATATAGGCTATATTTTATCCCCGTACTCCCACGGGAACGGGAACAACGTGGAAGAAACCGCGTGACGTCTGCTAGTTGTAATATAATGTATCAACAATAAGTTAATTTACTTATAACCTAAGTATTAGTTGAGCTTACCATACAGTTTACTTTTTCTAGGCACAAAAAACCCAAAAACTTACAAAAGAACTTTAACAAATACCTAGAAACGTTTAAATAAGAAAAATTTATGAATATCCTTAACAATGTTTTTCTTAAAATTACAATTCTTTGTATTTTTCACTTGGTATAAAAAGGTATGTTATTTAATTAATTGAATAACTATAAATAACTATATTTTCCTTTAGACGTTCAATTTACCCGGTCGTAGGTACATAAAATCTGTCCAGCTAGACAGACAGACAGACAGAGAAAAAATTTAAAACTTGGTTTTTAGTGTCAGTAGCGTGTATACTTTCATATGCATTTAGTGAAAAGCTGTTATTTTGGAATTTCAAACAGACACATCAATTTTATTTATCTGGGTCTAGGGCCGAAATTCGATTCAACAATTTCACATCCTTGTAATTTTTTTAATTATTTTATAAACACTGTTAATTTAAGCAAAAAAGGTGTCAAAAATAATTCATTACGGCCGGTCTGTTTGTTCCCAGTATATCTTAATATGGCCGTAATAAAAATATAATTAGCTGTGTGTCACCTATCTGCCACATAAATATACGAGAGCCATAACAAACATTATTAATTGATTAACCAAATTAATTCCACATTATGTTTTCCTCGGCGTTAATTTATTTTTAAGTAGGTGTATAAATGATCAATTAATTAAAATAATTATTTTATGCACCACAAAATCACCCATCGGTTGCATACAAATTGAATACGATCCAAAAAGAAAATTGCGTCCTCGTACGGCATAAGGTCGTTCGATCCGTTCATTCGGTCAGTCATTCATTCACCCATCGGTCAGGATTTCGACCGGAAGCGGTCCTTATCAAGCGGGCGGAGGTGACGTCACTAACCTCTCGAACAATCAATGCTGAACGATTGTTATTCAAATAAAATGTATGTAATATATTTTTTACGCCGACTTCTGAGTAAAACAAAGCGAAACGGGAAATGTTTGAGTTAACGTTAAGTAAACATTCAGGTTTACGTGAGTTTCAAGAGGATGTTATAATTTGTTGGTTATTTTTGATGAAGTTAAACAAACCGACTTTGTCTTCATTGTATTTAATACTAACTTTGCTTCACGGCTTCAACCACGTTGACTTATAATAATAAGAACCGTAATATATATTTTTTTTAAAGTAGCTTACTTTCCTTGTAACATCAGCTAGGTATCTGCCAGTGAACGTCCCTTTAGAATAGAAGTTTTGGAGACAGTTTTTTCATTATGTAAGTACCATATATACTTTCATAAGGTGGTAAATTCCTCGACATTCATAAGTGCCTTACCAGGGCCTAAACTGAATAAATCATTTTCATTTTCATCATTTTCATTTTCTGTGAATTTGGAATTACAAACAGATACTTCAATTTTATTTATCTTTATATATTTAGATTCTGAATCTTGGTGTTTAAAATTGACGTTTAACTGTAAGATGTGAAGTGCCGCGGCCATCAATAATATTCAAATATTATCACGACACTAACTGGAAACCTGTACGTGTGTCATATTACCTCCGATTGTAATTCCACATGCCTTTCAAATAAAAATCACATTTCCTAATTTACTCGGACTCGACGTAAGTACAGAGTACTGTGGTCGAACAATGGTGTCGACTTGACTCACATGACGTGATTCATTCAAATATCGAACGAATAAAACTAAGTTTTTCTATTCCCTTTTTGAAAACAACACTTCACTTGCACGTTCTAAAATGAAATCGTTCCATTTTTATATTTTTCAAAAATGGAACTGGTATGTTCCATTTTTGCAAAAATAATTTTGTTCTGCGTTCCTTTTACTCTTCCTTAACGTTCGATTTGATTTCGATTTTTGAATTAATAAAAAAAAGTAAGTTACTAACTAATATCCGACTACTGAAAAACATACATAGGAGTCAAATTGATAACCTCCTCTTTTTTTGAATTTGGTTAACATCTCGCTCATAAAGGTATGAATCAAGTGATGTTCAGAAGACAGCTGTGGTCATTACGCCACTATACTGTTAAATAAAATGAAATGTATTTAAAAAAACGTTATTTTCCAAAAAGAATAACATTTATATGTCAAGTATCTATACAGTAAGATGCTATAATTACCATCAATATACAATACTTACTATTATTATATTTTGCAATTGCAATCTATACATATATGAACATACATCTATACAGATAAATAAAATTGAAGTGTCTGTTTGTAATTCCAAAATAACAGCTTACTAAATGTATATGAAAGTATACTAAAAAAACCAAGTAGTTGATGTTATGTAACTTAGGCTACTTTTATTTATTAAAAATATTAGGGTTCCGCGACAATAAGGATGAAACTAAATCTACGCGGGTGAAACCGCGGGGCACAGCTAGTATTATAATATATTCTCATTCGTAAATAATAAAAGAGTAAAAATTTATTGTAGTTGGTTGGTTATTCCATCGTAAAACTGACTTTAAACTTTGTTTTCTATCCATAAAAGTTGACATCGGCTGTCTGTCTGTCCGTCACATAGCCTGGGGACCTTATAAGGCTTCTGTTTACAATTGCAAATAACCAATTTATTTAATGCCGACTTGGCAATAATTATATTTGACGTTTCACGTTAACAGATCAATAGGAATCTAATAAGATATCTTGTTATTTATATAGACTTCTTTACTTTGATTGGATGATGTGTGTGTGACGAGTAAGTATGTGTGTGTATAGACAGCGGTAGAGGAGGTTCAGCTTAAGTGATTCATAGTTTAACTTATATCTGGGTATTTTATTTCAACAAGAATTGAACATTTTTTTCATTTTAAACCGAATCCAAAAATTAAGAAAAAAAATATTTTAGCCTAAACGAAGAGAAGATTAGATGCGGACTTAAACTATGTCAGGGGCGGATCCAGCTTTGGCGCCAGGAGTTTGCCATCATATACAAAGTTATTATATCATATTAAATTGAATAAATATTGAAGGCATGTAGTTACATACAATCTGTATGGTGACAAAATATATAAATAAAATCATTATGTTCAATTAGTGGCCCACCTAAGTCCTGGAACCAGCTCAGGACCCCCTGGATCCGCCGTTGAACTATGAACGTTGATCACAGAAGGAGATTGACTTTTAAAACAAGAACTATATTAGTCCTAGTTCTTATTTTTTAATAAGGCAGATAAGTCAAGCAGTTGGTACCAACATAAAGAAATCTTATGTTAAACACGAAATCGGTTCAATATTTTGTTTCAAGCTAATGGTTACGTACAAATAATGTATACTTTATTAAAAACGAATGTTCAATATTTTAGTACTTTATGGACCCAATCCGCTATATAAGGCTAAAAGCTAATAGATTATAGAAGTGTGAGAATATCCCAAATATGGGCCGAATGTAATCAAAAATGCGATTAGGCCGTATCTACTGAGCTGTCGGGTCTCAAATGGATTTAATTAATGAAGTGATGATTCAAATGTTATAGTGTAACACATATTTCTATCTAGGTTCGATCCCCGGGTCGGGCATGTTATTGGGTTTTTCATCTGTAATTTCTCAGTAGCAGCCCGGAGTACACAGTAAAAAATAAGCTTTTCACGCAGTAAGGAATCGAAGTCTTTTATTTGAAACTAGCTGTGCACCGCGTATACTTAATTTCGTGATGGGCGGCGGAACCCTAATGAATATTTGAAATAAAACTCAACTTACTCCTTGTAACATTACTATCTACCAGTGAAAGTCCCGTTAAAATCGGTCCAGCTGTTTCGGAGATTAGCTGGAAACAAACCGACAGACACACAAAGTGTTTTTTTTGTCAGACATGTCAATAAGTAGGAACTAGGTACTATACTTTCATATGCATTTAGTGAAATAGTGTAATTTTGGAATTACAAACAGACATTTCAATTTCATCTATCTGTATATGTGAATAGATAAGAACGTTAGCTCCTTTGAGCGTGAGGGTTGTCAATCTTGAAGATATTAAAATTTATTTTTTTATTTACTGTCAAACTAATTTAGATTTGAAGTTTTAAAGCATACCGGAGAAGACGAACGCATTCAGGATTCAGCGCTCATATATCGCTACGGCATTTATACTTAAGTTATCGATCACACTATCAACGCTTTTAAAAAAATATTATCAGCCTTGTAAAAAATTAATATCGGTTTCGATTTTGTCGTCTCATAATTATCATAATAAACTGCACATATTGCAAAATCGTGCACTCTTCCCATCTCACTCGAACAATGTCTGTCCTACTCCACACATGGAGCACTCGTAAAACCAATTAGTAAACAATTCCCACTCTTTATTCCCTGAGATAAGATCCCTTTTACGTTTAGCAAATAAATTATAAGGAATACAGCTGTCTGAGACGATTCACTCAATTTTATACTTTAAAGCCTGTTTTATAAGGTTCATTATGTCATGACAGAGCGTAATCAATGAGCATTCGCGATGAAATGCGAAATGGATTATTTTTTCAAAAATGGAATTAAGAAGAGACAATAACGTTCATTGTTCTTCAAGATGGCGGACAAACGGGCTCAAATACATGATTATTGCTTATGTCTGTGTTATGATAATTTTATATTAAAGATCCCATAGAGACTTCATGATAATAATAGCTTTACCCACGATTTCGACAATTGAATGTTTTTTCAGTACACCCGGTTCTTTGGGACTAAAACTATAATTATTCAAAATTTCAGCAAAATCGGTTTAGCAGGCAAAAAACTTATTTCACACTTAGGTTAACTTAAAAAAATATTTCCTCACAAGATGGCGCTTCACGTCAGTTTTGTACTAAATAAATCGCTACAATATCTTCACATCAACGGACAGAACTATTAATGTATATGATAGGTATTTATAATACATATTAGCAGTCTCTTCACATCAACATCAACATACACGTCATATTTATATTTAATATTAATTTATATTATATTTATAATAATATAAGCTAAAAGAATAATTTTACTATTTTTACCTAGGAAACATACTGTAAGTATACAAAAAGCTATAAAACTCACACAAAACCGGAACCCATAACTTAGTTTTTGTTTTAATAGAAACCTATGTATTAAAATAACAGTTTAATTTCGAAACCGGTAGCTTCATAATTTTAATTACTTTGGGTAATGGAATTTATATTATTGATGTTTTAGATATATTACACTCAAGTCTGTGAAGTGTTTATTCTCAATTGAGTAATTTCTCTTCGTATTTCTATTATTGAGATGTTACATTTTCAATTCGCAACTCAATATATAATGTTTATATATGACTAGCTGTGCCCCGCGGTTTCACCCGTGTAGATTTAGTTTCATGCTGTTTTCTTTTATAAAATTAGCCTCAAACACTCCTTGAAACTTCAGCTATCTGTCAGTAAAAGTCCCGGTAGAATCGGTCTAGCCGTTCACGCGTGATGCTGTGACCAATGGAAATGGGGATTTATTTTTATATATAAGATAAAAGTTTATCATATCAATATTAACGTCTCATGATCGTAGATACATTTTAAATAGAATAAAATTTACAGACTTCAATTGTTTTTTGCAATTAATTTAAATTTTCCAATTTATAAAATACCCAACTTATATTTTCCAATCCACAATCGAAATTCAAATATCAATTTCCATTGTGAATTGGAAATAATAATTCGACTCGATATTTCATAATTGGAACAAACAAGTTTGTTTTTAAAAGCGACACGAATGTGCTCAGCTGCCAGATAGATTAGTGACGTGTCACACGCTTCCAGAAAGCTGAATAGTACGTTACGAGTAATTTAAATAGAGCGATCCCTCAATTGGGGTTAATTCTCGTGTTTAAGGAATATGTGAACGTTAATTATAAGGACGTGTGTATGAGACTTTGTGGCGTAATGGACGATATTCAAATTACTTTATTGATTGATTCATCCAGTTCTGAGAAGTTTTATTGGCGTATATCATTAAGTATGTTTGAATTACAACGATTATTTAATAGTGATAGATAAGTTCTACATTTTAATTATACTTATTAAGTTGACGTACATTTGATTGCACAATGACTTAAGGCTAAAAAGCGATAACTGGTGATTCGTCTGTTTAAAGTAACGCTGATGTAACTAGGCCAATGATAAGTAGAAGTAGTGATTTATGAAGTCAAAATACTGAGTATCACTCATCACCTCGTGCTAAGTTGCTGAATACATACGCGAATATATTTTTAATTGACTTGTTGTAGTAAATTCAATTCAAATCAATTTGCTGGTAGCTAATAGCGAACCCGTTAAAAACTTTCAAATCAATCCGGAAACTTCAAATTCTAATAACATAAAGAGCACGTTTGCTATCTACTTACATCACAAGACTCGTTTCGACTTTTTACCGAATCGTGATCCGACTTTTTGTGTAGAACACATATTCAGATGTGTAATGACCAATCTCCGGGCGTCGAACAAAAAAAACGAAAGAGATCATTCGAGGCATTAATGCATCAGTTACTAAACCGTCAGACGCATGCTCTTGCGCATCCTTAACGCATTCATAATAAGAACAAGACGTTCCATTTTCAAACGGACGAATTACAAACACAGGGAGCATTCCATGTTCAAATGTAACTTTCGGTTCATATTCAAATTTGTGTTTTGAAAATAGAACGGGAACGATTCGTTATGGAAGTTGTGTTCAAAAGTCGGTATGATGAATGAATTTCGAGATTCCAATTCAATCAATTAGTTTATTTCAACTTTTATTGAGTACCTACAATGCGAATGTCTGCGCTGGCCTCATTTCACTCTGACTAGATGTCGATACATTCTTTTACGATCGTGCGCTTGATTTATTATTTTGATTAATTTTAGTAACATTTGTTTCAAGTAGGCAAATTGCTTATTATTTCCGCACTACATATACCTACGTCACACGGTCATTAGCTTAAATTAAAACCATGTACAGGTATATAATAAACAGGATATGAAAATTTAAATCTAATTAGAGTATTTAACAACATTTTTTGTACACGACCTTTCTAAAATGTTAATCTTTTAAGCAGACTTAGTAATAATAGTCCACGGCGGAGTTATTAGAACAGTGACTCAGTTTTAACTTTTGACACGTTGCGTCACTTTAAATCTGACACCAACAGGAAATTAGACAAATACCAAGAAAGTTTCACTTGTTCCATTAAAAGCAGCATCTTAAATACAGAGTGGCGGTGAGATTGCTCGCCGTTGGATTCAATTGCTCACAATTGATGAAAAAAATCTGCTCGATAAACACGGGGGCGTACTTGACACGCTATAAATTCTTTATACATTTTTAATTAACTTCAAAACATTGTACAGACTAGTCTACGCCACGATCCGGGGTCAACACACTTAGAAAATTATACGACCAATTCGTTTTGACCCGCTCACTCACACATATAGTTTAAAAGCACGTACCAAGTAAAGCTGGCCGCTTCAAATCCACACGCAGCGTGGTCACCCATCAATCAATGGGATCATATCGCCGCCGAAACGAGCTAGCTACATCTAAGATTATGATTTTATAAGTTTGAGTAATATTTTATTCAAATTTTCGGTTGATTGAATGTTTCGGGTCGGTACGCTGTGGTTTTACGAGTTTGGAAAAGATCAACTAAATAGCTAATGATTAATAATAACATTTGCAATTCAAATACTTGTATGAAACAGAATTACTGGCATTCAAACAGTAAAGTCTATAAGGCGGGAAGGAGAAAAAAATGATTTGTGGCATATCAAGATGTGTTCCAGCGTTCCGCCGTCTCCCGCGTCCGTCATAATCCATCTCGAGCCGTTCGATATTTGAATACATTCGAATTTGGAACGCGCGCCTGTAATACGAACTTAGTTCGTTTCGTTTTTCAATTGCTTCACTTATATTTTGAATTTAGAACGACGGGTTTGAGATAAGAATTCCGTTTTGTTTTATTTCTTCTTTACTCCAATGACGTCCGAAATGTGAAATGTTATTTTTTTGTATTGAGCACGCATGATTTTATTTATGTCTAGACGTTTTTTAGTGTGTAATAAATCGTCTAGCCATTGTATTGTCATGGTTTCATTGGCGTATGAAAGGTGTGATAGAGAAATCGCAGTTCGGTAATTCCGTGCGCGTTGCGTGTTACGTAAGTCGGTGTATTGTGTATGCTAGGGGCCGGCACGCGCCACCTTCACGTATTCGCAATAAGGCGCGCGGGGTGGCCGCCACATTCTTTTACGCGCGGCTCATAGATAAAAAACCATTCGTCTTTTTTAATATGGTAATGCCATTAAAGCGGCCAGTAATTTGTGTTTCAAAATTTAGAAACTGGCTGTTCACTAGATTACTTTTATAGGATGTGTTACACATATAAATTACAAATCACGGAGGTAGTTTTACTGAACTTTGACATCTTCGGTACACATTCAGTGTTTGACAGTCAAGCTTTGAGTCTGTTTATTAACGCATTAGCACGTTCATGAGGGTCACATCTGAAGACAATGCTGAATGAAGCGGGGAGGCGCCTTGGGGGAGGGCGAGGGGGAAAGGGGGGAGGTAATTATTCGCTGCTAGCTGAACCACGCCTGCCATTGTCAGTTAAACACGGGCTTTAAGCGTAAGCTCTGCGACGGACGATATTAGGATCCGATATGACTGAAGAAGACGACATTTTTAAGATGACTTTAATTTTAAAATATCACATATTTACACAAATCCTCAAATTTTAAAAAAAACTCTCAAGCAGATCTTCGTTCAGTAATAGAAAACAATAGTCTAGCAGAAGGGACAGTAAACGCTACACAAGTTAGAAATACGACGACAGAAAATGTACGTGGAACGCACAAAACTCCTTTACTACTTACAAAACCAAATAATCATGAGTACAGTAGAAACCGCGACCGTAACGTTAACTTTAGAGTTATAACACTACCAAACGATAAAAACATCAAAGTTCTATCGCTCACAGTTCAAACAACACCCTAAAATACAAACAAGGATTATAAAACAATATCGGCATTATTGAGTTCTCCCGTAAAAATATATAAACCATTCGTTCATCTGCTTAAAACACAGCATCAATCTAACTTATCTCGGCACACACCACTCAAAATGTCTATTTTTAAGCTAAATCCGAAGCCAGAAGTTATTTCTCATTGAACTGGAGGCAAATGTAAAAATTTCATATCTCCCGAACATCGTTACAGGGAAATGATTGATTTTATGACTGGAACGATTCGACGTTTTAAAATACTCCATTTCGAGGGTACATGTACATGTGTGCGTGCTTTTTCACAGAAATTTAATAAACTGCATGATTCGATTCAAACTATGAGTAGTAGTGACGTAAATCGATCTGATTGAACAAAATATTGTTATTGGTGAAGTGATGGAAATGGATTCGGTAAATGGAAATCTGGAAGACGAAAGAAAAAACAAAGTAGTTTAAGATATAGAAAACAGATTACTAACTGAAGTAAAATTTGTAAAATAGGAACTAGAAAAGATAAGTTATGATGTTCTTGTTTACCAAGAACTAGACGTCACGGTTTCACCCGCGTATTTCTCGTTCCCATGGGAGTACGAAGACAAAATATAACCTATGCTACTCACTGATGATGTAGCTATCCACTACTGAAATATTGTTTTAAGATTAGTTATTAGTTTCGGAGCATATTCAAAGCAAACAAACAATGGATTTTTTCCCCATTATTATAATATTAGTTTAGATAACGTCGATATCTTCAAACATGACAATTCTTTCAAGCCTTTTCATAATTGGCGCCACGACCACAATATCATCAAGGTAAAATACCAAAAGGTTACACGTCTCCTTGTCGAACACAATTTGGATTCTGCACATACTACAATGACATAGGATGACATCACTCGAACATCTAATGATAATGCACTCAAGTTTCCCATGATAAACCAATAGGAAAGCCGATAAACTATTATATTACTTAAATATACATAAAACGGTCTGGGAACTGACAGAGTTTACTCATAAAGCGCCTGGGCAAATAAACAATTCGTAAGAATTAGTCATCTCGTTGGAACTCGTGCGCGTCTGGTTTATCTCAATATTGGGAAGACATCTGCTTCATTTTGTTCATATTTAAAATTAAATACATTGTCGGGATTGCTTCATGAATACAACATTAAAAGTTTATTGGAAATTGGAAAATATTTTTAATAATTGGAAATTTGAATGTTCCAATTTAGATATGTCTTATTTATTTAAGATTAGAATTAATCAAATTTTTAGTTCTAAATTTAAAATTATATAATTATCATTGGGCGCTTAATTTAATTCGGATGCATTAAGAAGAAATTCATTCAAGCTTTTCTTTAGATTATTACATTTCGCATATCGTAACAGACCAAACACGGTAAATCAATGTAAATAAAATATTAGCTTAATGGACGTGCTCGACATGACGGCTATAGTAAAATGTTAACCAACAAGAGCCATAATGACCAAATAAGAGCCAACGCAGTCAGAACACTCCTGGAAGTGATGATGGAATAATATCAGTTATGATGTCCTAATAAAGACTAAACGTGTTAATATCTGCTACAAAAGTTCAGTGCATTGATTTTCAATGAATATTCGTTTTTAGGTGCAGACGGTGAGCGCACTCAATCACCGCGCCCCGACCGGACCGCTTATGAATCTGGAATTTGACCGTTTTTAGCCCCATTCCGCGGTACCAAATTAAAAATGTAAGAATTCTCGCTTGCAAAAGGAATTTATATTTTATTTCATTTCATTAAATCCGCCATCTTTTGTTTCCACGGGACCGTTCCGATTGGAATTCATATTTTTCTGTGTTTTGTTTCGGTTTGCGAGCGGCGTATTGTTTTATTGTTACGTCCGTTCTAAATGTTTCGCTTCTCGTTCCGAACACAGTATTAATTATTTTCTTATTTTTGATGAATGTGCCGGCCAATTTTAAGGCGACTTTTGATGGTGATTAAGAACTTGAGTCTGGCCTTTCAGAGACTTCATCACGATTTTCATTAAATTTCTGCAACGCCGGAGTAAGAAGTTAAAAAATAAGATCGGATCGACATGATCTACTGAGTGAAATCGGTGTTGCCAGTCAAGATTAGTCTGCGCCCGACCAAATACTTACTATGCTTAAACTATTAAACGCAACGTTGAATCCGAATGGACAGAGATACGTATCGTTTACCGAAAATAATACCGGCCCGTAATCTGACATTCTCATACGAGTATATCGAACGTTACGCAACTAACTTTCCGCCTTCCAACAACAACGGGGATTATTTGTTACTCATCAATCTTAAATAGACACGGACACTCCATTGTTCCCGTGACATTTAGACCAATTTATAAATACGCCGTCCAATAAATTCTCTCACCTATTTATAAATTAAATTAATATAAAGCCGCGTGCATAATTTGACAGATTTGAAAATTGGAACGTTCAAACGCGTGTATCTATTTCAATGATTTGATTCTAACAATTTTAATTATTCCAATTTTGAATGTAGCCTCGTGTTTGAATTTGTATAGGGCGCATTCCTAATTGTTTGTCACTTGTTGGTATTTTGGCATACAGTCTTAGCGTTGCAATACCTTTTTGTACGTCGGACGACGCTTTGTTTGAATTTAGAAAAGTCGTTATATTGCTTTCTTTTCTTACTTGACGTGTACGTTATTGTGTGCAAATGTAATTGTTCTATGTCTGGTTATTGCAGTAAAATATGAGGGCGGATAATTTCCAGATGTTTGCGTCGTGCATCCATCTTAAATATTAAATTCCCATTGTCTAATAGTTTAAATCATTCCTCCATATGTTGAGGTCTTGAGCTGTTCCTTCTTTATAAAGATTTCAAATATCAACATTCGCGATTTTTGTTGACTTTAAGATGTATTTAGAACTCTATTCTCGTAATGAGATGACGAAATATGTCACGCCATTGATTGCGAATTGTAAAGCTGAAATGCAAGTAAACAGAAACAGCATTCCGTATATTGTATTGTTATTTGTAACATTGCCAAAGTAACATATTGCCAAATTTCAAAGTCTAGCCGGATTTATAGGCAATATAACTTTGATGCGAATGCGACAATTCATTTCAATTGTATTTAATGGTCTCTGTAAAGGAGTATTTCATTCGAAACCGTAATCTAAGGTGTCTCAGACGAGTAGTTAACCAGACAAATGTCCATTAAAATTATTCAGCGTATAAATAAACATTTTGTTCCTGCTACTATTATAATGAGCAGTCATTCCTGCAATGACAGTTGACGTTGTCGCTAAGCTCGTCCAGCGCGTTTTTATTAGCATTAGTGTTTAAGATGATCAGCAGTTTTTACTTCAAGCTGATTACGTTGTCTCTTGGTCCATTTGAATTTAGACCTGAAATTTATAAAACAACGGTATAAATTTAAAATTTGATTGCATTTAAAATTAGAATGTTTTTTATATTTTATAATCACGAATTTAAATCAAAAGAGAATGCGTTAAGTTTAAATGAAATAAGGAACGCGTAATTCCATTTTCTATTTTCAAATAAAATGCAGCAAATTCCAATTCCGGCCAATAACACTGGATGAGTAAAACAAACAGTTGGATAATAATGTTCTAGAATTAAATCTATCTAAACTGTAGTGCGCCCCGGCTCGAAATAGGGCGCGTTTGCAGCAATTATTTTAGCTCTGTCTTTCTGAAAATTGGCAGCCGTGTGAGATCTTTTGCGTACGGTATTCGGTTGGGAAACCGTTGTGGTAGTAGCCAGCCTATGGAGAGCCACGTAGCGCCCCTGCTAGACACTTGTCCGTTTGTCGTTAACACAAGGAGGATGTGTCCTATTACAATGGACGGGTTTTATAAATAAAGTGCCCTGATATGCGAATAATAGGTAAGTCTGTCCGTCGTGGACGACGTGCGTAACGAACACTATTCTCATTTTATTTTCGTCAAGTTGCAATCGTATCGCTTTTGTTACAAGGATTGACGAGCTCTTCCTTATGCGAACTACATTGAAGTTTAATTTATTCCAAGCAGGATTCTTTCGTCTCAATATTATATTTGTCGATACTAACATCTTGATTACTAGTTATTAAACTTTAATGCATATTTTATTATCCGAGCCGTCTGTTCTTTTTTTGTTAAACTTGTCTCGATATAATTCAACAATGGTGCTTCCATGTATTTTTTGTAATGTAAAAACTATACGACCATAAAGGCTCGCTATTAATTTCTGCTACAATTTAATACCATAAAGAGAAATCGAACAGAAAAAAGCCAACCAACGCCGTCGCGCGTTGAAAATTTACATTTGTAATCAGAGCCATTAACGTCTACAATAAAATGCATTGACACGCGGGGGAGTGGGACAGCGCTAGCGCGGGAGAGTGAGGCGGGTGTACCTCGCGGAGTCGCACCAGACACAATAGCGGCGCGTGCACCGAGGGAGCGAGAGCGACGTATTCAGCCTGAACGAGATAGCTGCACGTTTGTCATCTTCACTTCGATTCAATAATAGGTGCGTTCGGATTTTATGCGTTTGCGAAAAATGCGCTCGGATTTATCGTTTCGCTTTCCGCGTAGTCTATTACCGTGCGTGCGCTTAGGGAATAATAACTTATTGTTCTAATGAATTTGATTTATTGTCAAGAATTTGCATATTTTGCCGAAAGTCCTCACTATAAAGGTACTTTACTTAGTAAATTCTTATTTTAAATACGTCTTCAAAACGAGGGAACGTCATTTTGAATATAAATTTAAAATTATTCTACGGAAACCACTATGCCGGCTATCGATAACATCCACGTATTGTCATAAATTTGATGGACTCTATATGCAAAAATAACAATAGGTACAATACAATAACTTGTATTGCACGGAGCATACAAAGTGCGTACAGACAGACAGGGGCTGGCAGGTGCGCGCGCATTCCCGCGCGTTGTGCGAAAACGAGAAAACACGATAGATATGAAATACGCGACGTACCCAGGTTAATTAATATTATAGTCTATTTCAGACGCGCGACGAAATATTGTTGTTATTTATTAGTCTGGACGCATTTCTATACAAATATGCAATGTCTGCTGCGTTATTGACGTTCCTAAAATGTTTATTAATTCTTTTTTTTAAAGCCTCATATACGTCATTCAACTGTCAAAAACTTTTTTTATTTATCAATTATAATTATGCTGAAGGCAAAAACATTTTCTATTCGTTTTTCAAAGTTTGCATGGTAATTACTAAATCGCAAAATATCCCACTTAACCCAGAAAGAAATAGATACTTTAGGTACCCTACTACTCTTTGATCTTATCATTTACTAACAATTTTGTTCCCATCAAATATTTTGTATGAGTGTTTAATATTATAATATACACAAACAAATCGAACAATTGAAAACGAAAACATTCGCAACATAATTTGACAGTGAAACGCAAAATATTGACGATAAGTTAAATCGAGTTTAAATAATTATCCGTTACGTGCTGTACAAAGATACATTAGTGATTGTTTTGTGAATAGGAACAACAAAACGCATCAGCTGCAAATAGCCAGACGTCTGCGTTCGAAATTCAAATGCAGCTACCGAATGTTTTCTATTCGATGTTCGAATAAGTAAATTAATTTAATTGAAGTTTGTAATAATAAATAGGTACCTATTGTTGTATCCGAAATCAAACTTAATTTTGGAACTGTGAACAATTTGATTCCATTTTCAAACTCCGTTCCATTATTTAGCTGCAAGAATGCTCGGAGAATATTAATTTACAGAATTTTCGTTTAAATTAAATAATTTATATTATAAATTGAGTTAGTATGTGAAATTATGAGATACTCAATTATTTAATTGTAAATATCATTTTGTGCGACTAAACACCACGTTGGAGACTCGACTTAATATCAAGAGTGGTAAGGATTAAAATAGCTTATTTTATAGGAATCTCAATTTGTTAGAGATGTAACAAAGTGAGCATTGCAGTGTTTATCGTCGGTGGATGTGTAAAGTGTTTACAGCTATTTTATTAACACTTATCTCGTAAACAAGTGGGATTACTAGCGATCTCAGCATTTACTTAGACTTCACAATTGGTATAGGTGTGTTGGTAGAATTATTTTATTGTCTTCCTATTATGTTTGAGCCTTCCCATTGGACTGCATCTGCCTGCATCTCATCTCTGAAATAATTTTAGAAGTCTGAAATACCTTCGAACACTACTTATTATAGTGGTGAGTGGTAGACAATATTCTTTTGGAGATAAATAGCTAATATCTAAAAGTTTTCATTTAATTTCTTACTATTTTCAGTGCTTAACACTTTCTTTATGCTATAAAGAAATGTAAGCCGTAATATAAGTATAATAATAAAACTTATCTTTTTATTTAATAAATAACTTAAGCACGATACAGAGAGATGGAAAAATCTAACTTCTAATCTTTAATCTTGAATTCCACGAATACATTTTAGAAATCATTTAAAATTCTGCTTTAATATTTGCCCAGCAGTTTTTCAAACATTCGTAATGTTATTATGACATCGACAACGAGTGTTCAACTTCCTTTATCGTCATCTTGAAACTCTTAATTGTATACACCATCCATTACTGACTTCCTCCAGCCCAGTTACTCCTTCCTTCACACAAACGCGTCGATGTAACATAACCTCGGCGATATACGCAACACATGTTAGTCATGTTACGATCTTCCCTTTACAAGGACATTCACCCTGCTTTTTTCTTTTTCTAAGAAACCGATCGCTTCATTTTTTACGAAAGTTTTTATTCAACTTTAATTCGTGAAGGGTTAACTTTTTTTGTTGGATAACGTAATGTTGACAAGTCATTTTGAATAATTGTTTTTATTGTGTTCCTTATTTGAATTTTGAAATAATAATAGATAATTATATGCCGAGGTATTTAAAGTTCGAACTTCTGGATAGCGCTTCTAAATTTGATTTGAACTAGCTTTTTTATTTATTATTCGGCTGTCACTGTTTTCACTTCTTCGATAAGTCATTTTGATGAATTTTCAACAACAATAAAGTACAGTATGACACTAGGCTTGCCTGACATCAAGCGACTAGATACACGTGCCGTCACGACTTATGAGCGCTCAGCGAAAATAGTGAAGAAAACAGCGCATGATTTTTTTGCATTCAAGGATCAGCGCTCATAACTCCTGACATCATCTATACCAGCGTTCAAAGGTGCTGTCATAACCATACGACAACGATCAGCCTTAAAAGCTTGATCCCTTGATTGCTAGTTGCGTGTACATTACATACAAACTTACTAGTTTAAAGACTAATACTTAACGAAAATAGATGTTCCATGCATGTTAATATCTACGGCTTCTCAATTCATCAAAGTACAAAGCAATAAAAACCCGCTCAAAAGATGGGAACAGGGCATCAACCCTTCCCTTCGAATGAAATTCAATCAATTCAAAATATTAATGCCAACGTGCGCCCGCATTTCATAAAAGAACTCCGTATTAAAAATATAACTAATACCTCTTTATAAAAACACCCTCGCTCCGAAGCTAAAAATTGCTTCCAAAAATATTAAAATAGTCAAAAGAGTTAAATTTAAAAAGGAGGGTAGTCACAAAAAACGGTGGGTAATCCGAAAACTAACACAGCTGAGCGCTCCAACCGATTTTGTGAGCAATACACGACTATAATGCTTTTCAGTTCGAAATTCGAATTGTTACGACACTGGGAATTGTTTTTTAGGATGCACATTTAGAAATTATTCAAAATTTTTTTTCTATTTAGAAATTGGCAATTCTTTAATTTAAAGTGCTTTGTAAGTGATATAAAGATAAGGGTCCGAAAAATGTTGTAATTTACGATAAATTACTGTTTTATACTCAGAAATGATGGTGAAAAATTGTCTGTCATGGCATCGCTCATCAAAACAACGAACCTACAATTTGATGATAGATTTAAGTTGGTATTATGGATACTTTACTTTACAAACTTTACTAAGTATGAGTGGGTACAAAACTATTTCAGCCTTCAGGATACGTAGGTATAGTTTTGAATATAGCTCTAGCCATTTCTATACATACTATTAGCATTAACCCTTATTATTCAGACTTCAAAAGTTATTTTGTAAATAATTTTTCTTTGTATCAGAAAAGGGTATTATCCTCGTTTTGTTGCATTCAATAATAGTGGCAACTGGCAAGGGAGAAGCCATGACGAACATTATTTAAAATTGGAAGGGTTTCACTTTTCGTTCCAAATTTAAAAAACGAACCCGCGACGAGTGATTTGACGATTCGGACCGATTGTAAAAATGGAATTTATGATGCGAGAGAGAACTAGCGTGTTTATCATCATTTTTATTATTATTATTAGATGCATGTTTCGAAAAAGATGAACGACCGCTTAACTCGAAAACGATTGAGTGAATCTCTTAGCAAGACTCGTCTGTATCTATCATCTAATTGAATCCAGCAAAGACGTAACAAATAAGATAACAGCATCTAAAATTAAAACATGAAAAGAATTAAGTTCTGAAAACGTTCCCATCCACTTGAAGCATGTTACGTTTAAGTAATTTCACTTGTGTACATAAACCCCTCGCCGCGGCACTCACTTTGGTTGGAATAATACACACACACACACTCACACATCGGTGTGGCCGCAGATGTTGATTCCATAAAATAATATTTCATGTAAAGCACTAACCGCCCGACCGAGGGCGGAAGGATTGCGTTCTATTTTAAAAATTTTATATTTCCAAGCAATTTAAAACGTGGAACCAGACTCTTTTTGTTCCATTCCTTTTTTAAATCCAATTTTGAATAATGTGTAGTTCCGTGCGCTTTAATTTATGTGTTCGTAATTTAACAGATTTTATCTCGCAAAGAATAGAACGCATTAGTAAAAGTAATTATTAATAAATTGTTCAACATTTCGAAATGTCAAGTTAAAATCGACCTCTAAAATTGTAACATTTCGCTCGTGACCATTCGTCAACTAAATCGGACGTGGGACTCGTTATTAAAAGCTAATAAAAAAGAAATAAACTTCCGAGGCAAGTTTCAAAAAGCTTCGTTTCGAGTAAAGAATGTTGTGTACAATCTTGGTTCGGACAAAAAAGTGACAACAAATAAAAAAAGCAAACTCAACACGGCCGAGGAACAGATTATCAGCGCTAAAAGGGTTGCTCCCGCGCTCTCCTCCTTTTGTTCTTTCCAAATTCAAACTCCAGATCCGTACAAGGAGCGTTCGAATGCGAATTCTATTTTTGAATATTCTACCGAGAATTTTTAATTAATGCCGCTCGGCTGCGCTCGTATTTTTAAAATTCGTATTCTGTTTTAAATCGACTCCGATATTCAATTTTTGCGTTCGATTTCAGTGTTTTTTATTTATGTTGTGCGATAATGACGTTTCGCTTTAAGTGCTTTATTTCGATTGCCGATTTTATTCCGATGTTCTCCTTGAAGGTCGGTAGTTTTAGTGATTAATGGTCAAGATATGTGGAGTGCTTTTTAAACGAAATATTGAATTTAATGATGTTTTGTGGAACTCTCCGCGATCTGTTTTTGTTAGAGGTGCGTAGGCGGTTGTCTATAGGCGGTCTCAATGACACAGTAATGTTTCCACATCGCCGATAGGCTGCATTATCGATCACCTCCGGACGCCGATTGAACAGTCTTTCTATTATATTTTATAATATATTTGATGCGTTTCGCTGATAAAAGTGGCTGCTTTTTAAAATAATCAGTTAGAGCTTCCGAGTTACTTATCAGAATCAAATAAGAATGAGTAACCGATTGTACGAAGTGGCTTCCAACTAGAGTTATGCAGTTATATTGAAACCTCATAATGTTCGGTCGGTGGCAGTCTCTTTAAATGAGTAACCAATAAGTCGCATTAAGGGGTCACTTTACGCATAGCATCACACGCAGCCAACAAGTCGTCGACCCCGATACGCAAATGGTGACTTCTTACTATTATGATACTGTAATCGATTTATTATATCGATAATTACAACACATCAAAATCGAGATGGCGACTAAAATACACCAACCCATCGTTACGTAACAGGGATTCAGAAATATAGATTTTAATAACACGTTTCCGACCAATAGTAATCATTCGATCGTATAATGGCTTCACTTAATATTCCATTTTCGAAAATATTTGAACCGTCATGCTCGTTCCATTCCTTTGTATCGATAGTCGATACCAATACGGCTGCATTGAGCTATCAGATTTTAAATTTGGAAGACGATCGATCGCTCTTATTGGGTTCGAATTTTGAATTCATGAATTTAATTGTAGCTAGCTACATCCCGTTAATTAAATTAATTGTATCGGATTGCATTACTTAAGAATTATTTTGTTTTTGTTTCCAGGTATTTGGCGAGACATCATGTTTAGAAATTGGCGCGCAAATGGACTGTCATGAACACAGGTTTTGTCACGAACACTTCTAAGAACCGGTAACTAGATCTAATAAGGAGTAAAATATGTACAATACGTCAAAATGTTCAAGTTTTTACCCTCAGTGTCTGCGTGTAATGTTATTACGTTCCCCTTCAATGTTATGAGTTTATTTTAAAAATGGAAAGCAGAATGGTCCACGAAAATAATTGATGGAACTGGACTCACCCCCTTCGTAATCCTGCCTGTGTGTGTGTGCGTGCACACAACGTTGAAGATGAATGAATAATGTTTCAAAGTTCTCATATCGAAAATTATTGTAAAACTATAAAGATATTCTACACTCTTGTCAGTACTATTGGGTGATGAAAGATAGGACATAATGAATGCTTTAAGTGATTGAACAGTTCCCCTTTTAGATACTAATAAGATCGGTGCAATTATAAATGGTGTATTATGAACTTATACCCGCTGCATAGCAGGCGACCTACACAAACAAGTCGGTCACCGCGATATCATTACTGAATTTTAATGACTGACAATGAATTTCATGAGTGGCTATAGCCTATATCCTTCCTCGATAAATGGGCTATCTGACACTGAAAGATTTTTTCAAATCGGTCCAGTAGTGACTGAGATTTGCGCGCTCAAGCAAACAAACTCTTCAGCTTTGGTATAGTGTATGGATTATATTGTAATTTCAATTAATATTGTAAGTCAAAAGGACAAATTAATGTACGTTAATTTTATCTTCGAGCGCCAAGCTCCTTAATATCGTCACCCGTAAAGCTTTCAAAACGTTTTCATGCCCATTTTAAACTTTATTGCATTGCATCAAACAATGACGCATTAATTAGAACTTTATTCAGCCATAATCATAATCCAATGTGTATAATTACATTCGAAAATCGAACGCGGCTGTATTGATATTTAAAAAAAAATGTTTTGTCTGCACCAAGTTTGAAACAAAGAACTAGTAATTCGTATGAAGTGACTTGCATTTACAATTCTTTGTCTGCCTATCTGTATTCACAAAACGATGTATTTAATTCTTTTTTTTTTCATCACCGTTTCTCAAGTTAATTGTCGTTAATAATTGCGTTCGGCGAGATTAGATGCCGATTGTGCCCGGAACAATGTGTTCGAGAGTTTAATTTAAGAAAATACATTTTTTAGACAGGCAACAACAACAGAATTGATGCTGGCCACTAATGATCCCCATATAAGGTGGACGATGGAAAATTAAAAAGTATAAGTTCGAATTTTGAACACAAAAGTGTTATTAACAAGAATGCAACGGAAACTTAGTCCCAAAAGTATAAGTCATGAATAATTTATGGACAACTTTATACTTCCCGGCAAGATTTCGCCACAAAAGCGAACGTTTTTGGGAATAAATTCATCGAAAAACGCCTTTTATACAGCATTAACATTATTTATGTTCTGGCCAAATACCGGACACGGCGCGAGACGAAATATTATCGTTCGAAAGTTGTCCTGTGCGATTAAAAAAAAATATTATGGCTTACAATATTACTGCAGCTACGATACGAAGACTGGGTCATCTTCAAAAAAACATTTTAGTTTTATTCTTTGCCAAAAAATCAAACGCCTTTTTTAAAAGCCAATATTTAACTCTAACATTCCATATTTGAATAATTGAATAATTATTCGTTTATCTAAATCATCAATCTTTTTTATCGGTGACAAAATTGAATTTGGAACGCACGTCGCGTATCCAAGCTCGACTCGTAATCGCGTGCGTTCTACGAAAATGTTCGCGATTTTATGAATACCATATTTAGTTTCGGAAAAAATTACCACGTTTTGGGACGTCCCAAATATAAACCAATGATTTGACCGTGAATACTTTGTAACAATGCGTTTAATCTTTTTAGGAAAAAAACTTTTAGAGGCGCATCAATAAATAACCAAGTTATGGCTGGTGTTTAAAATTACATTAGCTGTCAGGCGCGTTTATGTCTTTTATTAATAAAAAAAAAAAAAAACATTAATTGCCTTAGTATTTTTTCTAGTTCTATACGTGCTTCTTCAAATGTAGGTCAACCTATACTTGTACAATAATAAAACTCTCTTAAGTAAGTACAGGAGTAAATAACAAGTAAAAAAAAAATTTATGACAGAAGCATTGTCTCGGAAAACGTAGGTAGCTATATTGATTGGTCATCGATCTTATCTATCGGCAAAGAACTAAGCTTTGATAAAACGGATATTGTAATAGGCCAGGCGCGTCCTCGTTCGAAATTCAAAATTCAAATAAAAAGAACAATCGGAAAACGCCAACACGTCGCAGCGATAACGCAACGGATTCGAAATTTTAAATAGTTCCATATTCAAACGTGGATTTCAAATATGGAACTGGCCGATTGTTTCCCGTTTTCGCTTATAGTTTTAGTTGGAGCGTTGGTTTTTAATATGCGGGTTACGCATGCGCGTTATTGACGTGTCACAATGGAATCAAGCGGCAATATGGCGACGCCAATCGCTGGCCATAATGGTTAGTTTCTATTTTTTATCATTATATTGAATATTGATTTGATTTTTGTAATGAGGCATTCGTCACATGGAATTATTATACTGTGTGTAAAGATGTATAGGTTTACATCGATACTAATATATAAAACTGAAGAGTTTGTTTGTTTGCTTGAACACGCTAATCGAAGGACCTACTAATCCGATCTGAAAAATAATTTCAGTGTTAGATAGCTCATTTTTTGAGGAGTCAATAGCGGGTCAAAGTTAGCGTTAGCCTAAATAAAATAAAAAACCTATTCCATGAGAAGGAAGTCGCGGGCAGAAGCTAGTAATTTGATAATGGTAAAAATCCCAATATATAGTCACGTTATTGGTCTCATAAACTATATATTAACCCGAAATAAAAAATACATTTTAAGTTAATTTAATTTCAGTGTGTAAAACCGCGGGGCCCAGTTAGTTTTAAGTATAAAGGAGATTATTAAAAACACAATACTGGAGTTAAATATCAGACCAGACCATTAATGTGGACAGTAAAAGCAAAACTAGGTAATTCCCACAAACGATCAATCAAGTTTATCAATTTTTAGTTCATCTCCTAATGGACAGTATTTCTCATGTCTGATAAAAATGGCTTCCCACCAACTTAGAGCATTGTTTTGTGTTAAAATAAAGTTAAAAAGGTAGGTATTCTGTTGTATCTTTAAATTTAACCGCTATTAGTAACCACCCACTTTTTCTTAAAAATCTATATCTATATACTGATAAATAAAATTGAAGTGTCTGTTTGTAATTCGAAATAAACAGCTTTTCAATAAATTCATATGAAAGAATATACGAAACTTAAATTAAAATAAACTATTTCTTTAATTTTTGCCTTGCTGTCTCTTTGTTTCGGCTAATCTCTGAAACGGCTTGACTGAATTTAGCAGAACTTTCACTGACAGGTAGCTGATGCTACAACGAGCAATTTTTATTCGTATATAGGTAACAACAATACCCACATTTCACCGAAGATGATTAGTGTCAACGTGACAGAGGTGACTCTATCAATCGCCATCTTAGACAATAATGCCTGAGATGAGATATACATACGTCTTGAAAACCGTCATTTATAAACAATTATCTTAATATATTTATTTATTATAATTTAGATAGATAGCGGCACCGTATGATAATAAGGTTAGACCAAATGCTCGCTCCATCGATACGTAATTTAGTATTCCTGTTCGATACAACTTGATTCCAGAAACATGTTATTATAAGCTTCCAATGAGAGTTTTATTCATAAACTCAATTTGCGTACAATAACGTATGGCAATTCCAAAAAATAACAGTTGAATATTAACCCGTCAACGGCATGCATATTGCAGTATTCGCTGCGCCGGCGCATCACGTCATCGCGTTAAAATCGCACGCTTTTTTTGAAAATTAGTGGACGCGTAGCACCCGTCTCCGTAGAAGTACGGAGATAAAATATAGCCTATATTAATCAGTAATAATGTAGCATTCGAATGGTGAAAGAATCTATAAAATCGGTCTAGTACTTTTTAAGCCAATTCGTTACAAACATACATACAAATCTTTCCTCTTTATAATATTAAGTATAAACGTGTCGTGGAACGTTTGCGTTAGTCGGAAAAGTCGCAATAAGTGCCATCAGTATGCAGGGCCCGGGGTTCGACTCCTGCGCACGTATCAGTGAAAATATTCGACCGCGTTCGACGTATTATTGCCACTTTCTAACTCGTTTTCGGCTAACTACAGGCCATTATGTTTAATAAACTTATATTTTGCGATATTATTTGTTCCCAATTTGGTGCTGCAATGGTGCTGTGAATACAAAACTTTAATTAAGTTGCGGTCAATAAATTACTTAGGTAAGGCTTGCATAATTAACTGTTATTATTCAAGTACATACTTAAGAATGAAGAAGCAAATCAGTTTTATAATAATACTAGCTTCTGCCCGCGATTTTGTCCGCGTGGAATAAATAGTATGCCTACAGCCTTCCTCGATAAATGGGCTATCTAACACTCAAATATTTTTTGATATCGGACCAGTAGTTTCAGAGATCTGCAGCTTTATATATTAGTATAGATATCAAACTCAAACTCAAATATATCTTTATTCGATTAGACTTTATACAAAGTACTTTCAAATCGTCAGAATGACACAATTACACAGGATTATACATACTACCGCCAGGTTCGGAAGGTTGCTTTTACTGAGAAGAACCTGGCAAGAATCTCAGTAATTACTCTTTTAAAGAATATTATACAGTTTTAAAAATACAAAATATATCGTTCAAGCAACTATAAGCTATATATCGTATATACTACTCATCCTTTACAAAAAAATCGTTTGATGAGACACGTGTAGTGTTCAATTACGGGATTTATCAAAGTACCCGCCAGATTATTAAAAATAGACCGCGGGTACTTACATCAATAAATGGGAGCCATATTCGAATAAAGGACTAATTTAATTGATTTCACAATTTATCGTGACATCAAAGCGTTGTGTTTACAACTGTAACGCTAAGGGAATAGAGCTGGAATTGTAATGTCACGGAGTGGTCGTCAAACGCTACAAATTGGTGACTTCCTCGAAGATTTTTATTTTTATTGATAAAAGCGTCTGTGTTCACAATTGGTACGGATTTGGTCTTGAATTGGTCGAATCACGGAACGGGTGGCCTCAATCTTCTCAACTATGTTTATTTGTTTGCTGTCGCAGTAGTAGGGTTAAACTGTCAATTAACTAGTGTTGTAACAAAACGTTGATTGATTCCGGAATGTTAGGAAATATACATTGTCGATGGTTTGTGAAAAATGTGTTTGTCACAATATCCAAAACTTGATAGCAGATCAGTTTAGAATAGTATTAAAAGTAACGCAAACGCTTTTGTATAAGTAATTATTTGGTTTCTGCGTCGGTATCTGAATCTACGCAATTAGGGTTGTTCTGAAATTAAAAATCCTTACATAGTTCACTGCTGGCTATAAGTTTATGCCATTGCACATCACCCAGGCATCAGTAATCCGCATCAAGCTGGTCTCTGCCACTTTCTTCAGGTCATCATATATTTTGAGGGTAGTTTAATCTTGACCAGGACTTTGACATACTGCTCATTCTTTGTTGATTTAGTCTTTTGACAAACATTTGAAATGCTGGCGTTTCTAATGCTTCTCGAAGTTTAATCTCACTAGCGTGCTTTTTAAGTATAAAACTTTATTTACACACGTGTCCCCTCTCCCATGTTTTGTGCATTCAATATTGATCCCGACTATGGCGAGGATTCACTAAAACTATCCCGGACACAAACATGCAAAAGTTTCACCCCAATATTTTATAGTGTTGGTGTCAAATTTTCCATCGGACCCCGCGTCCACTTACACAACCCTTCCAAAAAATGAACTAAAAATAAAAAACCTAGGAGGGGACTTTAAAATCGTTATTATAATCTCGGACGCCATTTTTGCCTACTATGCGGGGATTGGGGACGCGCCCTTCAATTTAAATCTTTTTTTAACAAAAACCCCTTTGATGTTTATGCATTTCGGCAATATCTCCCGCTCGGATAGATCCGCGACGCGACATTTGGCCATTTTGGGGATTTCGTTGATGCATATTTTAGATTAAACTTTAATAGTGTCTGCCCACCCGAGCGCGAACACGTCGCCAATTTATTTGATGACTATAAATCATCGACAATTCACTTTTGTTATAGGTCCCACTCTATCATGTGTCGCATTGTAGTATTTATAATATCGTAGGGCTCTCGCAGGTACACTCGCGCACACGCTCGTTTTCGTATCTCGGTCGAGTGCAGCAACAATCAGCGCCAACGTAACATCCTATTAATCAACTCATTTAAAAAGACACTTAAAAAGTCGTGTGGGAAAACGTACATAGATTCAACCGACGCATTCCAAATTCGAATGAATCTGAAAGGCGAGCGAGATTTGAAAAGAGAATGAGATTTGAAAATAGAACACGCCATTAGGAGCGTACACAATAGTCTCATTGGTCGATTTGAAAAAGGAACAATTTGTTAAACGTCAAATATGAACTTTTTTATTTGAGTTGTAATGAAACACGCTCAGTATGATGTCTAGTACACGCGGCTTGGAGGTTTTTTGTCGGGACCTCGTCAGTCGTTATTCATTTGTTTTGTACATATCCGCCGCACATATTAATGTCAAAATTAAAATGAGAATCCGAATAGTAAGAATATGTACGAAGCGCTTTAGGCGACAAGATTATATTACAAAAGCGGTCTAACTGCAGGCAACGTCCTAATTAACAGCCATTGATGCGAAAATTTTCTTTACGCGTGTGCCAGCTTATGTACACTTTGTAGACACGTTCAGCAATATTACCGTACAGATTTGTAAATGTATCTAGTCTCGTTGTTTTTTGCCGTCTCTCTACCTACACGCTGTACTCGTGCATTCAATTTAGTTCTGTCATACTTTCTATCTTAGTATCGTTTATCGGGGATCACAAACACGAGCAATGACATGAAACTATCAATATTTCTAATAACGTTTAAAAACAAAGTGTATTAGTTTCTTATACGCTTGACGGCGGCCATATTAATCATTGGAACGAATTTCCGTGCGCCATGTCATACGAAGTTCGTTTATTAAAAATGTGACGTATCAAGATCAACATCTCATTGTGAGAACGGGACAGGGAATGCTATATGCATAATGAGTGAAAGAGATAAATACGTGCTGACATTTCATCGGGTCATCAACCCTACGGGCGTCCTGCTCTAACGAGAATTCGAAGATTTGATTTGAATTGTTCTTAATTTGAAATATTGGCTCATTCGATCCGGCCAGCTATTTTTATAATGTATCCAAATCGGTTTGTACGTATCTCTTTTTATTTTAATTTTATTTCTCATGGTTTATTAAGATTTATAAAGTAATAGAACCGATGTTAGGGAGCTTCCGTTTGATGTTTCTAATAGCGGGGGCCATTCATAAAACATGTGTATATTATACCTATTACATTATAATATTACTTATACAAGTTTTAACATTCCTATAAGGATGTCCGTTTGTCTGTTGCTAATGTTGTGAAATGGTTTTAATTGCCACATTCCTTACAAATGAGAATTTAAAGAGATGCAAAATATCAACAACAATAATGGTCTTAGCCGAATACACACAAACAATTCAGAAAATACAGTAAAAGAAGATGTAACTGATAAAAGAACATAACTAGATACTGATTCTAGTATCAAGATACGAGCTACAGAACGAAGACCGGATCAAAATGCACCAACAACGCTCTATAGAGAACAAAAGATGCAAAAATGTTAAGAAGCAAGCGTAGTTGAATCATAAGCGGTCATAACTGGTTACCCTCACCATTTACGGTTTTGTAATCCTATTGTAACATCCACCGCCATAAAGTATTTTAGTTCACATAAAAAAATTGTGTTCAATCATTAATTTGGCCGGTAATTGAGCGAGTTGCGATCTGTTCACGCAAAAACTCGATGTTTCTCCGAAACGGCAAAAGCATGAAGAGCCGATGTGCGCCAATCGGCCTCGCAACAACTGACATGTCGAATTTATACGTTCATAAAATTCTTTTGTCAAATTTACGTCGGAGTTCCGAATAAAGTGGAGGCACTGCGGCCGCGAATTCTCCGATGTCTATAACTTTTTTTGTAAGGTTATTATGTACCGATAACTTATAATTCGAGGGAAACAGTTCAGATGGACCATAAACTTTTTTGAAATAACTCATTTAAGATCAGAGAATAATTTGAGTCATAAATGCAAAGGATTCCGATAAAATTTTAACTGCAATTCCTTAATTGGCATAATTTACTTAAGCTGAATGTGATGCAAGTTTCATTTTAAATAGAAATGGATAACAGCTTCGTACACTATCATATCCTCACGCTTAGTCTGCTTTGAAGTCGCCATTATTGGTAGAGAGTATAGGTTCTTCTGCTGTTCTATTGATCCCCTTAACGCCTTCTTCTGCATTACATATCTCTTCATCTACACCATAAGTAGGTTCGATGATGAATGTTAATGTTTCAGCAAGTGAACACGCTACAAATGAACCTTCAGTTCCAATTACACCAAACCAGCTCCCACTTCCAGCACACAACAAATCTCAAACATCAAAACTGACGAACCGAAAAAGAAAGCAATACAAATTCCTTTGATAATTGCTTAAAATAAAAAAGTTTCGAGCGAAAAGTTATTCATCATTAATCTAACTTGGATATCGGCTACTTGGACCCTCGTAGTTTTCTATTATTCATTAGCCGATTGTTGTGTAGCGACCTGAAATTCGGTAACTGCCTTTACATTAATAATTACTTCTCAAAATAATAGTTACTTAGATGCACGACCGAGATATGGTGGCGGGCTACCAGATACATTCCTGCCACAGTCAATCAGGCGAACAGTGCGTCAGCTCCGCTACTTGAACTGCGCACTCGATGTCTTGCTGTCGTGCGCGTGCGGAGCCCGGTGCGTTGACTTGTACCAATTGATTGATTTTATTGTGTCTCTGATACTCCTAACGATCGGACACTTTCAGAATTGTCACTATTTCTGCACATCTAATAAGCTGAAATTGCATTTGTACAAGAGTGTCTCCATAAACAGCTGCAATACAAGGGTGTATCATTCGTCCACTTTCCTTCGATAAATCTAGGAGCGTTTTATGATTAATTGTCCTAATGGCAACTAGAACGACCGTTCGGTCGCTATTACATAACAGTTTACAATATATCATATTCAAATTAATTGCAATTCTGCCATTGCCATGCATTTTTAATTATTTCCGTGGCAATTTTGTTTGCTTGTAATTTATACTTGCTGACCGAATAATATATTTCGCTTTGACAGTGTGTATATGACTGGTGCTATGTATCTGTGCTACTGTATTTAGGTTTACTATTACATAAACAGTTTCTACACAGCTTAATTAATTTCACGCAGTGTCTGTATCGATCATGGGATTTGGTCGGTCCACGTCTAACTATTCAGTTTTTGTTGACGTGACATGTGACATCATACCACACGCTCGTGACGTAAGCAAACGATGGCTCCAATCGATTGAACGATTAATGAATCGAACGGGTTTTATCGATTTCTGTTACAGCTAACGGACTCTGAAGATATTGTTAAAGGGACGATTGAAATCAGCTTTTTTTATAACGATTCAATAGTAAGTCGATTCGTAGGAACTTAATGATACTTAATTGAATTTAAAAGTGGCCTAGCCTATCTTTATAAAAATATTGCATGATAAATGAAAAAAAAAACAGTAACATTAGGTACCCCATGTATAATAGGTTTTAACATGTTTTGGCGTTGACAATATCGCCTGCGTATTTTCCTCATTTTGTATGGGAACGTTAAAAAGCGCTCCAAGCGGCGAGTGTAGGAAGCTTTACGTCTCCATACAAAAAAAGCGCAAAACGCAAGGTCAAGCGATAACGTTCGAACGCGTCAAACCCACTTGGGGCACTATAGTGGTGAGTGATAAATCTAAAAGTTAACTTACAAGACATTTTGTTCTACTATATCGTATCATAAAGCTCACTTACAAGAAAATTTATTCTACTATATGGTATCATAAAGCTCGCTAACAGTCGCGTTATTCTGTAAGGTTTCTCAGTGTCGGTCTCAAAGATACGAAATTAAACTTAACTGTCTATGTATTACGTATCAATTTTCTATAATGGAAATTGACGCGAGTTCGACGCTGAGAAACCTTACAGAATAACGCGGCAGTCACATCCAGTATTTTCCTTTTACATCTCTGTTCAACCCTACCTAGCACGTGTCCCCAAGCTTTGACAAACAGTAATTTGGGATCAGTGCGACCAATCGCGCGATAATGAGCCTTATCGCTAACAATTACGTAAAATACCTAAAGTTTACACCGGCGACCGACCGCTCATTAGCATATTGACTTGGGACGTTTATTAGCAACGGTGACGATACGACCACGATATATCGTGAATTGTAAAAGAGATGAGTACTGAAAATGCAAAGGATTTATTCAGTGGCTATGGTCAGACAACGAATTTATTAATTTTAATAAAATTACCACCAGTTCTCTGTGATAATATCTAGGTCTCAAGTAATTCGTGTGCTGTATAAGCTGTATGCAAAACGCCATAAACTTAAATTAATTCTTCTCAGTAAAAGCAACCTTCCGAACCTGGCGGTAGCGTGTATAATCCTATGTAATCGTGTCGTTCTGACGATTTGAAAGTACTTTGTTAAAAGTGTAATCTAATAAGGATATATTAAATTTGAATTTGAATTTTGAAATACGAACGCAAGACAAAAGATTTAACGACAAAATACCCGCTCAACTCAATTCCCGCCAGAGCAACTTTTTTAAAGTTGTCTATGGCTGCTTCGACCATAGTGATGTCTGTGCGCACGATAACAGAACATTGATCATATTTATAGGTACGTCAAAAGTTTTTTTTTTATTACATCAATGCGATTTTCATAACAAGCCTGAGGCTAAAATAAATATTATGGTATAATCCTTATTTCACATCGTGACTAAACATAAAAATATAATAAAATCGTCGGTAACAGCCAATAATCGGTGTATAATAACTGTTTTCCATCAAAGTTGAATTTCTAATAGAAATTTGAAAGTGTATACATTTGGAGCATGGCTGGTACCGTAATGGCTCGAGGCGGAGTCGAGTTATCTTAATAATACGTTTAATTCTCTATGTTTGTATGTGTAAAATGAATATTAACGACCACGGACTGACATGGCTTAGTTACACTTAGAACAAAAAGCAATCTAGGCAAACTTTTTCTATTTATTTCTTTAAATCTCAGAGTGATCAAAAATAATAAGCAGCTATTTCCAAGTAATGGATTATATCGTTAAGCTGTGTTTCTCCTAAGTTATTGTTTTTAAAGATTAGAAGTGCTGGAAGAGGTACTTCTAAATCTTTGTGTAAATACTTGATATTATAGGAATGTAAATTTGTCTCCGGCGCCTCTGAGTGTTTGCCACGATCTCTCGTAAACTCTGTATTTTGATTCGGTGGAAGCTTAGTAACAGTGTGTGTACTCCTGGCTATTTACTTTGGAACATTTCATATCTCCCTGGAAATAAATGGAATATTAAGTAATATGTCTATTCCAGACTACTAATTTTAAATATGCAAATGAATCTCTCTCAGAATGATGCCAAGAAGCAGCATTGCCATGCTGAATAGAATACCAATGCTTCTGCCAGATGACGTGCAACCTCTTTAAAAAGATGACCAATATGTAGACCCCTACACCCTACATTATTAACTGCAAACACCACATTATCCTTGGCCAATTCACACATAATCCGGCGTTTGATGAACTATAACAGTCAAAGTACTGGATTAAAAAACGTCATGAACTTTACCAACTTATCTATATCTCTTAAAAGTAAAGTTAAGAAATTGAAACATTGCAAAATGATCGTACCGAACAATTGTAGCTGATAAAAGAATAAATGACTGCCAATTTCTCTGACAATTGTGAGACACACAATAGTTACACAAATATAACAAAACGGTGTAACGTAAACAGGATTTGTTATAATAAAAAATGTCTATGGTCGTATCAGATACAAAGAACTGGCCACTCTCTCGTTACTGATCGAATCGACGCGTGTGTGTCGAGGAATTCGAATTTCAAAAACCATAATGATTGATTGTCAACCAATGACAATCGCGCACCTATTCAAATTCTATTTCAATTTGAATGTGGAACGAGTTCTTTTTCCTGTTGCGTCGTGGTGTTTCCATAGGAAAATACAATAAGCAATTACATTATAATTTTATAACAAATTTTAAACGACTTTATTGTTTAAAAACGATGAGTAAGATACCAAAATAAGAAGTATGGTTCTACTTAATGTTTTTGGTGTGGACACGTCTATCGATGTATGCGCCATGCGGGTCATACTAGACGGGGCATGGGGAGAATTCTAAATTACATTACGTACGAAATAATACTGTCCACATTCTTACTCACAAATTGTAATTAAAAACTTTATATCTACTACAGACAAAGAAAAGAAACAAAAATTTAAAATTTATTTGTTTATTCTTTTAGCGAATGAGGAGAATTCTTACGTTCCAAATTAAAATTAAAATATTAAAAACATCAAAACATATTAACGTAACCCGTTCGTTAGAGAACGTAAGCTAACCATAGACACAGGAAAGTAATTCAATACCCTCAGGAGTTCAACTTAAAAATATTGGTGCGTTTAAAAAGCCATATGTTTATCTTATAATTACTCTTGTACGCGTGTGTGGGTGTCTAAGTACGTAATTAAAGTATGGAAATAGTAATATACGTTTTGAAGTGTTTTCTTTATAAAACATTCGAGTGGCTGGGAACAGACCCGAGTCAATGACCCGAGATTTTCCCCTTCTGTTATAATAACACTTATATTTACCAAACGGTCTGGTATACCGTATTTTGGTATTCTAGAAATTTCAACTCTATGTCCATTTTTGATACTATTCTCAGAATAGTGATGTAATAATGTCGATTTTTTTTCGTAATTGAGTAGACGAATTGTTTATGACTAAATTGGTTTGAACCGGTAATTTGTGTTGCGAAATTTGACTGCTACGGTTAGCGAGATCATTAATCTTGCGTTGATACGAAACTGTCTGTTTGTTTGAAAAATGTACGCGACTGTCGAAACTGGCTCAATGACGTCACTCACGCGAACGGCAATTAACTACTTAGAATTAATAAAAAAACTATTCACGCCATGTAATCATCTAAAGTACCTTGTTACGTTATCAAACTGTGAGAAACGTTTATTTTAATCGATACAACAACGTTAATATCCGCTTATAAATCTAAAAAGTTCCTGAAAAGCATTGCGACATTATTCATAGTAATATTGTTGAACAAATAAAATAAACAACCTACACATAAGCTCTGCAACTCGACATAATGAAAAAAAAACGAACTAGGACAATAGAGCTCGCCTCGCTCGACCCACGGTAATTGAAAATAATAATTGAATTTGAATTAAGAATACGAAATCTGAATAATGCGTTCCATATTTGAATTTCGCGGGCCTACGCTGTTCATTTTTTATTTGAAATTTGAATTTTGAATCGTGTATGTTCTATTGTGTAGCAAAATGGAAGTGTAATGTTGCGAGGTCGACAAATTAACTAAGGCCCCTATAGAAGATGTGTTAGTGCGTAGCGAAAGCTCATTGGAAAATGGTTGGTTCGTGGTCAAAAGTTGACGCAAAAATTGGTTTTGCAAAATATCGAATGGAGATCATTTAACTGATAAATTTTGTTTACTTTATACCTAGTATTACACAAGTTTGCACGTATATCATACGATTCCACAATATCGACCTAGAAAACAACTAGAAACTATTATATACGTATTGCAAATTGAAAGTATTTTGGAGGTACATTCGAATTTATGCATAAAATCTAATTTTAAGCCAATACACCGAATTAATAGTTTGTCGATGGCTTTTATGCAGATACAGTCGTAAGCTGATTGCGGTTTTACTGGTTTTAGTGCGATGACAAAATACGGTACAGTTTTTTTTATCGTAGTAAGTTGTTACTCAGTGCAACAAATGATTAGCCAGTTGCACCAATGATGTTATACAGAGATAAATAAGCAGATATGTCATAAGCGGTTGTTTGAAATCGCTAAAACAAAATTTCAGATCTACCTCCACTCTATCAAATAAAATCCTATGAGATGCATACTTGTACCTAGCTACGCCCTGCGATATCTCCCGCGTTTCGTCTTCATCTTTACCATCCATTAGAAATGGAATTCAGGATTCTACTCAACAAAAATTTTTTTTGTTAACTAATGTACATCCTCAATATTTAATCCTCTATATAAACCTAGACATTTTAATCTGTCTGTCTGTTTTATTGATAAAATACGGACGTAGCAACAATGCACGCTTCCTGCATCTTTATATTCCTTCATATTGAAGTGTATTGACATAAAATGTGTGTCTTTAGGTGTGTGTGTGTGCAATCGGTCGAACGTGACCGTTGTAGTAATCACATAATACATTTACACCGGAAATTTATGAATTTAAATGAGAAAGTGTTAGGAATTTAATGACAGAAGTTCGAAGTAGCACTCTTCCTGGTGTACTTGGCTACTGGATTTGTTTTATTACTTATGGACGCGCATGCGCCGGTTTTGGTTTTGTGAATGAATTGTAGTTTTTGTCACTTATTAATGAAGATGGTTAAGTTATTAAAGATTGGTTTTAAAATTCTGTTTCTTTTTTTTGATTATATATCTTAATTTCCTTACATCTTTTTTTTTTGCATTATAATATTGTATTTTTAAATTGTCAATAAAGCTAAATGTCCGTATAGATCCCGTCATGAGTTAAGAACGAGTACCTTTGAATACGCAGTAGTCATTTTATGAGTTTGTCTCTGTCTATATGTATCGCGCGAGGCGAATAAAAACATGCGCAGTATCGCCACTATTTTTCGCTGCGCGATCTCTACTCGTGACTTTTATCTTCTAATGATTTTTTAATACTCTTATTCTATAAGATTCATTTGAATAACCTTCATTTACGAGCCACGTACATATTTATATGACATTGGCAAATCCCCGAGTGACATAACACCTACCAGTATGTGGAAAATGTATCCTTAATCACGTTAAAATCATTACATTAAACAATTTCAACAAGAAATCGAGGTGTAAGACGTTAACATGAAAATTAGGATTTTTGTCCTTAAATAACCGGATAGCGCGCGCCGACCAGCGGTACATTTTATGGCACAAAACAATATGGAATACCTAATTTAATAATACCTAATAAAGTGCAACGGATTGCCTAACGCTGCTCGGTCCTAATTAGGCTACATATGACATTTACAAGGCGTGGCTGCTATAACTATGAGTACAGTGACACACGGACGCACAAGACGGTAATTCTCCTTTGTATGCTAAACAGAGAATTATCTAGCCACTCGAAATTGTAATCTTAAAACTCGCTTGGAATTTCTTCATCTCTTGTTTATGCGGCTCTTGTACGATGGGACCGCTTTGAATTTGGAACCTGTGGGCTTTAATTGTAACGAATTGCATTGTCACGTCACATGACATTCTCGTAAGTTGTCACTCGTCATCCGTCATAGACTAGGTAGTTCCAAATTTGAAATTATAGCGTTAACGTCGTTCAGTATTTCAAAATTGGAATACGTATTCCTTTTAGCGATAGTGGAACAAGTTTTTGAATTTGGAATCGCGTTTAATTGCTCACGATACAATTACGTCACGTACGTTTGCAACAGAGACATTAGGGTGGCCAATTTAAATTTCGAATTGCGCAACGTCAAATGCACTTCTTTTAATTTGTCACAGAATATCGACAGATCAGATCTATTGTGGACAAATCCTATTGTGTGTGAAACGGGTTTGTTGCTTAAACATTATACTTTTATAATAAGAATTGTAAGTAGATTAGACGTTAGACGTCTTGTGTGGTGAAATTTGTGGAAACCGGTGCGATTGTCCTAAGCCGATGGATGTTTGACAGTTGGCGCGGCTTATAAATACTTAATTTGATTGTTAATGTACTTGTAATGGTTTATTTTAATTGTCAAAGATAAGCGCCCAGGGGCCCAACCATGAGCTCTTATTGCCATGATAGTTTTACTCATTTATGAGACAGATGTATGTGACGTGCATACATCTGTCACTTTCGCACAGCTGAAGTATCATTGCAATAAGAGCTCATGGTTTGGGCCCAGGTGATGCGACTGCAGATTGGACATTACATCATCATCTTCCTGCCCTTATCCCATGTTATTTGGGGTCGGCGCAATGTGTTCTTCTCTTCCATTTCTCTCTATCAGCCGTCATATCTGTATTCACTCCCATTCTAGCCATATCATCCTTCACACAATCCATCCATCGTTTCTTAGGTCTTCCTTTCCCCTTGTAACCATCCACATTCATAAACAAAACTTTTTTGGCAACATTTTCCTCATCCCTCCGCATAACATGTCCATACCACGACAAATGTTTATCCTTCAACTTCTCAGTCACTGGTGCTACTTTCAGACTTCCCCTTATAAACTCATTCCTCACCTTGTCCAATCTCGTTACGCCACACATCCATCTCAACATCCGCATCTCAGTTGCATGCAGCTTCCTTTCATCCGTCACCTTTGTGGACCAACATTCAGATCCATAAAGGACGGCAGGCCTTACTATGGTCTTGTATATTTTCCCCTTAAGCTTAAGTGGGAATCGGGAGTCGCATATTGTCCCCGTGACCTGCCGCCACTTCATCCATCCTGAGTTAATTCTGTGCTGTACAGCCCTGTCCAAGTCGCCATCGCTTTGGATGAGTGAACCGAGGTACCGGAAGTCGGAGCACACTGGTATGGGTACACCGTCTAGGCTTACATTAACTGGATGGGATATACCGCCGAAATCGCAGAACATGTACTCCGTCTTGGTTCTGCTGATTTTCAAGCCAACCTTCTCCAGCGAATGCTGCCATTTTACCAACCTGCTCTGGACCTCGGGCCCATCCTTACCGACCAGTACAATGTCGTCGGCAAATAGCATGCACCAGGGTGCCTCCTCCTGTATCGCCGATGTCAATGCATCCATGATTAACAGGAAGAGGTAAGGACTCAGAGCCGACCCTTGGTGTAAGCCAACGGCGACATTGAACTCGCCGGTACTGCCCGCAGCTGAACGGACATGCGTACTTGACCGATCGTACATAGCACGAATTAACTCCACATACTTCCCAGGCATACCTTTCTTTTTCAAAGTCCACCACAAAACCGTTCGGGGTACTCTATCGTATGCTTTCTCTAGGTCAACAAACACCATGTGCAAGTTCGTATGAGCACGCCTATACTTCTCGCACAGTTGGCGGAGGGCAAATATGGCGTCTGTTGTCCCGCGACCTGGCATAAACCCGAACTGATTTTGCGTTATCTCACTTTCTTCTCTCAATCGTTTCTCTATCACTTTTTCCCACACTTTCATACTATGGGACATGAGCTTTATTCCTCGATAGTTATTGCAGTCCTGTACATCACCTTTGTGTTTGAAGATGGGCACGAGCGAACTATTGCACCATTCATCAGGGATCGCCTCTTCGAGCAACAACTTATTGAAGAATAAAGTCAGCCACTTGCATCCATCTTTACCTAATAGCTTCCATACTTCCACAGGTATACCATCTGGCCCCATCGCTTTTCCATTCTTCATACTGCACACTGCTTTCCTTACTTCATCTTCACTGATGGGCCTCACTAAACCTTCATTCACTGCTTCGTCTTTTAACAAACCGTCCCAATCATTTTCCTCATTCATTAATTTCTCAAAGTAAACTTTCCATCGTTCTTTTATAGCCTCATCTTGAAATAATACCTTTCCCGCTTCATCTTTCATACATTTAACATGCTTTAGATCTTTTGCACGTTCCTCTCTGGCTTTGGTGATGCGGTAGAGCTCCTTCTCAGCTCCAGGCCCGTCGAGAGCATCATAAATTAAGTTCTGGGCCTGAGCTCTGGCAATCGCTACCGCCTTTTTAGCCTTTTTCTTACATTCCTTATATGAAATCTTTCTTGCTTCTTTCATGTTTTCATTACCATCTTTCATAGTTCGCCATTCTTTAAAGGCTTTTTTCTTCTCTTTTAACGTCTTTTGTACTTCATCATTCCACCACCATGTCTCTCTATCAATCAAACCTTTTCCTTTCGTTTCCCCAAGCACACTTTTTGCTATACCTCTTATACAATTTGCCATCTCATTCCAACATTCATTCACTGACTTATCTTTCATACTGTCCACCATTCCAATCATTTCACTAACGACGTCATTCCTAAATCTGCTTGCATACTCATCTTTTTCCAACATTCGCCATTTCATTTTTGGTGGGGGCCGACTTTTAACTTTAGTAATATGCGCCATAATTGACGCTTCCATCAATAGCAACCTATGTTGTGATACTAAAGCCTCGCCAGGCAGTACTTTACAGTTTCTGATATATTTAAGTTTATTTCTTCTTGTGAGGAAGCAATCAATTTGTGTTGCGTGTTGGCCACTTTTATATGTAATTAAATGTTCGACTCTTTTTTGGAAATATGTATTTACTATAGCTAGGACAAAGGCGAGAGCGGCTTGTAGAAAAGTCTCGCCATCACTGTTTCGGTTTCCGTACCCCCAACCTCCATGCACTCTTTCATAGCTCTCATTTATTCTGCCAACATGTCCATTGAAATCTCCACCTACATACAGTTCTTCACTCTCAGGAATGTCTATCAACACTGCATCAAAGTCCATCCAAAACTTTTCTTTCACTAGTTCATCACATCCAGATTGAGGTACATATACACTTATTACATTCAAGATAACACTTTCGACAGTCACTTTCATAGCAATGATCCTATCACTCATCCTTTTCACATTTATCACACATTCTTTCAATTTACTATCCAACACAATTCCTACACCATTTCGCTTACCATCACTTCCACTGTAATATAACTTGTACCCTTCGCCAATTTCTTTAGCTTTTGCACCCTTCCACTTGGTCTCCTGTAGGCACGCTACATAGATTGGACATTACGTACTTAACTTTTTACAGTTCCAAATGTCTCCATTGCGTTCTTTATATTGCAACTAGTTGTGTCCCGCGGTTTTACTTGTGTAAGATTAACAATAAAAATTATGTGAATTGATGATTTTTTTTTCTGAAGCGTAAGACTCGTTTATTTATTTACGCCGTAACAATCAGACAGACAAACGGAATAAAGATTGTTTTTTTTTATGATATGCATTTAGTGAAAACCTGTTAATTGTTATTAAATTTAACTATCCTGCTTAATACGAAGCATGCAAAGTAACGTTTACGACTTAAGGAACAGTTCGTAAATGAATATACAACGTTTTTAAAGCGTACCATAAACAACTTATTGAAACAAAGACAAATAAAGACCAATTGAAATGCGAAATAAATATTTATCCAAGAATCTTGATGACGGACGAAAATATTTTAAGTAAACAATGACGGCTTGACTTTATAAACAGACGCTTTATATCAAGTTTTATATATGGAAAAAGTGTCCAGTCAGTTTGTCAGAAGGGCCAAGCATTTACAGATTTAAGAAAACGTAACCATTTAGCGATCTTAATGACGCTTCGATCATCTTTCCAAAGGTTATCTGTTTGCCTATAAAAATTACAATACAAATTTTGGAAAATTTAATTTCTTTATTCACGTAGGTCCTGGTAAGGCACGTATAATAATAATAATAATAATAGCCTTTATTCAGATCATCATAACATTGTGAACAGACATAATACTAAGCTATTCTAGTATTTGCTGCTTTTTTATTTTTTGTGGATCTGTTTGCCAATCGGCAAAGACCTCCTCCAAGGTAAGGCACGTATGAATGTCAAAAAATTATCACCGGTTCGGAAACTAGCCTTCTGAGAAGAACCGGCAAGAAACTCGGCCAGAGGCCCTACCATGAGCCATTGCCATGATAGACTTATACTATGAGACGTATATGACGTGCATACATCTGTCACAGTCACACAGCTCAACTATCATTGCTATAACAACTCATGGTTGGGCACCAGCTGACCTGTACATTAAGGTAATAGCTAAAATCCATAATCAATGACATAAATAGGAAAAAAAAAAAAGTACTTAGACAGATTCGCAGGTAAAAGCTAACTAGTAATAACCAAGAAAGATTGTAATGTATCAATCAATTCTTGTAAGATGTACTTTTGGTGTGCTTAATAGATGCTTATTAACTTAATATCACTTCTTAGTTCCTAAGACATTAAGATTTCTACTGACCCTAATTCATTGCTAAGTACTAAGTAAGTCTAAAGACACATTATGGAATTTGAGAGTATGGTTATCTTAACTATAATAACCAAGCCTAGTACTTACTTAGCGAACTTATACTAGCATTATGAAGAAAAAAAAAATAGTAATGTTTTTGTATATGTAGCCCGAGTGGATTTGAATCTCAGAGAATAATAAAACACAGAATCTCTTTGGTAAACGTGGATGGCATGTCTCGAGGACCAACAGTTTGGGCTGTACGTCGATATGTCAGTCAATCAGTCAGGTATTTGATTTTATATTCAAACTAGCTGTGCGCCGCAGTTTCACCCGCGTAGATTTAGTTTCATCCTTATTGCCGCGGAACCCTAATATTTTTAATAAATAAAAGTAGCCTAAGTTACTCCTTGAAACATCAGCTACCTGCCAGTGAAAGTCCCTTCAAAATCGGTCCAGCCGTTTCATAGATTACCCGGAACAAACAGACAGACAGACAGAGAAAAAATTTAAAACTTGATTTTTCAGTGTCAGTAGCGTGTATACTTTCATATGCATTTAGAGAAAAGCTGTAATTTTGGAATTACAAACAGACACTCCAATTTTATTTATCTGTATAGATATACTGGATGTTTTGAGTTTTTTCATCCATCCTTCCGATATTATGCCCTAGCTTCACTTTGAGCTACGAGTTTTTGAGACTATTACTAAACATTGATATTTTCTTGCTATCTTTTAATATACCATGGATTTTTAGATATAAACTCATCGGAATTCAACACCTACATGTTAGTAAAACTGTATCAAGATCCGTAACGTATTTTAAAAGAACGATGCGTTCAAACAGACGATATCATTTTGCTAATATTATAAAGAGGAATGATTTGATTGTTTTTTTGTTTGTTTGCTTGCATCGTATATTCTCTAAAATAACTTAACCGATCTTGAAAATTCTTTCAGTATTCTATAGCTACATCAACAGCGAATAATATAGGCTATATTTTATCCCCGTAGTCCCACGGGAACGGGAACTACGCGGGTGAAACCGCGCGATATCCGCTAGTATTATTATAAATATACAGACAGAAGCTAGTCACAAATACAGGAAGTTATTTCAAGTGCATATAATATTCCTGTCTACCTATAATCCAAGGCACAGTTACTCAGAATACACTTCCCGCGCATGCGTTAAATATTAACTCTATGGTTTTCCATTGAGTTAATCAATCGCCATTTTCCTGTCACCTACGACAGAATGACGGCCCGTGTTGATATGCGACCCGATGCAAACTGCGCACGGAATTATAATATATCATTTATTATAACAATACAAATTATACTGTTCATTTTTATGCGTGCTGTATACTATGGCACCCACTTACCTAAATAATAAATTATTGAACACAATGATGGACTGACACACCGCGTCGTTAAGGCTATATTCCGAGAAATATTCGCCGACAACTATTTATTTATGTAACAATCGAAAATAAAAAATATCATGCCGAATAGTTTGAGGTTTTATTCAATTGATTAATTAAAACAAAAAAAATATGCTCGTCGAATTATCTTTTTTAACAATGGAACGTAATTTGCATTACCGAACGAAAAAAGATCGTCATGGCAACTTAAAGAAAATACCATAGAGCGTTTAAGAAGTTGTCAACGTATGCGTTCCAATTTCAAATTCACACTTAAATATAAATCTTAATGATCACCACCTCGCTCGAGCTGTTATAAAACCGAAAAGGTCTCTACCACCGAAGCTTTAAGGCTGTTTTTACCTTAATAAGTGTTTATACCTTAATTAATGTTTTGATATGGATGCTAAAGACTTCTTAGAATATACATAAGGCCCCCATTTAGTGTTGAATGTTAACAATAACATATTTGCCAGTGTTTATAGAAGGAGTGTTGAGTTACTACGATCAACGATTCGCAGATTTGTGCGTAGGTTTGATGCGGTGGGTCCAGTAGCCTGGTGGTCCTTATCGCGAAACAAGCACTTTCAGTCTGTCATTAAACAATCACATGTCTAGGTTCTAATTAAAAGTCACTTAGAATCTTAACACTCAGATTTTTGGGAATTTACGGTATTAATAATGCTTCACACGTGTAGACTTAATTTCAAGATTTGATTTATTTCGGAAATCTCTTATAATTTAGTTAAGATACTCCTTGTAATATCAGCTAACTTCCAGTGAAAGTCCCAGTAAAATCGGTCCAGTTATTACAGAGATTAGCACGATATTTGGCGACGAGTATTTATTTTTTATTCGTTCTTTGATATCTCTAGTTTTACATGTAAATAATTATATAAATAGAAAAAAGTCAAAAGAAGGTAGTTGCATAATTTAATAGAATACCTTTACCGTACTTACAAACTTGTCTATGACTCATGCATCAAAGTAATATCTGTTCTAAATGCAAAAATGGTTCGTTAAACTGTTTTTAAACAAAGCCATTGTATCAGTCATCAGAGCATGAACGTGGGTAGGTAGGTAGACGCTGAGTGTGCATTGCTTCGGCACTTATAGTCATATGAAACTCAACAAATTCTTACACAAATTCTTAGACCCTGGCACAAGTCCGTATCACATTACATAAACAACAAATGCCAACCGTATCAGACCAGGCGAAACATTTAAAGGCATTATCTTAATCCTTTGTGCTGAAGTCACTTAGGCAATACACATTGTACTTAATTGCATTTTATAAAAGCTTAGGCAAAGTAAGCTTGCGTAATAAGTAACTAAACGCAATATGAAGTCAGCGCATAATAACTAGCTTTGAACTTCTCGTTTATGATGATATGATTTAGCCTTATATAATTTCGGGGCTGAGTGTACGAACAAAAGATTCTTAAAATCATAAAAACTTGTGTTCTTACAAAACCAGTCGAACACATTTTACATCTCCTAATAAATCTTAAAGCACAAAATCCTGGCCGAAAATGAATTAAAAGGGGTAAAAAACACAAAGCCAGTAGTCGAACCGAAAAAAGAAATTAAAAATTCAAATAAAAGAACGTATTCCTTAAGATAATGCTTATTCATTCCACATTTAAAATCAAATTTTCAAATAAAGAACTCGCGGCGGCCAATCGAGCGTGGAGGCTAGAACGAGATAGACAGATCGTATTAGATATAAGTTGGACAGAGACAAGTAGCTTATTATGATTGACAGCTGAGAACGGTTAGCCTTGAAATATTTGAAACATTATATTATTATAAAGTACACTATCTTCGTTGGACAATGTACGACACAGGAGCAAAGCGGACATCGAGCTTTGGGCTTTTACACTGCATAATTTTAAAGCAGGTTTTTTCTTTGCATTTGGGACCGGGTCATCAATCTTGTTTCGTATTGAATTACCTGTTTATTATATCAATTAGGCTTATTTATATTGATGTTTGTATAAATACAGCAAATAAAATTATTTCACACTTCCTAATCAAGTGTGGACTTTGTAAAAAATATGGATTATAAATATTATATAATTTACATATTTAAAAAAAACTATATCTCTAGCTAGCTAGATAAGTTAGTTTAGTACCTCTTTGTAGATAAAATGTCCGTTTTGGTGCTGTGTGAAGCTCTCATTACCCGTATGTATAATGACGGGCGGCCGTCGCCGCTAGATATACGTTTTTAGGAACGCCGAGTTTCTCCGGAACACGTTTTAAATCATAATTCGAACGTCGTTTTTTTGAATTTAGAACGTTGACTTTTTAAGTTTTATTTTGTTGTTTATGAGTGTTACACTACTTGGCGGCAGTTAGTAGGCACAGGGAGAAAAGTTATTCGTTTTACTCTATTAGTTATTCAAATAAACGCTTAATAATATAAAAATAATTTGAGTAGGTAAAGGACTAGTTTTAGGATCAATAGTAGCGCTGATTTTCTTTACAATTTTACTTGTTATCATATGAAAATTTAATAATAATTATTAATTCTAAACCTACTTCAAAATCACTGCTATAAAAAAATACCAACTTTCGAAGTTATAACCTCCATATTTTTAAGTCGGTTAAAAGGGTATCTTTGATTATTATGAGCTTTAGTTAATCCCTATCATTCTTTAATAGCAACATCAAAAACTGTAGTACGAAATATCACTCATGGTCTTAATTTTTTTTTCGACTACATCTGGTCATTAAAAAGCATGGACTACTGGTATCCGACTCCACACATACACACGTTGACATAAAACCATCCAGTATTCGAATACAATCGATTAAAGTATCGATAATTACCGCCAACTCGAATAAACTGTTAATTGTTGAGCCGTTAAATATTTGTAGGCTGTTGCCTCCGAAAATTCAGAAGTTGAAATAGTCAAATTGGAAAACGAATCGATAATCGGTCTTTGGTTGAAAAAGTTTTGTTTTTAGTATTCAATTATAATGGAATGTGTTGATTGGATATTGGATAACGTCAATTCTTAACGTCAATTCTTATTAAAAACATTTTTTTATTATTACATTGCACAGTATAGAAACCACGTGCTTTACAGTGAAGGCAAACATCGTGAGGAAACCTGCCTGTCGAAGTGATTCAAAGACGCATGTATAGTGCCTGAGACAGACTCACCATGTGTATAAATGTATATAATACTAGCTGTGCCCCGCGGTTTCACCCGCGTAGATTTAGTTTCATCCTTAGTGTCGCGGAACCCTAATATTTTTGATAACTAAAAGTAGCCTAAGTTACTCCTTGAAACATCAGCTACCTACCAGTGAAAGTCCCGTTAAAATCCGTCCAGCCGTTTCAAAGATTACCCGGAACAAACAGACAGACAGACAGACAGAGAAAAATTTTAAAACTTGGTTTTTTTGTGTCAGTAGCGTGTATACTTTCATATGCATTTAGTGAAAAGCTGTTATTTTTGAATTACAAACAGACACTTCAATTTTATTTTTCTGTATAGATGTAGTTACTAAGCTGATATTTTTTGATGTTTACTTTACTAAAGAATAGTCTATTAGTGAATTTATTTAACATTGCCATTAGTATATTAAAATACAAAATGAATTTGAATCGGTAATAAATTAAACATTTAGATTAAAGTGGCAAATGGTTTGACAGTTCAACATAATAAAGAACACATTTTAAACGGAGTTCGGGTTTTGACAACGTGGAGCTACGAAACTCGTAGACCTGCTACGATTTTCGTAGATGGTGAAAAGAGGTATACAATTTCTTTTATTTTTAGCTCGTACTTAATTATTTATTGCTGTGCCCCGCGGTTTCACCCGCGTAGATTTAGTTTCATCCTTATTGTCGCGGAACCCAAATATTATTAATAAATAAAAGCCCAAGTTACTCCTTGAAACATCACCTACCTGCCAGTGAAAGTCCCGTTAAAATCCGTCCAGCCGTTTCAAAGATTACCCGGAACAAACTGACAGACAGACAGACAGAGAAAATTTTTTAAACTTGTATTTTTAGTGTCAGTATCGTGTATACTTTCATATACATTTAGTGAAAAGCTGTTGTTGCTGTGTACGAACAGACACTTTAATTTTATTTATCTGTATAGATAGCAGGATAACAAATTAAGATAGCAAAAATAATATATAAAATACCTACTACCCGGGGGCCTACCTAGACGGTATTAAGAACTTCTGAGCTTTGACAATTGATTTTTGTACCGCTGATTAAACGTCAAAGTTAAGAAGTTCTCAATACGCGCTGCTTAAACAATCATACTTGGCCTCCTGTCCCAATAAAACTTAAATTCATCGATGTAAGAATTCGTGTGAGTAAAAGTTATTTATAACGATAAAGTCTTATACTATACAACATCACATATTTAATAATAACTTGTCATAAATCATAATAATAATAAATATCCACTCCATACATTTCGTCGCTCAATTTTACACATTTCGAATGTTCCACGTTTAAAGTATTCAAAGACGGCGTTAATCGTTTTTATTTGTGACTTTACGGCCTATAATGAGCGAGCGTGGAATACAAGCCTTTTGAATTATTTCTCCGACTGTCAAACTGAAGTCAAATCAAAATTGTGTTTGACATTTACATTTGGTATAATGAATCGATTTGATAAATTAATTTTACATTTAGATTTTATTGCTTTTGAATGTTTTAATTGATCAGTTTTAGATGAACAATGCTTGTTTTTACTTTAAAAAGATTGGGAGCTTATTTTATTACCGTTTTATAAGGATTTATTGTGATAAGAATATGGTCGTGAATAAAAACTTGTTCTATCTCCACAAATTAAGGTGGATAATAAACTGTTACTTATTTGCAAGAAAACCGGATTTACTTACCGGATAAAATCGTTAATTTCCGTATATGACGATTTTTTTGGAACACTCGATTTGTAATCGATATGAATAAATCGATACATAATTTAATTAGATCGTGTAACGCGCGTGGGCGCACTGGCCAACTATTTTCCATATAATGTTAGAGTAATTTAAAAATGGCAACTTTTCTGTTAGCTGTAATTTATTGGTAGCCAGCGGCAATGATGTATGTTAGGGTTCCGTAGGTTAACAACATAAAACGCTTGAAAAAAAGTAACTAGTTAACAGTAATAATTGTAAAATTGACATAAATTTGGTAGTTTCGAAGAAAATCGCAGACAGACAGACGCCGCGATATAATTTTTTTTATAAATTAAATAAGAATTGAAGAAAAATAATGTATTAAATGCAAAAAAGCAGTAAATAAAAGATACATAATAAATATATTATAATTTCAGAACGTATAAAAATATTCATTCAGCTTATGGAGTAAGACGGCAGTTTTTTAAATTTGGAATTAATTTCGAACCACAATTTTAAACATAACTCGCTCTTAACTGTTTTTTTTTGTTTATGATTTTTATTCAAAACAGTGTAGGCAGCCCGTGTTGTTATTATGAAGTATTTTAATAAACTTGTGATTATTTATTAGTATAAATTAGTATGCGGCTTGCTTGTGGGCATTTTAAGTACTTCTGGTCTTTCTTACGTCGGCAAAATGATGAAACAACCCGAGTGATTTGCTTGTATTCTCTGTACCTAGTTCTAGATACAAGGTTAAAATAAATATAATACGCGGAAATTATCGCATAGCGCTATCTAATCCCAAAATAAGCAAAACGTGTTCCATGGGTACTTGATAACGGAGAAACTTATATCATCATCTTCCTGCCCTTATCCCATGTTATTTGTGGTCCTTTTCTCTCTATCAGCCGTCATATCTGTATTCACTCCCATTCTAGTCATATCATCTTTCGCACAATCCATCCATCGTCTCATCATACATTTTTTAGGTCTTCCTTTCCCCTTGTAACCATTCATACGGAGAAACTTATAATGGAACTGTAAATGGAATCGAACCCAATTTAACTGCTTCGTTGGTCTAGTGGTTAGTAGTTTGTAAGTTGGCAGTGTTTCTACCCCCGTGCCTCAGAGAGCACGTTAAGCCGTTGGTCCTACGCCTGATCTCTCTCCGGTCGTTTCGGATTGCCTCCCATCGTACTATGAGAGTGAGGCAATAAAGAGTGCACCTGTGTTTGCGCACACACTTGTGCACTATAATATCTTCTGCGGACACAGCTAATCCTCGTTAAGATTAGCCGCCGTAACCGAAATTCGGTAGGAGATAATTATTAATGACGTCATTGTATAAGTTGAAGTCGAATACATGTACATACGTCTTACAAAAACATGGTGCCAATATGTCTAGTGTAGAACGATGCCTACCTGGTATGTGACGTCATGATTTTGTATGGAATCTAGCTTCTACCTGCGACTTCATCTGCGATGTATTTTAATATCCTATGGGCATTGACGACATGGTTCTGGGTTCGATCTCAGTAGCAGCCCGGAGTCGGGATTAGTGCCTGGTTAATGGCAATAGGCTCGCCTCCTATTGCATGGGCGAAATGTAAGTGTGCTATTAAAAACACTTCTGTCTACCCCTTCGAGGGTGAGCATATCTTTGTGTAAGACTAGCTTTACACCGCGGTTTTACGCTCGTATACTTAATCTCATTGGTGGCCCGTGGAGCCCTAACGTTTTTTATATAAAAGTAGCCTAAGTTATTCCATTAATTTTCAGTGAAAGTCCCGTTAAAATCAGGGATCATTTATTTATTTATTTATTCACAAATCAGCACGACATAGCATCAATTACGCATCATCAATAAGGGACAAACATACAGAGAAAAATTATGATTTTTTTTCATGTGAGTACCTTACCTTCACATGCTTTCAGTGAAATGACAAACAGATTTTTATTTATCTGTACAGATATACATAGATATTTGACAGGATTCGAACCCGCAACCTCAATTACTCAAACCATATTACAACACATTAACAGCGAACCTTGAGAACGTTTTCAAAGTCTCAACAGAATCGTGTCCCAACATGATTGTTACCTAAACATAACTTATATTACTTATTGTTTAATGATTGCATTTAATTGTAGCGTTACACAATGAACAGAGCAGAGGTCGATAAGGTCGATAATTACCTGTAAATAAAGGCTTTTCAGTGCAATTGTGAAACTTATCGATATCGGCTTAAGATAAGAAGGTATTCTTGATTAAACTTGGATTTTGAAGATATTAAGGTCATGATCATAACCCTGTAATAATATCTCTAAATGAAAGGTTAGAAAATGACACTATTTGTATTTACAACAAGCTGTGTCCCGTGGTTTCACCCGCGTAGACTTAATTGTATGGGTTTCGTGGAATCCTAATGGTTTTTGATAAAAGTAGCCTAAGTTACTACTTGTAACATTAGCTATCTGCTAGTGAACAACTCATCATTATTAGTTCAGCCACTTCGGCGATTAGCTGGAACGAACAGACAGACAGTAAGACAGAGAAATGATTCAAAATTTTGGTTTTTATGTCAGTACCTTATATACCTTCATATGCATTTTAGTAAATAAATTATATTGGATCACAAAAAGACATTTCAATTTTATCTGTATGTAGGTATATGTAGATAAAGGGGTTAATTACATTTTTAACTAAAGTTTGGACTGAAGCTAGCGAAAGTTTGTATGTATAAATATGAATGTATGAAAGTCATATTACAAAGCAAACAAATTATAAAGCTATTGTCAAATCCTGGACAGGAGAAGTCGCAGGCACCAGCTACTGTAAAACAACAACCGACGTATTAAACAAAGTTAATAAATATATAATTGAAATCGGCTAATCAGCATCACTTCCTGCGCGTTCGCATCCATATTAGTCCCCGATCAATATTAATATAATGCGCTCATGTAATCGTGGTTTATTGTTATTATTGGACATTGTTCCGGCCAAGGCTGTGTCAAAAATGGTGAGACTCCACCGTTATGGTATACCTAAGGCATTGATGGTTTACTTGCGGTATACGTGAGCCCTACTTATAAGGATAATGTTGTAGTGATGTCATGACACTCGATCACGTTTGTTTTTGCGTTCGAATAGAATCAAATCACTTTGTGTTCTTTGAGTTATTTGTTCGAGGTTTTTAGTATAAATAGCTATGCCCGCGGTTTCACCCGCATAGAGTTAATATCATGAGTGACACGCGGGGGCCTAATGTTTTATTTTAAATAAAAGTAGCCTAAGTTTCTCCTTGTAAGATTAGCTTTCTGCCAGTGAAATTCCCGTTAAAATCATGCATTTTGTTAAAATCTGTTATTTTGGAATTACAAACAGACACTTCAATTTTATTTATCTGTAAAATGTATAGATATGTTTTAAATCAATTCTAAGAAATGCTTATACTTTAGTTATATTATTGTCTCGTAATACTGAGAATACGTTTCAAGTGGTACCTATTTTAATTTAGACCACTTATGGTAATTTAGACTACTTAGGTACTTAAGCACTTTGGTAAGTCTGGTATAGTCATTGTATTCCTTCGAACAGAAGTTTTATAACAATTAATATCTCCATAAAGTTATTAAGCAATTATTAAATACTAAGCTATTTGTTATGAAGTCCTCTTAAATGAAATTACTATAGCTTCTGCCCCCGAATCTGTCCGCGTGGAATAGTTACTTTGGGCTAACGCTAACTTTCACCCGCGATTGGTCTCTCAATAAATGGTCTATCTAACACAGATTTTCTTTCAAATCTTTTTCAAGTCTCTTGTTGGCAGACAAACAAATTATTCAGCTTTATATATATACTACCTTTGCCCCGCGGTTTCACCCGCGTAGATTTAGTTTCATTCTTATTGTCGCGGAACATGAATATGTTTAATAAATAAAAGTAGCCTAAGTTACTCCTTGTAACATTAGCTACCTGCCAGTGAAATTCCGGTTAAAATCGGTCAAGTCGTTTTGGAGATTACCCGGAACAAACAGACAGACAGACAGAGAAAAAATTTACAACTGGGTTTTTCAGTGTCAGTAGCGTGAATACTTTCATATGAATTTTGTGAAAATCTGTTATTCTGGAATTACAAACAGACACTTCAATTTTATTTATCTGCTTATTTATTATTGTATAGATGTATAGATATAGATATATATTAGTATAGATTATATAGTTTTACAACATACAAATATTATCCATACTGATGAATTAACATTTTACAAAAACGAAATGTACCAACAAATCGAAACGAGTTATAGAAAAAGTTTCAGATCATAAAATATCGATAATACCCCGTCACGGCATGTTACACCACTAAAGCATCGACACGCGACATCGACAACTGTCAACATGTCACATAACTATGTGGGCTGGAACTTTTTGGACCTGTTTTGTTTTTAATTGTTATTTATATTAACATAGGAACAAAAGGGGAATTAAAATACTTTAAATAATATCAAGGCTTTAGAACACTTTATCTGCTTGTTTGGGACATGTCACGTCAATTCGCCGAGCTATATTGAGCAATACTTATACACATTATGGAAATATTAGCCCACTAGCTACCGTGGTGGTCAAGTGGTTTAAGAAATCGCCTACTACGCAAGTTCCAATTCTTTGTCTAAAAAAAACATCGTGAATAAACCTCCGTCGTATGTTTGAGAAGTAATTCTTAGACCTATAGTGCCTGAGACGGGGATGGACTCACCATCTGTCACGTTGGCACTTAATCTTCAAAATTGGGTGTTATAGCACCACTCCCTACTAAGGTACAGATAGCAAAATTTTACCCATGACGCAAATAGTTTGCGGGGTTCGTACCCACAACCTTATGCTCAGGGGCTATAAGCGCTATTTGTCATCATAGTTCCACTGTGTGACAGTGACAGACTTATACACGTCATATACATCTGTCTCATAATAAGAGTTAAACTATCATGGCAATAAGAGGTTATGGTAGGGCCCCAGGACAGAAACACCGAACACCGTACTTACAATTCACAATTTTCTTTAATGTATAGTAATCAACAGGGGCTCGTGGCACAGTTGCTATTGCGCATATGATGCGATCAGCAAAGCAACCATATTTAAGAACCATACGCCTAGCCAGTAGTTGGATGGGTGACCGCCCGAGTTCCCTCCGTGCCTCGGAGAGCACGTTAAGCCGTCGGTCCCGGTTGCCAATTTAACATCTTTGGCAATCGTTACAGGTCAGTCAGAGGCCTAGGAAAGTCTGACAACTGGTTTAACCCAGATTGCCGATTTTCCTCGAAAAAGGGGTTACGAAGGTCAGATGGCAGTCGCTTCGTATAAAAATCAGGTGATCAGCTATATCGGGTTGAATCAAGTGCCGACCCCAAATGCCATGCATTATATAAGGCCAGGGAGATGATGATGATGTATAGTAATTACATTTCTAACCGACTTAAAAAAAGAGGAGGTGGTATTGTAATTTTTGGAGTCAACTATAGTTATACGATTGTATTTATTTCAACATTAGCACTTTATAATTAATAAAAACTAAAGTATCCAACACAATGTGTTGATAAAAAATATTTTTTGCACCATTTCTGACGCGGACGCGGGCCCTGTTATTAGATCATTCACTTGTATATAATATTATAATGTCTAAACCGGAGACAAAACCGGATAGGATACACTTTTGACAAAAGTTCATGCATTCATACACATACAAACATGTATGGGCGTGCATGGATGTTCCGTTAACTTCTTCGTCATACACTAGTGACGAATTGATTTTGGAAAGTTAGTTCAAATGATAACATTTAAGCTTGATCATTACGACCTGTCTGACTCTCCTGTCGTGATAGTATCGTAGGTTCCATTCCTGAAAAATAAAATTTTATTTGCGTACTGATATATAATTTTTTTTACTGTGAATCTATCCACACAGAAAAATAAAACTGAATTCTTTTTTTTTGTACAGTTTATTTTATACATTATATTCACACAACTTAACTTAAATCTAACATAGCTTTTCATTTAATGCATATGACACAAACTATGTCCTACTGCTCAACTGATCAACTGGTTGAGCAATTTAGTTGAGCAATGGGGCAGAAGCGGAAAGTATATTATATGGTACGAAAGAAAAAAAAATATTTTTCTCTGCCTGCTTGTTCCAGTTAATCTCTGCAACGGCTGGAATGAATTTAATGGGATTTTTCCTGACAGATAGCAAATTTTACGTAATGTTACATACATGGCCACTTTTATTGAAAATCAATTAGGGATCTGCGAAATAAAACTCGTGTAATTAGGTCTACGCAGGTGAAACTGTGAAGCACAGCTAGTTCATAAATAAAATAAATTCATAATAAAATTCGCGTGTCGTGTCTAGTGTCTATATTGATATAATTATTAAAGCCTTGAATGCGTAATGTATATTTAATTATTATTAAGGATTGCCCTTCTGTTTGTAATATTACCATTAAAGAAATCAACATGGGAGGTCGACTAATAGTTTTATACGGAACAAAAGCTTCAACTATCAATCTATTAATCTTCAAAATAGCATTGTTTCCAACAAAATGAGAAAAAAAATCCATTAAAAAGAGAGAGTTCTAAATTTGAAACAATTTTAAAAGTAGAGTAAACGCAGCAATTTAGTGAAGTTCGGTTTGAAACGAGATATCGATAGTTATAATATCGAGGTATCGATGTAGTGACCCCGTGCGGAGGCCGGTTGTACGCTTGTATTAGTTTTTAATAAGTAATTGTACACCCAAACCACGTTACCAATTTCGACATGAATACATGTTTTTTTTTACCTCTCTCGCCTCGCTCCGAGCAATCTCGTTTACTCGAAAATAGATCTAATATGTTGAATATAATTAATTTCATACGGAGTCGGTTGATCGATGCGTGTTACTTGTCGAGTTTTTTCATTGGTATCATTATTTTTAAATTATAGCATATTACGTCAGTTCGTCTAGAAAACGGAACGGTTTTTTACATAAATTAGTTTTACGCGAAATTCTCGTGTTTGGTAAATTTTTTTGGCGCGGTCATTCCGTGTCTCCCAATTCTATTTCATTATAAAGAGTAATTTCAGTTTAATAATATAGAATTAATGAGACCATGCTAGATTGTCTAGCGTGGATTAAATTTGCAATATGTAATTTTACACAATTTGGAAACGAACCCGTTTTGCCATTAACTTTGTACAAAATTACGTGATTTTAACGTTGTTTTTTGTTGTTACAGATGGCGCGGCTTATCTCCAAGACTGATTAACATTAATACGGAACTAGGCAATGATAGCTCCATGAACCGCACCCCCAGGTAATCCCACCGCCACCGATGCAATTTTGTTATTTCCAAACAATGAAGAGAAAATTTAAATTCAAAACATTCCACAGTATTCAGCTAATCTTATCGTCAACAAAGGACTATTGTCTCTTCTCGATACATTGTTTCAATTTAAATCGAAAATGAATCACTGTTATGATTGGACACTAAAATGTATTGAGTTAATTTTGATTGTTTATATAAAACCGTAGGGTGTGCATGTTGCAGGCTGGACTGGTCTCGACTTGAGGGCGAGGGGATCTGGTGTTTGCGATGACTACCACGATGGCTCATCAAGAATCAATACATGAGCGACTGCAGCCGGCTGGCGAGGAGGCTTTGTACCTACACCATGGCTCGTGGCCCGAAGCCCAGGAGGAGCACAGTGCAGACATGTCTCCCTACTACAACATGCCCAAGCGCAACAAACGGAAGAACTTCAAGCCCCGCTGTGCGCCCAATGCCACCGCATTCTCGGATGAATCCACCGGCGATCACGATGCACCCAGCCCCTTGAACGGCAATGACAGAACCACCCCTGATCAAGAAGAAAAAGACTACAAAATAGGTGTTAAGAACTTCAGTCTGCTCAAAAGTGGAGCTGTCGACCTCAGTCGGAGACTCAGCACCGACTCCAACGAAAACATAGACTCAAATTACCAAAATAGGTTACCGGAAGACAAAAAGGTCGACTCGTTCCAGCGGTCGTACATCCACAGCCTTCAAATAAGTGAAGAGCCGGAGAACGACAGAACAGTCTTAAACTTCAATAACTTACAGAATAAAACGTTTTGTGCCAAAAATCCTTTCGCTATATCACAGTTAATAAAGACAAATTCACCTCCGAGGAGAAGGGACTCAGATTCTGATGAAGATAAAGGTCAGGATATCAATGCTAATGAGAGGTTGAGTCAGAGTCAGGAGGTGGAGGGGACCGAGGGTCAGCAGAATGGAGACGGTTCAACTACCAATAGGATATTGAGGGATTACGCCATGAATACCATGAAGGAACTGCTGGGTATTTATGGGTTGTCCTCAAACGAGGTAGCTGATGCTATCAGCGGGCAAATCAGGGTTCTAGAAGCTTTACAAGGTGAGTTAATTTAGTTAATTTCAGATGAACTTGACGATGGAATTAATTGCTTTGTCCAAAACAGTTAAAAATCGTCAATAATACGTTTCAGACAGACAGGATCTTAAATGCTACGAAATCTGAACTTTGCTTCTATTGAAAAGAAAACTTCAGAAGAGTGTAATCCAATGGACTTTTTTAAAATAAGATGTACCTAGCCTTGGCATTTTTAGAGTTCACTAGCTGTGCCCCGCGGTTTCACCCGCGTAGATTTCGTTTCATGCTTCACGTCGCGGGACACTAATATTTTTAATAAATAAAAGTAGCCAAAGTTACTCCTTGAAAAATCAGCTACCTGCCAGTGAAAGTCCCGTTAAAATCGGTCCAGTCGTTTCAGAGATTACCCGGAACAAACAGACAGACAGGCAGACAGATAAATATTTTAAAACTTGGTTTTTCAGTGTCAGTAGCGTGTATACTTTTATATGCATTTAGTGAAAAGCTGTAATTTTGGAATTACAAACAGAAACTCCAATTTTATTTATCTGTATGTATAGATATAGGTAATTTCGAAAGTTTTTTTCTGACTCCAACCTATATTCTTATGGAATGCATGAGAAATCTCAAAAGAATTGCCTCTACACATTCCTATGTAACCTTTCCAATCATGCGTACCCTAGTGACAGAAATCGAATTTACAAACAAGTTCGTCTTCACAGTTCAATGGTCGACACACTCATATTAATTAAATTTGTTCTCAGGGAAACCGTTTACCAACTTACCATTAAGTTTAAAAAGACGTCATGACTCCGGCATGGAGGAAGGGACTGAGAAAAGTCTTAGAAGGTCCTCATCAGCTACTGAAGATGAGGGGTCCACCAATATCACTCCACCGAAAACTCCTGATAATGATATTGAAGCTCAAAGGTATGTAATGATAGCGATTCTACCAAGGATAATTTGTATGATGAATTGACTAACTAATCTGAAACTTGGATTTTCAAAAGTTTTGCATGCCTTTGTTTGTACCTCATATATAATAAAAATAACCTAAGCCGCTGAGACATGAAATTTGGAGGGTGTGTTTGTAAGGTGTAAGTATCTATGAAGAAAAGGTTCTCCAGGGTCCTCACCTTGGGGGGGTGAAAAGGGAATTTGATTTCACTGTAAAACGATTGAGATTCTGGGTCGAATACCAAGAGAATGAGCCACTAGTAAAATTATAAGTAATCTCTTTTCTTCACAGGCAAAGAGCTCTACAGATAATAAACCAGCAGTCTATGAGGCTGTTCAACAGATCCCAAGGTCAGGACGAAGATGGCAGCGGATCTGATGATGGAGACCAAACCTTGGATCTGAGCGTCTCCAGAGATACTGATGGACAGGTGAGTATCAGCTGTTTAGGGTAATACTCAGAAATACTCTTTACCAAAGATGCTATGAAAACAAATTCTTGTTTCACGATGTTTGGTTAAAATATTTAGCAAAGAAGCAAAATTTATAACTGATCAAGATTTTTTTTAGTACATACCGTTTAGCCACGACCCAATACCCAATAACATTGTAAACGTAACATCGTAAGTGTAACATCGTAAATGATTGCATGACGAGTATTGGAATACTACTGTGGTATTTTTTTGAGTTTCTTAATTTCTTGCTTCTTTGAATTCGGGCTTAGGTGACATCTCATCAATTCTAAATCTCATTCCTAAATAAGTCTATACCCTTATAAAGATGGTGATATGTCTGACCAGGAGCAGTCGACCACATCAAGTGCTGGCAACAGCGTCTCAGAGTTCGAACAGCAAAACCTTCTCATGAGGAAGAATCTTGAAGACCTCGCTAATTTACAAATGCAGGTTCGTTAAATACCAGTATTATAAGGGATCTAGTGTATGCTCTGGTTTCAATAGTCGCTTGCTACTTAAGCAAGATAAGGTCATCAGTATCAATGAGTTTTTCTAAAAACTTAAGTGCACATGTCACACCACGAGTGACGTTAATATGAAGGAAAACATCGGGATACCTGCATCTCAGGCGAAATTCAAAGACGTAACTATAGTGCCTGATAATAGTTACAAGTTTATTGATAAAAGAATAAAATTTACAACGAATTATAAAGAGATAGTGGCCAACTATGAAATTTTTAGCAGCGCGTAGTGTCAACGATACGTCAAAGCTTAGAAGTTGTATGCTGTTTAAACCGATGATGGTGAGCCCCAGTACCACGTTTAAGGCTGGGATTAGTCCTGGTTTATTAATAAAAGGGGATGGAGTTATATATATGCTAATATTTAATATTTTTTAGGGATTCTTTCAAAAACAATCATCAATGGACGCTGATGATTCGCAAGAAAGAAAACTGCAAGCTAGCGGTAAGTTTAAAATTTAGATTATATACTTTTATTTTAAATTTGTGTCCATAGATGCACCTAGGCCAAAATTTTAGAAGACACTAACTGTGCCCCGCCGTTTCAGTATACAGAGAAATAAAATTAAAGTGTCTGTTTATAATTCCAAATTAACAGCTTTTAACTAAATGCATTTCAAAAAATATACCTACATATACAGTCCTCAGAAAAACATTTTTATTTAATTATTCTCTGTCTGTTTGTTATTGTAGCATTAGCTATCTGCCAGTGAAAGTCCCGTTAAAATCGGTCCTTCTGCTTCAGAGTTTAGCCAAAACAAACAGACAGACAGATAGACAGATAGACAGACAGAGAAAAAATCGAAAATAATTTTTTTTTCGTCATTTTTAGTGAAAAGCTGTTAATTTGACATTACAAACAGACACTTCAATTGTATTTGTCTGTATAGATAAAGGCATAGTTTGTCATACTTTTCCTAGTACAACGTCATAAAACTAGGTCATTTCACAGCAATGTTGTCATATTGTCATGTGCGCTAAATATGACGCTTCTGACGACAGCCAGGGTCTATTAGCGCACTTAGACATCTGTGTTTACTTAGCGGTTAGTTTAAATATCAACGCTAATTGTACGGGATTAGGTTAGTTTTCAACAATTGCGTTAACCTTTTGAGACTGGCTAGGCGTATGTTTGATTATGTCGTAGTGTTTGATTATTGACTTGTTATGGGACAGATTTTAAATTACTTCCATGTTATTCTGTCCCGTGTCATACATGGCTCATGGTTGAGCCAATTTTTATGGAAAGCTGAACTGGGAAAGTATGTGTTATTTTGCGATTTTTAACCATCTAAAAAGGCTATATATATATATATATATTAATATATATATATATATATCTAATACCTTCAAACCAGCAATTCTTGTATATGCGTACATATATAATCTGAATCTGAACAACGGCTCCAACGATTTTCATAAAATGCATCATGCATGCAAACATAATATAATATGCATAGTATGCAGGGAGTTTTGGGGGCTATTAATCAATCTAGCTAGGTTTCATTTTTAGAATACGGGGTTGAAATAAAAGTACCGGTCATTTGGATACTGTTACTTTAAGTTAGTTTTGGAAACGAAACTTTTTTTAAATCCAACGTTCAAATAACATTTAATCTTAACTTTTAGAGTGGCAACATCAAATCATTATTACTAGCAACACTAAGTACCTCAACTCAAACGATGTCAATGATATACATGTAAAGCAAACATCAACTTTTAAAAGCACACCGTGTTCTCCAAAAAACAGTGCATTTTTACACCATCCCGTGAAATGTGGCAGCTCACTAATTTATTCGGTGATCGGTTATTTCCAATGTTTCTGTATTTATAATTAACTATTCCACACTAATATTTGGTCAAGTGTGCGTTGACCTTTTAGAAGTGCTCGCTTGGCTCCGACATACAACACCTCAAAAACACGTGTATCTAAAGACCCGTAGACCTAAAACTATCAAGACAACGTTTTTTTTTCTATATTTGTCAGATGTTTTTTATACTATTTGACCTACTAAGACGTTGTAATCAGGTATTGTAACCTAAAGCTATTTTCCACATAATGTTTGATCCAATATGAAGATGTTATGTGTTACCTAAACATAAAAACGAATCATTATTTCAGTCTGTTTGGCTGGTTGTGAAAGAAAATGTTTGAAAAATCGAAAGCAAAAATTAAAAAAATGGGATAAAAATCCCAAACATAAAAGTAGATTAAATATCCAATCATAATCTATACATCTATACAGATAAATAAAATTGAAGTGTCTCTTTGTAACTGCAAAATAACAGTTTTTCACTAAATGCATATGAAAGTATACACGCTACAGACACTAAAAAACCAAGTTTTAAAATTTTCTCTGTCTGTCTGTTTGTTCTGGGTAATCTCTGAAACGGCTGGATCGATTTTAACGGGACTTTCACTGGCAGGTAGCTGATATAGTAACTTAGGCTACTTTTATTTATTAAAAATATTAGGGTTCCGCGACAATAAGGAAGAAACTAAATCTACGCGGGTGAAACCGCGGGGCACAGCTAGTAATACATAATTCTACTGTACTTGTGTATGTCACTGAACTCCTAAACGGCTGAACAGATTTGAATGGTTTTTGTATACGTTAGGGTGACGCCCTGGATGGTTTAGATTCAGAAATAATCCCGCAGATAGCGCTACAGGTCCGCTAGTCTATATTAATATTATAAAGAGGATAGGTTTGTATGTATGTTTGTAACGAATTGTCTCAAAAAGTACTGGCCCATTTAAAAAATTCTTTCACCATTCAAATGCTACATTATCACTGATTAATATAGGCTATATTTTATCTCCGTACTCCCACGGGAACGGGAACTACGCGATTGAAACCGCGTGACGTCCGTTAGTACCCCATATTTTCTGCCCTCCAAAAACCTTGCGGTACCTATAAAACACTCCTCTCGAGCCTTACTTCTTTCGTTTCCCAAAATCTCTGACGAAATGTAAACAATTTAACTAAATAGTTGAAATAGAAGCAGTGTCCCTTGTCAGCGGCCCCCACCGTAATTGCACGGACCTCGGAGCTGTAATCTGTTTCAATAGAGGGAATTCACTCAATTGGGCCGGCACCCAGATGGAGGCATGTACTTTACATTATGTTCACTCTACTCTCACAAGTTCTGGCACTTCGTGACGTATTGACAGGACAACAACACTTACATATATACAATAGACACACAGAGAGAGAGAAATGGCCCCGAATTGACTGTAATGTTAATAGCATATCTTATATATAAAACAGCTCCAAAGATTTTCAGTAATTTTATATTATTATTTTGTCGGGTTTCAGGGACGTAGCTAGAGTTCATTAAAAATACCGAACATATGCGGCTTTTAGGTTTCTGCAAAATTGCTTCAGCATTTCGATACGTACAGGTGACAGACACACAACTTATGCACCCACAAAAGCTGTACATTTGGAATAACAAACAGACACTTAAATTTTATTTATCTGTATAGATATAGATTTAATGACACAATGTACGCAACGCACGCATCTCGCTCTGTTAACATAGAGCATCCGTGCATGTGTCACACGCTAATAAAACACAAATCGCTGTTCGCCGGATGAGTTGAAACTAGCCTATTACGCGGAATGGGAAATAGTGGAACTCTGCCCGCCAGTCTGTCTGTCCCGCACGAGGATAGGGACAATTTAGATCATATTCATATTACGCACACAGTTTTTTATAGAACACCTTATACACTATGAAAAGGGAACAGGGGGCTATGATCGTTTAAGCATTTTGTATTAAGAACTTCTGTGGAACTCGTGGCGCAGTTGGTATTGCTCATATCATTCGATCAGCGATGCTGAGAAACCCTACCCCTAGCCAGTTATTGGATGGGTGACCGCCCGAGTTCCCTCCGTACCGCGGAGAGTACATTAAGCCGTCGGTCCCGGTTGCCAATTTATCATCTTTGGCAATCGTTACAGGTCAGTCGGAGGCCTAAAATAGTCTGACAACTGGTTTAACCCAGATCACATATTTTCCTTGTTAAAGGGGTTGTAATGGTCAGATAGCAATCGCTTCGTATAAAAATCAGATGATCAGCCGTTTCGGGTTGAATCAAGTGCCGACCCCAACAATGTATGGGATAAGCCCAGGGAGATGATGTATTAGGAAGTCAGAAACTACTTTGCTTTGACGAAATACCTAACATTTTCATTTAATTAACTGTTTCTAATTAGCATACATTTCAATAAACTCCAAACAATACTACTAATAAAAATATTAATAATCATTAATTCTTCTAGCGCACATCAATAGATATTTTAGCATTCACAATATGAATTAGCATCTTCCTTAGCACATGATCGGTCTGCTAATCATTTATGATCATGCGCAGACACTGTCTGCTTACCATAATGATCAGGTTTCGTTGGGTCACCTAATGTTATAGGGAGATACTTTATACATACGATAGAAGTTAATATATACATACGATATGCCTGTGTTTCTAAGGTAGGCAGAAGTGTTCGAGTACTTGAAGAGCATTCCTCCAGTTATTTTTAAGGACTTAAACATGACTGGAGATATGTAATAGCGGGCGAGCCTATTGCCATTCATAGGACACTCATCTAAGCTCCGGGCTGTTACTGAAAATAACAGATTCAAAACACAATCATATTCTTCCGGGGATCGAAGCTAGGACCTCGTGATCCTCAGTAGCGCTATACGACCACTAGACCTGTGTGTGTAGTGTTGTTATGTTCGGTAAAAAGACTTCTCATTCAAGAAAGCGTACGATCAACTGTGCCATTTACTTCAGAATCAAAACAGACAGACAGAAAGGCGCCTTTACCGACTCTTACAGATGTACACCAGCTGTATCAAAGTACTTATAGTACATACTCCAATCTAATAAAGTTTTCACACAAAACTCTAACAGATAGGATACAATAAATAAATTATAAAAATGACATACGATTGTTCCATTCAAATCGATTATCTGTCCATCTGTCCCTCTCTAACACCAAGTAACGGCTATTTCTCTCTCTCTCCAATAAGTTTTATTGGACCGTGTACTCCCGAGGCGATAGAGATGTAATTTATTTAGAAATCTGTTAATTACAGTAATTAAAGATCGGCTTCTTCTATGTTTTCGATGTTTATAGCGTGATTGTGAATATTTATCAATATTATATCGGATTACGGGCAACACTGAGTTGTTTTGGGGTTCCCTAAAGGTTTTAGGAATAAATATTTAAGAGTCTGTTCAACAGCTTACTATTTAAATGCATATGAAAATATATACGGTACTAACATACAATTTCTCTGGCAGTTTGTTCCGGCTAATGTACGAAACGGCTAAACCGATTTTAATGGGACTTTTTAACGCAAATAGCTGATGTTACTCAGGCTACTTTTTTTTTTAAAGGGTTCCGGAATAAAGCCATTCATGAGATTAAGTCTATTAGGGTGAAACCACAGGGCATATTACATAACAATATCTTCAGTAAATGTTTAGTTTTTGTCCCTCTTTCGGTGACATTTAAAATGTATAAGTAAGTTCCTCTACAAATTTAATTAGCCTACATCCTTTCTTGGACTTCAAGCACTTTCTACACACATCATCTGAACCACAAGAAAGCAGACAAACATTTAGGATACAAACTTTCATCCCCTATTTTATCCCCTTGGGGGTAGTATTAATCAAAATCCTTTCTTAGCGGATGCCCACCTCCTAACATCTACCTGCATGCCAAATTTCAGCCCGATCCGTCCAGTGGTTTGGGCTGTGCGTTGATAGATCACTATGTCAGTCAGTCAGTCACCTTTGAGCTATATATATTTAGATGATTTGAGTGTGACCCAGAGCTGGGCCATTCAAACAAAACCAGAATTTTCTACGGAACCAAAGACTCAATACCGTATTTTTTAAAACTTTGTTACAAAAGATTTGATTCTTAGATACGTGCGTAGTAATTTCGATTCGATTATTTAATTTGAATACTTGTTGTTATTACATTTCTATTCGATTAATCACTTCATTTATTGGTACTTATTTTTAAAGATTTTGACGCAATAAACTCATTATAACAAGGGGTATTCTAGTTATTACTGACCTATTTATTTTGTCACTAATTCATATTATAATTGATTTCAAAAATCCTTTAATAAAAAATGATTTTATTTATAATCTTATCTTATCTTGTTGTGGCATTATTGGGTTCGGTTGCCCGGAAGCACGTCGACCCTTGGGATCTTTTGTGCCGCCCTTGCCCTTATGCTCTACGTACCTGACTCCTCAAATACTCCCTGAACAAGCCGGCAGATCTTGCCCATGGGAAGAGCTTATAGTCCTCTGGTTTCGGATACGCCTTACCCAGTAGGTCCATTCGCCATTATTTATAAAGAAGTTGCCACGGTTTCAGAAACCAGTTTCTGAGAAAAACCGGCAAGAAACTCGGCCTAGAGTCTTGTAAATTTCATCGAAACCAATTTTCAATACTTTTTATTTATTCTATCACATGCAAATAAAGCAAGTTTTTCTTCATAATCATTCGTCAGTACTAAGACAATTCTGTAAAATAAATCCTTGTCCGGCCGGGGATACGAACCCGCACAAATGACTCCATTCACTAGAACATACATTGGCCTTTGTTAATTACGTGAGAGATGCGAGCATCCTCTCGCGATGAGCACAGGGGAGCTGTGGAGACATATTATGAAATATTTCAGCCATGGAACTGTAAACAGACAGACAGACAACTTGTTTTTAAAGATGTCACCCAAGATGGCGAAATACGACACAATGGTTGATTTTACTTTATCTATATTTAAAAATAGCTGTGCCCCACGGTTTCACCCGCTTAGATTTAGTTTTACCCTTATTGCCGCGGAACCCTAATATTTTTAATAAATAAAAGTAGCAAGTTATTCCTTGGAACATCAGCTACCTGCCAGTGAACCCGGAACAAACAGACAGACAGACATAGAACATTTTTAAAACTTGGTTTTTTAGTGTCAGTAGCGTGTATACTTTCATATTATTATGCATTTAGTGAAAAGCTGTTATTTTGGAATTACAAACAGACACTTCAATTTTATTTATCTGTATAGATAATATAACATTGGACCCAGAAATCATAGAGACTGGTTATTTAAAATGTTTGATAGAAAAACTATCGCGTTTTTCCAAGTTCTACTTTGTACGTTGATAGGACTTTCTGACACATGATAGCATGGTTTCATCACCGAATCTAATCACCTAATTTAAGGTTTCAAAGATATTTAACCGTATAATGCATATCTAAAGGCCACAAACCGGAGGTCATGGCCGAAAAAAGGATATATAACGCAAAAAAACCGCACCTCCACGGATTTAACGCGCGTATAATTTCTTTGTGGCACCGCGCTCAATGTGAACAGACGTCATAAAATATGCATTTCTTCGATGCGTGTGCGCAGGACGCTCACGCACACCAGCGTACACACGTTGCCACATGTCGTAGGCACATAAAGCTCTTCCCACACTAACGTGCTATTACAATAACTCAATTTCACTACATATGCATCGCTTTTGCATATTCATTTGACTTTTGCTGTACGTATCATTGTATAAAATTATAATGCATTATGTGACCTCAGACGGTATGCGTTTAATATTATAGAATAAGGCTCGGTGTGAATGTTATAGTGCCGATATTCTTGATATTTTTAAGCTTTTGCGTAGATAAATAGATGGTATACTTAGTTAAGATCTTTAGTCTATACATATAAAATTCAAATTCAAAGACTTGACTGATTGACATGAATTGTGGAGGTTGTGTTCTTGGTGAGGTGTAGGTTTTAAAACAAACAAACAAACTCTTAAGCTTTATATATACATTTTTCGATTATCAGTTTTCAGATGGAAAGAGAGGAGATTTATATATGTGCTTAAGAAAACAAATTAAGATAATTTTTTTAAATCGGTTGTGTAGTATCAAATATAACCTCCTACATACAGACATACAAACTTTTCTTTTTATAATATTAAGTATTATAGTTGTTGTAACAAAGAAGGATGTTAGTATTGTATGTTGTTGACATGCCAAGTTCCACCTTTTGTATGTAGCAGAATTGATATATTCTAATTCTATCGAGTTTATTCTTGCGCCACGTTGTGTAAAGTACTCGTAGTACACACCTACATAGGATGTCCTGAATAAAACCTAAACACCTTTAGAAAGCATGGTCTAAAACTATGTCCATCCTATTTTGGACCAAGGATTTGAATCTCGTATATAAATATGCTCACGCCAACCCAGACTGGGTTAAATAGAAGTGTTGCAATAAAACCACATTTCCACCGAATATGATTAAGTGCCAACGTGACAGAGGGTGAGTTTATCGCCATCTCAGGAACTGTGCAATATAAATATATCGTTATAAGGGGACTGCCATCTTCGTAACTTTTACGAGGAAAATCGGTAATCTGGGTTAAATCAGTTGTCAGACTTCTTAGGCCACCGGGACCGATTAGAAGGGAATTTTTTGTCGGTTATATGCGTAACAATAAATACATAATAAATACCAAAATACATAACATTAATTCCACTTTGCATACAACATCGTTACTGAATGCAACTAATTACAAACAGAATCCTTAATCAAGATGTGTGTCCGTCGATAAATCCCATTTACAATGCTCCGAGCCACACAATCGGACTACCTACATGGCAATCGAATCACCTGCCTGACGAAACAAAAAGAATCGATTAAACGAGTAAAAAGTATCGATTATCGCGGCATTACACATAGTCGAGTCACACAAAATAAGAGCATACAAAAGGCCGACTCCCATGTCGTAGTCAGTAACATGCGCGCATATAAACGCAGACTTACGATCTTTATTATAAAGCTGCCTTTGGTGGTTACAAAACTCTTTCATAAGACATCCATAAGTGCCTAAACTGAATAAATCATTTTCATTTTCTACTGCGAGGTTCTGGGTTCTATCCCCGAGACGGGCAAAGTGTTATTGGGTATTCAATCTGAAATTTCCCGGAGTCTGGATAAGTGCCCATGTACTGACAATAGCGATCCTATTGCATACCTCTCAACCTACCCCTTCGAATACAAGCCTGAGCATAGAATGTATTCTGAAGCTACTGTTGAAATTAGCCAAAGATGATCCTCTAAGCAAGCGGTGGAATCAAGTGCAGACCTCAACAAACTCAAAGGATCAGGCGTTATTCTTTAAGGTTCCAACTCGACGTCAAGCGTTTCAATCATAGGGAATTTATACATAATACAAAGACGATAAAGTTCAATTTCGTATCTTACAAAAGTAAAGTGACAGGGAAATTATGATGATTCGAAATCCACGTACGCGCGCGTCTTTGATAAGCGCGTGCGATGATTCCTGCCTAGTGTAGCCGCCCTTTTGTTATTGTTTATTGTATGGTTGAATTGATGCGAGGTACTACCACCAATCCATCTTGCTTTCATTTAAATGCTCTTATTTTAATGTTCTGTTGTTCAATAACGGAATACTTAAAAGTTATTAGTCAACTTGATGTAATTAAGAAATGATCTGCCCACGATTTTGGATGAGTGGAATAAAATTTTCATAACAAATTACAAAAGATTGCCGTTACAAGAACTACTAACGAAGGTTTTTTTTTTATTATATATCTAGTATTTACCGAGTACCTAATCTTGTAGATACCAGTTAACCTATCACCTTTAATCAGTTCCTAATTAAAAATATTTTTATTTGCATAAAACATGATTAACTCACTGTTTATATGTAATATTTGCAACAGAAATCTATCTATACGTATATAATTAAAAGTCCTGGCTGATTTATATCGTGTTGTCTTATAGACATGAAAGGTGTGCTCCTGGTTTTTTTTCCAACCAATTCCCTCTCTGAGGGGGTTGAATGGGGTTGAAAGTTTGCATAAGATATCTTACTGGCACCCAGGCCTGCGGGCACAACCTAGTCTATCAATAAAGCGAAATATAATCAAAACATTGTCAAAGTCTAATCAAAGAATAGTCGTAGAACGCGACACCTTAATTTCATTGCTACTTCAGTGAAATTCATCTGTCTGTCTACACCACACGCTTACCTCTAATCACCCAAACTCTAGTCTCAAAATCCCACATGTGAAACGTAATTCTACATTCACTCCGTTTTTTTCACAAAAAAAGTCTAAATTAACTCCAAAACCCACCTAAAACACATCCGGATAATAACATCACAAAAAAATGGTGTCACGTGCTTTCAAAAAACGAGAAATGTCGCGCTAATTAACTAGTCGCGAGTGTAAAAACTATCCGAGGAGAACGTAAACAGAGCAAAAAGCAAACAAGATCATCCGGAATCATTTACTCCAATCACTACACGGCTGGACAAAGCAACGTTGGTGGACTTATTACGTTTACTTAACTCTATTGCTATTGCATTCAACATATTGCTATCTTGATATGAAATAATATAATTTCATCAATTGCTATCGCATTATTAATATAATGATGATAATTTAATATCTAGATACTAATCTAATACTCATATGATAAAGAGAAGATTTAATTTATTGCGTTTTTGTTTATTGTTTAAAAAAAGTTAACATTCTATACAATAAACTCAAAAACTTTTGCAATGATTCAAATAATATTTCACTAATATAATTATCAATGAGTAACATATGCTGTAGTGTTAAATAACTCGGCAACGTGCTTGTATGTATTTGATGCAATTGACAGATGTATATAGGAAGTATCAGCTTTAATGAAACTCACAAATCCGGAGTAATAATGATACTGAAATCAATTCACCTTGCATATTTTCAAATTCGATTGCCACATCAAACATTATTTAAACTGTGTTTGGTTCGTAAAATGAAAATTCTTGAAATCAGTTTATAAAACTCAACCAGGCCACGGTCACTTAATTAACACCTAATATCCCTCTCCAAGTTCCTAAAACACTAATTAAAACACCAACTCCGGCGTAACAATGCCAACTAAAATGGCTATCACCACACGTAATAGTAACGAATGATCGAACACATCTAGATCCCTTATCGATCGATGGATCCCGATTTGATCTACGCATGCGTACGTTCATAATTATCAGCCGGTCTTTCATCCGCCGACCAATATGGCCGCTTGCATCGTGTAAACGTCTCAAATCATATTGCCAAGTAATTAATGGACGTACTTGCTTTTAAATATGGACAATTAACTGACACTGAACAACAAAGCGATGTAATTATACTATACATGATTGGGTTAATAAGGCTATTTGACTATCATGTTTGATTTTACCGTTACCGCCATGATAGATAGTACATTAATTAATGTATCGTGATATGTGAATGTCCATCCTTACCCGCTATCTCTATTCCAAATTTCATAAAAGTCTGCCTACCGTGGAATGGTGGACAGAAGTATAAAAAGTTTATTAATTCGCATGAACTTATGTGCTTAAATAAAATCGTACGTTTTTTTTATTGAATTGAGATGGATTCAATTTCTATGAAATAATGGAATAGGGACCTTTCTAATATAACATTTGATAGAATTAAATATGTTTTCAAAGTGTTGTATATAAAGGCATATCATTCCACTAGATAATTAAATGAGACCACCTGTAGATAGAGGTTGTAAACCTCATCTAATCTAGCATTCCAACTCACGTCTTCCTCTTATTATGATTCATGATACTAGCTTCAGCGGTTTTTTGAAAAGGTTTTAGACAGACTGAATAACACCAATATATGCGAACCCAGGACCGCGTGTACTGTAGTAGACCTACGAGGCAGAAAGACGAACGACAGTTAACAAAAATAAAATGTGACGTATGTAAGCTAAAAGTTTGATAGAGAAAAAATACGTAAGAACATTTACTTCCAACCTGGTTGTAAGAATATATTATTGCTATCTATATATCTATACAGATAAATACAATTGAAGTGTCTGTTTGTAATTCCAAAATTGCACCTTTTGCCTAAATGCATAATGAAGTATACAGGGTTCTGACACAGAAAAACCAATTTTTTTTTCTCTGGCTGTCTGTCTGTCTGTCTGCCTGTTTGTTCCAGCTAATCTCTGAAACCGCTGGACCGATTTTAACAGGGCTCCATCAAGGAGTAACTTAGGGTACTTTTATTAAAAAAAAAAAACATTAGGGTTCCGCGGGCCACCATTGAAATAAAGTCTACGCGGGTGAAACCTTGCACAGCTAGTCCATCCACAATAAAACCGGCCCATATCTGCACATCACGAATATTCACATTACACACAAAACCTAAACATACAACTAAACCATCTGTTAGACTAATTTCAATCATACATCTTGGAGATAAAGGTCACGGTGATACAGAAGACAAATATTTAGATGCACACACATGTAATTATACTTGGAATTTGTGTGAATCATCTCGTTTCCATACAAATTGGGATGTGGGAATCAAATTTCTATTCAATTACGTTTGCTCGTAGCCTTATAAACAAATATACAAATACTCATGCCATCCCACAAGGTTCTCCTAAGGAGTACGCAGGGGTGATCTACATTTCACCCGAGATTTTTAAGTTCTAACATGGAAGATGGACAGTTTATCGCCGTCTCAGGCACTCACCTCTTTGGATTTCTCCTCAGACTTATACAGGCTTCTTCACGATGCTTTCCTACACCGTAAAGATTGTGGTGTTAAATTTACTGGTCTGATTTCTTGGTCACCGCTTGGCTTTCAACTTGTGTTGCTTGCACAGCAGGCGACTACTCAAACCATTTGGCCATAGCTATACATATTAGGTACATCTTGTATGTTTTCTGGTGTTCCATTCCTACATCCTTTCTCACCAACAATGCTTGTTAATAAGTTTCACCACATACATAAATATGATTCTTGTCAATAGTTAGATCTTTGTACGTACGTACACCCATCGCCCCGCCTCATTACCTCCTCGATACGTTACACAGCCTTACTTTAATGTACTATTACATTGACCGAACCCACCACCGTAATCTGATCTCCGGTTTCAATAAAAACATTAATAAAGCAATCAACATCACGTATCAAGTTGAACTGGTCACGAATAACCATGACGTTACCAATTTGCGATCGGATACTGCGAGCTCTTCCTTAACGGGACGGAGTAGAGTTTCGAATTGAATAACAATCAGTAGATTGGACGGTAAACGTATGATTTCGCTCGAGAATTGGTGTGTATAGTAACCACATTTACATTTCAGAGATGCTTGTTGAGAGTAAATGTCAATTTAGATGGAAGACGGGAATTGGTGCAAAGAATTGATGCAGCTATTGACCTCTCAGACGATGATCGACTGATTGTTAAAGGGAAGACAATAGAATAAGTAATTAACGAAACACGGATCCCTCATTGACAAATTATATTAATGAATAGCTGTGTAGCGTTAATGATGTTCGATTGTGAAGCACCGAACTACATAAAATAAAAATTAGATCGATATTATTAAATCATTTCGTAACTACAAAATTGAGACGAACAAAAAGTCCGAGATAACATCTACAGAGTAGCATTTCTAACTCTAATAGAACAAAAAACTACACTAAAAATAATTCAGATCAAATTATTTATGCTCCGAGAAATATTTTTACCTATGAACATTCTGTTATATTTAGATTAAACTGATCTAGGGGCCAACTACGATCGTCTAAGCAGCGTATTTAGAACTTATTAGCTTTGACGTTTTATTTTACGGTACCGAAAAGAAGCGTCAAAGCTGAGAAGTTCTTAATACGTTCTTAAACCGATGATGGTAGGACCCCTGTTTTCAAAATCATACTAAAAGTAAGCTTTCACGGCCATGTTATTATGTTACCTTACCAGCTTTGTATAGACTAGTTTATATAACCAAAACACTTATTCAAAGAACGAAAAGTTGTCTTTAGTTTCGTCGTAATTGTATCAAAGTACATCCGGCACACGGCCTTTCGCTCTAGTTTCCATTGAGGCTTGAATCCAATGACTTCCTAAAAGCCAAATCCTTTTATCTATATCTAAAAATGACATTCAATTAGTCTGTACCGTCTGTGCAGTTGACGTGTAATACGGTCACGCTGACATTTGCCCGTTTTCCACATAAATGCCAGCGAAGGATTAAAACCTTCCCATCGTGTTATAGTCACATCTGTCTCACGGACGGACATGGAAACATGCGTTTTTTATTGTTTTTCATTAACGTTTACAAGATTGTTTTTTGTTTGTTCAATATCGTCATGATTATTTTTGGTGTTCGTGTTATTTGTTATTGATATCACCGAATCGTATAACATTGTTATTTGAACTTTTTGTTGCATAACATTCTTGTATTTTCGCAGAAAAGGATTAATGGTTTCGTGATCTTGGTACATTTAGATTGCTATCACATAATTGGATAAAATTTTTATTAAGTTACCATAATATTATTATCAAATCTAAAAGTCGTACTCCAAACGTTAAGTATAATGTAAAGTAAGTAGACAGAAGTAACAAGCATTATCTGATCGAAGTAGGCTCCAGAGGAAGTCACACACCCTGTTTTCTTCGAATCATAAAGTCTCGTACCGAGAACTTTCATCGATCACAGCGCATGGTTCCATTGAGTGAGTTCAAAAACCCATTATGTAGAACATTATGAGGAACCCATTGTTTCGGCTGAATGAGCCGACACAATATCTTACGAAATTTCCTAAAAAACCACCTTAGTATTATAAATGTTTATTATGTCGAACGGACATTATCAGATGCGGTCTCTTCGGCAACGATTCCATTGTGTTACCTTTTTTTGTTTTCATTTACGTATTTTTATATCATACCGAGGTTATATCGAAATTTACATTTGTGTGAATCGGAGTTCCGTCTCTGGTATTAATTTGAGTGTTATCTTTCTCCTTTGTATCGTTTTATTGTTCAAAAACAAATTGCTGCTTACGTATTTTATTCATAAAGTCACGGAATTCGTTATTGTCTTCTTACGGATTAGAAAAATATATCTCCGTTGAGATTAAGAACTCGTGTACGAATAACATAGGGCCTATAAGTAAATTGCCATCATTGTTGGTTTCCCCCAATTTAACAAATTGGAAATTACCTGTTTGAGTAGAAATGGGTCAGTAATCATGTTGAATTATAAGCAATAAACATGTTTCATTGAAATTACCAGGGTCTAATGTATGTTTTTCAACATTCGCACATAGTAAGATCGTGAGCTATTAACACCAGAATGAGACGCTAGGCACATGTGATCTGTTCAGTTCATTAATACCAACCTGCTCTCACTAAATCCTCGTCTATTATTACAATCACGAGTATTCATGCACGACTTATGTAACACACCAAATTATCAGGCCGTATGTTAACATCCATTGTATTGTGAACGCTAATCTACATAAGTATAGGTATTAAATCGTCTTTCAAAACGATTTTGTAAAAAAGGCAGAGGTGGTTTCAACATGACGGCACTGTCTAACAGACAGCTCGCCACATAAAACTGAAATTTGAATTCTCTATCGTATTATCTTTACTTCATTTGGCAGCTATCTAACTAGTGGATGGAACGACGAGTGAAAAAGTGTTTGAGCTATTTTTTAAGCGTGACGAAATTTAAAGGCACAAAAATATGGCATCAGATTTTTCCGACATTTTGAATATCAATACACACATACATTAATTTCCAATAGATACAATCTGAAGTCGTGTCGGAATAAAGAGTTGATACACAAAAACACTTTCGTGGTTTAATGTACAAGAGTCAACGTTCACTCACAATAGGCTGGCCGGAGTGACTAGGAGAAAACATTGATTAATTACCATAATAATTTATTTGATACTCCAAAACTTGATACGGGGAGGGGCATCTTACATAACACGAGATACGTTTAAGTTCTTTTTGAACTAAAATCGCTCAACGATAGAGTCGGATTCAGAAACACGCAAGCAACTATACTTAGTTTTAAATATTTCCGACACGATGAAAACAGTACATTGTTCGTCGGAATATGATGCATGGAGGTGATTTGGCTGTTCCAAACAAAAGAATAAGTTTTGACGGAAAAGGAATGGTTGAATGTATCGTTAGTTATGATTGTTTCGATGGTATTAGCATAATATGGCTTTTTTGTAACATGTTTGGTGTGTTTTTGTCCAGGACTGCTTTCGGCGCTGAATCACTTGGACCAGGCGAGAAAGAACTCTTTACAGACGACCGTAGACTACTCCAGATATGTCAAAAGGTAATTTATGGATTTACTTAGTATTTCACACTTGTTACTTTGAGTTCCGGCTTTGAATGTACTTCTTTAGAACTTTTAGTTATGAAGACAGTTGAGGGGTTAGACTTTTATCGTTTTAAGTTTACGCGTTGGATGTTTGGCTCACCTAGCGCCAAGTTTCACATACAAAAATAGCACATGCTACCCAAAGTATAGAGCCTATGTTCCTGGGCATATGAAGGGGTTTGTTTGGAGACTTTCTTTATTATCAGCCAATTCAATGAACATAACGTCATGTTAATTATGACACAAATACTGGTCACGGTATTTTAAAGGGGTTGCGATAGTTAGGACGGCATTCGTTTGAATGTGGAATGCAGTTGACATCTGGAGAAATTTTGTGCCTAACACAAAGTGCCTCATAAGGCCTGAGTGATGATGATGAGTAAAGTTTATGATGACTCCACAGGTACAGCTCAACCCTGGAATGCGGATCCTCATACTGCAAGGACCTGGGCTACCGGGAACATTTCCACTGCATGGACTGCACTGCGAGGGTGTTCTGCAAGAAAGAGGAGATGATCAGACATTTTAAGGTATACCTCGAATATTATGATGCCAGCTGAGTTTCTTGCCGGTTCTTCTCAGAAGGCTAGTTTCCGAACCGGTGGTAAATTCCTCGACATTCATAAGTGCCTTACCAGGGCTTAGACTGAATAAATCATTTCATTCATTTTCATTAGTAGAAGGCATGGTAGCTGAGTGGTTTAAGAAGTCACCTACATACTGAATGTGACGCAAGCTCCAATCCCACCGGTATTAATACCTTATTACAACAAAGACTAAAATAGCCCTTGGTTTAAAGTAGCATCGGTTTGACACATACATTATAGTTCAATTCACAAATTAGAGCTAATAATTTGTATTTTTTCCGATAGTGGCACAAGAAACGCGACGAATCGCTAGCACATGGCTTCATGAGGTATTCTCCTCTGGACGACTGCTCCGAGAGGTTCAGCGACTGTCCCCACAACAGGAGTCAAACCCACTACCACTGCATTCAAGATGGGTGTGATAAGGTAAGCTTCAATCGTAAAAAAATAAAGACATACGGTCCAATAGGTTCAAATCTCCTATACAAAATTTAAAAAGTCAGCTGGAGCTTGAAACTAAGTTAGGTTTTAAACTCCTATGCTTTAGAGTTTAGTACACTGAAATATTATGTGTTTACGTATATTAAGCAAATAAAACGTCCAAAACAAAGAAATTATTGCAATCAACATAAAGTGCTCGCGAATTCTAACAACTAAGACGTAGGATTTTGGGCAATGCACCTCATAGGCTTTCAAATATAATAATTGAGCAGAAAGTAGGTAATAATTTGTTATATTGAAAGTATACGCAGATTCAAAAAAAATAACCAAATGTATAAATTGCTCTTCCTGCAGGTATACATCTCGACATCAGACGTGCAAATGCACGCGAACTACCACCGAAAAGACTCAGCTATCCTTCAGGAGGGCTTCCAAAGGTTCAGAGCTACTGAAAGCTGTGCAGCACCACACTGTGTCTTCGCTGGCCAGAGGACTACTCACTTCCACTGCAGGAGACCAGGATGTACTTACACGTTTAAGAATAAAGCTGATATGGGTAAGTTTTACCATAGGAATTTTAGGGACCTTGACACTTCTTAGGCTGATGCCGTTTCTGTCCAGCAAGAGTACCTCAAGTGGTGGAAGTTGCTTTTCTACATTTATGATTTATAATTAAGGGTCCGGATGCTTATTATATCTTTAAAGAAATAGCTGGTAATGGTAGCCTTCTCAGTAACACTTGCATCATCACCTTAAGTTCACCTTAAAATGTCTATCAATTCAAAACATGCTTTTGATAGTGAAAACTACGGCAAATAGACACTTTTTTTAATCATCCAATTAGTTCTTATTGTGATCTTAATTTGAGTAAACCCAGCCAACTATTAATTTAGAAAGTGAGCTGTGAAACGAATAACCTATAATGTTTAATTGAAAGTTCAAGGTTCTATCATAAGACTCGATCACATTACCATGTTTCCTAATTCTACGAATTTGTTGGTTAAAATATCACTTGCTCAAAACATGAATATTAAAATATCAACAGGATCTAATATTGCAATAGTTATTACATCGACGACCATTTAAGAAAATAACGTTGACTTGTCTAGCCTCGATTCAATGAATCCTAACAATGTTCAATCCTCGTCAAGTTTAATCATCGTCAAAACTAGAACTCAAAAATCGTTATTTGATTACCTAGACTTTTAACAAAGTACTTTCAAATCGTAAGAATGGCTATATAGGATTATACATGCTGTTATACCGCCAGATTAGGAAGGTCGTATAATTTTACTGAGAAAGACCTGGCAAGAAACTCAGTAATAACTCTATTCAAATACATTTACCAATTTTGATAAATACAAAGAAACCACAAAAGAATTATAAATCACAGTTTAAATTTCTCAACAAATGTCTATGTCTTCATCATCATATTTTCCTTATTCTAGAAAAACATAAGACCTACCACATCAAAGACGAGGCTCTTTCGAAGGATGGATTCAAGAAATATATGAAGAATGAAGCGTGCCCTTACCGCGATTGCCGGTTCTCCCGCACTTGCAACCACATCCACTGCATCAGGCCTCATTGCAACTACGTCCTCCACTCCAGCAGTCAAATCTTCACCCACAAGAGGAAACACGAGAGGAAAGAACAAGAAATGAGTTTTGGGTAAGAGAAACATACGAAGAATTTATTCCGCAGAACTGTTTGTTTTCTGTATATGGACAAGGGTACAGTCTAGGGGGTAACGGTTGCTGAATTCTTTGAACACTTGCAACACCAGGCGTGTCTTCTATTGGTTGCCTGCCTTGCCAAAAAATATTTCTAACTTTACTTCACTTCTTCGAATACATGAAGCATAAGTGAGTTCGCGACCTTATTGATCCAAACATTACTCTATGGCTGCATTACTTCTACGATCTTCTGCAATGTGGTGTTTCATCTACGCCTAGTCTAAATCTAATATAAAATTTCTAAATCTTCCTTCCATGTGTTCAGGTTACCCACATCAGTGATCCAAAGCGCGCTGATGCAGCAAGGTGCTGACCTCAGCATGTACTCTCCAGGCAGCAACATGCATGGAGATGATGATATGTCCAATCAAATCATGGAGTCGGACTATGTGCACCCTTTTGTGAGTATACATCGTAATAATACTAATTATCATAATATTAAGCCCTGTATTGTACAAAGCTCAGTCAAAATAAAAATATATAAAAGGGAGAAATTATTACAAGAGTCGATAAAGCGATCTTTTGCAGACAAATTTTGAGTACTGAAGAGAGTAGTGTTCTTACTTGTCCTCAATCATTATTATCTGTTCTGTTTCTCTACCGTTTTTATTAGGACAGTATACCTCCTAATAAAGTTCTTAGCATTATTATTATCGTAGTAACATAATTTTCTGGATGATTGGGAATGCTTTACCGTGCTATGTATGTTATAAAATATTAACTGATATCCGTTTTTGATAATTTATAGAACCCTGCACTAATAGAGGAAGCGTCGAGAAAGTACATCGAAACGTTCAATGGTGGCAAAGAAGCTGAGGACAAATGCAGCAAGTGCAGTGCCTTCAATAAGCATTACCATTGTTTGGCTGAGTCTTGCAAGATGGCTCACAGGTAACGATCCCCCTTAAGCATCTAAATCTCAATTAATAAGGATATCTTCAACAATTGCCAAAATCCAGATATATTTTTTCCAAGGACTGTTTAAAATTAAGATATTTTTATAGCTGTTGCTCGTGTCTTCCCATTTCTCGTGTCCCTTTAGAAAGTTCCTGTTATTTCGAGACATCTTATTTTTTTATTCCCCACAGCTGCCACACTACTATGGTAAAACACGTGATGGAACACGAACAGCAGAACCAGGTCACAGAAGCTTACTTCGTCACCTACACCCGTAACAACCCTTGTGGAAACTCTGCCTGCCAGCACATCAGGGACATCACCCATTACCATTGTACCTGGGTAAGTAGCCATTTTCACGCATACCAATAACTATGCGATACACATCTTATTAGCGCTGATAATGACGAATATCTTGTATTTTCAGGAAAACTGTGGTGCCGTGATCCTTTCATCAGAAGAGCACCCATTCAGACGCCTTGAACACCACAGACAGCACGCAATACTAAGCCCTATGTCTCCAAACTTAGCGGCGAGATTTGCTCCCAGCTTTACCCCACAACTGTCTGCTCAATTACATCCAAATATGGCTGCACAGCTCGGACAAGTGCCGAGTTTACCAAATCTACCGCCAAATTTGGCTCAATTGGCTCAAATGGCGCCGAGCTTAACGTCGCAGCTGACGCCAAACCTCCAAGCTCAATTGAACCTGGGACCAAATCCTGGAGTTGTTCCACAGCAAATGAACCCTTCGAGTTCTTTGGATGAAATGTTCAGTAGGAAGAGGGGCAGGCCACCTAAGAATAGGGTGGTTGAAGTTTGGACTGATAATGTAAGTATTGACATCAACAGGATCCGTCACATTATTCTATAATATGTAGGTCGTCCATCACCTTTATATATATTTTTTCATTGCAGAGTACACCCCAGGCAATATTCACATCGTTCAAGTTGCCTAAATGTAACCAACTGCCGCCCGTTGTCCAGGCTCCTGTTATACCTACAGTGGAAGAGTTTCCTGTAAGATTTTTTTTAATTCTAAGAATTCTTAATACCACTGTACTATTGGAAATTAAACTTTAAATTCATATCCACAGCGTATCAAATTTCAACACTTCGAAGTGTTCACGAGCCCTGACGTCTGCGCACAATCGTACTCGAACTGCCAACTGCGTATGACCAAACTACATTTCCATTGCTTCAACTGCAGCTTCGTTGGAGAGACTCATATTATCATGGAAACCCATATGAGGGAATCTCACTCTGTCAGCCCATTATTAGAGGGCTTTGACCACTTCTCCTCATTCGACCAATGTGGGGGGAAGAGTTGCTTCAAGAATCAGTTACGATCTCACTTCCATTGTGCTCAAGGGAACAACTGCCCAGCGATTTTGACCCAATATTCGGCTCTGGTGACCCACAAACATGGACGGGGGACTCCAGTGATCAAGAGTGAGGAACAGGAGAAGCAGTTTGAGGAAGCCAAAGATTATTCGCTGAAGGAAAGAGCGTCGGCTGACAGTGTATCGTCTTTAAAGGAACCTGAATACTTGCCGACCAACTTCTCGATCAAAAGCGAGTTTGAACGAGAGCAAGATAGCGTTTCGGGTAGGTGTTTTTCTTTGACGATTTCTTTATAATTATTAAAGTTACATTTGTATTTGCAATTAGTTTTTTTAGCTGCGATTTGTAAACTTGTTTTTCAACTAATCAAGTAAGTAAACAACGTCAGGAACACACGACATCAGTTCTAGAAACTTATCCCAAATAAAATGTTTTTTCCAGTAGTAAAAGCGACCGGCACCTTTTATCCGTCGTCTCACCTCAGAAGCAATACATCTTCGCCTCGCAGTATCTACGATCAATCACCTTCCAAGGATATGAAAATGCGCATGGACTTCGAGAAGAAACCTTACGATCCACCCAAAATGTCTGGGCCTACAATCCCACCGTCATGCCACGACCAAGGGTGCCCGTTGAACAAAAACGCTGGTGGAATGAACCTGCACTACCACTGCCCTCACTGCAGCCAGGCCTACGTGGATTTGAAGCTCCTGTTCAGCCACATGGTTAAGAAGCATAGCAATGCTATGGAGGCTGGACCTGTTGGGCTTGCTGCTACTAAGGTGAGGAGACAATATCTTTTTGACTACAGCCTAATTGATTATGACGTGGTAACTGTTACATCCTTGTGGTGAATAAGACCATTGATAGCGTTTAATGACGACCTATTTGGTGTGATGCTTATACCTTCACACAAGGTTCTTGCGTTGGGTATATCCTGCTCAAAAAATATGAGTATGATGTTTGTTGTTGGTACTGGTTCAAAACCTGACTGTATTCAATTATTCTTTTGATTTTTTCTGGTTACTATGAAGTTCCATATAATATTAACTCTTTGTTTTTGAAAAGAGTATCACCGTTTTAAGGATCCTAACGTGTTTTGTAGGAGACTTTGGAAAGAGAATATCCAGAGATATCGATCCTACCGTCTACTGCTTCATCATCGACCAGCCAAGTGCCATCTCCGAGTCAAAGACCACCCAATCCTGCGGAACAGGTAGCTATTTCACCATCATAATTTGTACTGTATGATAATTATCTTCTACCCCTGTAATTAGTTCATTACTAAAGAGGAACGATATGTGTGTGTGTGTTTGCTGGCACAAAAAGTACTTGACCGATTTTAAAAATTCTTTCACCACTTGAATGCTACATTATCGCTGATTAATATAGGCTATATTTTACCTCCATACTCCCACGAGAACGGAAACTACGCGGATGAAACCGCGTGACGTCCGCTAGTTTGTTATAAATGCAATGACTGTGCGAACAGCTGGAAGTCGAGTTTTCTTTTTTTAATTTGACCAATCTATTAGAATTTATGAAGAAAGCACAATTTACCCATTAATTGGTTGGGTAATGTGTTCTTAAAACATTATGACCAATGACCAATCTTGAAATCCAAGCTACGTGGGGTGACAGGAGTCCGTTCGAATTTCTCACTTTTGACATTGTAAGACCAGTTGGAACAATGATATAACTCCTTGTTTAAGAGATTAAAACGTGTCTCTTTATGTTTTCAGGTGCAGGCAGTACAGAGCCTACTCCTGCAGCAATATCTGTCAGGAGCGAGGCCAGGCAGCCTGCAGGAGCAGCTGAAGTTGCAGCAGCAGTACACTGCCTCGCTGGCACAAGTCGCCTTGTTCTCGCAAGGGTTGGTATTTGTTTTACATTTGTCATTGATATAAGTGTTTTCCTAAAAAATCAATTGTAGAAATAAATGAGGTGTCTTCGTATATCAACCATAGTTTTAACTCATTCAGATTAACTCGAAGATAGATGATATATGATGCATGCATAGAAATCAGATATACAAAGCATATTTAAACGACCATAGTTGGTCATATTCCAAAAAATATTTCACTAAATGGAAAGCTGCATGACCTATGCTTGGATGTCAAACAATATTAATATAGATACTGTACTGATTCTGTGTTTGTTCATTCCAGAGGTTCCCCCTTCTCCCTGTACCCAACGATGCTGTACCCTCCGGAACTGCTTCTGGAGCAGAGCTTACTCCAAGGTCACGGGCTACCACCCGGCATGGACAAGGAGGCTGAAATGATTGCTAAATCGTAAGTAATTAATCTTCCTTCTCTAAGGAAAATTTCAATGGAAATCTTATAGTCTGCGGGCTTGATTCTGTCATGGGGTATTATTGTCCTCATGTGGTATTGATCCCTCTTAGGTTAAGCAATGAATCTTATGAAAAGCTCTGTAAATCCTACTCAGGACTAATACAATGAAAGAGCAATACATGACTGAAAAAATAAATTTCCACAAATATTATCCATATCTGTCTACTGTCTACTACTAGTACCAGATAGTACTGTACTCTGGTACTTTAGAATGTAAGGGATTTTGGAACTCCTTATACCCCTCAGCAGTTCCAGCATCTGTGGCGAATGGGGCATCATTCTAACATCATCATTTAATTCCCAGACGGCGCACAGCGACCCGAGGTCCTCACATGCGCGTGTTGAAAGACGAGCCTATTCCGGAGGGATATCTGCGCTTCCGCTTCAATGAAGACTGTGCCTACCAGCACTGTGGATACAGGTAATATACTCATATTATCCCTTGGAGAAGGGATTTTTCTTAGTCATCATCACCAAGAAATGCTCTTGATGGTATTCTATATTGCAAACAAACAAATGAATAAGATTACTTATTTTCACAGTCACTAGCATTACAAATGGCAAAGGTATCCTATCAGCCGTCAGATAAAGACAGTATTAACACACTTATTAGAAAAGTAATTATTGTGCGTCTGACGTGTGGCGCCACTTTAACTGGAACCAATTTAACTGAAAGCTGTATTCCAAAATTAACCTCAACTGTATTAAAAAAAACAAAGTAATGACAATAAACTGAATAACGTGTTCCAAAAGAGTTAACAAGCTGACCATCTGTTCCAGGGAGCACCAGACTCACTTCCACTGCACTAGGAAGGACTGCGGCTACTCATTCTGTGACAAAACTAGATTTGTCCAGCACACTGCGAGACATGAAAGGTACGTTTGATACAAGTATTATTTAGGAACCTGATCAACCCGCTCTAAGGCACAGCCAAGTCCACATAGTTGTTTTAGGGTGGGCTTTCTATGAAACTTCATTCCCTGTTCAAAATTAGAGGCTTTTAGTGATTTGACCACACAGACTCATAATTACAAAAATAAATTATCACAAGTTACTAGAGAAGTTGGAGCCGATGTTCCCCAGACATGAAACTCGCCTGGTTAAGCTTCTTAATCTTCCCCTTGGGATGAAGACGATCACTCGCTTGCTTCACAATGATAAGGACTCTGGGTAGATATTTAACCTTCTATCTTCTTTCAGACTGGATACTCTGATGGGAGGTGACTTCCAGCAGTACCGTGCTAATGTCTACTGCCAAAGACCTGACTGCCCACACGCGTCCACGTTTGGTAAGGAATACTTTTTATTTCAAGAGCCTGAGGCAAAATGTACTTATACAATGCGGTGTACCAAATAAGTGCGTGTTCTACTACGAGCTTGAAGCTTTGAATCGGTGATGGGCCAATCACCTTCTATAAAATCACGTAGCCATCTTTGCCTAACTCTTCGGAAATCCTTTTGGGAAGCCGTAAAACAGTCAAGGACGTATCTTCTGTGTTTGATGTCTGATGATGCCTTATTTGCGCAATTCGTTTTTCTCTTCCATCTCTCTCTATCAGCTTTCATATATTTACACCCTTTCTAGCCATACCATCTTCCACTTACACAATCCATTCATCGCTCCATTAAATATTGACATAGGATAGGTATACTTAAATACTTTATCAATATCTTTATTAACTCCAGGACGGATATTGTCTGCAGGTCAGAACAAGGCATCGCACTTCCACTGCTTGAAGTGTGACTTCGTGTGCACGGACACCAACAAGGTGGTGGCACACAGACGCCAGCATCAGAAGCTGGACTCCATTCAAGCTGCAGGCTTCGAGAAGTTCCCACCCAGTAAAGGTAGGTGTTTTGTTCTATAAAGATTGTTAACAGAAGATTGTTTTGATTCAGATTCTATTTTTTTCAAAATGATTAGGAATAATACGAACGCAAAACAAGTAGTAGCTATTTGTAATATAAGATTTATCAGTTGGTCATGGATGAACCAGCCAACTCTGGTCCAAACACCGTTATTTCTAACTAACGACATGAAATCATTGCAAAAAACTAAAGACTTGTTTTTTTAAGTTACACGCAAAACCAATTTTAAAAAAAAAAGTATTTTTTTAAATTTTTCTTTGTAACATCGTTTTATATTTATGTTTATCTCCACAGGCTGCGGCTATGAGCCCCAATGCATCCACAGCAAGAAACAAACCCACTATCACTGCCTTCAATGTGGCTTCGCAGTCCTCGGCCTCTCCCAAATGACGTCGCACAAGTACAAACACCAGGAAGCGAACCTCGGACCTTCGACCAGTGGGATCAACTGATACCGACTCAAAATGAATTTACAAAGTGATTCTTTATTATTAACTTTAAAAAAGCTGTTTTTTTCATACCAAAATGGTATGGTGGCTTTTTGTGCATTGAAAGTGACTTCTAAACATGACAAAATTTCCCCGAATTTTTTTGGGAAAAAAATCATTAAAATGTAGGTGCCAAAAACGGTACAAAACTAGTGATGTCTTTAACAAATTGTGCCTTAGTCACAAAATAATCCAATCGGAACTCGGTGGCAAATATAGTGCCAAACATACGATAAAAAATATATCTATACGAAATTTATTGTGTACGCATATAATTTATGTGAACTTGTGTTTTTGTGTTTTAGAGTGGCAGTAACACGACTGCGAAATTACTATGTAAAAGTATACTAGGTATTTGTGTTATTAGCTAGTATTTTCCTAAGACCTATACGAACAAAGTGTATAAAATATTGCATGTTTAAGGTGTGAATCCTAAACCCCGACCAATCATAGGCGTTAGTTTTTTAATTAAAAAATAAAATATTTATATTTATTATAACTTCCCCATGAGAAAAGACATTTTTACGAATAGTATTATTAATGTAGACTTCGTGAAATTACATAGGGCAATAAAATCGGGTTAAGAACACCATTTTGTGCCTAGAAGGATAATGTCGTGACAATATTATAAAATTTTTGTGATATTTTTTAATGCAGTCTTAGCAAAAAAAGGAGTGTGATTGTTATTAAAAAATATCACACAAAGCATCGTAGTTTTTACAAATCAAAAAAGTTTATATTAAAAAAAAGTATTTATGAAAAAATCGTCAATTCTATAACAACATTGTAAATAAGATTAGATTATTACTATTATTAAAAAAATAAACAATATGTTAATAAAAGTGTAATTGTTACAGTATTGGTATAAAAAGTATAATGTATAAAAAATCTTTTGTGGACATTAGTGTACAGAAATTTAATGAGAAAATACGAGTGCTAATGTTTGTGATTCATGAGGTAGCCATAACATGCCATAAACTTCATTTTAAGTGAGTATAATTATAGTAAAATTAGTACCGAAAGAACCACTGAACTGAAAAAAAAATTGAGGAGTCGACTGTAATTATTATGTGTATTTTTGGCATCGTATCAATTTTAAAATTAACATTGGTGAAGTAACTTCTTATAATATTAAAAAAAATATCTATTTACCCAAGCAAAAAAGCAAGAAAGCTTTTTTCGAAAAAAAACACTATACATTTTTTTTTTCCTTAACACACAATTTTAAAAAAACCTTTTGCATTCCTGTAATTTGATTCCTGGCATCCGTTTACGCCATTTTAGTTGTTAGAAGAGAGAAAAAATGAGTTTTCGTTTTTTTTCTTTTGTGACCAAAACCGTTTTTGTAATTTATACCCTATTCCTAGCGTGTATCAGTATTTATAGCATAAGTTCTGTCCGTTTGTTCCTATGTGTCATTTTATCTGCGTACAATGTTTATATTAATCTAGTATTCCTACACTATTTCGATTTTTATTAAATCGTTTATCTCTCAACACAAATATAAGGAATTGTAATTTTTGCTTCAAAAAATTAATTCAAAATGATGATTTTCTAAAAAAAACAATATAAATTAATTTTTATCATAATATTACTTGTGAGTAAAAATAAAAAAAATCTTTACATGTATGTAAAAAATATCTATTTTTGCATTTATAGAGATGTCATTAATTTTTAACCGATTTTTCGTGATATTTTTTTCGAAAGTGTTCCGTGCCATAAAGTTTTTAAGTCTTTTCTAGTACTTTTCAATACTCTTCGATATTTTTAATGCGAAATAAAAATATCATTTACCTATTATTTTTTTAATGCAAACATAACCTATCGTTTGTTAATTGTTTTGTTATTTAATTTTACTTCCAATGTTTTTTTCATCTTTATGTTTTTTGTCTTTCACAAACATTTTAATTATCTACTAATATTATAAAAATAATTTAATCGCGTATTTATGTATTTTAGAATACGTAGCTTTAATTTAAGTAATCATTAATTAAATCCTTTTCATTCAGTATTTAAACCGATAGTGGAGTGATGAAACAATAAAAAAAATATTTGTACAAAAAAAAAATCCGTATGTTCCGTTTTGTGTACAATTGTAGAATTTGTTTGATAATTGGTACGAATAGTTTAGTATTGTTTACCTCATGAGTTCTAGGAATTAAATGAAAATATCCATAACTTTTTTGCATTTTATTTCAAAACTAGCTGTGATTCATCCGCGTAGATTTAGTTTCATGCTATTTCTCGGCACCCTAATATTTTTTCTAAATAAAATTAGCCTAAGTCACTCCGTGAAACATCAGCATATCTGCATATGCCAGTGAATGCCCCGTTGAAATCCATCCATCCGTTCACGCGTGATGTCGTGACCAAGAGAAATAGGGGTTCATTTTTAAATATATCAAAATATACTTATAACTAAAACTCTTTTCGAATGAATATTCCATGATCCTCATTGCCGGTTACTAACTTGGCAATGAATAGGAAAAAATACAAAAAAAAGTTTTGTTTTAATTAATATTGCAGCCGCCAGAATGAAGGGCAATTTATCAATCTAAAAAACAATTAGATAGATATCTGACCATTCGTATCTTTTAAGCCTCATAAATCTGTTCGTGTCAGAGAGAAAGAGACTGCATCTATGGTCTAGTGGTCGCAAATGCTACTGCAGAAGACGTTTTTGCTTCGGTCCCTGGTTTGGGCAAAGATATATTCCATCTGTAATATTTTTGTAGCAGCCCGGAATCCGGATGAGCCTCTTACATAGGACTAAAACATAACTGAGTGCGTAGTGCGTTTTCTTAAAATCGCCGTCACAAGTCATCGCGTCATCGATTTGTATGGGGTCACAATAGTGTCATGTTTAGGCCGACAGAGGCCCTGTTCCGATCCTATACAAATCTGCGTTTACGTCGACGCGATGACTTGTAACGACGGCAGTGAAAACTCGCACTAGGCCTATGTTATTCACTAAGGTTTCTCAGCGTAGCACTAGTCATCGAGGGTTAGTTTTAAAGATACGAAATTGTACCTTATCCTTTATGTATTACTAGCTGTGCCCCGCGGTTTCACCCGCGTAGATTTAGTTTCATCCTTATTGTCGCGGAACCCTAATATTTTTAATAAATAATAGTAGCCTAAGTTACTCCTTGATATATCAGCTACCTGCCAGTGAAAGTCCCGCTAAAATCCGTCCAGCCGTTTCAGAGATTACCCGGAACAAACAGACAGACAGAGAAAAATTTTAAAACTTGGTTTTTTAGTGTCAGTAGCATGTATACTTTCATATGCATTTAGAGAAAAGCTGTTATTTTGGGATTACAAACAGACACTTCAATTTTATTTATCTGTATAGATGTATTTGTATTTGTAAATTTAAACGATTACCCCAGATTAGAGAGAGGCATTATTAAAGGATTCCGGCGTGTATTGTAACTCGTGACATCACAGAATCACCGTTTAACGCGCACTCCCTCGCTATAAAGGACTTCAACAACCCTTTACGTGCCTTTACCACAGAGATAAAGTAATGGAGAAGGCGTACGTAATGTACGTTAATGTAATGGGCGACTGATAAGCAATTATATTTTATTCGACGAGGCAGATGTCATTAGCACACATATAGTGAAAACACAAAGACGTATACATGTAAAGAAGGCACTATCTCATATTCTGTATTGCGTGGTTATAGCTACCTAATGAAAGTCAGATTACTTTAAATGCTACAAAAACGTGAAAAACTATGCAATATGGATTTTATTGTAATCCTACGCGAGTAAAACCGAGTTTTGGTGCTGTTAATTGTCAAACGATCGTGTAGCAAGAATAATTGGAATCTACAACAATTTTCTGCGTCAAATTTAGTTTCAGACTCTGTCGCTAGGGGCGCTTCAAAGCGACACAAAATGTGGGTGCCATTTTGTATTCCAGTTTACTTGTATAATAGTCACTTCTAGTGGGTAGAAGGTAGTACCTCAATGGTCTTAACTTGTTGTTTATGATCCTTTAATACAGAGGGAAGGGCTTTACATTCAAATATAATTGTGGTAATTCGTAGCTCTTTTTATCTGACTTCAATAATAATGAGGTTTTCACTCGATTTTTTGTGTACATTAATTAAAATAATTAGTGTTTATATTGCAAAAAAACTTAATTATATATACAACGAACAGGTACTTAAAACTAATTACAAGTAGAAAACTTGACCCAAGTCGGTGTCTCTCGGGTTCGTGCCAAGAAGGCTGGCAGTATTGCCACGTTGAATAGCAATGCTTGATTCTCTGAGCGAGAAAAGCCCCAGCTTGTTACGAGGTGCTTCTACTTACCGACCATATAATTTGTGTTTCAAATCAAGCATTCTCATATAAAAACAACAAAACTAATAGAAACGATACAAGTGTATGGACACGTCACGTGACATATGTCACAGTCACGTGACATATGTCATTCCCATAGAGGATAATGTGACTTTGTCTACAGGCCCTGTGCAATTTTATTTCTTATCTATATGCTTTGATTTTTCGTAAATATAGCTACCAAATTCTTAAGTTCATAATTTTTCTCTTTGTACCCTCTTGTCTTGTAGTTTGCTAAATAAAGGCTTCATAAAAAATATCAAAGAATATTGGCTTCAATATTCTGCGATTTCCTAAAATATATTTCTTACAATAACAATATGGAAAGATAATTCTAGAAATACCTAGACGTAAGTAGCCGATATTTCAGCTGTTCTCTTAATAATCAAATTGTTCCATTTCCCTACCGTCTTAACTAGAAAATATCAAGGAGAATTGGGATAAGACGCGGAAGTGCCGACAGAACGTTAATCAATCATATTTTTCCTGAAAGGTTAAATTTGAAGCAGCCCTACCAAAGGAAATTCATCACACATGTGGACAAAACGAAATATCTGAGGGCCGTGGCAAACAGATTTCGTGAGATACAAACGTTAATACCTTAATTTTATCTATTTATAGAGAAAGTGCCATATATACATCGCGAAATGATTTTTATCAACAACCTAAAATTTACTACGTATTAAAAAGAACATTTTACATAAGATGTTTAAACACATTCGAATATATTTCATTTATTTAAAGACTATACTTAAAGACTAGTCCCAAACTAAGTAAAGTGTATTTGTAATTGCAAATTAATAGCTTATCACAAAATTCATACATAGTGCATACGTAGTCAGGACATAGAGTATGTCCTGACATAAAAAAAGTAATTTAGAATGTTTTTCACTGTTCCTTCACTTGTTCCGGCTAATCTCTAAAACTGGACCGATTTACACGCGACTTTCACTAGCAGATAGTTGACGATTCAAGGAATCACATAGGCTACTTTTGTTTATTTAGAAAACATAGTAGGGTTCCTCGAAATAAAGCATGAAACTGAATCTACGCGACTGAAACCGTAGGGCACAGTTAGTGGTATACAAAAACATATATAAATGTGGTGATGCAATCACGAAACCGCATGACCACGAGCCTTAGCAATGAAGGTTATTGTACCTTTAAGAAAACCTGCATAATTTATGTCTGAAATAAAACACGTGGGTATATTATATAGTTGTGGGTTATGGGCTCACCTTCTGTCACGTTGGCATTTCTTCAGTGAATATTGTGTGGGACGGTGAGAGGCTTATTTTTCTAAGGAAAATACTTAGCACGCAAAAGATTCCCGTTCATTTTTATTTTCAGCATAAGTATTTGTAAGTAGGTAAGCGGTGAAGATTACTATTTGAGTGCAACGTGACATATCACCTACACTTTTTCAGTACTAAGATCAACACGTGTGTGTTTTTCTAATATTCTTTAAGCCGACATATTTTGTCGACGCAAATCAATCGATATTTATACATTTATACAGTGTCTGGTGTGTGTTTTACACTGCCACCGTCACAAGTCGCCGCGTTGACGTAAACGCACATTTATATTTGATCGACACAGTGCCATCTTCGGCTAACGGACTTAAATATTAATTTTACACGCAGTAAAAAATCCTTGCCTATTTTTTTAAATAAGAACGTTTGCTGATCGAGCGTGAGAGATTACTGTTAAAATAATGTAAATTAGTCATGTAGGAGTTTTGAACAATGTCTGTAAAACACGTGAATGACGTACATGCGACGTGACACCTCTGTTATTACGCACGATGATGCACGCGTCTGCGTGTGTCATTTCGAATGCCTTGTTCCTCGACCGCCTTGTAAAACTTATCTATACATCTATACGGATACATAAAATTGAAGTGTCTGTTTGTAATTCCAAAATTATAGTTTTATACTAAATGCATATGAAAGTATACACGCTACTGATACAAAAAAAACACGTTTTAATTTTTCTCTGTCTGTCTGTCTGTCCGTCTATCTATCTGTCTGTCTGTCTGTTTGTTCCGGGTAATCTCTGAAACGGCTGGATGGATTTTAACGGGACTTTCACTGGCAGGTAGCTTTCAAGGAGTAACATAAGCTAATTTATCAAAAATACTAGGGTACCGCGACAATAAGGATGAAACTAAATCTACGCGGGTGAAACCGCGGGGCACAGCTAGTATTTAAACTATAGCACTAGCCTTGGCACAGTTACTCTACGTGTATAGTGTGCAATTCTTCGGCATTCATAGTGCCATATCAGTACCCCTATCACGAGTTTGCCACAGTTTCCCTAACCTATACTCGCTAGCGTCTCCGCCGAAATTGTACAACGCCTCCTAGCGGTGACGTGAAGAACTAAAGTATCTCATACCTACAAGTATTGTCGGTGACGCTAGCGAGTATAGATTACGAAAACGATGCATAACTCGTGATTACACAGTGTCTAAACGGAATAAATCATTGAAACACTTCTAATTTTAGTTTTTGACATGAGAAACTGCGTACAGAACTATTTTTTTATATTATTGACTTATGTAAGTATCACGAAGGTTTACAAAGCTTGATTTACAAAGCAAACGTCATTGGCAATCGTTACAGGGGGTCTACTCTCTTTCTCCGAAAACGATACTTCGTGAACGAACGAAAAATAAACGTAGTTTCATTATCGCTTTGTTTTTATCATACTCAAATTTTTCTTCGTCTAATAATTTTATTAAAGTTGGTTTAGAAAATATAAACATCAAATAATTTTCTAGCGGACCACGTTCGGACGTAATTTTAGAACGAATAATAACCGTGGTAGGAACTTTGCGAACTTTCGGCCGAAGCTTCGTTTTTCGGAGAAAGCGAGTAGGCCCCCAGGTCAATTGGGATCCTTAAATTGACCTAGTTTATCAAATAGGTTGCATTATGAACGGTAGTCGCTGTTTCAAAACCTGATATTACCTAATGAATCCTACACTGTTGCATATGCTCACGCCTGTATTCTCCGAAGGGGTAGGCAGAGGTGTTGTAATAACAACACACACTGATCACCGAAGATGATTAAGTGCCAACGTGACAGATCGCCGTCTGCCAACGTGACAGGCACTATACATACGTCTTTGAATTACTTCTCGGACATATGCAGGTTTCCTCTCGATATTTTCCTTCACCGTAAAGCACGTTAATTGAGTTTTTAATGTAAGTATAACTTTAACCAGCTACATTAGAATATACTAGATCTTAGTACATAGGTACATACAATAATCCTTAAAAATGTTAGATAGAAAAACCCAATACCCCTTTTGAAAAACATGGCTTAAACGAAGACTCGACAAAACTCGGTGTACATTATACGTACGTTTTTTTAGCATATAAATAAATCATGTATTACGTTGTGCCACCGCTAGGTAGCATGACACGTTTTAAACTAGGGATTATCTTTGTGTATGTTCTGTAATAAGGAAGATTAACACTACCCGACTTGGGGATCAAACAAACCTGGTATCTCGTGTTCGGTAGTAGCGTTTGGAACCACTAGACTAAGGCAGTATACAAGGTATACTTTAATACTAGCGGACGTCACGCGGTTTCACCCTTATAGTTCCCATTCCCGTGGGAGTACGGGGTTAAAATATAGCCCATATTAATCAGTGATAATGTAGCATTCAAATGGTGAAAGAATTTTTCACATTCGCTACAAACATACATACAAACCTTTCCTCTTTGTAATGTTAGTAGTATAGATTTCGAAGGTGTATTCAACATCATTCAGACAATTCCTATGTTTTGGCATTCAGGATTGTATCTCAGTGTAAGGTATATGGGTTACGTATGAGATAGATAGTCGAGTCCATAGTATGGTTCACAGCTGCGCTATTTCCTGGAATATATCTATTTATAGAGCAACGTAATGTAACAGATAGGTAGCCACTATTTGCCCAAAACGTAGCATTCCGGGCGCGGCGGTTGTTTTCCATATGCGTCTCTAACTATTAATTTTGTAGCTTGCTTCATTTGCAACCTATCTATATCTATACAGATAAATAAAATTTAAGTGTCTGTTTGTAATTCCAAAATAGCAGCTTTTCTCTAAATGCATGTGAAAGTATGGACGGTACATACATATTTTTTTTTAATATCTGTCTTTCTATTTGTCTGTGTGTCTGTCTGTCTGTTTCTTTGTTCCGGGTAATCTCTGAAACAGCTGGAAGATTTAAGCGGTAGCTGACCTTTAGCTGATGTTATCAGGAGTTGAGTTATGCTACTTTATTTGAATAAGAGTTCTGTAAAAAATAGCCACTGACACAGCGTCAAAGCTGAGAAGTTCTCAATACACCCTGCTTATAGATGATGGTAGGCCTCCAGTACCTAAAATGTATTACCAGTTGAAAAGTTAGCCCAAGTCGGTGTCTCTCGGGTTTGTGCCAAGAAAACTGGCAGCCTTGCCACGTTGAATAGCAATGCTGATTCTCTGAGCGAGTAAAGCTCAAGCCCACTTTTCACGAGAAGCTTCTATATAGTATCGGTCTTCTTACAACGCCTGTAGGGCTGGGGAGTCCGCTTTGGGGCTTCTGGCCCCTTGGCGGAGATGTTCTTCGCCGCGCGGTGATCCGCGCGGGGCGTTGGGATGGTGTGCTTGCACCCAAAGGAGTGCTGGCCGATGTTGTCGCCTTGACACTGGGCACCCAGTGAGTGTAGTATGCGTGAGAGATCATTTTCACAGCTCACAGAAGCCCTCCAGGTTAGACCCGTGGGGGCTTTTTAGAAACAAGCTGTTAATTTGGAATCACAAAAAGACTCTTCAATTTAATTTATCTGTGTAGATGTATACATGTTTAGAGTGAAGAGAAATAACTTTGAGATTAAGATTAAGAATTTGCGTCGCACATTCGGAAAACATTTTGGTCAAATGGAGAAGTACAGTGTCGTTCCCCCCTGCTCCCCGGCGGATCGATGCGCGCGCATGCGTACCTCGTCACCCAGTATTGAATGGGCTCATTCATGGACATCTCACGCAGCAACTGGTGCTTTCAGAATGAACTGTACTCTACCTACGTATACCTACGACGTATAGTCGATCGTAGGCGTTTGAATTTCTAAATTGCCTTACCGCTGGACGCAACGGTATTCACATGATTGATCCCGTGGGCTCAAATTTTAAGTTATCCCAAGTTCTAATGCTATGTAGATTGGTTTGGGGATTTTCGATGTGAAAAATGGATTTTCAAACTTTGCATTTTCTTAGTCGACTTCCATTTTTCAGCTGCGAAAGTTGAACTCCTAATAGCATTTTGATATTATCCCCTGTATTGATGGAAGCTATTATCTTTAATGGACGAAATATCTGAGATCGTATATAGAACGAAATATATAAATATGAATCTACTGTAAATTCCTGAAAGATACATTTCAGAGCATTCATTACTAAAGGAAAGCATGAATCCTAATTAAGATTACTATGAGATAAAAAAAAAGTATGAAATATTTGCAAGGCAACCATTTTTCAATTTAGTGTAAGTAGGTACATTATTTTTATTATCTAAGCTCACGCCATCTCAGAATTAGCTCACAAACATATTATGTAGTTTTCCTCACGATGTTTTCCTTCACCCGTAAAATCACTGCACTTTATAAAAGCTCATTGGTACAGGTCGCTGGGATTTGAACTTGCATCGATTATGTGGCTAGAGACTATTATTTTTATTTAGGTTCTCAATTCTTTCTTGGAGTAGGTAGTTAACTACAATGTGGGATAACTACATATATCCATTAGTAAAATTAATGTGCTTTCATAACATAGTGCTATATCAAAGAAAACTTGACCCAAATCGGGTGTCACTCGGGATCGTGCCAAGAAGGCTGGCAGCATTGCCACGTTGAATAGCAATGCTGATTCTCTGAGCGAGAAAAGCTCCAGCCTCCTTGTAACATAGAGCTTATGTTATTCAATAGATTGTATTCTTTACTGACTGCCTCATCTGTCTTTGGTCGCAAGTTTGATTTCCGTGTCGGGGTTTATTGGGGTTTTCTATTCGTAATTTCCCAGTAGCAGCCCCGAATCTATACTAATATTATAAAGCTGCAGAGTTTGTTTGTTTGTTTGAACGCTCTAATCTCAGGAACTACTGGTCCGATTTCAAAAATTCTTTCAGTGTTAGATAGTCCATTTATCGAAGAAGGCTATAGACTATATTTTATTCTCATAAAAAATAGGGGTCTGTAAGTAAATTGCAATTTTGTAACCTAAGGTGTAAAATCGAAAACCTATTTATGCGTACGCTGCAAAAACTATTGAGAACAAAATGATGTACTACGGAATTGTAGGTCTTATTAAGATCTACAAAAAAGTCCGCGAGAGCATATATCTAACTATCATAGTTTAGTCACAATAACCACATTAATGTTCATAAAAAAAATTAAATCGCCCGAAGAAAGAAACTACGCTAAATGTGTATCATAATATTAATCCATATCCAAATTAAGCATTATGTTATCAAGGGTATTCATGTAGAAGTAAAATACTGTTTGTTTTATTCCAATCGGACATTTCGTTGAGAAATTATCACGAGTATAAAACGCAAAGAATTGGTACCTAATAATGAGTTATTTGCCAAAGAGTAATATATCTGAAACGGCTAGACCGATTTTAACGGGACTTTCACTGGCAGATGGCTTACAAGGAGTAACATGGACTAATTTTATTTAAAAAGAAAATTTTGGGTTCCGCGGGAATCAAATTAAATCTACGCGGGTGAAACCGCAGGACACAGCTAGTCATTCAAAACAACGTTTCAATGACTTCACACTGAATTCATTGACAAAAGCCTTTGGCATAAAAATAGCAATTTTCTATCACGCCTTCGCACTCTTCCCACGTCGAAGGCTTTGTGATAATTTAATATTGAGTCCTAAATATAAAATAGTTCACATAATCCGCTCATAAAATGTGCAAACCAACCACGTGTAGGAATTGTTTACGCGTGCCTGAGAAACTGAGATATATTAAGGTTAAAGTCGGACAAATACATTCTGAGCAAATGCTACTTACTCTATTTTAGAGTCACAAAATAAGTATATACATTTATTTTATTATTAATAGTTACTCTATGTTAAACGTAGAATACCTACCACCAAGTTAGTTTAGCTATTTAACACAAGATGGCGTTATATCCTTTTAGATCGCGCTGTTGAAAGTCTCTCTCCTTATCGTATATAGCAAATACATTAGTTCCAAGTATGGTTGAACCAATAAACCAGGGGCCCAACCATGAGCTCTTATTGCAATGATAATTCAGTTGTGCGAGTGACAGATGTATACACGTCACATACATCTGTCTCATAAATGAGTGAAACTATCATGGCAATAGGAGCTCGTAGTAAGGCCCCAGGTCTGCCCAAGATACGGAGTTTCATTCAACCACCCAAGGTTTGCTCAGACTGATACTGGCTCCCAGGCCTAATTTGTCATACACTCTAAAATTTGAGTAATAAATAAGTGTACTTGGCTCAGAATCCCAGCCACGCCTCAAAAACCGAATTTGAAGAAACTTTGTTAAGCAATTGTCCATAATAAGTATTGTCTATTAGAGATTTTGTACATTTTTCGATTAAAGAAAATCAATACGGTGTTGATTCACCTTACTCCTTCGGGGATTGCGTGAGCTAGTTTATTTTTACTAGCTGTGCCCGCGGTTTTACCTGCGAAGAGTTAATTTCATAGGTTCCCGCTAAAATCGGTCTAGCCTTTTCGGAGATTAGCTGGAACAAAGACACAGAAAGACATAAAAAAAATGTATTTTTTTATTTCGGTACCGTATACACTTGCATATGCATTTAGTGAAAACCTGACATTTGGGAATTACAAACAGACTCTGTCAGTATAGATTATATTATAGACTAGCTGTGCCCCGCGGTTTCACCCGCGTAGTTTTAGTTTCATCCTTATTGTCGCGGAACCCTAATATTTTTAATAATGAACGTCCCGTTTAAATCGGTCCAGCCGTTTCAGAGATTACCCGCAACAAACAGACAGACAGACAGACAGACAGACAGACAGACGGACGGACAGACAGACAGACAGAGAAAATTTTTATAACTTGGTTTTTTTGTGTCAGTAGCGTGTATACTTTCATATGCATTTAGTGAAAAGCTGATATTTTGGAATTACAAACAGACACTTAAATTTTATCTGTATAGATAGATTGCAATAGTTATAAAAACTAGCTCCATGGTAAAATTGTTTTAAAAAGAGTAAACATAAATAAGGTCGTAGTACCGGGGGAGCTGTCACCGTGATAAATGACGTCGGTTATTTAGTTTTAATTCCGGTTGACCGATGAGGCTGAAAGAGAAACGACCCTAGCCTGCAGAAACAATTAAAAAGTTTACTTTTTACCCTCTTACGGCGTAGCAGAATGGAGGGTTATGATTTTGATCGGAATATGTGTAGTATAATAATACTAACTATTAATATAGTTAGTACCGAAGGAAGTGCACTGTATCACATGGGGGTAGGCATCATCCAAATTACTGTATACATCCCTTCACACACTTCCTTCGGTTACGAGTGCTCTGAATTTGACCTTTCTGAAAAATACTATTAATTGTGTCATAGTAGTTGTTCCTTGGAAGCCCTCTACCGACACTTCCGCTCACATTCGCTGTATTAATTTCTTTCGTTAATATCTTTTCATTCATCCTTTCGATATGTCCAAACCATCTCAACATACTTTTTTCACTGTGAGTTGAATTTCTTGGTATTTTCGAATCATTCGCGTCACTAATATGATTGTGATCTATACGGATAAATAAAATTGAAGTGTCTGTTTGTAATTCCAAAATAACAGCTTTACACTAAATGCATATGAAATTATACACGCTATATAAGCCAGAAAACCAAGTTTTAAAAAAATTCTCTGTCTGTCTGTCTGTCTGTTTGTTCCGGGTAATCTCTGAAACGGCTGGACCGATTTTAACGGGACAGACAGACAGACACGGAAAAAATTTAAAACTTGGTTTTTTAGGGTCAGTAGCGTGTATACTTTCATATGCATTTAGTGAAAAGCTGTTATTTTGGTATTACAAACAGACACTTCAATTTTATTTATCTGTATAGATTTCAATCCTCTCTTCACCGTACAACTCGTCGCAGAGTGTGACAAATTTAAACCCTTCTTAATCCTTTAAAATCTTGTTCCAAACTAAAATATTCTCTTTCATACTCGGTGAATTCAAGCCATATTTTCATTCCGAACAAACGGAGTTTCGCTGCTAGATCGGGTGAATTCGGATACAAACGCTGAAATTTCACTGAGCGAGATAGTGCGAAATCCCACAAAATCCATTTTAGTTGGAAAGGCTTTTAGAAAGCTTTTAATGCGTTAAGTAACGGCATGTTGAAGTTAGTTAAAGAATTTGTTGGAATATTTACGCTATTGGAAACATTTATTGAATAATAACTTAATTATTAAATACAAGGAACATTACTTAGAACTAATTACAAGTAGAAAACTTGTCCCAAATCGGTGTCTCTCGGGATCGAGTCAAGAAGGCTGGCAGCATAGCCACGTTGAATAGCAATGCTGATTCTCTGAGCGAGAAAAAACCCAGCCCGCTTGTCACGAGAGGCTTCTCCACCAGGCGACGTGCAACCTCTTTGAAAAGTAGTTGAGCATACGGACCCCGTTTTTAGGATATGTTTTTTCGCAATTGGCAGGGGGGAGTTACCTCCACTGCTTAACTGGTCAAAAGAGCGAGACTCAAGGGCCTCCAGCCGAGCTTAGGTAAATTCAAATCACCCAATAGCCTCTGTCTAAGAATTGCTATGAAATGCTATGGTATCCCCTGCCAGTCGTAAGAGGCGACTAAAAGGGGGCCGGAGGGCCTGCTGGTGGCGGTCGGGGTGGGAGCCTTGACCACCGAGCCACAGGCCCGGGAAGATGGCAGCGCGATGTGGCTCGCGCTGCCTTGCATAGCGAGGTCTCCAGGGGCGGCGATACAGCTGCCCCGGGGATGTGCCCCGGCAAAGTGTGAAGTACATCGGTGCGATCTATCAGAGTACTCGGAGTCCCCCCTAAGCACGGAGGATGGCCACCGGGTGGGTTTTAGTGCAGTAAAAATCCCACATACCCCGACCTGCCTCTCCCAGGGCGGTCGGGGACCTTTTGAAGGCTTCCCGAGGGAAGGAAAAAAGGTAAATTCAAATAGTAAGCAACACAGCTAAGGGCGTTTTGAAATTAATACAGAATTATAAATCTTACCACCGGTTTCGGAAGGTTGCTTCTAGGAAGAGCAAGTTTCGTACTAACTCTTTTAAGAGTTTTCAAACTGAATTGAAACTTTCCGAGTTAGACGCTGTCACAATAAAGTACAATACTTACAGCCCCGTTCCCTCCGCCCACGTCCAAAACTTCAGAAGCTGGGCTTCAAGTTTCAAATATCAATAAAACCCTACACGTAATTTTTTACGTACATAAGCCGTAATGGCCGTGGGTTCGAGCAGCCGCCTGCTTTGGATCCCAGTGGGGCCTGTACTAATGAGTTTTTATAAAAACTTATGTGCAGTGAGGGAACATGTATCTGAGAAGTAATTCAAAAGATCTATGTTTTGTGCCTGAGACAGCGATAGACTCACCAAATCGTCGTTGCGCGTGCTAAAGTCGCTATGTGTATTTCGTGAACTCTGTGTCAAAATTTCCAGTAATGTTTAATTTTGTCATTATTAATAATAATACCTATCCAACATTAACCTAAAAAAAACTATGTAAATTTTTTATATGTATCAATAGTAAGTTATTTTTTTTTTAATACTCGGGCCATATTTCGATAAAATCATTTTCTGCGTCTCCTAAAGTGTGTAAAAACACATAGCGACTTTTGAACGCGCAACGACGAAATGTCACGTTGGCACTTAATAATCTTCTGTGAGAAGTGGGTGCTAGCCTAACCCTTCGTAATTACAGGCGTGAGCATATTATGTATGATATCTCGAAATCTCGCCACTTACGTGCGTCAGTAGCAAATTTTTACTTTTGAATATACAGGATGTCGGGCAAACCGGGACAGCTCTTAAAATATAATTTTAGGAAGCAATGAAAATTATTCAGACAAAAATATTTTCTTCCGTTTTCGAGTAATTGATGTTCATAGTTGACCATATCAATACCTTATTTTCTTATAAAATTCAGCTGTAACGTAGAGTTATTCACGTGAAATCTAACTACGTTTATTTTTTTTCTCCCACTAATAAATCCTGAAATAATCCCATAAAACCATTTTTCGAAACCTTCCCCTTAATTTAAAAAGATTAATGACCGCGTACGGAATGTAGATAAACGCGGCCGTGCGTTCATTCAATCGCTTAAGGCCGCGAGCTCTTCGGCCATAGCTTATAACTACGTTATCGTTGGAGCTAGATATTTTACGATTTCAATATAGTGATATATTCATAAAACCCTACAACTTCTAGAAAACAACTGTTCCTTTTTCTCCGACACCCCGTATACGATACTACCTCATTATAAATACAAACAGTAAACTAGGAATAAATAGTTCGAAATTACACACTCACACAGACGCGCGCATCTACGAGATAATGAGCGGCATCAACGTAATGTCAGTAAGGGATGTGACATTTCTCTAAACATCAAATCGTCAAAACAAAACTATGTGTATCCCTTTTGAAAGCCATATCACAGAGAGATGGCAAGATTTTTAAACCAAGAACTAACTTAGGCTATGTTTTGTAATAAGTGGGTACAAGTCACTACGAATTTTAAGTACTAAGTCGCTACGATATCTTTACGGTTTTTTATTACGTGAATAAGGTAGAATATGAATGAATATTGTAGGTCTAGACAAAGCCACATTCTCTCGCGCTTGCGCAAATAGAAACGATACAAAATATTTGGAAGTGACATGTGGGAAGAGCGAGTCATCATACTCATCCCCAGCAAAGGCAAGACCTTCCAGTCAGACGGGTGTCATGCTTGGGGAACCGCGGCTCCAACTGTTCTAGTTGGAACTTAACTAAACTCATATTGCGCGATTTAGACTCGTGTGTAGGTATTTGTATTCAAACTCTGCAATTGTTAGCGAATAGCACCATCTATGTAGCGAGTGGAGAAACGCTGCTACAAACGTAAATCAGTCACGTGACATATGTCATTCCCGTACATTTTGTATCGTTTCTACTAGCGAAGCGTGAGGATAATGTTACTTTGTCTACAGGCCCTGATACGGATAAAATATTGTATGCAGAAAGTGTAGGTATACCCTGGGTTAACGCAAACGCTTTTACCGGTGAAAATGTAAATATGCGGGTGTCACCAGCAGGTTACTGCATAAACCCTCTTGTAGCCTGCATACTCACGTATCGGGATAACTATTGTTATTTGCCAATACATTCATTCAATAATAATAAAGCTTTATTAGATTCCATTCATTCAATAGTAATTGTAAATCTATGACGTCTGTACGTTTTGTTTTGAAAGCTATGACGTCAATAGAATTATATAATATGGGTGTTTAAATTGTGTATAACAGATAAATAAAATTGAAGTGTCTGTTTGTAATTTCAAAATAACAGCTTTTCACTAAATGCATATGAAAGTATACACGATACGGACACTAAAAACCAAGTTTTAAAATTTTTCTCTGTCTGTCTGTCTGTCTTTCTGTTTGTTCCGGGTAATCTCTGACACGGCTGGACGGATTTTAACGGGACTTTCACTGGTAGGTAACTGATATTTTTTTTTATTATTAAAAATATTAGGGTTCCGCGACAATAAGGATGAAACTAAATCTACGCGGGTGAAACCGCGGGGCACAGCTAGTAGTAAATAAGTTTATCGTATTCATTAAGTTATAGGTGTTATACCCAGGGACGTGCACTGGATTTTCAGAGGGGTAGCATAAACAATAAGTAGGTAGGTAGGAATGTTAAGTACATACCAATCTGGCGCGGCGTAGGCGTTTCGGTTGGACACACACACACGACACGAGTGTATTCAGTCATTATGATGGTAAGCACTGCTTATCTGCTTATATGGAATGCACGCCCCTGGTTATACCTAGGTATACCTTTAAAACACCCACATGGTTCTTATAACAAAAGGTATTAATATAATTGTTCACTACATTGTGGAATATCTATATTGTGCTACATGAGAGTTAAACTTCACATAAAACAATCGAAATATCGTTGAATGATTAAAGTCGTTGAATCTATACTCTATACAAACACACTCAATACAGATAAATTGAATTGAAGTGTCAGTTTGTAATTCTAAAATAACAGCTTTTCACTAAATGCATATGAAAGTATATACGGTAGGTACCTACTCACATGAAAAAACCAACAAAGAGTAACTTAGGCTTTCATTGTGAAAACCATTAGAGATTAGCCTCAACAAACAAACAGACAGATAGAGACTTTATCAAAAATTATTACCATGTACCTATAGAGCTGATAATTTGGTATATCAAATCAAATCAAACAGTTTTATTCAACATAAGGGACACTTGGAACACTTATTGAACGTCATTTCTCTTACGCTAACTTAAGTTAATTTACTACCGTTTCCAAAAGTAAGCCTGTCAGGAGAAGAAACGGCGAAACAAACTCCCCGGTTGTTTTTTACATGTGTCCCTTCTATGTACGTACATAGGGTAGTTTAAGTACATTTTAATGGAAGAGTGAGCAACTCATTGCCATGCTTGGCTATCATCAATATACTCAGTTACACTATAATATGCTTTTTCACAAAGTTTCTGTTTGATGATATAACAAATAAACACTTGAATTTTATCTATCTGTATAGACTAAATACATTTAGAACGGCACGGTGATTGCGTGACTTTGAAGATGTCAATGTTGGAGGATAATAAAAAACCGCATAATTCAATACCTTTGTATAATGTCAGACAGGCACTCATACCCTCGGGGGTATAATAAGGAATTCCTGGGATGCCGCTCATCTTAACAAGCCCTTTCTCATTGGGATACGTGCACACTACACAGACAAGGTTTATAGACACTTATAGACAAAAAATATGATAATTCTTGTGCTCTGCAGTTTCACCCGCGTGTATTTTATTTCACGAAACCTTATAACAGTTCCGTATGTACATTCATATGAATTTAGTGTCATACTGTTATTTTGGAATTACAAGCAGACAATCAAATTGAATTTATCTGTATAGATATAGATTGAAAACCATTTATGATAACTTTCTATCGTTCAATTAGGGATTAAGACGAGGGGACAAATAGGAATTACGTTGAAAACCGTGCCCCGCGGTAGCACTCGCGACTCATATATTTGTTAGGTGGCTTTATTTCGCGAATCTCATTTATTTCTTAAATAAATAGCCCTATGTTGCTAGGAACCGTTTTTGTGTTCGAACATTGTTATAACGTGACTATTACAAAATCCGTGAAAATTATTAATAATAATCTACGTTGCTAGTAACCGTTTTAATGGTCGAATATCGTTGTAACATCAACTCACTGTCAGTGAAAGTCCCGTTTACATCGGCAGCCCGTAATAGGCATTCTGTAAGCTTCTCAATCGCCTAAAGTTTTTTCTTTTCCTTCAATATAAACCAGCCCTTAGCCCTCATATAAGCATCAAGAGGTAATATCATTACAACTCACGCCTCCCTACATGAGAGCACCGATGAACATTTTCAACGGGAATTGAATTTTTAACTAGCTTTATAACATAGTTATTTTCTTGCATATTTTAGTAGCTATAAGAAGTTCTTGTGAAATTCCTTTTAAAGTGTGAAAGAAGACGTGTTTAGGAGAATTTACTAACGCCCAATAATAATAAATTATAGCCGTGGTGGCCGTGGGGTTTGAATAGTCACCTGCTACGCAGCGCAACAAGTTCAACTAGTATTGAATTTGAAAAAATTAAGTTGAATCCCAGCGGGGCCAGAGAGATTATCTAAAAAACTTGCAATGATTTCACACTACGTGTTTTGCGGTGAAGGAAAATCGTAAGACATGCATATGACTGAGAAGTAATACAAAGAGGTATGTACGAGTGCTTTAGACGGTGATAGACTCACCATGTCACGCTGGTACTAAATCATCTTCAGTGAAAAGTGGGTGCTTTTATTACAACACCTCTGCTTACCCCTTTGTAAAATACAGGCGTGAGCATATTAATGTGTATGAATGTGTAAAAACCCATAATAACACTTTTCCCGATTTGGAGAATGGGAGATTACGTTGTGCCCATCTTCCCCGAAATTTAGCTAAGTGCCAACATGATAGATGGTGAGTCCATCGCGGTCTCAGGCACTATAATATTATATCTTTGATTTTCTCCTCAATGATATTATTAAGGTTTCCTTTAAGCGGAAGTGTGCCAAGAGTAAAATTCTCGGGAAAGCTCCTTAGCGTGAAAATTATTGCTACCTAATAGCTAGTACTAATACTGTAAGATATTCCTTTGACTTAACTTTTACCCGAATGTGGGGAAGCAAAAAGAGGGTTATGATCTTGAACGGTTAGTACGTTCATCTGTTCCCTCAGAACTCCAAAACTAATTATTATAATTTGACAAATGAGGCATCGTTGAATGCGTCTTGATTGTCCGTTTCTAGCATGATGATGACTTCTCAAATTATCAGGTATGAAATTAACGATCCATGAGCCAGTCAGTACCACCCTGGGTACTGATTTTCCGTTACAAATATAATTGGACCTCCGACTGACCTGTGACGTTGGCCAAAGATGGCAGATTGGCAACCAGGACCGACGGCTTAACTCTCTGTGTCGTGCTCTCCGAGGGACTACGCTAATATAATTTTAGGCTATATACAATTATCTAGTGGCGAAAAAGAAGTGAACTTAATTAAAACTAAATTTTAATCGTGCCCTGTTTGCTATTAAATGAAGGGACATATCATATATATGTAGCAGCGTTTCTCCACTCGCTCACAGATGGCGCTACTCGCTAACAAATGCGAAGTTTGAGTACAAATACACGAGAACCTAAATCGCGCCAGAAGAGTTTTCAAGCGCATTGCAGTATATATACAAGTTTCCAACTAGAACAGTTGGAGCCGCGGTTCCCCAGGCATAACACCCGCCTGGCTGGAAGATCTTCCCTTTGCTGGGGATGAGCATGATCACTCGCTCTCCCCACAGTGGTGACCCCGTTGAACCTGAACATCAACAACCTTCGCATCATTCTCCTCACAACCATCAACAGCAGCAGCAGTCACACAGCAAGCCAGCATTGAGTATCTACAGGTCCATTACAGCCGACGCACCGCGCTACTGGTCCTGGCACTCATCTCTCCACTGACCCCGCACGTCCACCTCACGCAGCCCACGCCGGACGCCCGCTCATCGCTCCACGTGGCACGCCTGCGCTGAGCCTGCTGGACTCGGTCGGCATCTCCGCTCAGTCTCGACTCACCGCAGACTTCGAAGCACCCTGGCCCTTGCAAGCTATCTCAAGCACGCACTGCACGCCCACAAAGAAAAATGGATCGACCTTCGGTCTTGGAGGGGAGTGATGTAGCAGCGTTTCTCCACTCGCTCACAGATGGCGCTACTCGCTAACAAATGCGAAGTTTGAGTACAAATACACGAGAACCTAAATCGCGCCAGAAGAGTTTTCAAGCGCATTGCAGTATATATACAAGTTTCCAACTAGAACAGTTGGAGCCGCGGTTCCCCAGGCATAACACCCGCCTGGCTGGAAGATCTTCCCTTTGCTAGGGATGAGCATGATCACTCGCTCCCCCCACATATATATCACACATAAACAAAATTAAAGTGTCTGTTTGTAATTCCAAAATTTGAAAAACCAGTTTTTAAAAATGTTCTCTGTCTGTCAGTTTCCGTAACGGCTGGACCGAACTTAGCGGGATTTTCACTGGTAGATAGCTAATATTACAAGGAGTAGCTTAGACTACTTTCATTTAAAAAATCTTTAGAGTTTTGCGGGCTCCCATGAATTAACTTTGCGCGGGTGAAACCGCGGGACAAAGCTAGTATATATATATATATTGCTAGCTTTTGCACGAGGCTTAGCTTGCATGCGAATGTTTTCTAAAATGATCACGGCTATCACATTTCAGAACATCACTTTTCACTCATGCTTTTGAGAAATTGATTGTTCAGACGGGTTTAAGTTTTTAAACTTCCTTTTATGTATTTATAATTCAACAACTTTTAATTAGAAGAATTCCTCACGAAACATCATCATCTCCCTGGCCTTATGCCTACTCCTTGTCCGTTATGTGCGCCTGGTACTTCGTGTACCATATCATCATCTCCCTGGCCTTATCCCATACATTGTTGGGGTCGGCACTTGATTCAACCCGATGTGGCTCCATGTTAGTCACAATCAACTTATTAACTCCTTGTCCGTTATGTGCGCCTGGTACTTCGTGTACCATATCATCATCTCCCTGGCCTTATCCCATACATTGTTGGGGTTGGCACTTGATTCAACCCGATGTGGCTCCATGTTAGTCACAATCAACTTATTAACTCCTTGTCCGTTATGTGCGCCTGGTACTTCGTGTACCATATCATCATCTCCCTGGCCTTATCCCCATACATTGTTGGGGTCGGCACTTGATTCAACCCGATGTGGCTCCATGTTAGTCGCAATCAACTTATTAACTCCTTGTCCGTTATGTGCGCCTGGTACTTCGTGTACCATATCATCATCTCCCTGGCCTTATCCCCATACATTGTTGGGGTCGGCACTTGATTCAACCCGATGTGGCTGGTCACCTGATTTTTACGAAGCGACTGTCACCTGACCTTCGCAACCCCATTTAGGAGGAAAATCTGTGATCTGGGTTAAACCAGTTGTCCAATTATTTTTAGGCCTCCGACTGACCTGTAACGATTGCCAAAGATGATAAATTGGCAACCGGGACTGATGACTTAACGTGCTCTCCGAGGCACGGAAGGAACTCGGGCGGTCACCCATCCAATAACTGGCTAGGGGTAGGGTTTCTCAGCATCGCTGATCGAATGATATGCGCGAAATCCTCGCGAATCATTGACGTATCCTTCTAATTATAACTCGCTTACATCGAGGTATCGACTTTTGATCAAATTATTCGCATCATGAGGGCTATTAGCTATTTTTATCTCATTATCAACATCCATTAGGTTTCCATTATACGTTATTAATTTAATTAATACCTTCATTAACGAACCGACATTTGAAGGGAATTTGTAGCACATTGAATCTTATTATAATCACACTAGCGTGCCCTGCGATTTCACCCGCGTAGATTTAGTTTGTTCCTTATTGTCGCGGAACCCTAATATTTTTAATAAATAAAAGTAGCTTAAGTTACTCCTTGAAATATCAGTTACCTGCCAGTGAAAGTCCCGTTAAAATCTGTCGAGCTGCTTCGGAGATTACCACACATTAAACAGACAGACAGAGAAAAACAATGAAAATTGTTTTTTTTTGTGTCAGTATCGTATATACTCTCATAAGCATTTAGTAAAAAGCTGTCATTTTGGAATTACAAACAGACACTTCAATTTTATTTATCTGTATGTATAGATATAGATACCTGTCTGCACTTGCTTTTTTAATTTATTTATTAATAATTAATTAATTAATTGCTTTTTGGGTTGTATTTTTTTCGAATTTAAAATACCTGTTTTGCCCTTTCCGATACTTCAGAATAACGTTATTATAAAGGATTAAAAACGTTTATTTTCTTAATATCGGCCGAGTTCGGAAGGGTATATTTCCGAGAAAACACTAACAAGTTACTCAATTAGGTACCTACTATTTAGTAATCCTTTTTTCTTGAATGTTATAAAGTTGTTATATCTCGAAAACAGAAGCAGCGGTGTTACGACGCCCACTTTTTTCAAGATTTAGGTGTGAATACACCCATGCATTAGGTTACTATTAAAACCATACGTCCACGAAATATAGAGTGGTTTTAAAAATAATTTAACCTCTCACGTAACACAAAGGTATTGTTAAAATTCTTATCCCGCTCGAAGGGCTTTTTGTTCAGATGTTGTTCAGCTCCGGGAAAAGTAACAAATCGCTTTCATTAATTGCCAATTAGATAGCGCTAAATACCTCATTTAATACATCCATTACGCGTGCGAGACAGGTATATAAATTGGTCTGTAAAGGAAGCATTTCTACTTCGGGTCAAAAATAGATATTGGGGTTTTCTGTCTATAAAGAAATTCACAATAACTGCCCGGAGTTTGGAAGTTGGCGGTGTTCCCACCCCCGTGCCTCGGAGAGCACGTTAAGCCGTTGGTCCTACGCCTGAGTGCCTAGTACGAGTTTTTCACTGCCGCCGTCACAAGTCACCGCGTCAAAGTTAACCCAGATTTGTATGGGATCGGAGCAGCGCCTCTGTCGGCCTAAAGATGACACTATTGTGAGCCCATACAAATCTGCGTTTACGTCGACGCGATGACTTGTGACGCCGATTTTAAGAAAACTCGCATTAGGCACTCTGATCTCACTCCGGTCGTGTCGGATTGCCATCGGACTATGAGAGTGAGCCAATAAAGAGTGCACCTGTGTTTGTGCAGTAAAATATCTCCTGCGCAGATGGCTAGTCCTCGTTGAGATTAGCTACCGTTACCGAAATTCGGTAGAAGATCATTATTATTATTATTTGTAAGCAATTAATATATTGAATGTATTCAATTTCTAAAATGGAACCAAATGTCAGAAAATTTAAAAAGGAGGAACATTCTCTATACCCAGATATACTTTTTAAACAGGAGTACAATTCCAATTTTAAAATTGTTAGAAATGACACACACACGCACAGACGGGCGCATCTACGAGATTATAAGCGCGAAATACTTATAAACTTACTGAAAAAAATAGGCGTGATTCTTTTTTAAATGAAAGCAATTGCTCTAATGGATGTCTCTGAATGTTATTAAAAATTGCTCCTTAATTTACTATCAAAGCAATGTAGATTTTGAAAAATATCAGTAAATCCCGACCGGCCACGATCGGCCACAATGTGACTACTACTCTACCCAGACATGCATTTAACTTTTTAACCGGGAAAGCAATTCCAATTTTAAAATCGTAGAAAATCCAGCTAAATATGTCACTTTGAATGAACGAATGAGTGAATGGAGGAACTATTTCCGATACGCGCTAAATTGATTCCGAGGAATTGGTTTCATTTCAATGACAAAGGCATTTTTCTTTTCCCATTGCATAAAAGTACTTGGTGTCATTTGAAACAATGAAAACACAATAAAGTGTGTTCATTCACCTATGAATAGTTGGTTAATGCGAGCGGAAGTGTCGGTAGAGGGCGTCCAAGGAAGAACTACTATGACCTAATTAATAGTATTTTTCAAAAAGGTCAAATTAGGAGCACTCGTAACCGAAGGAAGTGTATGAGGAGATGCATGAATGTGGATGAAGCGAAAGAAGTATGTAAGGATCGTAGCTTTTAGCGAACGGTGGTCTCTGCCTACCACCATGGGATACAGGCGTGAGCATATGTATGTGTGTATGTTTAGTTCGTTTATGATGCTGTAGGTTTAGGTAACTTTGACTTTGACTTTGACTTTGATATTTGTCCGACTCAGGAGTGTACCTTTACCTGACAGTAGATACCAGTAGCCTTATCACGAGTTTGCCAACTTTTTCGTAATCTGTACTCGCTAGCGTCACCGTCGAAAATGTGTACGAGGAATTGCACAGCGCCTCCTACGTGAAGGACTAAATTATCTCATACAAATATTGTCGGTGACGCTAGCGAGTATAGATTACGCAAACGGTGGCAAAGTCGTGATAGGGGTACGGACTTTGAGGGCCTAGTGCGAGTTTTTCACTGCCATCGTCACAAGTCGTCGCGTCGACGTAAACGCAGATTTGTATGGACCCACATTAGTGTCATTTTTAGGGCGACAGAGGCGCTGTTCCGATCCAATACAAATCTGCATTAAAAGCTCGCATTAGGAACTCTGGTGTCTTGTGTTCCACGTTCTTAGGTAGGTAGCCGCTTACCATCAGGCGGACTGCACCTTTGCAGTATAAGAATATTATAGTAAGAATGCAGAGGAAGAGCATAAATCCTTTTCTCTAGTAATATAACGTTCACTGAAAGAAACCTTTTTTTTTTTTTTTTTTTTATCGTGGAGAATCCGTTATGGATACACCAACCGCCGCGGGGGCAGCGGAAGGGTTATGTCGGACTCGCACCGACTAAACTCCACGGTGTTCCTCCAGGTCGCTAAGTGGGGGGGTGCACGTGATATGTTTTCACATGCTTCGCCGTGACCCTCCCGGCGACTGGCCTGTCAGGCCTCTCCTTGTGGTACCAGGCTGTACCCGGCTTTTACACTATGGGAGGGCGCGTCGGAACACGAACGCGCCCTTCAACCTCACTGGAAGAAACCTAGAAAAATAATTAAGAAGAAATCTATTTTTGTCGTATTAAATCATGAAAGCTAGTCCCGGGAAGCCTTTAGAGCAGATTTACCAGGAACTCAGTGTATTGAAGAAGGTGCAGGGGCGTTTAATTTGTGCCTCTGTTTACATCCTACTTTATATTCTCACTGTCTACTCGAAAAACTGGTGAATTGCGATTCGTTAGCGTGACTGCGGAACCCGAGGGCTTGAGTTCAATCCCCGGGTCAGGCAGTCTTATTGAATTTTCCATCTTCAACTGCCCAGAAGCCCGGAGCACAGCTTTGCAGGCAGTTAGCTTGTATATATTGAGTATATAGTATGTCCACAATAACACACTTACATAGTCACAAATCTACGTGATCATAATCAGGATACCAATAGCGGCAAAAAGTGTCATGTTGTGTCCTATCGCGTATACGTGTATTACCGAAATTTTCAAATATCAAAACGCCAAATCACATTCTATTGACAGTAATTAAAACTTTTTTTTTTTAAATTAAGATTTACATTCAGGCTCAATGGAGAAAAAACTTTGGTCAAGTTTCCTAACTGCCTGTAATTATTGTTTGGTTAGTGACAATAAGCTAGCTAGTTACATGGGACTTAAATATAGCTGGCGAAACGTGTAAACGGACTATAACCTTTGCCTACCTAAATACATACAAAAATAAGCTCACGCGTGTATTTCCCAAATGGGTAGGCAGAGGTAATGTTACAACAACATCCACTTTTCACCGAAGATTAAGTGCCAACGTGACAGATGGTGAGTCTTGTGTGATAACTAATGTATGTATGTATTTTAATTAACATCTTCGCATAGAGAAGCTACGAATAAACGTCACGTGTCTAAAAGTTCTCACGGATGGCAGATATTTGACACATGACTGACACAGACTTTCAAAACTGGCTGTATTTTGTGGTAAACTACTAGAGTAGTGTCACAGTATACAAACTAGCTCACCAGGCAGTATAGTAACTACGCCTAATCTATGAAATGAGAACGTTTCCTCCATTGCATCGTGGGGGTTGAAACTCATACCCCTCTTATTTCAAAACATAGACAAAGTTAGTCCCAGGGGCGGATCCAGCTTTTGCGCCAGGAGGGGGTCACATAGTCGTTCCCAAACGTTTGCCATCATACAAAGTTTTTATATTATATTAAATTAATTAAATATTGAAGGCATGTAGTTACATAAAATCTGTATGGTGACAAAATCTATACAGATAAATAAAATTGAAGTGTCTGTTTGTAACTCCAAAATAACAGCTTTTCACTAAATGCATATGAAAGTGTACACGACACTGACACTGAGTTTAAACCAAGTTTTAAATTTTTTCTCTGTCTGTCTGTCTGTCTGTTTGTTCCGGGTAATCTCTGAAACGGCTGGACCGATTTTAGCGGGACTTTCACTGACAGGTAGCTGATGTTTCAAGGAGTAACTTAGGCTACTTTTATTTATTAAAAATATTAGGGTTCCGCGACATGAAGCATGAAACTAAATCTACGCGGGTGAAACCGCAGGGCACAGCTAGTATATAAATAAGATCATTATGTCCAATTAATGGTTCACCTAAGTCCTGGAACCAGCTCAGGGTCATGACCCCCCTGGATCCGCTCTTGGTTGGTCCTTGGTTTAAAACCTTTGATAGTAGGTAGTGATAAGGATTTAAAAGGCATGGGCTTACTTCCGAGTTTGTCTAGCCTTCGTTTAAACCATGTTTTATAATAAGGGGTTAATGTTTTGTTAAATTACAATACATTAAAGACGTTTTTTTTTCAAAACTATTGACTACTACATTTCCCGTCACGAGTTAAGAACGAGTGTCTGAATGCGCAGAAGTCATTTTATGAGTCTGTCTCTGTCTATTTGTATGGCGTGAGGCGAATAAAAACAAGCCAATAATTTTCGCTGCTAGTTCTTTACTCGTGACGGGACTTAAATTGTAAAGAAATTCTTATTCTTTATATTTTCTGTGGAATCGAAATTGTGAGCACAACTGAAAACCGTTGCTTAAAAATTGGTATCAAATATTTTACTTTCCAAATTTTTCTGCAGCACCCACAATATTACTTTAACTGGAGTTTTTAATCAGCTATTAAAACGCCTACGATATATTTACTAACGCAATCTATCAAAGAAAATTTGAAAAATTTAAATTAAGCTTAAAATTTAATCCTCTTACAACCACCCTCCGAACACGGAACGCTAAAAAACTCCATTATGAACCAACTCATTAATTTCACAAATTAATTCCTTAGGCGGAATTTCTTTCAAGATATCCGATAATTTTTCAAAGATCCGTGAAATTTAAGTAAGAAAGTGAATAAATGGTTATTCATCAAACCATAATGGATGTAAATCCACCTCGTAAGCGTCACCAAAGACGAGGCACTTATTAAATTCGGAAACCCCAATCAAAGGTACAATTGCGAACTCCTACAAAGTCTTCTTGACAGCGAACACGGGACGAGTGTCAGCTCCCCGCGCTGAACCCCTCTCGCTCCCTCCTTCTCGAGCGCGTACACCCTTCTCCCTCTCGAGAACACCCACTCAGCTACACCATAGTACAAACACAAGCTTTACACTCAGTAAGGAATTTAGACCTTTTGTTCTATGAGCGTGAAGGTTGTCATCTCTAGAAGATCTTAAAAAAATTACTCTTTTATTTACTGTAAAAAATGTAGATTTGTCGTATTGTAATTTTTTTAAATGTCTGTAAAACACATGAATGACGTGACACCTCTTACTACCATTACGCTAATTTCGCTTATTTTCTCATAGATGCGCGCGTCTGTGTGAGTGTGTCATTATGAACGATTTATTGCTAGATTCCTAGCTGTTTGTAAAGCTTGTATTTAGACTGTGGCTACACCTACGTGCCCGTAGCCCGTTTTCAGCCCACATTTCAGTTTCAAGCCCGACAGCGAAGGGTGCGCGCGGCTCGACTCAGGGAATAAAAAAAATCGACAATAATAATCATACATTTTAAAATTCGAATCGCGCGCCTCTGCGGTGTCTGTGGCGTATGCTGATCGCCATAACATTACAGACTATAAATTAATTAATTATTAAAAAAACATTTTCTTTTTTCGATTCTTTATTAGTGTTGTGGCATCAGGTGGGACCCGTTATAGGAAACAACAGGTGAGTTTTGGCCTGTATATTTTATCGACGGACTTCTTTCTTTTTATTGATGACGTATTTTAAGGAGAACGTTCAATAATCAATTGAGGTGTAGTTGTGTACTGAATTGTGTTTAAAATTCTAACTTCGAAGGTACGTGGTAAGATTACCAAACTCGTTACGAATATTCAATATAAATCCAAATATACCAAATCATATTTTAGGATCTAACCACTATATACAATTCAGGCTTACTGGGCGTGTTTCAAAATATTATATTCTACTATGAAAACAGGAGATTTTATGTATAAAATATGAAAACGATTCTGCTACTCGATACCTTGCCATAAAGGGCTTCGAAAGGGGTAGGGGATTTGCTTTTTTAATGAAGTTATAAGAGTGTTAAGGATCACATAAGGTCTTCTCCCCGCCTGGGGCTGCAACCTCACACTTATGAAAATTACAGGGAATTTACTCTTCTCGTGACGTCAAAATTCCACTTCTATGCGAGCAAAGACATGCGCTTACATATTATGTTGTAAAATAATCGTTTAAAAAAAATGTTGGTATCGAGAACACTAAATATTTTTTGAACGTACCGTAAGTAAATTCTAGGAAATTTATAACATGACAAGGAAATGTTGATCTGAGTTAAACAGGTAAGAAATCAATTATTATGTCATCTATATCTATACAGATAAATAAAATTGAAGTGTCTGTTTGTAATTCCAAAATTACAGCTTTTCACTAAATGCATATGAAATTATACACGATTCTGACATAGAAAAAATTTTTTTTTAAATTTATCTTTGTCTCTCTGTCTGTTCCGGGTAATCTCCGAAACGGCTGGACCAATCTTAACGGGACTTTCACTGGCAGATAGCTAATGTTACAAAGAGTAACTTAAAAAAGCATAAGGGATCCGCAGGACACCCATGAAATTTACTCAACGCGGGTGAAACCGCGGGGCACAGCTAGTTAATCTATGTAAGTAAATGTTGTTGGAAAACCCCACAGTTTATAGAAATCGTATTTAATATCGCTCCCTTAAAACGTACCTGGGGCCCAACCATGAGCTCTTATTGCAATGATAATTCAGTTGTGCGACAGTGACAGATGTATACACGTCACATACATCTGTCTCATAAATGAGTGAAACTATCATGGCAATAAGAGCTCATGGTAAGGCCCCTGTTTACATTGATGCGAAATAAAACCAAGTATTTTGCAGCCATCTTTAAATAGATGTTTAAAATAAGCTGAATGGCGTATGCACTCAATCCTAACTATACTTAAGTGTTTGTCACTTGTGTACGCTTGCGATAGTTTAATGAAACTCCAAGAAATTAATGTATATACACATAACTATAATTGAAGTGTATGTTTGTAAGAATTATGTTAGCTTTTTACCTATAAATTCATATGAAAATATCACCTATGATACCTCGCAAAAAAATTTTTGTTCCGGCCTATCTCGGAAACTACTGGACTCTTTTAACGAAATTTTCACTGGCAGGTAGCTGATGTTACAAGGAGTAGCTTTACCTTATTTAAGATAAAGTACACAGTTAGTAGAAATTAAGATATTTCGAAATAAAGATAATTAGTTGCTCGTGGCACAGTTGCTATTGCGCATATCATTCGGTCAGCGAAGTTAAGCAACTCCAACCCGAGCCCGTAGTTGGATGAGTTGACTAATTCTCATCTTCCTACCTATCTTCCACCCAAGTATGAAGTAAGGCATTGTACTCGTATATCCCAACCTCTAGGAGGGAATATATTATGATCTGACATTTTTAGTTCCCGTCTTACCATTGGAAGTTGGGAATAAGTCAATGGGTGACCGTCCGAATACCCTCCATCAAAGTAAAGTCAAAAATATCTTTATTCGATTGGACTTTTTTACAAAGTACTTTCAAATCGTAAGAATGACATAATTTTACAGGATTATACATGCTACCGCCAGGTTCGGAAGGTTGCTTTTACTGAGAAGAACCTGGCAAGAAACATAGTAATTACTCTTTTCAAAAATATTATACAATTTTATAAAATTAAAATAAATCACTTGAGAAATGTAAGCCCATGGACACAATTCCGATGCACAAATATCGATAAAAATTCACATAAAAAAAAGTCTAGTAGTTCTACTTATATCTAAATGCGTAGCTTGAGATTACCATACCTCGGAGAGCACGTTAAGCCGTCGGTCACGGTTGCCACACAAAATATTTGGCAATCGTTACAGGTCAGACGGATGCTTAAGAAAGTCTGGCATCTGGTTTCCCAGATTACCGATTTTCCTCGTAAAAAGGGTTGCGAAAGTCAAATGGCAGTCGCTTCGTATAAAATCAGGTGATCAGCCACATCGGGTTGGATCAAGTGCCGACCCCAACAATGTATGGGATAAGGCCAGGGAGAATTTCTGTCGTTTTAAAAAACAAAAGTTATAAGCGGGTACCATAACTTTTTAACTTTACCATACCATAACTTTTTAACTTCATTTTAAGCCGAACAAAAATGTTCGGCTTAAAATGAAGTTGTATATAAAGTGAATTCGCGATAGCCACCCAAATTATTTTTATACATCAATTAGATTGCGTTCTACTGCATTGTTTTTCTTAACTACTTTACGGATCTTGATACGATTTTTACTAACATGTACGAGATGAATACCGATGGGCTTATAGCTAAAAAATTCTAAATTAATAAGCCAACATTCTGTAAGTCTTAAAAATTCGCAACCCGAAGTAAAGCGAGGCGGGTCGCTAGTCTGAAATTATAAATTAGATTAGGTTCGTGTGATGAATACCGTATTCTCAAGGCACCATCTGCTCAATAAATTCAATTGTCGTGGATTGTGTGGTTGTTAGAACGCAATATATTCATGTAGAACTTGGAACGCCCTTTAAATCTTCAGAATAATATCTTGGATAAGATTCAATTTATTTTGAAACCAGCTCTTATTCTCGACTTCGTTCGTCTGCGTTTTGATTTTTTAATTATCCTAGATGTCTGTAATTCTAGGGCCTATATCTATCTTCTACTAGCCTAGGGGTCAAATTAGTCGTAATACCCAAATTTCAGCAGAATCGCTTTAATAACACCGATAGAGTTCACATTCATCCCGATTCCCAATTAAGCTCAAGGGGAAAATATATAAGACCATAGTATGGCCTGCAGTCCTCTATGGATCAGAATGTTAGGCCACAAAGGTGACGGATGAAAGGAAGCTGCATGCAACTGAGATGCGGATATTGAGATGGATGTGCGGCGTAACGAGATTGGACAAGGTAAGGAATGAGTTTATAAGGGGAAGTCTGAAAGTAGCACCAGTGACTGAGAAGTTGAAGAATAAACATTTGTCGTGGTATGGACATGTTATGCGGAGGGATGAGGATAATGTTGCCAAAAAAGTTTTGTTTATGAATGTTATGTGGATGGTTACAAGGGGAAAGGACCTAAGAAACTATGTATGGATTGTGTGAAAGATGATATGGCTAGAATGGGAGCGAATACAGATATGACGGCTGATAGAGAGAAATGGAAGAGAAGAACACATTGCGCCGATCACAACTAACATGGGGTAAGGACAGGAGGATGATGATAGACTTACACATAAATCCTATCCAATACAAACGGACGTCACGCGGTTTTACCCGCGTAATTCCCGTTCCCGTGAGAGTACGGGGATAAAATATAGCCTATGTTACTCGCTGATGATGTAGCTATCCATTGCTGAAAGAATTTCAAGAACAACAATTTTAAATGTATCACGTAACAGCTTACAACACGTAACAATGAAAACTCATAGATCATTGTTAAAATTCAGTTCTACCCGGGGAAATTGTAATAATGACAGACTCGTGGGTGTTAGCGTTACTACTGAACACTAGGTCTTGGGTTCGATCTCCGGGTCGGGAAAATTGTTGTTGTATTTTTCCATCTGTAATTTCTCAGTAGCAGCCCGGAGTCTGGATTAGTGCCCGGTTAATGGCAATAAGCTCGCCCTCTATTACATGGGACTTGAACATAACTGGCGAAATGTGGGTATTAGTACACCTCTACCCCAGTAGTCCCATCGGGGAATTATCATCATCAGCCTATCTTGATCCACTGCTGGACATAGGCCTCCCCTAATGAGCACCATAGCGCCCTGTGTTCGGCTTGCCGCATCCAGCATCTGCCAGCAGTCTTTCGCAGATCGCTATCCCACCTGGCCGGAGGGCGTCCTACACTACTTTTGCCAAGTCGCGGTCTCCACTCAAGAACTCGTTTACCCCAGCGGTTGTCGGTTCTTCGCGAGATATGGCCGGCCCACTGTCACTTCAGTTTGCTAAGTCGATTACTTTGGTTCTCTGTCGAATGTATTTGTTACGAATCCTATCCTTCAGAGAATCTTCGCGCATAGCCCTTTACATAGCTCGCTGAGGGACTTTAAACTGGTGGACCAGCCCTACCATGAGCTGTCCACGTCTCAGCTCCGTAGTTCATTACGGGTAGGACACACATCGGGGAATGTATGCCGAGATATTCCTCTGAACTATGATAATCACAACATGGAAAAGATTGCTATTTAAGCCGAAGATATAATCAGAGTAGCACCTCTTACTAAGCACAAAAGCAATATTTCCCAGAGTTTGCGCGTTTCATTATCTAAATGCAATCAATAAATCGAGATATTTCCGCCTAAAAGCGCATTATACCGCTTTATGTGAGCGGCTTAATAAACGCTCTATAAATACATAAAATTAGTGTTTCTGTTCAAGTGGTTAACTCGAGACGCGGCGTTCGCGAACGTTTTGGCATTTCAAAGGTTTCTTTACAAATAGTGAATGCTAATGAACTATTGTTTGCTTGGTAAGAAGACCGCTTTGTTGGGCGCTGAACTTAGATAAGAATGGTAATTTAACCAATACATTGCGTAACTATCAGTTCTTTATGCTACTGTATTTGTAAAGCGCATATTCTGATTGTACAAAAAGGATTTTCAATAGTGTTAAGGATATTTCTTGCAAATTTCTATTGTAAAAATAGGTGCGATTGTGAAAAATATATTAACACATCTGTACATATATATATTAAGTAAATTAAATTGAAGTATATGTTTGCATTTCCAAAAAAACAGATTACTGATAAATATGCAATGCATATGCAAGTTTATACGGTACTAACATAAAAAGAACATTTTATAAACTCTGTCTCTTTCTGCCTTTCCGTCTTTTGATTCCGGCAAATATCTGAAACCGCTGTACCGATTTGAACGGGACTTTCATTGGCAGACAGCTGATGATAAAAGGAGTAACTTTATAGGCTACTTATAATATGAAAGTAAGTGTACGCGGAAGAATACACGGGGCACAGCTAGTTAAAAAGATAACAGCTTACGAATACGAGGAGGTGTTTCAACACCCACATTTCACCGAAGATTCGGTAGGATTGCATTATTCATTTTATCATTTTTAATACACAGGGACACAGTTGAATCATTATTTTATGAGAACAAAATTTAAAATAATTACAAATTAAGTTATCTTAGACACCATTTCTTGCCTCTTCATAATATAGGCAGCAAAATTAAGATGTACCTTCCCTTTTAGCACAAAGTGGGTACAAACGAGGTTGTCTAGCAAAGATAAGGAGCTGCTTCAACTTAAACGGATTATACTAAGCACAGCACTAATAAAAAGGCTTAAGATTAAACATACGGGCAGGTATTGCGAGCTGGTACGACGCGCCAATTATACACTACCACGGAGAGGGTTTCCAAGAGGTATTCTATTATAATTATTATAACTAGCTCAGCTTAGCTGTTTCACTAGGATATCACTTTGAATTTGTTATATTAGTATCGATAAATGCTCAAATAATAATTTTTAATGAAATTCTCTTCAAAAATGTAGGAATCTAGGCAAATGTGTGAGCCGTTTTGTTTAGGACAAAACAATCCAAAAGTTCTGAAAATGATTCCTGAATCTCATCTCCCACGATGTAAGGAGTATTCACTCCTGAATTTACTTCCATAGTAAAACAGATTTGAAGTTTTGCTAAATGGCGGTAAAATTGTTCCAAATATTAGATAAATGTCGGTAATTTTTATTTTTGGTAAATATTTTATTTCATTATTATTGCCTTTGCAAACAGTCTGTCTGATATGTTACTTGTTCATGTCAAACAGACACTCATTCTCGGTCTTGATTCATTGCACATTACTACACACACATGCACAACTTTCTCTTCCACAATATATGCATAATTGTAATTGATTTTAGGGTGGTGGCAGAATACCAGTGTTTTGCTCGTAAGAGCAAAGCGATACACTGAGCCATGGCCTATTTGCACCACTGCAGCGCACTGTCCTATTGCTAGACCTAAGTTCCATTGTTATCGTTTACTTATTTACTATTAATGTTTATTTTGTAGGTCTTCTTCATTGTAGTTTTGTTTAACTTATTAGTGTGTGGCAAATAAACCTTTTATCTATCTATCTATCTATCTACTTATTTTAATGCCATGGAAAATTAATCTTTGGCACATATTTTGCATGTATACGAGTGGTCGTTAAAACTCCATTTGCACTGAATTAAAAACGTTGTCGTCACTATCAATATTCACTATAATCAGAGTTTAAAATCGCTGCAGCAACGTGCACACTTACAGCCCGTGTGTTTCAAGCCACACAATGGAACATGTCACAGGCCTTGATGTCAGAATTATCGCGTCACTCGTGAACTCAGTTTAGCTTTCGGATAATCTGATAAAGTGACTGTTTGATTGAACTTTGTTGAAACAAAATTATGACGTTACCGTGTGGTATGATTAATCAGCTGGGTCTGTAGACAAAGTAACATTATGCTCACGCTTCGCTAGTAGAAACGATACAAAATGTATGTGAATGACATAAATCAGTCACGTGACATATGTCATGTGAATGACATAAATCAGTCACGTGACATATGTCATTCCCGTACATTTTGTATCGTTTCTACTAGCGAAGCGTGAGGATAATGTTACTTTGTCTACAGAGTGCCTAGTGCGAGTTTTTCACTGCCGCCGTCACAAGTCACCGCTTCGACGTAAACGCAGATTTGTATAGGATCGGAACAGCGCCTCTGTCGGCCTAAACATGACACTATTGTGAGCCCATACAAATCTGCGTTTACGTCGACGCGGTGACTTGTGACGGCAGTATTAAGAAAACTCGCACTAGATACTCAGGCCCTGCTTCGCTACGGAAACCTGCAAAGAAAGTAATTCATAGATGTATACTATTCGACTTTTGATCATATTCAGTAACTTGACATTTCAGTGAAAAATTATTTAACGATTTCAAAGAAAGAACAAAACCAAACTCGGAATTCAAAAATCCATCCCCTTTAAAAGCAGTATGACAAAAAGAGATAGAACTACTTTTAAACCAAGGACTAACTTAGTCTATGTTTTGTAAAAAGGGGGTTTGTTTTGGGGTGGTAAACAGTCAGTCAAGAATTTTGTATTAAGTTTGCCTCAAACATATTACAAACCACACAATACCTTATAGTAATGAAGCCTGAATTTCAGTTGTACTATGAAGTTGTTTCTGCCGTGATTGTTCAACTGTGTGACAGTGATGGATTTATACACGTCATATACATATGTCTCTTACGCTGAGCTGAGCAGTAGGTAATAACTCATAAGCCTAATCTATATTGTATAGGTTCTTTTTACAAACCAAATTTAAGGTGTAATCCCGTTCTGATTACGGAACTCCCCGACTGGGGACTGTACTTCCAACTTACAGAAGATCTCGGTTGCTTGCTACCTTAGAGTAGAGTTCCTGCGGTGAGTAAGGTCGCCATTGGTACATGGACGGAAAGAGGAAGAGGGGAGTGGAGAGGCTAGAAATAAAAGTCCTCTGAGGAATTACGATTTTTGAAGAGTTAAGAACGAGTAACTTAGAACGCAGCAGTAGGCGTGAGGCGAATAAAAACATGCGCAGTATCCTCACTACTGTTTGCTGCGCGTTCTCTACTCGTGACGGGATATGTACAAGTGAAGACATACTCAAAAGAATTAACGAGAAAGGAGTACTGTGGAGTACAATCCAGAATCGAAGAGGAAAAATATTGGCTACCTTGTGACATGACATCATCTATACATCTATACTCTATACAGATAAATAAAATTGAAGTGTCTGTTTGTAATTCCAAAATAACAGCTTTTCACTAAATGCATATGAAAGCATACACGCTACTGACACTAAAAAACCAAGTTTTAAATTTTTTCTCTGTCTGCCTGTCTGTTTGTTCCGGGTAGTCTCTGAAACGGCTGGACGACTTTTAACGGGACTTTCACTGGTAGGTAGCTGATGTTTCAAGGAGTAACTTAGGCTACTTTTATTTATTAAAAATATTAGGGTTCTGCGACAATGAGGATGAAACTAAATCTACGCGGGTGAAACCGCAGGGCACAGCTAGTCTTTATATAGGAAGGAAAAGTAGAAGTAAATAAACGAGCCAAGGTATAATGGTGTCTGTCATGAAGTATAAGGAGGTCAAAGAGATGACACTGGACAAATAAGAAATTGCAGCAGATACGCCGACAAGAGTCTCCGTGCCTCGGAGAGCACGTTAAGCCGTCGGTCCCGGTTGCCAATTTAACATCTTTGGCAATCGTTACAGGTCAATCAGAGGCCTAACAAAGTCTGACAACTGGTTTAACCCAGATTCCCGATTTTCCTCGAAAAAGGGGTTACGAAGGTCAAATGGCAGTCGCTTCGTATAAAAATCAGGTGATCAGCCACATCGGGTTGAATCAAGTGCCGACCCCCAAATACATGGGATAAGGCCAGGGAGATGATGACGCCGACAAGAGTCTGGCTCTTAAATGTATGATGATGAAAATACCTGCAGAGGCTTACTCATCTGTGTTCCGTACAAAATTTAATTGAGTGACTTTTGCTTGAACTTTTAGAGAAATTAAACTTTTTTGAAAATGTGAGACCAGCGGACAACGATGTGATACTAAAAAAACTTAAAACCTTTTGAATTACGTAACCCTAAAAATGTCGTCTAAATAAGAAGAGTCCATTAAACGTGAACGACGATAAATTGGACAGATTTAATTTGTCCCGCCTGTCCCGGGCCAGGCCGGGACAATGGTTGCTTTAATGAATGTCGCGTTGGATTACACGATATGATTGCGTTAGAATAATATAAGGTTTCATAACGGTAATCTGATTGACGTCACCCCTGGTCTAGTGATTTAACTAAACCAAAAAAATTTAGTTTAAAAACTAAAATTTGACTTATTGAACATCACGCTCTTAAAAGTTTTGTTCATAAATGTGGTGATACAAGGGAGCCTTAAGAAACGATGGATGGATTGTATGAAAGATGATATGACTAGAATGGAAGTAAATACAGATATGACGGCTGATAGAGAGTAATGGAAGATAAGAACACTATAGCTTATAAGTGAACTAAATTCGTGAGAGAGCACAGAAAAAGCAGCTGACATAAAATACGTATATTTGACATCTGTATATTTAGAAGGGTAAAAAAAAGACCATCATCATCTCCCTGGCCTTATGCCATGTATTTGGGGACTTGATTGATTCAACCCGATGTGGCTCACGATGTGGATCACCTGATTTTTATACGAAGCGACTGCCATCTGACGTTCGGTAAAAAAAAGACCAATAATTGTAAAACATAAACCTTTAATATTAGAATAGAATAGAATAGAATAGAATATTTGTTTATTTGTGACTTAAGGCTTACAGTTATAAAAATACAAGTTGAAATATAACAAAAAATTATAAAAATGCCAAAATGCCACAAAAAGGCTTCAAATCAGCATAATGCTGGCCACAAGCCAGCGCTGGTCTTCCCTTGAAACCAGGGCGTGGGTGACGTCACGGCACGGATGATACGATGATGATATTAAACAAAGTATTATGAAACAATGTTCAGAAGATGAATAAGTAATTTTTTAGATAAGTATCGAGGTCTAGTTATTGTTTATAGCTGAAATTAATCCATTTAAAATGTTGTTGCAAAATATCTCTGAATGAAACTTATGCTACCAGCAATTTCCCATTCAGTGTTCCAATATGGCGACATAAAGATCCCAAAGTTGACCTTTTCTCCCCATCCCCAACCTTTGCTTATAAAAATACTTGGAATTTCATTTTTACGGCGTAAAACCGGTAGCACATAAAAAGATATGGTAATCGCCACTTTAGTCGCTTTACCGTCAGCCCCAACGCATAATGATCGCTTTTGGACCTTTAAATAGTCTAGAATATCTTAATAAAGACTATAGGGAAATGCTTTTGTCGTTACTTCATTCCATCACTTTTATATAATCTTAATCCTATCCTTATATGTGGTCAGCGAAACGTCTTTCTCTTCTATTTCTCTCTATCAGACGTCATATTATATCCCTTTCTATCTATTGAAATTCATCCTTTCTTAGTTCTTCCTCTCCCCTTGTAACAACTTCTCCACTAATAATAAAAACTGGCGCCCAACATGGGACTCAGTCTACACTAAAACGAATCACAGTTAAGTATGTACTAACGTGGCAATGCTGCCAGCCTTCTTGGCACGATCCCGAGAGACACCGACTTGGGACAAGTTTTCTACCTTTAATTAGCTTTAAGTACTGTTCCTTGTATATATAACTAGCTGTGCCCCGCGGTTTCACCCGCGTAGATTAAGTTCCATGCTGTTTTTTTTAATTTAGCCTAAAACTTTTCTTGAAACTTCAACTATCTGCCAGTAAAAGTCCCGGTAGAATCGGTTCAGCCGTTCAGGCGTGATGCCGTGACCAAGGGAAATAGGGATTCATTTTTATATATAAGAAGTGTAAGTTTTTATTCATTAAATATATTACCAGTTGGTACTTTTTACCATATTTTGATATTATTTAAAACTAGCTATTCCCGCAGCATATACGGCGCGGCAATAGTGAAAATTTATCAGCATGTATGTGTAAAAAAATAATTAAAAAAGTATAAACAATACCAATAGATTTGCATAATTATGTTTGCATACCATGTCGTCGCCAGGAGCTACTGCCGAGTTTTAATTCCATATCTCTTTATCATTTATTTATCAATCATCTTTATAACTACGTTTAGTTTGCGCTGGCTTCTGTGTGGCTGAAATATACCTTAAATATACTAGGGCCGTGGAGGACAACTTTGAATCCGACCTCATTTGCAAATATTATTCCCTGCCAAGAGCTTTTATACACTCGATATTCAATAGCAATATTTTTCTATAAGGTGTGGGATATTCGTATTTTAAAAATAGATCGCTTATGTATGACATATTTCTTATCAATATCTATACAAATAAATAAAATTGAAGTGTCTGTTTGTAATTTAATACTAGCTGTACCCCGCGGTTTCACTCGCGTTGATTTAGTTTCATACTTAATTTCGCGGTACCTTAATATTTTTTATAAATCAATGTAGCCTAAGTCACTCGTTGAAACATCAGCCACCTGCCAGTGAAAGTCCCGTTAAAATCGGTCCAGCCGTTTCAGAGATTACCCGGAACAAACAACAGACAGAGAAAAAAATTAATACTTGGATTTTCAGTGTCAGTGGCGTGTATACTTTCATATGCATTTAGTGAAAAGCTTTTATTTTGGAATTGCAAACAGACACTTCAATTTTATTTATCTGTATAGATGTATAGATCTGTAAAGATAAACACATTTTTACTAAATGCATATATAAAGTAAGTATATACGTTACTAACATAAAAAACAAGTTTTACATTTTTTCTCTGTCTGCCTGTCTGTCCAGCTAATCTATAAAACGACTGGATTTCAACGGGACTTTCGCTGGCAGATAGTTAATGTAAAAAGAACTTAGGATACTTTAATTTAATAAAAACCATTAGGGTGAAGTGTACGCGGGTGAAACTGCGGGGCATAGCTAGTAGTAAATAAATATCAATGTATTGCTAGTACATATACATAAATCTTTCTATGGGTGGGTAACCTAATTTTATCGTGTAAGGTTCATTCATACCTAGAACCATTTACCGCTTCAGACACGTACCTTCGTTTCTTTTATTTCCATCGAAACTAATGTGAATGGGTCACAGTGTAAAAATTACTATACTGAATATTATAAAGAGGAAAAATATAAGCAGTTGCCTGCTACGCAAGCGGTGCAAGTTCGAATCCCAGCGGGGCCTATACCTATGAGTTTTTCTAAAAACTTATGTACAGTGATTTCACACCACGTGCTTTACGGTGAAGGAAAACATCGTGAGGAAACCTGCATAAGTCTGAGAAATAATTCAAAGACGTATGTATAGTGCCTGAGACGGCGATGGACTCACCCTCTGTCACGTTGGCACTTTTTCATATTCGGTGAAATGTGGGTGTTGAAAATTACAACACCTCTGCCTACCCCTTCGGGGAATACAGGCGTGAGCATATGTATGTATGTATAAAGAGGAAAGATTTATTTACTTGTTTGTAGCGAACAGTAATAGAATACTATATTATCGCTGAGCAACATAACCTAGATTGTCATAATTATAAGGATCCGTTAGATTATAACACGCGGGCAAAACCGCGTACTGAAACAAGAACATTCTAAAATTCAAATTCCAATCTAGACAAGAAAATATGGTATTTATTTCTTCCCCCGAATACGGCGAAGGAAAAAGGAAGGTTATGATTTTGACTCCTTTCCTCAGAACTCCAAAACTACTAATCATAATTTGACAAATAAGGTATCATTGAACGCATTCTTTATGTCCGCTGGTTATAGGGTATAAAATATTGCATATAATTGGAAGTGGCGCCCTCTAGAGACTTCCTAACATTTTTTATTAAAGTATTTTGTAACATCAATGACATAAAAATGGAACAAAATGTTTCTCCACCTCTCTACAAACTTTAAAGTCAAGGATTAATTTGGCAAATGAAATTTATCAAACTTTCACCGACTCGGTTTATTGAACAAGCCGAAAGCTTCATATTTCATTGGCTATTTTCGATGTTTAAAGTACTTAGTAACCTAGTGAAGGCTCGTGAAACTTCTTAACTGATTGTGAACATTTTTAGAAGTATCAAAACCTGTATTTTGATTTTGGCCTTCTTTGGTTCTTCTCAGAAGACTGGTTTCCGAACCGGTGGTAAATTTTCGACTTTCATAAGTGCCTTACCAGGGCCCAAACATAATGAATAAAAATATATATATGCTCTCGCCATCCCAGAAGGGTCCCCGAAGGGGTAAACAGTGTTGTAACAACAATTTCACCGAATTAGGATAATTTTTTCATAATTATTTCAAATTCCGATATTAGTAATTCTGTCCTATGACCTTTTCACTTTGACCTTTGATTGACAACTTGTCGCAAATGAGCGCCGACAGGTCTAAATGGGTACCTTTGTTCCAATCTGACCCTATTCATTAATTAAGTGGCTTTGTTGTTAATTATAGTATCGGCTATATTTAGTTACAGTATGTACTTAAATAAAGCCTTTGTGTGAACTATTTGTACCTGAATACTACCATTTATATCGAAAACTTGCCTAAAAAATTGCAGGTGACCTATCACCGAAGTGGTCAGTCATAATAAGCCATAATTTCATTAAGGTCATCATCATTATTCTGCCCTTATCCCATATTATATGTGGTAGGCGCAATGTGTTTTTTTCTCTATCGACCGTGATATCTATATTCACTCCTATTCTAGCCATATCATGTTACAGCGACTGATTTTCATATCAAGTTCCTGTCAATTGCTTATTAGTCGAATGAGATGGGAGATCATGAGAGAGTCTTATCTAAAAGCCTAGTGCACGTCAGTTGTGGTTTCGTGTGTGGGAAGAGCGCCGCATCCTCCCCAGTATGTAGATTAAATTATATACAAAGTCGAGACTTCTTAGGCGCATATTTTCAGCTGATAGTAATATCAATATATATACATACAGATAAATTAGAGCTTGCACGTCGTCTGGTAGAAGCCTCTCGTGACAAGAGAGCTGGGGATTTTCTCGCTCAGAGAATCAATATTGCTATTCAACGTGGCCATGCTGCCAGCCTTCTTGGCACGATCCCGAGAGACACCGACTTGGGTCAAGTTTTCTACCTTTAATTAGTTTTAAGTAGTAAGTAAGTTCTTGTATATAATAAATAAGATATGTTTGTAATTTAAAATTAACAGCTTTTCACTACATGGATATAAAACTACACACGGAAATCACATTAAAAATATTGTTTTAAATTTTTTTTCTCTGTCTAAACGTCTGTCTGTCTGTCTGTTTGTTTCGGGTAATCTCCAAAATGGTTAGACCGATTTTAACAGGATTTTCACTGTCAGATACCTGTTGTTATAAGGAGTAACTTAGGCTAAGTAGAATTTAAAAATATTTCGATAAATAAAGTCTACGCAGGTGAAATCGCGGGGTACAGCTAGTTTTTAATATTTTTGTGGAAGTGATCCGTGTTAAATAGCATTCGTCCAAGCGCACAGTGCGTCCGTCTTCAGATAAAAGCCAAACCGCAAATATGAGTAAATTTTATCAACCGAGAAAATGTCTTTTCCCTGAGGCTTCTTATGCAAAGCTGCCGTGACTTGAAAAGGGCGTGTTCCCTATCAGATTTACTGTACCGTGTACTATGTGTATACGCTAGTTGTCCTCAAACAATATAGGGACACTCGACTGCCTAACTGCCTCTTTGGTCTAGTGGTTAGTAGGTTCCGTGTAGTCCCGGGTTCGATTCCCGGGTCGGGTCATTAACACATATTGGGTTTTTCTGTCAAGAAATTCATAATAAAAATGCCCGGAGTTTGGAAGTTGGCGGTGTTTACACCCCCGTGCGTCGGAAAGCACGTTAAGCCGTTGGTCCTACCATGATCTCTCTCCGGTCGTGGCGGATTGCCGTCCCATCGGACTATGAGAGTGAGGGAATAAAGAGTGCTCCTGTGTCTGCGCACACACTTGTGCACTATAATATCTCCTGCGTACATGGTTAATCCCCGTTGAGATTAACCGCCATTACCGAAATTCGGTAGGATCATAGGGACACTCGACTACACCGCGGGCATGGATTGCACTAACTGACTTTAGCTATAAAAAAATTGTTAAATTACTGATCAAGTTAAAATTATGTTGCACCATTTTAAATTTATCAGATGACGTTTCGACTATTGTATTATTATAGAATACTGTACCCTGCGGTTTCACCAGTGTAGACTTACTTTTATTTAAAAATGATTAGGGTTCCGCGGGCCACCAGTGAAATTAAGTCTACGCGGGTGAAACCGCGGAACACAGGTAGTATTATATGATACTTAATCTTTATTTAATAATGTGAAAGATTTTGCCGTGTTGGTCTAATGGTCACAAGCACTACCGAGGATCACTAGGCCCTTGCTTCGATCACCGGGTCGGGCAAAGTGTTATTGGGTTTTCTTACTGTACTTCCCCAGTAGGAGCCGGGAGTCTAATTAGTGGCCGGTTAATGGCAATTTCCCCTATGACATGGGAATTTTGTATATTAATATATATTAATACAGACGCTTCAATTTTATTTATCTGTATATAGATATACCTGTATATATCTGTATATATATACCCCTTCAGGGAATACAGCGTGAAATCTATTCTTCTCTGAAGGCTAATTTCAAAATCGGTGCTAATTTTATAGACCCATAAATACTTTACCAGAATTAACAGAATAAATCATTTTCATTTTGCATTTTAGTTAAATACGAAGTGAAACAGCGGTTGTAGTTCCATTTGCATAACCTGAGGTTTAAACTCAAGCTTACTAGTTTTCTAATTAAGTACTTCGAAGCGAGTATACAAACGGCTAGTTCAACAAACGACTGAATAACTTGTGCAGCCGGCCTTTCAATTCTAGGGTTAGTTTTGCTACATATGTTGCTAACTAGCTGTGCCCCGCGATTTCACCCGCGTAGATTTAGTTTCATGCTTAATTTCGCGGCACCCTAATATTTTTTATAAATAAATTATGCATGTTAAGTCTCAGCTCGATCGGTTTAAAACTGACAAAGTTTCATACAAACTTTCATCCCCTATTTTATCCCTTTGGGGGGTAGAATTAATCAAAAATCGTTTCTTAGCGGATGTCTACGTCATAACATCTACCTGCATGCCAAATTTCAGCCTGATCGGTCCAGTGGTTTGGGCTGTGCGTTGATAGATCACTATGTCAGTCAGTCAGTCACCTTTGAGTTATATATTAGATTATTTTAATTACACTTTGTTCATCTATGCTGATACTAGCTTTCGTCAGTGGCTTCGTCCGCATGGTATTCAACCCAGCGAATAAAATATTACTTAGTATGACTTGAACAAAATAATAAACGGTAGATTAAGACACTACGAGCGTAAATAATTTAATTATCCGTAATTTGTATAAGTCAAAAGTCAAAAGTCAAAAATATCTTTATTCGATTAGACTTTATACAAAGCACTTTCAAATCGTCAGAATGACACAATTTACAGGATTTTACATGCTACCGCCAGGTTCGGAAGGTTGCTTTTACTGAGAAGAACCTGGCAAGAAACTCAGTAATTACTCTTTTCAAAAATACTATACAATTTAAAAAAAAAAAAACAAAATAAATCATTTGAGAAATGTAAGCCCATGGACACAGTTCCAATGTACAAATGTCGATAAAAATTAACATAAAGAAAAGTCTAGTAGTTCTATTTATATCTAAATGCGTAGCTTGAGATGACCAGCCCCCACAAGCAGCACCTGTTCACAAGTATGACGAAAATGCCAGCCATCGCCCTCCTCAACCATTATAGAGGGAAGTGAGCGACCCGTCACCCTGACGCCGCCGCAAGCAAAGGCATTTTAGTGAGCATGACAACTCAAGCCAGTCAAAACAAAGATCAAAAGAAATATTAAAAAGAATTGTAGCATAAGTACAGTGTCCATGAGACTACTTACAATATTTGTACGGTAATACACCATTCCAAGTTTCCTTATCACACATATAATCACTAACTGTATAATAACCCTTTTTAAGTAATACAGATTTTACAGTCTCTTTAAATTTATCAAAGGGCAAATTTACAATACATGTAGGTAATTTATTATAAAAGCGTATACTTTGCCCTAAAAATGATCCCTGGACTTTCTGTAAGCGGTGTGTAGGTACTACTAATTTATTTTTATGTCTTGTGTTGACATTATGTACATCACGCTTCTTTTGAAAAGAATTTATATTTTTATGTACAAGTAGTAAGTTTGCAAAAATATACTGCGAAGCCACTGTTAAAATTCCTATTTCTTTAAATTTTTCCTTCAAAGATGCCCTAGATCCTAAGTTATAGATTGATTTTACAGCCCTTTTCTGTAATATAAATATGGCTTCTATATCGGCAGCTTTGCCCCAAAGCAAGATAGCATACGACATAACACTATGAAAGTAACTAAAATAAACTAATCGTGCCGTGTCTACGTCAGTGAACTGCTTTATTTTCCTGACGGCATATGCTGCCGAGCTGAGTTTCCCCGATAGACTAGATATATGTGAGCCCCATTGAAGTTTGTTATCAAGTGTTACACCTAGAAAAACTACTGACTCCACAATAAATATAGTGTGATCATAAGCAAGGAAATGCTATTTTCACTAAGATGAAAGCCTATTATACATTTGAATGATGTTTAGTAAAGTTTTCCAAGTCATTCGCTACGAGTGCCAGTCCGTCATTATTTTCCCCTTATCGCAAACGAATGCCCGTTGCGACGCTATTTTAATTAAAATGTAATAGAGTTTTACTTGTGTTGTTCCGTGATTAATCGCCCCTAAAGTTTATTTTCATTCCCTTCTTGAAACCGTTAAACAATAATGAACTGAAGCTCTTAGATGGAATATAATATTTGATAACGTTTCAATTACTTGGCAGGGTTACTACATAAAAAAGCAAGCAAGCAGTAACAATAAATTCTTCTTAATTTTACACTGCAGTATGACCATAAAACGTTTTATGATTTGTAACACGTTGGGCGCCAATGATTCCTTGTTCAAGTTTATCCGATAATTAATATCTTTAAATAGTATAATAAATTAAAGCTATGCCGTCACTCCCGGTTGCCAATTTAACGTCAGGTTGACGTTTCATTTTTGTTCTTAATACTTATTTAATCCGATGATGGTAGGCCTCCTAGCCCGATTTGAAAAATTATTTCAATGTTAGATAGCCCATTAGTCGAGGCAGGCTATGTATCGTTAAAACCAATCGCGAATTAAAGTAAGCGTTACCTCAAAGTAAATATTCTACGCGGACGTAATCGCGAGACGAAAAAGCCTATGGTAAACGATACCTAAAGAAATTACACGAATGAACTGGCGCACAAAAATACATATTTAAGTACAAAGTTAATTATATATACAAGGAACAGTACTTAAAACTAATTAAAGGTAGAAAACTTGTCCCAAGTCGGTGTCTCTCGGGATCGTGCCAAGAAGGCTGGCAGCATTGCCACGTTGAATAGCAATGCTGATTCTCTGGGCGAGAAAAGCCTCAGCTCTCTTGTCACGAGAGGCTTCTACCAGACGACGTGCAAGCTCTTTGAAAAGCTGATGAGAATCCGGACCCCAAGGCCCCAGAGTTTCAACCGCAAACGTAGAAAATATGTATCCTTTACCAATGCAAGCATATTTCCGGCGCTTGAGGCAGTACAAAGTAAACGCAGAACACATTGATAGATTTGATTTAAACATGGATTACTGTTGGTATTCGCAACAAAATGTCGGTTTCCGCAACCCGCCCGCCCGGCTCATGTGAGATCATTTCCGCTACTCGAACCACTGAGCTAAGTCCGGTTTGGTGAAAAGCTGTTTGTCAGCCTTTCATTTCCAGCCCCCGTAAATTTAATTGAAATAAAGGTACCAATTGTGGGTGAGATATCAGAAATGGGAGATGAATAAGTCATATTAATGTAACATTTCGCCTTTTACGATTGACAGACTGATCATTACAGCGATTTAATTAAAAAAAATTTGAATACGAGGGATGTAATTATTTCAGCTATTTGATTTGTTTACAAGAAACTTTTTTAATTTAAAACACTAAGTTTAAATCTTTGTAATTACATGTATTACTGAAGATCATTCACCGATCTATAAATAAACTAGCGTCTATAAACTTGAAGTATTAAAAAGTGTACGGTCGGTGGCCCCACGTTGGGTGCCAAGATTCTGCTATAAATTTGAATACTGCTAAAGTCGTGATCGTTAATCTATTTATACGACGGTACAATTATTAATCAAACTTAAAAAGAAATTATTTAGAATTGGTTCTCTGGAGATTACTATCAAGGTAGCTGCAGCTGGAGTTCAACAAATTATTAGTAAAAGTCTGTGGACTGTGAATTCTATCTACGCTTCTCCCCACCTCCCTGAAAGGGGGATAAGGCTCCCCACACAACACATAGCCTTCACAATCTTCAAAATAATGTTGGCCATGTCATGCGGGTAACTGATTTATTACGCCTAAGTGAATTCGTATTAATTTAAATGTCACACAAATACAATGGAAATGTCGAATGGTTATGCTTTAAAAGATAATATTAAACGGGCTTTGTATAGATTATGAAATACAATTTCAATGCTGTTAGAAAAGCCATTTATTGAAATAGAGATCAATCAACGTCATCGCCATAGCTTTATCCCATACTTATCCGATGTGAATGGAACTATTTTTACGCAATACGACTGCCTAACAGGAAAACTGTTTCATTCGATAAAATCCGTTTACGTCACATTGACTGGTTCAATCAACAATCACGTGCAAAAATAGATAAACGTGGATACTCCATAATTGATGACGCGGAGGTAGAATCTGAAGCAACAATAATTAATCAAGGAATAACAAACAAAGGATCTATTTCGTCATTAGTCGATATTGGTACCAGAAGCTACATATAAGATATATAATTGTCATTAAAATTTATGGGCTTATAAAGATAGCAATACATTTTCAAACTCAAATCTTCAAAACGACATGATTATACAGGATACCGCCAGGTTCGGAAGGTTGCTTTTACTGAGAAGAACCTGGCAAGGAACTCTAATAATATTTTTATAAATACACTATCTGTGCCTCGCGGTTTCACCCGCGTAGAATTAGTTGCTGGATGCTTTATTTAATGGAACCCGAATATATTTTCAAAATTAAAGTAGCTTAAGTTACTCCTTGAAACATCAGCTGTCTGACAGTGAAATCCCGGTAAAATCGGTCCAGCTGTTTCAGAGATTACCCGGAACAAACAGACAGACAGACAGAGAATTTTTCTTTACATTGGCTTTTCTATATCATTACCGTGTATACTTTCATATGCATTTAGTCAAAAGGTGTAATTTTGAAATCACAAACAGACACTTCAAATTTATTTATCTGTATAAATGTACATTTGATGGACACAGGTCCAATGCAATGTGTTTTATATCATACACTAGCTTCCGCCCTAGGTCATAAGAAATTTGTACCAAATTCCATATAAGTCGATTTAGCGTTATTTATATTTTTGAGTTCAACAATGTTGATAATTTACATAAAATTAATCTTCCTTTGTAAAATGTTACCTATTTTTATATCACCCCTGAATTCATGCACCTTATTGAACTATTACTTATACAATTTTAGCTGTTAGAGCATTGCTGTTAGTGCCTTACCTAAATATCGAATACTAAATTATGATGCCGAGTATAATACAGAAATTAAGGTCAAATATTTCACAAAATGTCAAATATTCGGACCCTTTACATTGTAAAGCGAACCGTTGGAATATCTTCATACACACGGTGTGAATGGGACATTCCTCGACACCTGTGTTTACACAAATATGTCCGTTCACATACCTCAAATATCCACTTACGAACTACAATGTGCGCACATTACTAGCCCGTGAATGTTTAGAAAATGTGGTGCATGTAATTGAAATTATAATGAAAAATATTTTTCTCATTTCTAAAATTGTTAATGTACATAATGTTTTTTTTTTATATTTTTGACATTGCTTCTACACATTTTACTGTGGGAGTAGGATATTTTTTTAGAAAACGTTTAAAACAAACTCACACTTTCTGAGAAATGCTTGTCCGGGTCAGAGGTATTACAACGCCCACGACGTACTGAAGTTGTTTTGTTGCTAACGTGACAGATAGCGAGTTTATTCCCATCTAAGGTATAGACGATTTGTTTTTACATGCATATTATACTCACCCCTGAAGAGATTAGTTTAAGTCCCTTGTAGTAGGGGATGAGCGACGGGTAACTAATCTAGACTCTGGACTACTTCTGGGATATCACCATATCTGGGATAACAACAAGACCAATCAGACATATTTGTATGTCATCGCCATGAATTTAAGAGTTAACTCTTGTCGTGTAACCGATCTCTTTCCATTTGTCTCTGTCCAATGCCATCTCTTTCACCTCCTTATACGTCATAACCTACAGTATTTTTATGTAAGTTCCCTATATACTTTCATATGCATTTAGTGAAAAGCTTAATCTATACAGATAAATAAAATTGAAGTGTCTGTTTGTAAATCCAAAATAACAATTTTTCACTAAATGCATCTAAAAGTATACACGCTACTGACACTAAAAAACCAAGTTATAATTTTTTTCTCTGTCTGTCTGTTTGTGCCGGGTAATCTCTGAAACGGCTGGACGGATTTTAACAGGACTTTCACTGGTAGGTAGCTGATGTTTCAAGGAGTAACTTAAGCTACTTTTATTTATTAAAAATATTAGGGTTCCGCGCCAATAAGTATGAAACTAATGGTACGCGGGTGAAACCGCAGGGCACAGCTAGTTTGAAACTAAAACAGACGCTTCAATTTTATTTATCCGTAAGGCTTGGTTCTGTTTTCGTTTTTTCCTTAAGCAAGATGTACAGAAAAGAAAACTCATGTTACGATAACCCGTTCCGTTTTCTCATTTCAATAAACAATCTTAAAGCTTCGGGTTGTGAGATCTGGAGGCAGTCTGAACTTGTATCGACCTTTCGAGTGTTTACACGAAGCAATATGGGTGAGAGAACAATTCTTGTTCGCTATTGTCCGTCCGCGGTGGAGTGACATGTTTGCTGAGGCACTCCCGGCTTCTTCTTGCAATTAACGGTTGAAGGACCAACTTTATTACAGTATTTTTGTTTGCTTGGCAGACAATTTCACCTACTGATGGATTAATTATTTGTCTGTGACTTTTTTGTTGATGGACAAGAGACAATTCTATATATAGATATAATTGAAGAACGTTAAGAAAGCCAAGATTTAGGGAAATATCAGGGGGTAGCTATGATCGCTTTAGCAGCGCATATTAAGAACTTCTTTAGTAGGCCCCCAGGACATCCTATGACTTATAGACACTAAAAATGTGTGTAAGAACACAGTATTATGACGTATTAATATGTGCCCATATATTCATCTGCGTGACAGTAGGATTCTCTCAACCACGTAATAGTCACCTACCCCTGTCTATTCCGGGTAATCTCTGTAACGGCTGGACCGATTTTAACGGGACTTTCACTGGCAGGTAGCTGATGTTTCAAGGAGTAACTTAGGCTACTATTTATTAAATACTATTAGGATTCCGCGACAATAAGGATGAAACCAAATCAACGCGGGTGAAACCGCGAGGCACAGCTAGTTCTATATATAAGCCAGTCAGGAGCTTAATTGTTATATGTTTGTATAGATTAAAAAAATATTGAAATCATTTGGGAAACTTGTATACAATCGGATTTTTTTTCTTTGGATGATGATAAGTCCACATAAAATAAAAGATCATCGATACCTTAATTACCTGTGCTTAAATAAGGGCACTACGAAAGCCATCCTGCGAAAATCCAGTCCTGAAAGAGTGAAAAGTAAAAGTGAAATTTCATCACGATATCCAAGTGATACGTAAGTAATTCATTAAAACTGCGTTGAACATAAAGCGATAAAAATATCAAGCTTTATAAAATACCGCGTAACCTTTGCACAGTTTCAGACAACCCACTGTTCCGTGCAAAGCTATACATGAAAAAAAATATTCATCTATTCAATTTAAACTCGGACATTCATTCAATTTCAACACGAAATAAACACAAAATTGTAGCTCCTAGATTCAGGTTAGCAAAGGTAAATAAATCATTCATGGGGAATTGTGTTCGTTTCTACAATAAAATCCCACAGTCAATAAACGCGTTAAATTATGATAAATTTAAGACACACATTAAAACTGTACTGATGAAGAAAGCTTATTATACAATTTCGGATTACATAAATGATAAAGACATATGGAATTAAAACTCTGCACAAGTAGCTCCTGGCAATGACATGGTATGCAAACATGATATGTAAATCATTTGGTATTGTTTTTACGTTTTTAATTATTATTTTTTACACATGCATGCTGATACAATTTTCACTATTGTGAATAATTTATGATGTTTTTTTTTTTTTTGTAATTATTATTATTTTACTGTGTAATGAAATGTACATGATGCCAGCTGAGTTTCTTGCCGGTTCTTCTCAGAAGGCTAGTTTCCGAACCGGTGGTAGATTCCTCGACGTTCATAAGTGCCTTACCAGGGCCTAAACTGAATAAATCATTTTCATTTTCATTTTTTCATTTTCAAAGCCTCAGTAAAGAGCTGTGCAAATAACATAACCGCCCACTCGATGCGTAGTGCATGAAATAGCTGCCCACATTCAAGACACACTGTGAGGTTTTATTGCTTATTGGAGCGGCATATTACATTGGTTATGTTACTGTTTTTATATAATGGGTACCTGTTATCTTCAGTTTGCTTGCATAGTATTAGTATTGTTAGTAAGGAGTATATAACTTCTTTTTATTAAATGACTTACCACGAGTTTTTTCGAAGATATACATCTTTTGTTATGTGATGTATTTGAGAGATGGCATGGTCGGACTAATAAATGTCAATATGACAGATGTCACCATCTGTCATATTGACAGTTATTAGTTTTCTGGACGTTTCAAAGTGAATTTTGCCATCCATCTGTTAAATTTGGTAGGCTTTGTTCAACCAAAAAATGAAAAACAATAAAAATTTCTGGTAATACTGCTTAATAGTAATTGGTGGTGCTAAGATATTAAGTTTTAAGCATACCTTATCAAAGTCCAGCTATATTATAAGAAAAATACATACAACCCTAGAGTTAGTAACTTGTTGTATTCGTTCAGCTACCCGTAAGAAACTTCGTACCGCCAATATGTAAATGAAACATGAGAAATATAAATATACGAGACAGCGGGCGTCGCTCGTTAAACTTCGTTCATTAGGTACGGTTAAATTTGCGTATCTAAATATAGATTGGCATTTACTTCAGCCTGTGTTAGTCCCGCGGTGGGCGCTAGTAAGCAAAGGGTCATCTTGGCGCCCAACATGGGCTTAATTTCCATTTCAAACGCGAATTTATGTAAGCCATTTCTCTCCGAATTCTGAATATCGACTTGATTGAATGGAAATGATTTTCAGTGTAACTGTAAAGCCGTGTAATTAATGAAGAAACCTTGAAAGCTTTTCATATTCTTTACACTATTTCCAACAACGAATAATCTTCTCCTGAAATAGATTTAGTATTAAAGTTTCTTGCACTTTGCTTAAGCTTAAGTACCAGCAACCAAGGAAGTTTAATATCAGCTGGATTTTCTCTTTATCAACTTGAGTGCACTTCTTTCAAGAGGGAACACAAATACATCACCCGCATGGAGATTGTATCGAAAACCATTCGAATTACTGTGGAACTTGGACATTTCTAACACAAGTTTTATGTTCGTGAGCTGATCCATGGATTTACAAATGTATTTTATCTCCTTTGAGGCTTTTCAGGCGACAGTTCGTTTCGAGATAGGCTACATACTCGTATCACCACGAATCATTCACGGAGTATTATAACTATTTGCACACAATTGCATTGAAATGTATTTTTAACTAGGTGTGTCCAGCAGAACCCTAATATTTGTTTTAAAATTAAAGTAGCTTAAGTTACGCCTTGTAAAATTAGCTATCTGCTAGTGAAAGTCCCTTAGAAGATTAGCCGGAACACATAGACAGAGAGACAGAGAAAAATTTAAACTTTTATAATGCATTTAGTGAAAAGCTGTTATGATGAAATTACAAACAGACACTTCAATTTTATTTATTTGTATAGATGATTGAGAAAAAGTGATTTAGAATGAGACCGCTTACTCAATCTAAAAACCGTCACAAATTTATGAAAACATAAATTAGGTAAAGATTTAAATTTAAATGAAAGTTCTTAATATGATAGATAAATTGCACACACTTTCCCAAAACAATTATGTAAACCCAATAGTACTCGTAAATCCATGTAAATGAGTAGCACAAACAGAAGGGTGTTATCTTTGAAAAGTCCGCAACAATTGTACAGAATCACTTTCCGACGTCATTATACAAATTGTTTTAACGTCTTAAATCCAAAAGATTTCTTTCCTTTGTGCCCCTCGTTGTTGTCTTTAATATATCTCTTTTGAAACTCTGTTTATTCTTTTACTTTCGTTTATGTAGGGATGACATTGTTAGGATAACTTCTTTATTGAAAGTGTTTGTTGAAAATGAAAATACTTTGTCACCTTAACGTCGTTAACATACATACATATGTTACATATCCACACGCCTACGCCTATAAGTACACCGGCATGTTGCCGTATACCGTATTAACTGGGCAATAATTCAGACTCCGGGCTGTTACTAGGATATTACAGATGAGAAACCAATTTACGCGTTTATCACTTGCATATTGTTATTTAAGCGAATATCTATACAGATAAACACAATTGAAGTGTCTGTTTGTCATTCCAATATAACAGCTTATCACTAAATGTATACACGCTACTGACACAAAACAACCAAGTTTTTTGTCTGTCTATTTGTTGCGGGTAATCTCTGAAAGGGCTGGACCGATTTTAACGGGACTTTCACTGGAAGGTAAGGAGTAACTTAGGCTACTTTTATTAGTTAAACATATTAGGGTTCCGCGACATGAAGCATGAAACTAAATCTACAATCTGAAACCGCGGCGGGGCACAGCTAGTCTTCCATAAATACAAAACTGAAAGTCGTGACTGATTGAATGATATATATCAACGCACAGCTTTAAGGGCATTTAAAACCACGGATGTTTGGGAATAAGCCTTTGGCTAGTGTTCTTTAAAGAGTTGCGGATATTCACTAAGATATTTTTTCGCAATGTCACTCCTAAGGGCGCTAATTGCGCAGTTACATTTTCTAAGAAATGTTTTTACTGTGGGTCGATTAACACCTGGGCTAAGCCGGGGATGGAAGCTAGTCTATGCTATTTTAACATCAAATATATAGATTAGTCGTTTGTTGTAATTATTATCATCATCATCCTCCCGCCCTTATCCCATGTTATTTGTGGTCGGCGCAATGTGTTCTTCTCTTCCATTTCTCTCTATCAGCCGTCATATCTGTATTCACTCCCATTGTAGCCATATCATCTTTCACACAATCCAGCCACTGTCATTTGTTCTATTCTCATCGACGTATCTATAAGATGTTAATTATGTCAACAACGTTGGATCATGATCCGAGAACTAACTAATTGGGATATTATATAGTGTTTAAGCGCATTCACGTACGCCCTCGTAAACCAACTAGGGCGCTTTGACACTCGGGAGTACTCGGGTGTATTCGTGTTTCATTCGTCCGACAAATTCTCGTGTAAGGGAATTCCTCCAATAATTTGATTGAGACATATTGTTACTTGAGTCGGAATGTTTCTGTATTGTCATGATGAATATATCTGATTGTTCCATGAATATTACAGTTAGGATCTCTACAAATTGTTTACTGTATCACAGGTTGAACTTGACATAGCTTGACATACATTATGCTCACGACTGTATTCCCGAAGGAGTAGGCAGATTTGTAATAACAACACCTACATTTCACCGAAGATGATTAAGTGCCGTATTAAGTACATATTAAATATTTGCTTATGTTTTTGTTACTCATAAAAATATTACTCACATGATTTATCACAGCTGTGCCCGCAGTTTCATGGTGGCTTTAATTGGCGTAAACGATTTTTTTTAATAGCCTAAGTTACTCATCGTAACATCAGCTATATGCCAGTGAAAGTCCGCTTAAGTCGGACAGACAGACAGAGAAGTTTTTCAAGTACCGTTCGCTTTTATAAACACACTTAAATTGTATTTATCTGTATATATTTATGAATGAATATAAATGTATATAGATTCATCGTATAGAAATATCCTCTCCAAATACATTTTAATTGGTTAAATATCTTGCAATAAATAAATGCGATGAAGCGAGAGCTTATCATTGAACAGTTTGTAGCATTCAAGTGCAGGCCCGGATCAAGGTGGAGCCCCGGGCGATTTATTGAAATAATTTTCTACCTTATGCGCTACAATTATTCGCCAATACTTAAAACAACCGATTCTGAAATTAATTAAGTGAAATGAATATGCTACGCATGTTTGAGTTATTTAAGTGGATTCATTTAAATGCCTTTGTTTCATGCACGTTTTTATGCTACTAGTATTTTTCTTAATTTTTGTATCTTTGCCTAGCGGACGTCACCAACGTAGTTTTCGTTAGTACGGGGATAAAATATAGCGTATGTTACTTGCTGATGATATAGATATGATTCAGCAATGCTGAAAGAATTTTCAAGATCGGTTAAGTACTTTCGGAGCTTATTCAGTGCAAACAAACAAACAAATAAAAAAAAACAAATATATCCTCTTCATAAATTAGTGTAGATTTAATACTAGGTGACTCAGTGACGTTCGTAACACATGTTCTTTTACTTATTATTCATGTTTTTCCGTTTAACCTTCCCTGAACTTTCAAAAATATATCAAGATCAAAATTACCCAAATCGGTCCAGCCTTCTCAAGTTTTAGCAAGACTAACGAAAAGCAATACATTCTTAATTTATATTGCATTGCACCTGCAACTCAAAATTGATAAATATATTATGGGAAACTCTATAAGGGTGATCATGGAAGATATCACAGTCGGACCGCTGAGCGAGTAGTGAGCGGATCACAGAACTAAGAAATTTTAGCCCCGGCTTTGAGAAATCCTAGATCCGTCACTGTTCACGCCCACTTACGTTCTCATTAATAAAATACGTAGAATGCTTTATATGCAACTCCCTCGAGCTTATTGGAGTTTCCAGTAAAGCTGTAATTATATTTCTTGGAACAAGAATTTTCTATAATTCCCAGAATGATAAATGTTAAACATTTGTTATTTGCTACATTCATCATTATTTAATGAAAATTTTATTTAATTATTGATGTTTTTTTGGGTGTGGTATCGATATAAAGTTGATAAGCAACTTTTGGTGTTGCAATAAGCGCTTACCGCTATATATGCTCGTTAGCCACCTTTGTATAAAAAAGATATCCATAAAGAGTGGAGCAGTATTGGCATTGGCCGTCATTGCGCCAACGGTGACGGCAATCATTTGGTCAACCTTTCCATTATTCATGCGCCGGCCATCGCAAACAACTTTGGGATTTCGGTGTACGCACAAGTAACTCCGTAACTATATTTACCTTTCCCTTCCTACTTTAATTATATCGACACATATAATAAAGTAGACATATTTGGCTGCGATATAAGGTTTATTCAAACTCAAACTCAAACTCAAATATATCTTTATTCGATTAGACTTCATACAAAGTTTTCTTTCAAATCGTCAGATTGACACAATTACACAGGATTATACATGCTACCGCCAGGTTCGGAAGGTTGCTTTTACTGAGAAGAACCTGGCAAGAAATTCAGTAATTACTCTTTTCAAAAATATTATACAATTTAAAAAAAAAACAAAATAAATCATTTGAGAAATGTAAGCCCATGGACACAGTTCCAATGTACAAATATCGATAAAAATTAACATAAAGAAAAGTCTAGTAGTTCTAATTATATCTAAATGCGTAGCTTGAGATGACCAAAACACAGGATTATACATGCTACCGCCAGGTTCGGTTTAGATTTATCAGTGTTCACGCTTCACGCTCAAGCTACGCATTTAGATATAAGTATAATTACTAGACTTTTCTTTATGTTATTTTTTATCGACATGTGTACATTGCTCAAAGAATTTATATTGTTTTTTTTTTAAATATATATAATATTTTTGAAAAGAGTAATTACTGAGTTTCTTGCCAGGTTCTTCTCAGTAAAAGCAACCTTCCGAACCTGGCGGTAGCATGTATAATCCTGTAAATTGAGTCATTCTGACGATTTGAAAGTGCTTTGTAAAAAGTCTAATCGAATAAAGATATTTTTGACTTTGACTTTGACTTTGACTTCAAACGTCAAATCAAATGAAATCTGCATTATTTGCGAAGTAGTGATCTTATTGTGCAAATAATTCTTCTATATTCCTTCTTTCACCATGCAATATAGATAATACACAATCATAATCTAATTAACAGTAATCATATTATCAAAATACGCTATTATTTCTAACAAAATTAGTTTAATTAATGCGCTTTTACAATACAATACAAAAAAAACGTCATTGCTGAACTTTGTTTTTTGGCATACCACCACAGCCCGTCTCCGTAAAAGTATCCACACATTTTGAGCCCTTCATAATGTAAGATCAAGCGACGACGTTTGCACACGTCAAACCCTATACGTGGGGCACTGGGGGCTAACTATGATCGTTTAAGTAGCACGTATTAAGAACTTACTTACCAAAATGAAACGTCAAAGTTAAGAAGTTCTTAATACGCCCTGCTTAAGCCGATGATGGTAGGGGCATCTTAGACATTCCAGTGGAAGATATAAATTGCCAAATTGAACCTTATTGTCTTTATGTCATGTTTCAATTTCCTATGATTGAAACCAACGGTCGTCGTCGAGTTCGAAGCTAAGAAACCTTAGTGAATAAAGCTGCTGCCCACGTAGGATACGGAATTTAAATAACTTCTTTTATATTTTGTTATCAATTTAATAGATTTTTATCTCAACACTGTGGGCGGTACTGTTCAGGTAGAATTTGTTCTATTTTATTTTAAAAGCTCATTCAAAAGGTACTGGATATTTCAAGGGATCTGATTCTTACACATAATATTATAAGTGCTGCCTCGTCTCAAGCACTACTGTGGAACACGAGGTCCTGGGTTTGATCCCCAGGTCAGGCAAAGTATTATTGGGTTTTTCCATCTGTAATTTTCAGTAACAGAGTCTGGATAAGTGCCTGGTTTATGGCAATGGCCACTATGACGTGGGACATGACGTGGGCTAAATATGAGTGTATTATAAGTACACTACTTCAGCTAATACACGTGAGCACATAAGAAAAATTCATCTCTATTTTACACAGAAATTGTTCCATGTTTCCATATTCAGATCTATTTCGAACTTTCATACCCATTACATCCCTAGTATTAGTAGGGAAATATGTGTTAAAAGAGGGCTAAGGGTTGATGATGAGAAACTCACGGAAACTCACCCATAGTCTTAAAATTCGATCTCTTTTGACAATTTACTTGAAATCCCACGACAAAAGCCTCTTTAGCCCGAGCCATTTAACATTGAAAGGCTTCGCTACAAAACTAATTATTCAGCCGGCAAAAGCCGATAGGCCGATGCAAATGCAGTATCTGCAACGATTAGTCATCTATGGGTCGGTGTCGGAATACGGAACCTCTCCACTCCCCTTATTGGCTATTCTTAGATCTAGCAATAGAGATGGGACACATCGATGACCTGTCCAGATAAATAATATATATTTTAATCTTTGAATCTAAATATATATAAGTCAAAGGTGACTGACTGACATAGTGACCTATCAACGCACACCCCAAACCACTGGCCGGATCGGGCTGAAATTTGGCATGCAGGTAGATGTTATGACGTAAACATCCGCTAAGAAAGGATTTTGATTAATTCCACCCCTAAGGGGATAAAACAGGGGATGAAAGTTTCTATGTAACTAAATTTACGAGGGTGAAACCGCGGGGCACAGCTAGCATAATATAAGATTATCAAGATATCTACAATTGCTAAAAATATCCAGCCAAGGGCGAGTCGAATTCACACGCGACGATGGTGTTCCGCCCCATTATCCATATCAACGGCAAAAATCACGTTTATTGTAATGGAGCCCCCTTCAATATTTATTTTATTTTATTTATTAGTATTTGTTATTATAATGATAACAGAAATATATCTCTGATTTTTTTTTACTGTCTAACTTGATAGTGATTATGATCGATACAGCGTGGTGACAGACGGACAGCGGATTCTATGTATAATATGGTTCCGTTGTACCATTTGGATATGCTTACTTAAACATTGGGGTCTAGCATTAATAGACTTTTTAAAGAAATCACAAAAAGGTTAGTCGACATCACAGGAGACCGAAGAGCTGGCAGCTACCTCGGTTAAAGAATTAGTTTAGCCATTTAAAGGGGGAATGCTGCCAGTATCTTCGGAGCCTTGCCTACAGGGACTCCCTTTAATAATATATTTTAATTTTATGGTTTTTAGTGTTAGTACTATGTTTTTTATGAATCTATCATCTATATACATTCAGATAAATAAAATTGAAGTGTCTGTTTGTAATTCAAAGATTACAGCTTTTCACTTAATGCATATGAAAGTATACACGCTACTAACACTGAAAAACCAAGTTTAAATTTTTTTCTCTGTCTGTCTGTCTGTTTGTTCCGGGTAATCTCCGAAACCGCTGGACAGATTTTAACGGGAATTTCACTGGTAGGTAGCTGATGTTTCAAGGAGTAACATAGGCTACTTTTATTTATTGAAAATATAATCTACGCGGGTGAAACCGCAGGGCACAGCTAGTTTATGAATAAAATTACGGTGCAATACTTAAACTTTTTGAATTAGATATTTTAACATTTTAAAATAATGTTTTAAAGGCGAATGACAAGATAATAGACTTTAAGAGAGTAGTTGATAAAAAAGCTTACACAAGCAGTTTAGCTTATTCACGTTCCATGAAGTCCGCCCCTTGGTTACCCACTCTCAATATTTCTAGTGGGACTTGAATAATTATTTTCTCCGCCTTGTCACATCACTAGAACGCCGGTTCGTTAAGGGGAGTGCTCGGTTGTTTCTCAGATCGTTACATCACTGAGGCAGACTCGTCGCACAGTATTTATATCTAAGCTTACTAAGCAGTATGGAAACCGTTTTTTTTTAAATAATACTGTATGCTTTAACGAGCGAGAGGGTTGTCACTCTTAGCGCTTTTAAAACTAATTTCTATAATCTATACAGATAAATAAAATTGAAGTGTCTGTTTGTAAATCCAAAATAAGAGTTTTTCACTAAATGCATTTGAAAGTATACCCGCTACTGACACTAAAAAACCAAGTTATAAAAATTCTCTGTCTGTTTATTCCGGGTAATCTCCGAAGCGTTAGGACCGATTTTAACGGGACTTTCACTGGCAGGTAGCTGATATATCAAGGAGTAACTTAGGCTACTTTAATTTAATAAAAATATTAGGGTTCCGCGACAATAAGGATGAAACTAAATCTACGCGGGTGAAACCGCAGGGCACAGCTAGTATCCAAATAATTTTGGTTTGAAGTATAAAAAACAATCTTGCGTTATTACATTCATTTCGGGGATAGCTTATAATCTCGTAGATACGCGCTTCTATGTGTGTCATTGTTCTTGTACGAGCAGTAAGCTCATATTATGTTCACTGTGCTTGTAGGTATTATATTTTATACTAGCTGTGCCCTGCGGTTTCACCCGCGTAGATTTAAATTTCATGGTTGCCCGCGGATCCCAAATGTATTTAAAAAAATCTAAGTAGCCTATGTTACTCCTTGTAACATTAGCTATCTACCAGTGAAAGTCCCGTTAAAATCCGTCCAGCCGTTTCGGAGATTACCCGGAACAAACAGACAGACAGACAGAGAAAAATTTTAAAACTTGTTTTTTTAGTGTCAGTAGCGTGTATACTTTCATATGCATTTAGTGAAAAGCTGTTATTTTGGAATTACAAACAGACACTTCAATTTTATTTATCTGTATAGATGTATAGATATCTAACTAACTGTACCCTGGGATTTCACGGGCGTAGACCCAATATTATGGGTGTCATCAAACACGCAATCTTTTCTCTAGTAATTATATGTGTTTAAATAAAACATTATCATTCATTCATTCCCGCGACTTCCGCGAAAATTAAATTTCTTGGATGTCGTGAGAATTCATTTGTATACCTAAACAAAAGCCATCGAGGTGGTGTTAATAAAATCATAGATCTTTCGGAATAAGCCCATTTTAGCGAGTCCACGTTATTCTGTAAGGTCTGCGACGCACTTGACGTCGAGTGTCACTATCAAACATCGTCGATCTTTAACGTGTATGTATTATATATCAACTTCCCATGATTGAAATGGACGCTTAGAAACCTTATAGAATTACTTTTGTAGTTAAATTCCAAAAATGACATTTCTTTCTTTCTCTGCTTTTTAATATGCAATATAATGTCCAAAACATATTTAAATTTATACTTGGGGCATGGTCTGGTTTTATATGAATTCACAAAAACTCATTTAGGATGGTAGATGGAAAAGGCAAGTTAAAGAGTGGGAGGAATTTAATATTCGGGGCCGGTGAATAAATCTTGAAATATTAAAAATGTGAGTAGAAAATAATACTTTTCCTCTCTCGTTGCTAAACTCGAGATGCAGTCGAATGGAATATGATTCAAATAAAATAATATAAGAGTCGTGGTGACCGTGGAGTTTGAAGAATCACTTGCTATACAATCGACGCAAGCTTGAATCCCAGTGATCAGAAAACAGTTTTCAAAAAAATATTTTTGGGTGTTTACTCCACAAGCTTTACGGTGAAGGAAAACATCGATTGAGACCTGCATGTCTGAGATGAGAAGTAATTCAAAGACGTATGTATGTATAGTGTCTGATATGGCGGTAGACTCACAATCAATAAACGCGTTAAATTATGATAAATTTAAGACACACATTAAAACTGCACTGATGAAGAAAGCTTATTATACAATTTCGGATTACAGCAATCATAAAGACACATGGAATTAAAACTCTGCACAAGTAGCTCCTGGCAATGACATGGTATGCAAACATGATATGTAAATCATTTGGTATTGTTTTTACTTTTTTAATTATTATTTGACTTATGCATGCTGATACAATTTTCACTATTGTGAATAATTTTTGATGTTTTTTTTTGTAATTATCATTATTTACTGTGTATTGAAATGTACATTATGCCAGCTGAGTTTCTTGCCGGTTCTTCTCAGAAAGCTGGTTTCCGAACAGGTGGTAAATTCCTCGACATTCATAAGTGCCTTACCAGGGCCTAAATTGAATAAATCATTTTCATTTTCATTTTCAAACTGTCACATTGACACTTAATCATCTTCGGTGAAAAGTGTTGAACACCTCTGCTTACCCCTTCGAAAACTTGATTAGGAAACTACTACGGATTATCCCCCGTCCACCCATCCAACTACTGGCTAGGCGTATGGTTGCTTAACTTCGCTGATCGAATCATGTGCGCAATAGCAACTGTGCCACGAGCAATCTACCTTAATACGTAAGAAATAAAAGAAAAAGTTGAAAGCACCAGTTTCTGAAATGTAAATTTAGTATAAAGGTAATTAGCACCATCTGTTGCTCTGCGGTCGTTAGTGAGCCTTAAAATGAAATCTTAATGGTTGGTTTCACTTCTTTTATTCATATCCTGATTATGAAAACCATTTGGACAAACCCATTACTTATTCGTTTTTTTTGAAGAAAAGTTTGCTTTCCTTGTTTCTGAATGCTTTATTTTGTTGTCAAAATAATTGAAACTAGCTGTGCCCCGCGATTTCACCCGCGTAGATTTAGTTTAATTTAGTACCGTAAAATTAAACTTCAAAGCTAAGAAGTTCTTAATACGCGCTGCTTAAACGATCAAAGTTGGCCCCAGTCGTGCAGCTCGAAGAGTTTTCTCTGCCTACCCTTATGGGATACACGCAAGCGACGCATCCCTACCCCTTCGGGGAATACAGGCGTGAGCATATGTATGTATATACATCGTTATGCTCACGCCTGTATTCCCCGAAGGGGTAGGGATGCGTCGCTTGCGTAGCAGGCGACTCCTTTAACCCCGAGGCCACCAGGGCTCTTCATTAAATCATGTATATGTATTTAATGATATATTATAATGTCTTTTTAATAAATTATTTTTTGCTAAAAAGGGGGTACTTTGCAAAAACATTACGCCACAAGTAGTATAATAACATTGAGTTCCAAACGTTCAATTCCCCGCAGTCTGCGACAATACGGTACCGTATAAACAAGCTTTAACGAGTGGCCAGTCCCATGTGACCTCTCCTACCTCGACTGATCTCCCCCTGGTAAACGGCTAATGAAGGTCATAGAGTGGGCTGGGAGGTCAACACAAATTGGTCCAGGGTTAATGTAGGTAAGGACCGCAACAAGTGGCGGTTTTAACGGTAATTTCTTAAATTAAAATGTTTAGCTTAAAAATATTTTTGTTACTTATTTTATGCGTGTTTTAATTAAGAAAGTGATTTTTGTAACAAGTGTTTTATATTGATCAAAGCTTGAGCTGCACAATGATATTAAAAGTATAGAGAGGTTATGCATTCACAAATCTAACGACAAAAATGTCCTGTTAGTCACTTGTCAAATAAAAGATCCCGTTCCTATGGGACTACGGGGAAAATGAAAATGATATATTCAGTTTAGGCCCTGGTAAGTCACTTCTGAATGTCGAGGAATTTACCACCGTTTCGGAAACTAGCCTTCTGAGAAGAACCGGCAAGAAACTCAGCAGAGATGAAATATAGTCTATATTAATCAGTGATAATGTAGCATACAAATGGTGAAAGATTTTTTTTAAATAGATTTAGTATGTTTTGAGTTAATTCGTACACACATACATACAAACCTTTCCTCTTTATAATATTTGTTTTTATTGAGCGTGAGGGTTGAAATATTTTAAATTCAGTCTTTTATTTACTATCAATATAATGTAGATTTATCTGTTCCAATTATACGCGATCGGACTCGAAGTGGCATCCCTTATTGACGCTTCTGTCATTCTGCTTATAATCTCGTAGATGTGTTCTGTGTGTGTGTAATTTTGAAAGATTCGTTCCTAAATTCCTTACTGTTGTAAAGCTTATACTGTGTCTTCGGGGATAAAGGCGTGAGGATATGTATGTATTAGATACAAGTCAATATAGTAATATACAAATCCTCGCACCGTATTCCTGCGCGGAGGCATAAATCAATGTTTAGTATATAGCCACACCCTTATAGGTGTACCTTCACGAAGGCTAGACGTAAAGAAACTGGAGACGACTGCTGGTTTATTTTTAGGTTTTTGTTCGTATTTTCTTATTCATAATACATTTCTCTAAAGACGAATAGACCTATTCATAACGTACTAATATGAAAAGCTAAATTTTCTTTTGTTTTAATCTAATATATAAAAATTAATCCCCATTTCCCTTGGTCACGGCATCACGCGTAAACGGCTGGATGGATTTTAACGGGACTTTTACTGGCAGGTAGCCGATGTTTCAAGGAGTGTTTTAGGCTAATTTTATTTCTGCGGGGAACCCCTGAAATTTACTCTACGCGGGTGAAACCGCGGGGCACAGCTAATTGACAATAAATGACAATTTTAAATTGATATTTCTGGAAAAAAACCTTTAAAGATTTCTAGCAAACAAATCTAATCAGTCTTAAAGCTTTCTTTTTATATAAGCTGTCAACGCAAGTGAAGCCGTAGAGCACAGTCAGTTTATCATAATTTAGCAACTTAATAGTATTAATTGATTCCCAGATGGGAACTGCAAAGGGGTAAGCAGAGGTGTTCTAATAACAACACCCACTTTTCACCGAAGATGATTATGTGCCAACGTGACAGAGGGTGAATCTACCGCCGTCTCAGGCACCATACGTCTTTGAATTACTTCTCAGACATATGCCGGTTTCCTCGCGAAGTTTTTCTTCACCGTAAATTGTATTTTAATTGAAATCTATAACATTAAGCATGTAATATTAACGTTGTGACTTTACAGAAACCGCTTATCAACAAGCGCAAATCAGCTATACTCATTTATCATTCATGTATAGTAAGAATAAATCATTATTTAATAACACTACCCCGTACATTTTAATGTACCGTCGCTTCCCTTCATAATTTTATCTGTAACTTAGTATTCACTAGCTGTGCCCCGCAGTTTCACCCGCGTAGATTTAGTTTCATGCTTCATGACGTGGAACCCTAATATTTTTATTAAATAAAAGTAGCCTAAGTGACTCCTTAAAACATAAGCTACCTGCCAGTGAAACCTACCTCCCGTTAAAATCGGTCCAGCCGTTTCGGAGATTACCCGGAACACACAGACAGACAGACAGACAGAGAAATTGGTGTTTTAATGTCAGTAGCGTGTATACTTTCATATGCATTTAGTGAAATACTGTTATTTTGGAATTACAAACAGACACTTAAATTTTATTGACGTGTATATATGACACAATACGTATTTTAATTTATACCAAAAATCAATAAACGTTTATACATTTCCAGCTTGGAAAGTTATATGAACATTGAATACTAATATTGATTGAATCCAGGCGCTCCGTACAGTCGGCGTGGGCAGGGATATAAATATCTTTCAGAGCCAAAAATAATAATGTTAATATGTTTACGTATTGAGGTTTCATCTGTGAACTGTCTCATTCAGTTTGTTTTCGTAACAGAACAGTCAATGATTACATTAATGAAAATGAAATCCCTACTAATATTATAAATGCGAAAGTAACTCTGTCTGTCTGACGCTTTCCCGCTTAAACCTCTCCACCGATTTTGATGAAATTTGGTACAGACAATCTTTAGACCCTGAGAAAGGACATAGGCTACCATTTATTTATTAAAAATATTAGGTTTCCGCGACCATAAGGATGAAACTAAATCAACGCGGGTGAAACCGCGGGGCACAGCTAGTGATTTATAAATGTCGAAAATTTTTCTTTATTTACGGTCACACCTTCCCAGAATGATACCTAACGTTAGCCTTCTTTTATTAATCAGGGGTAAACTGGGAGAGACCGTCGGGTTATGTGAGATTTTTAACGCGCTAATACCCCATCGGTGGCATACTCCGGGTTTAGGGGGGATCCCGGGTACTCTTAAAGATCGCAATGGCCGGGACATATCCCCGGAGCAGCTGTGTCTCCGCCCCTATAGACCTCGATGTGCCTTCCCGAGCCCTGGGTAGTCAGAGCTTCTACTCAGACCACCTGCAGACCTGCCGGCCCCCTTTTAGTCGCCTCTTACGACAAGAAGTAAGAACTGTGGTAAAAAGTTATCAAATATAAGTATTTTGCAAGTTTGTTTGCTCCTTGCTGGAGTGTAGCGGATCCTCCTAAACAGCTTAGTAGGAGCCCGGAGTTTTTCGCTATCAGAGTAAGATATACAATGTTTCCTACTAACTCCTGGCTTTAAGATCCTGAAGTTGTGTTATGTTCTCTCTATATCTGTTATTGCTCTTGAAGGTTTAGTTATTGATCCTTGGCACCTCAATAGAACTGAACATTACTATGAAGCTTATATACACCTTTTGTAATACCATGAACGTTAAAGGTGTCCTTATCACCAAAATGTTTGTAGTCTGGTAAATGGCAATTCGCATCCTATTATCTATATCTATACAGATAAATAAAATTGAAGTGTCTGTTTGTAAATCAAAAATAACAGCTTTTCACTAAATGCATATGAAAGTATACACGTTACTGACACGAAAAACCAAGTTTTAAAAATTCAAGTTTTAAAATCTCTGTCTGTCTGTCTGTCTGTTTGTTCCGGCTGGACGGATTTTAACGGGACTTTCACTGGTAGGTAGATGATGTTTCAAGGAGTAACTTAGGCTACTTTTATTTATTAAAAATATTAGGGTTCCGCGACAATAAGGATGAAACTAAATCTACGCGGGTGAAACCGCGGGGCACAGCTAGTTATGATATAATAATATCTATATTGAAATGTGGGTGCACTCTGCCTACACCTACGGAGATTACAGTAGCGAGCACACGTATGAATGTATCGAAATATTTTTCTTTTGAACTATTTTCAAACAGAATTAAGCCGTCAATCGTTTTTCACACCACAATCTTTGAGAAGGAATTCAATGACACTTATGACGTCCTTCGGATTCGCACGAGAAGGTAGAGCGTGAGTGTACCTGAGGGTCGAACTGTGTTTCATAAAAGAGACAAATTAAGTCTGTCATCTAACGTGACATCGGAGCAGAACCTAAATAAGAAAATAAATAAGATTTTGGTTCGCGTCATGCTTGGTGTTGCAGCCGCCAGGCTGGAGGTCAACAAAAATACTACATACATTCTCCGAAGCTCACGCCTGTATTCTCCGAAGGGATACGCAGGTGTGTTGCAATAACACCCACTTTTCACCAATGATGATTAAGTGCCAATGTGACAGACGTCTTTGAATTACTTCTCATACATATGCTCACGATGCTTCTCACGACGGTCCCTCACGATGTTTTCTTTCACCGTAAAGCACGTGGAGTGAAATCACTGTATATAAGTGTTTTTAGAATAACTCATTGGTACAGGTCGCTGGGATTCAAACTTGCGTCGCTTGCATGCTTGCATATTTTTGAAAAGAGTAATTACTGAGTTTCTTGCCAAGTTCTTCTCAGTAAAAACTTCCGAACCTGGCGGTAGCATGTATAATCCTGTGTAATTATGTCATTCTGACGATTTGAAACTACTTTGTTAAATGTGTAATCAAATAAAGATATTTTGAATTTGAATTAGTGTTGATGTCTCTTGCCATCACATAGCCAAATAATATGTTGTATCTATCTCTTAAAAATGTATCCATATTTCCCTTGATCATGGCATCACGCGTGAACGGCTGGACCAATTTCACCGGGACTTCACTGGCAGATAGCTGATGTTGAAAAAACACGTTAGGGTTGCGCGAAATAAAGCATGAAACTAAATCTACGCGGGTGAAACCGCGGGGCACAGCTAGTTGATGATAAAATCAATTGCTATCAACAATAATCAGGTCGGATCTTGTCTGAAAATAAACGAATTTAGCACCAAGACATCTAACAATAGAAAAATGTGTAACCTATAAAACCCACACAAAATAAGTCGAGTATGTAATCCCTATAAAGGCACACGGCGGGTCTGGAGGCGATCGATCCCTATTGGGGACAATGGTACCCGGGTTCGAATCTATTTCGGGAACAAAGAGCCCGCTAATGTCTTGTTGGTGTACAATCATAACAACGATAAGTGCTTTATTTCTGACTCAATCACAAGTGTTTGATAAACATTACTTTTTATTATCGGCAAATATAATTATAAAGAATTACAATTTAAAAAAATGTTTTGAAGGGAATATTGAGACATTTTGCACATACATATACAAATGCAAATAGAAATCAAATGGTTGTAAAAAATTATGGACGCAAGCGCGGAACACGAGCTCCTGGGTTCGAAACTGTCGGAGCGTTAGTGGGTTTTTCCATCTGTAATTTCCAATTGACAATGGCTCGACAGCTATTAAAATTTGTGGGTGTTCTTTAAGTACAAGTATGCGTACCCCTTCAGGAAATGCAGGCGTGTATCAATTCAGTAACGGTGAATGAATCACCTCAAGCTACACCATTATACGTAGTACCTAAATTACCTACCTTTTTGTTAAAAAATTTTCTTTTTTTGAATTGATTTGAACTGCATACATGTGTGTCCATGGGCTGTTGGCCCATGGACATTGGATAATAATGTTGTATTTCTCAGAATTATAAAAAAAAAATTAAAAGAGTTATTACTGAGTTCTTGCCAGGTTCTCCTTAGTAAAAGCAACCTTCCGAACCTGGCGATAACATGTATAATCCTGTGTAATCGTGTCGTTCTGACGATTTGAAAGTACTTTGTTAAAAATCTAATCAAATGAAGATATTTTTGAATTGAATTGAATGATCGGCGAAATATTACTGATTAAACTTTTGCGAAAACCAGCCAACAGAAAACATGGTATTTTAACTTATGAGATAGATATATGCAACGTGTTTACATCCATCCCCGTCACAAAGCTCCTGGCAATATAATCTCAACGTCAAGAACCACAGACATCTCCTAAAATAAAGCAATCAATTCGTCACTTAACGAAAAACATGGCCGAGAACGGTATTTCTCGGGATCGTGCCAAAAAGGTAGCATTACTACGCTGAATAAACACTGATTTTCAGAGCGAAAAATGCCTACTAAATATTCGTAGACCCGAAGCTACGTAGTTCGTAGCGCGCTACGACAATTCGTAGACTTGGATTTCTGTTGTAAAATAAAAGGTTGTAACAAACACCACTGAAACAAACACAAACTATTATATGTATTGTGTATTCTTATTATAGAGCCGTGGTGGCCTAGGGGTTTGAGCAGTCGTCTGCTAAGCAAGCGACGCAAATTCGAATACCAATCCACCACGACTCTTGTATTTGTTGAAAAGCATTTATCTGTATACGTGAATAAAGAGCTTTCCTAGCTTGTATCAGAGCAATCGACAAGGAGCGGAAATGCTCACTATCGTTTGATTGGGCGGATATCGCACTAGGGCCGGATGCTTTCATCTGGTTTCCATTGAACCCTGAACTCCTAACGTCCTACCTATCTATATATCTCTTTACAGATAAATAAAATTGAAGAGTCTGGTCGTAATTCTTAATTATAGCTTTTCACTGAATGCATATAAAAGTTCAAAGTATTTACGGTACTCATATAAAAACCATTTTTTTTTCCAGTCTGTCTGTTTGTTTCTTCCGGATTTTAACTGGACTTGCAACTACTTTTTGTCTTTTTTACTGACGAGGGGGAAAACTTCAAAAGATCCGCGACCGCCCTGGGAGAGGCAGGTGTGCATATACCGTTTTAATTTAAAACCCTCCCGGTGGCCATCCTCAGTGCTCAGGGGGGACTCCGGGTAGTCTGATAGATCGCACCGGTGTCCCCCCACAATTTGCCGGGGCACATCCCCGGGGCAGCTATATCGCCGCCCTGGAGACTTCGCTGTGCAAGGCACCTCCTCGGGCGCGCGGCTCGATGGTCAAGGCTCCCACCCCGACCACCGCCAGCAGGCCCTCCGGCCCCCACCTAGTCGCCTCTTAAGACAGGCAGGGGATAATTAGCCAAATTCTTAGACCCTGGCTATTGGGTGGGACTTGCAACTACTAAACCTACAAGGCAGTCGTTATCATGTTATTCTCAACGCATAATCGCTGTGCTATGAAGGTAACATTCAAAGTATATAAATTCAAATTAATTTCCCTTCCCTTAAATTCGTCATAAGAATAATTTCCTTGGATACAAATCTTTCCTTTCTTCCATTTACTTTCTTCTTCAACATATTTGTAAAGATTAAACAGGTGGGCGAAAAAATAACACATTCTAAATTCTGTTGGTTTACTTAAGGAAAAGCCTTATCGATCTCGACTTATTAAATTCAACGATGACGCGTGGGAGGCGCGGGATATGTGACATACGTTCTTTGTCAGTATTTATGTACAGACAGACAGCCTTAAAGAATCGTAAAAAAATATTTAATAAGAAAATAAAGAATAAGGTATTAGACTTGATGAGCCTCGTGGTGCTTTGTGCTTTGTGGGTTTCATATGTTTTCTAAATAAAACGTGAAAGTCCCGTTAAAATCGGTCCAGCCGTTTCAGAGATTAGCCGAAACAAACAGAGATGTGTGATATGTCAGTACCCTATATCTATATCTATACGGATAAATAAAATTGAAGTGTCTGTTTGTAATTTCAAAATAACAGCTTTTTACTAAATGCATATGAAAGTATACACGCTACTGACACAAAAAAAACAAGTTTTAAATTTTTTATCTGTCTGTCTGTCTGTCTGTCTGTCCGTCCGTCCGTCCGTCCGAAGGATGAAACTAAATCTTCGCGGGTGAAACCGCGGGGCACAGCTAGTATTTTCATATGCACTTAATGCAAAGCTGTTAATTTTGAATCACAAACAGACAATTCAATATTATTTATCTGTATTTATACTATAGCTTGTGTGTTTAAGAGTTAAATTCGTTAAAAAGTATATAAGTTTAATTATCTCCGTTGCGAATTCCTCTCGATTGTCATTCCAAATATTGCAGCAAAAATAGTTAACTTTTAATTTAAAATGTAATGTAATCTATACATATATGCAGATAAATAAAATTGAAGTGTCTATTTGTAATTCCAAAATAACAGCCTTTCACTAAATGCATATGAAAGTATACACGCTACTGACACTAAAAAACCAAGTTTTAACATTTTCTCCGTCGGTCTGTCCGTCTGTCTGTCTGTCTGTTTGTTCCGGGTAATCTATGAAACGGCTGGACCGATTTTACCGGGACTTTCGCGGGCAGGTAGCTGATGTTTCAAGGAGTAACTTAGGCTTAGATTTAATTATTATAAATAATAAGGTTCGCGACAATAAGGATGAAACTAAATCTACACGGGTGAAACAGCTAGTGAAATACTATAATCTAAGCTTAGAAAAGACTAAAATTATGGAATTTCTTTGACGTGCATCATAGGAAAATCATTTGAAAATCATAGACAAATCATCTACTTTTAAGATTGTACATTTTATATTGATGCCATAAGTTACATAGATATCTCTGCTACATACTTGTAAAATAACTAAAGTGCTAAACTAAAAATAGAATATCGGAGAGCTTTGAATTAATTCAATTATAAAGAAAATAACTCGCAATAGTATGAAAGGTAAATCATGTTATGTTGAATGTTTATTGAATTAGTTACGTGGGTAAGGTATGAAATTTTAATTAAATTGTACTAAAGTAAGTTAATATTAATAATTTAGGAGTTTGCTGAAGTTTATCCTAATTGAGCGCAGGGATAATGAATTTAAATAATAATACAAGTGCGTTAGTCACTAAGGTTTCTCAGAGTCGACTCGAAGACGAGCGTTGGTTTAAATCATAGGAAAATGATACATAATACATAAAGGATAAGGTTCAATTTCGTTTCTTTAAAACCGACACTTGACGCGGCAGGTTTATGTTTGAAATGTCTTAGGTTTAACGTATTCTGTAACTTATAATGAAAAGCTGAAACGTTTGTTTGTTTGGTTGAACAAATTTCAGGAACTATTAGATTGAAATGTGTTGGATAGTGCATTCATCGAGGAAGGCTTTAGGCTTTATAACATCACGCCGACCAATAAGGAAGGACGGAGCTTCACGTAAGCACATATACGGCACTATTTTGTAATCTTCACATAAGGAAATCTATATACATCTATTTATACAGATAAATAAAACAGACAGACAGAGAGAGAACAATTTTAAAACTTTGTTTTTCAGTGTCAGTAGCGTGTACACTTTCATATGCATTTAGTGAAAAGCTGTTATTTGGTATTACACAAACAGACACTTCAGTTTTATTTATGTGTGCTGTCATCATCATTTCCCTGGCCTTAATCCCATGAATTTGGGGTCGGCACTTGATTAAACCCGATGTGGCTGATCACCTGATTTTTATACGAAGCAACTGCCATCTGACCTTCGCAACCCCTATTTCGAGGAAAATCGGCAATCTGGGTTAAACCAGTTGTCAGACTCTCTTAGACCTCTGACTGACCTGTAACGATTGCCAAAGATGTTAAATTGGCAACCGGGACCGACAGCTTAACGTGCTCTCCGAGGCACGGAGGGAACTCGGGCGATCACCCATCCAACTACTGGCTAAGCGTATGGTTGCTTAACTTCGCTGATCGAATGATATGCGCAATAGCAACTGTGCCACGAGCTCCTCGTGTGCTGTATAGATGTATAAATAAGCTTATGGAGCAGTCCTTGTGTATGTTTAAATTGTTTGCCATTGTGTAGAGTTGACAACAATATATAAAAGGCTCTATCGCGTACACGTTAGTTCCGAGTACTTATAAGACGCGTCATCCGGCGGATCATCCCAGTTGTTGCTAGTTGTTCAAGGCTCTTCGGCTTGTGTCATATTAACATTATGACGCACATTACCTCGCACGTGTATCATTTATACTATATTTGTCACGTATACATCTACACAGATAATTAAAATTGAAGTGTCTGTTTGTAATCTCAAATTAACAGCTATTCACTAGATGCGTGCGAAAGTATATACGGTACGCATTTAGAAAGAAAATTTAAAAAAAAATGTCTGTCCGTCTGTTTGTACTGGCTTATCTCCGAAAAGGCTGGACTGATTTTAACGAGAGTTTCTCTAGCAGAGTAACTGAAACTTAAAAAACACGTCAGGGTTCCGCGGGCCACCTATGAAATTATGTCTACGCAAGTGAAACCGCGGGACAAAGCAATTAAATAAATGAAAAAAGTCTAATCAATCTATATCTATACATCTATACAGATAAATAAAATTGAAGTGTCTGTAATCCCAAAATAACAGTTTTTCACTAAATGCATATGAAAGTGTACACGCTAATGGCACTGATAAACCAAGTTTAATTTTTTTCTCTGTCTGACTGTCTGTCCTTCTGTCTGTCTGTCTGTTTGTTCCGGGTAATCTCTGAAACGGCTGGACCGATTTTAACGGGACTTTCACTGGCAGGTAGCTGATGTTTCAAGGAGTAACTTAGGCTACTTTTATTTATTAAAAATATTAAGGTTCCGTGACAATAAGGATGAAACTAAATCTACGCGGGTGAAACCGCGGGGCACAGCTAGTTAAATATATTTTTGAATTTGAGTTTGAGTATAATTGAGGCCATGTTTTAATTAATTGTTGCAGTATGTGGTGGGTGTGGCGAGCGTGGTGCGTGGCGATGTGTGCGGGCGCAGTCCTAACGCAACGCATTGACCAGGAGGCCATGCTGTCTCCCAGACCGGCCCGGGTCCGAGACCTGGCCAAGCCTGACGAACCTACCTGCGACCAGTTGAAGGCTATGTGGAGGTGAGTTTTAAAACTAAACTATCTTTAGACATTAGATTTTTTATTCATGACATACACATTTAATTAAAATTTCTTAAAAATTAATACGAACACGAGGCGGCACTCGAACCCACGTCCTCTGCAATCCGTGCAGTTGCTCTTCCAACTGAGCTACTCTTGATCCTACCCCATGCTTCGAATTTTCCTTTCCCTTGTTCCTGCGGTATAGTGGCCGCTTTGCGCCATCTGTTGGTCGGTATATCCAAACTCAACTGATACGTCTCGGTTCGAGTCCCGCCTCGTGTTCGTATTTTTCTTTTCTATATTTTTAAGATAATATCTTTAGACACTTCATTGTTTATCACTCCTATTAGCAGATCGATAGGTAATCGATAGGAACAAAAAGTAAACATCATTTGTATGCTAACTATTTCTGATAAATAGCAAATTCAGAAATATACACTTATAAAGAGGAAAGATTTGACTATTTTTTGCTTGTTTGTTTGCATTGAATAGGCTACGAAACTACTTGACCGATCTTGAAAATTCTTTCAGCAATGTATAGCTTCATCATCAGCGAGTAACATAGGCTATATTTTATCCCCGTACTCCCAAGGGAACGGGAACTACGCTAATATGTTAGAAACTTATTCCGTAACATTATAATACTTTATTTCTGTACGGTTCAAAATGTTCGATCTGTGGTGGTTTCCTACTTGATGTGTAGAAATGAAACGCTGTACGAATATTTAGATGTATAATGTCCAAGACGATTATTACACAAAACAAATAGGTCCAACACAGTTCACAATACGAAGAATTTAAGAGTTAACAGAAGGCACGGCACAAGCGGAAAATGATAGAGTAAAAGAAAGTACAGAATGATAGGAATGAATATGAGCAAAGTTAAGTAAATAAGCGGTGAGCTAGTGCAGTGAAATTGAGCGTGCATTCGCCGTCACAGTGGTCTCGACACTGGCGGGCGGTGCGGCGGACCGCTGGCGTATCGCAAGCGCAGCAATGGTCGCCGGCATGTAGCGGTAAAACTAATAAATGCAAGCTATACTAAGGCGCGCTCCGGTTTGCTTGCGTAATTTACAGATATATTAATTACAATGCAATTAAATTTAGTAGTGTGAGAAATTTATACAATGAATAAACACGGACACTACAGATCCATCTTTCGAACGGTTTGGAAAAATAATTGTCAGGTCCCAGCGTCTAAAGTTAATCTCTGAAACGGCTTGACCGATTACTACGAGACTTTCAGTGGCAGATAGTAGATGTTAGGAGGATGCTAGGAGTAACCTTGGTTTATTTATAATTTCATATATTTATTGCATTTATGGTAGTTACAAAAATCTTAATTTTAATAGGCATAGCAACGTGCGATTTTTCTATTTTTTTTTTTTATCATCAAATATGTTTAAATAGGGTTCCGCGAAATAAAGAGGGTAAAACCTCGGGGTATTGCTAGTTAATTAATATGGATTATATATATTCACAACAACAATTAATAATCGTATCAAAATTAGTGTAGAAACCACGGCATGAACCTTTCAACCACAGAGTATATTCATTACCTATTCCTGTAGTGTAAACCTTTAAGCAATTTGAGAGAATGGAATTCCTACCCTTCCACTCCAACACATGTTATTTGATTTTGAGCCTTATATGTGAGGATTAAGGTTGTAAATGCAGAAGTGTTCTCACTGGAATGAGTATTGACATTCATTATTAAATTCTATGAGCATTACATTAAGAGTAATCATTGTGAAATTTGTTAATCTCAGTCTGAGCACGCACTAAGATGAATCTCATGTTTCGCATATTGTGTGGAAGATATTTAGTAAGTACAGCAGGGCCTAGTAAGTTACTAGGCCCTGCTGTATAACCCGCGTAGACTTAATTGAGTGGGAGGCCCGCGGAACCCTAATGTTTTTTTAAATAAAATTTGCCTAAGTTACTCCTTGTAAAATTTGCTATCCACCAGTAAAAGATCCCCGTTAAATCGGTTCAGCTGTTTCGGAGATTACCCGGGACAGACAGACAAACAGACTGAAGAGATCAATTTTAAAAATTGGTTTTTCTATGACAGAATCGTTGTATATGCATAAAAGCTGTAATTTTGGAATTGCAAACAGACAGAGGCATTTTTTTAAATTGGTTTTTCTACATCAGAATCGTGTATTCTTTCATATGCATTTAGTGAAAAGCTGTTATTTTGGAATTGGAAGTGCCTTACCAGGGCCTAAACTGAATAAATATTTTTCATTTTCATTTTCAATTACAAACAGAGAATTCATTTTTATTTATCTGTATACAGGGTGTCGGAGAAAAAGGAACAGTTGTCTTCTAGAAGTTGTAGGGTTTTATGAATATATCACTATATTGAAATCGTAAAATATCTAGCTCCAACGACAACGTAGTTATAAGCTATGGCCGAAGAGCTCGCGGCCTTAAGCGATTGAATGAACGCTCGGCCGCGTTTACCTACATTACGTACGCGGTCATTCAAATTTTTAAATTAAGGGGAAGGATAATGGTTTCGAAAAACGGTTTTATGGGATTATTTCAGGATTTATTAGTGGGAGAAAAAAAATAAAAACGTAGTTAGATTTCACGTGAATAACTCTACGTTACAACTGATTTTTATGCGAAAATAAGGTATTGATATAGTCAACTTTGAACATCAATTACTCGGAAACGGAATAAAATATTTTTGTCATAATAATTTTAATTCCTTCCTAAAATTATACCCTATCACATATTTTAAGAGCTGTCCCGATTTCCCCGACACCCTGTATATATGTATGTACAGATTTAAGCAAATATACTACCATTTCCAAATTAAGCCCTTACAGAAAAGATCGCACCCAATATTTAGTGCAAAGTGGGTATTCGTAATCGTTCGCATCTCAAAAATGACGAATAACATTTGTATAGGCGTGCGTTCAACATATTAAACATAATGTAGGTAATTATAACAGAAATGGTTTATTAGGGTTTCATTTACAAACATTTGCAGTAAATACGCGTCCTCGCTTTAGACACCGAATAAAAATATAACTAAAGAACGGGTTCCTACTTGTTCAAGAATCGCACACACACAATGACGATCACATAAGACAGCCGTGTTATTCACTAAGGTTTCTCATCGTCAAGTGTCGGTTTTACAGATACGAAATTGAACCTTATCCTTTATGTTTTATGTATCAATTTCCTATAATTTAAACCAACGATATTGTGGGGAGTGCGAGTAATCATGCTCATCCCCAGCAAAGGGAAGATCTTCCAGCCTCCAACCTTCCGCGGCTCCAACTGTCCTAGTTGGAAACTTGTATACAGGGTGTCTGGGAAACCGGGACATCTCTTAAAATATGTGATAGGGTATAATTTTAGGAAGCAATTAAAATTATTATGGCAAAAATATTTTCTTCCGTTTTCGAGTAATTGATGTTCAAAGTTGACCATATCAATACCTTATTTTCACATAAAAATCAGCTGTAACGTAGAGTTATTCACGTGAAATTTAACTACGTTTTTATTTTTTTTCTCCTACTTAAAAATCCTGAAATAATCCCATAAAACCATTTTTCGAAACCAGTAACCTTCCCCTTAATTTAAAAAGTTGAATGACCGCGTACGGAATGTAGGTAAACGCGGCCGCGCGTTCATTCAATCACTTAAGACCGCGAGCTCTTCGGCCGTTGCCTATAACTACGTTATCGTTGGAGCTACATATTTTACGATTTCAATATAGTGATATATTCATAAAACCCTACAACTTCTAGAAGACAACTGTTCCTTTTTCTCCGACATCCTGTATATACTGCAATGCGCTTAAAAACTCCTTTTGCGCGATTCTCATGTATTTGTTAACGAAGACGAGCACATACGAAGAAACAGCCGTGTTATTCACTAAGGTTTCTCAAAGTCGCATTCGTCATCGAGTGTTGGTTTTATAGATGTGAAATTGAACCTTATCCTCTATCAATTTCCTATGATTGAAACCAACGCTCGTCGAGTTCAAGGAGTAACTTAGGCTACTTTTATTTATGAAAAATATTAGGGTCCCACGACAGTAAGGATGAAACTAAAACTACGCGTGTAAAACCGCGGGGCACAGCTAGTGTATGATATAAATTAACTGGTTTGCTTTATAGAAGGGTTTAGTATAAAAGTGTACATACAACTCGCCGAACATTGAACAAGAACGCCAATGTTCGGGAGCTGACCTCTTCTGTTTACTTTTATACTACTCAACATACCTCGCACTTCACCCGTCGAGTGTAGGTACAGAGAAGGGACGCAATTATGCTAATGACCGCACCCAAATTACTTTTTATCTCATAATTTCCACCGCCTTTTGGTATTGAGTATATTCTAAAATATACAAGTTGCCAAAAATATTTTAATATGCTTTAAATTTTCTATTTACAAATAAATAAACATACTTACTAGCTTTTACGCTCGAGTTTGTCTGCATAATGATTTTACGCTATGTCCGTTCTTGGAGATGAAGCCTATCTCTTTAATCTCAAATATCAGTTTTATCGGTTTAGCGGTTTAGTCGTGAACATATAACAGACATGCAGACAGAGACACTTTCCCATTTATATCATTAATACGGATTTTACGTGCTACGATCCTTACACACTTATTTTAAAGATTCCACCGAGACGGAAGTTTGTAAAAAGGCTTAAGTTTCGAAATAACCATGAAATCGTGTCTATGTGAGGGAAACCGCGGTGCGTGGCTAGTTTACAATAAACAATACAGTAGGTATTTAATCAGAACACGAGGGACCAAAATAAAGGTGTTTAAGTAATTAATCTTTAAAACTCATTAAATCCAATCCAATTTGAAGGAGCTCTGTCAGTTCCATTTATGTTTACTGACATGTAATTTATATAATCCGTGAATTAAACACCTTTAAACGACGTGTCAGGTTGTTAAATGTGATGTTAAGTACTGAATGGATGTACAGTAATTACTTCTAAACGTATGCCAATGAAGAAGAAAGATTTGTGCTCTTGTATGTAATGAATTAACTTAAAAACTAATGGACCAATTTGAAAAATTCTTTAAGCGATCGATAGCTGCATTTTCAGCGAGTAACATAGGCTTTATTTTGTCCCCGTAGTCTCACGGGATTGGTTTCTACGCGAGTGAAACCAAGTGCCGTCAGCTATCCATATCTATAGTTTATATCAATGTTATAAGGAGGAAAGATTTTGTACTTTTGATAAACTTAAAAACAACTGGACCAATCTGGAATATACTTGTGGAAAATTCTTTAACCACATTATCAGCGAGGAACAAAGGCTATATTTTATCTCCGTACTCCCACGGGAAGGGGAACTACGCGGGTGAAACCAGCCGCTATTTATTATACGGTGTGACTATTTATACCGAAAGGTGCATATAAGACGCTGGGACTTTACCATAAGCTCTTATTACCATCATAGGTCCACTATGGGACAGTGACAGACTTATACACGTCATACACATCTGTCTCATAATAAGAGTTAAACTATCATGGCAGTAAAAGGTTACGTCAAAACCCGCATGATAAAAAAATCAAACGCGCCTGGATAGAGCCTGAGACGGCGATGGCCTTACCGTCTGTCACGTTGGCACTTAATCTTCTCCGGCGAAAAGTATGTATTTTTATTTTGTGAACATGTTTATTAATGGTGTATATATTCGTGCAGGTTTTCGAAGCGCCAAGCCCGAGCTCCTGAGATCATGAACGAAGTCAGCTCGTACCGCGACCCGCTGATGTACAACGAATGGCCGGCGTACACGGCCCTCCCTCGCGCTGCTCCCAGGTAAATCTCATCATCATGAAATAAGGATTCACATTATTAGCACCATAAAGCACGTGGTGTGAATTTACTATAAAATAAATTGACGTTTCCTCATAAAAAAAGGCTCTGCTTTCCCCCATGGGTTACAGACGTAAGCATAAAAAGTATGTATGTCGAAAAAAAAAGGAAAACATCGATCCCAAATTGGGCTCGAACCGGGGTACTCTAGTTTCATTATCGCCCCGTAGGCTGAAAGTCTCACGTCTGGGGCCCAACCATGAGCTCTTATTGCAATGTTAATTCAGATGTGCGACAGTGACAGATGTATGCACGTCACATACATCTGTCTCATAAATGAGTGAAACTATCATGGCAATAAGAGCTCATGGTTGGGCCCCTGTAGACCTAGAAAAAGCGAGGATAATATTGAACGAAAAAATGTTCCGCATGTAGTTTATTACTAGTCAAATAAGTAATTAGTATCATAACTTGAGAGCAACGCGACGGAGGCTAGACTTCTGACTTTAACGCCTTAATTTCGACGCACTAGGTACATGTCTACCTGTTTTAAAAAATAAACCTCTTTATAAGAAAGAATTTCAATGACCATGGTGTCAATATTTACGATCCTCTGTAAGATGGAGGTACAGTCCCCATTGGAGTCTCCATAAACCTCTTTTACTTCGTAATGTACCCGTCAGTAATAGAGGTGTATATATTTCAGGTTCCGGTACCAGTACCCGACGCTGCCTCGCGAGCTGCCCTACGGCCGAGTGGTCACCAAGGCTCCGCCCAATGTCGTGCGCACACCTGACTACGATGAGGTAAAGCTTACGTTACTTTTAAAGTTTTTATTCAAATAATCATCACCTCCCTTGATATGGGATAAGCTCATGTATTATTGGGGTGAGCCGTCGCAACTTCGAATCCGGTAATCTCAAGCTACGCATTTAGATATATGTAGAACTACCAGACTTTTCTTAATGTATTTATCGACATTTGTGCATTGGAGCTGTGTCCATGGGCTTACCTTTCTCAAGAGATTTATTTTGTATTTTTTTTAAATCGTATATATTTTTTAAAAGAGTAAATATTGAGTTTCTTGCCGGGCTCTTCTCAGTAAAAGCAACCTTCCGAACCTGGCTGTAGCATGTATAATCCAGTAAAACAATGTCATTCTGACGATTTTAAAGTACTTTGTAAAAAGTCTAATCGAATTTAAATATTTTTGACGCAGCGGAGCCTGTAACCAATAAGTTTTTCTAAAACTTATGTGTAGTGATGGGAAACACCGTTAGGAAACCTGCATAATATGTTTGAGAAGTAATGTAAAAGACGTATGTCCAGTGTCTGCGACGACGATAGACTCACTATCTGTCACGCTGGCACTTAATCATCTTCGGTGAAAAGTGGGTGTTGTTATTACAACACCTCTGCCTACCCCTTCGGTGAATAGATTCATCGCGATGCGACTGATCTTTTGACTTTCTTAAAACGAAACTATGCAATGACGTAATTTAAAGTAAATCTATACAGATAAATAAAATGGAAGTGTCTGTTTGTAATTCCTAAATAACAGCTTTTAGCTGACACTAAAAACTAAGATTTAAAATTTTTGTGTCTGTCCGTCTGTCTGTCTGTTTGTAGGCTACTTTTATTCATAAAAAATATTAGAGTTCCACGACAAGAAGGATGAAACTAAATTTACGCGGATGAAACCGCACGGTACAGCTAGTAATTAATAATTAAGAAATGTAACTTGCGGAAGTATTTGAATTGACGGGAATTTTAGATTGAAATTTGGAGCATTAAATTCTAATGCAACTTTCCATTTCATCGAAGTTTTATGATGAGAGTTGAAATTGTTGGGATTCTTTCCCGGTAAAGTTATACAAAACACGGGAGTTGCGTCAATAACCGTTATTTGAGCTGCTAAATGAATATCTAAGTACTTTGAGTTCAGAATCTTAATCAGACGTTAGTCTGTATGTAGGCACATACTTTGGTACTTACCAAAAGTTGGTCCTACACTTTTTTCACAGCCAAGTAATTATTTTTTGACAAAAATTTCAATTTTACTAATCGTTACATACTCAATATATTATAGTCACGCGTGTATTCTCTGAAGGGGTAGGCAGAGGTGCACTTTTACGAGTAGTATACCTACATTTTACCAGTTATTATCAAGTCAAGTACTTAATAGACGAAACTATGCCATTAACCAGGCACTAATCTACTCTCAGGGTTGTTACTATTGATTATTGATTATGATCTCAAATATAAAATCTATGTATATAAAAATGAATCCCCATTTCCCTTGGTCACGACATCACGGGTGAACGGCTGGACCGATTTCTATAATATTTTTTTGGTGTTATCGTTATTTCCAGGAACTGGTTCTTATGAATGAAAAATTAAGAAAATTGCGTGTGAATCCTAAAGATTTCGTTAAAAGCCTTCATTGATAAAAGCGCTATCTGACACTGCCATTTTTTTTCAAACCGGACCTGTAATTCCTGGGCGTAGCGCGTTTAAGCAAACAAACAAACTATTTTTTATTAGTAATATCGATGTAGTATATAGCACATATTATGTAAAAATATATATACGGTAGAATTGAGACACCTCCTCCTTTTTTGAAGTAGGTTAAAAAAGGTGGTCATGGGTTTTTCAGTGGCCAGAATCTGCTGGTTCGTGTTGAGAGTATCTATACATATCTTATGAAATAGTTACGTCATCATATTATTAAAATAAATATTTAAATTACATCAGTGTTTTCAACACTTGCTCTCAAGGCCCTGTGGCGCAACGGATAACGCGTCTGACTACGGATCAGAAGATTCCAGGTTCGAATCCTGGCAGGGTCGCTCTCTCGAAAATTTTTTTTGTACTTTTTTAAATCATTTGTATATCTATATCTATACAGATAAGTAAAATTGAAGTGTCAATTTCAAAATAACAGCTTTTCACTAAATGCATATGAAAGTGTACACGCTACTGACACCGAAAAACCAAGTTTTAAATTTTTTCTCTGTCTGTCCGTCTGTCTGTCTGTCTGTTTGTTTGTTCCGGGTAATCTCTGAAACGGCTGGGCCGATTTTAACGGGACTTTCACTGGTAGCTGATGTTTCAAGGAGTAGCTTAGGCTACTTTTATTTATAAAAAATATTAGGGTTCCGCGACAATAAGGATGAAACTAAATCTACGCGGGTGAAACCGCGGGGCAGAGCTAGTGTTTTAATAAAAACTCTTTTTGCTAAGTTACTTATTCCTGCCCGTGAGTTCGCCCGAGTTAATAATTCTAATGTGTAAATTAAAGCCTATGCCCACTTACCTATTATTTAAAGCAATCGGATATGTCTTTTAGAAAAAAAATGTTTAGAACAGTTTTGATAGTGTAACAATTATTACTGCTACATTTTTAAGCTTAACTAATTCTGGTTACTTTTTAGTTTGAACGGGCTCTCGAGTTTTTATAACGTATAATATTATAATAGGCAAGTCATGTCCGTCCACATGCCAAAACTTTTTATCTACTGTTACCTAAATTTTATTGGAATAAATGGGTATATTCCCAAACTAATCGGTAGGCAGACCTCTACCTACCGATTCGTTCAACTGACTTGGTTTCCTTGTAGACTATTTATTGAACCAAATTAATTATTCAACAATTTACTCTGAGTCGAAATTCTTCTATGAATATGAATCACAAAGCGGTGCAAGCTTTAACCCGTCGTAGTTCCACTATTCCCCCCAAGATGGCGCTGGATGAATATTTTTTCTTCATGAGTAATTTTACCATTGTTCTAACGACAATAAATTTTAAATTATTTAAAATCGACAATGAATAAACCATCACGGTCAATGAAGCAAACTATACTAATTAAAAAATAAATAGGCCTTGGTTCGTTACCACTTAAGCTTATTTATACTGGGCTATGGATTTGAAGTAATTAATGTTTTTTTGACAGATGTTCGGCATGGTGAACGTACCCCATACATCTGGCAAAATCTTGAGATACCCTGGACCTTCGCGACCTCGGGGAGCTTCTACCTTTATGGTGCCTCCGCAGAGGGATAGGTAATCTATGCTTTAAAACATTTTAAAAGCTACCCGAAAATTCTGGAAGAACTGAGTCGTTTTCTATGGGTTTGTTAATGATTGCATGATGATGTATGATTTTGGACAATATAATTAAGTATAGGTACTGTCACGTCTAAACAACGTAATAGTGGGGATACTGCGCATGTTTTTATTCGCCTCTCGCCATACATATAGACAGAGACAGAATCATAAAATGACTAAGTACTGTGCATTCAAAGGTACTCGTTCTTAACTCGTGACGGGACCATATTATGTTGTTATTTAGACTATTTCCTGAACTCGCATGCTAACTCCTACACAGAATAAATAATTTTCATGTATAGGGAAATAAATATTGTTTTACTTCAGATTCGAAGCGCTGAAGAAGTTGATTCGTCAGGAACACGTGCGCGAACTGCAGCGGAAATACGAAACTGAACAAAAACAGGAACTGAAGGATCTGGCTTCTGGTCGCAAGTAAGTTTAAAAAAAGTCTTTTCACATTTGAAATGAAATACCTGTCATCTACTGCGAAGTAAATTACACACTTCAAATTTATCATTGAATTGTTAAATTAAATATTCATATAATGTTCCAAGTCAGGTATCTACTTTTAGCATCAAATAATGGTTATTTTATTTAAAAAAACATCCTATAGTCCGTTTCAAAGAAATTAGCAGTGATCATGCAAGTTCGAATCGAAATGTTACGAGACACAAAAAAAAAGTGCCTAATTATGTACCATTTACAGTAAAAGTACTTACAAAATCCTTTTGTTCCAGTAATGATGAGTACGCGTACCCCAGCTACGGAGAGCAGGAGCCTCGAGGCATGCAGCCTGTTCAGGTGGAATACCCCGCTGATGAACCAACTGCCAGGCAGCACAAGTTAGTAAACCATCTCACATATCTTACAAATTTCTATGTATACCTCTTACGGCCGTTTTCAATATTCTTTACATCTGTCATTTAGGTTACTAAAGTTAAATAAAACTATAATTTTGTCCTTACTTTCATTCCAATAAATTCTACTCCTCACCTCTGAAGTCGCCAGTAGGCGATCTTACTCACCGCAGGAACACATACTACTCAATGGTAGCTTTATTTGGCTACAATCTTCTGTGAGGTGATTTACACTTTTAATATTTAGTATCAAGCGTTTTTAAATAAATAGCATTCCCCGCCACCTTATAATGGATGATAATGATTTTTTGTTAAGAAATGAGTGTAAAATAACAATGTCTTCCAGGAAACCCCCATCTGGTAGCCGACAGATCTCCCAATTCTCCCGCTACTCTGATGTGATGCTGCCTCCCGCTCGCCGCACCTACTACCACCCCTACTTCGAGTACGCCGCCCCCGAGTACCCCTACACATATTGAATACCCCTCGCGCCGGATCCAGAGATAAGCCTATTGACATCTATCTATCTACAAGATTCTCAACTCAAGGGACGTCTATCCCCAATGTACAAATAATCGCGGGCTTTAACTCAAACTTTTGAAAATTGAACGTTCATATCGAAGGCATATCTTTCGCTTTCGCTTCGACGACAAACGTCACGTTTAGTGCGCTTCCTGCGTTACCTATTTATTCTATTTACCTATCTAGTTGCAATATTTTTTTATATTTATAAACGATATCAAACTATTGATCTTTAAACAGTGTAGGTGCGATTTAAAAAGTTTAATATACCCTCTTTTTGAATAATCGCATGGTATTTTTCGATAGGTATAAGGTTTTTCTCGTAAAGAGTCCCTTAGTAATTTGGACTCGGAAAATTATACAGTACTTCCGACGGAGACAATAACTTAATCGTATACAACTTGAGCAATTATCACATTGCTGTCAATTCAGATTGTTTTAAACTAAAATGTATGACAATAAATATATAAAATATCTGACAATAAATCTGATATAATGTTTACAATATGGTGTTTTGTAGAATATAATCACTTATTAATCTTAGGATCTTGTATAATGTAATTTGAACGTGAATCTTTGAAGCGGTCCGATTTTGCTTCGATTAACTTTTGTTCAAGTATATTTCGAGAAACAGACAGTCGAAGCGAAAATTAATGGATTCCTTTCAAATATGCACGCTATTTATATATTGAACCGGCTCATTTATTATTAGGTACTAATTAGATGACGAAATTAATTTTAGATCATATTTTTGTATAATTTGCTTACTTGTACTATGTCCAATTATTTCAAACAGTATTAATTGCCTACGTAGCCCTGTATCCCACCAAATAAGTTAATTATTGTTGTGATTAGTTGCTAAGTATAATAATATTATGTAATATACACAGGCACATATATATTAATATGTATTACATATATATCTTGTTCCAAAAGCCTTCAATACGGCTACGTCGGCTCGGTGATGGCTTGGGGGCCAACTATGATCGTTTTCAACAGCGAATGAGCTTTGACGTTTCAGAAGTTCTTAATACGCGCTGCTTAAATGACCGTAATTGGCCCCCAGAGGTAATTTATTTGCAAACATGCAGCCGATGGCCGACATTTAAATGCTTTAACTACATTTAAAGTTTCATGTTTATGATAGATACATTGTATATTAGCGCGTGCGCACGCGGTTTTCTATAGGTATAGATGGCAGCCTATTGGTTGGATATATGACAATATAATATTTATAACAATGACAATATAATCATCTGAGATAATTTACCTATTGATCGATTAAGAGTTAAAATATTAAACTACTGGTACATCTTCATTAAAGAACAGAATTTCGAAATGTATGGGCCGGCCTAGAACATGGAAATCTGATTTTAAGACCTCGAGTTTCAAGCTTAGACTAGCTAGCCTGATCACAATCAATCAATGACCTATTGATTCATGATATATGATCAATGATAGGCATTGTAAACATAATTTATACTTCAATAAGATACTGTGATCAAAGCGTCATTACACGAGTTCGAAAACAAAAACTATAAAGAAGAATGTTTTGTCTGTGGTATGGAATTCTGTGAACAAATTCTGAGGTCCATATGAGAGGCCGGTCTAAATCTCGGCTTGAAACCTACTATACTAAGAAATCCATATAAAATTTAGACAGTTCGATTCTCCAACTATAATGATCAATTCGCATCAACAGCTAACAAGAATAAGTTCTTCAATTTTAAATTTATAACGCACTGATCGTGGAAGGCTGTAATTCTAAGAAAGTTAAATCGTTATCTATTTGTGTACTTAATATCTTATCAACTATCGACTTATAAGTAACGACTCAAGTCGACATGACCTCACAGACTATGAAATTTGGCTTTAAAATATTATATTACACATTGTATTGTGGCTTTAAGCAAGTCAATAAAATCATAATCTTCTATTTATTATTAAAACGCCGGTCGAACGACCGCGACATATCCTACATATAACAATTTAGCAAGATTATCATTATATACATATTTTTATTTATATGATAATTTTCTAACAATATTCTGTAGAGTTATACAAATTATTTTACTGTCTTTTAAAATCATTATTAGGTAGGTAGTTAGTTGATAAAAACATTGGGTAGTGTCTATTGGAAGCATATTGCAAATTTAAAAATAGGTGTTTAAATAATGGATTATTATATTGAATTTTAAGTGTAGCACTTGCATTACCTATATATATACAAAATAAATACAACAACATACAATGTACTCAATATATCAGTATTATGTAGACTTAAAATGTGCTAGTCTTTAGCAATGATAAAATCTCCCAAAATATGAGGAAACATTTTCATAGTTGCAACACCGATGTAACCTGACAGAAGAACTCACAATCTGGACACACGGGACAATAAAAAAAATATAAATGTAATAATATGCCATATTTATAGGAGGATATTAAATGGAATAATTAAATTCTCTACAGAATATATGTATAGCACGGTCCTGTAGCTCTTGTGACAGACAATAAATTAATGTTCGACAATAATATTCGATGTGAAAGATTAGATTGCGATAGACCGTGTCTAACCCAAACTTGTAGTTAACTATAAAATAATTAATGTTTAAAATATTATGTAATATTGGTGGTTCTTTTGAGAAATAAAAATAGTTACCTACTCGAGCACAATGATCTACTTATTGTTAGTATTATACTAACGACTCCACTTCCCAGGTCTTTTTTCATTCTTAACCCCTTATTAATAAACCTAACCTAAAATAGTTTTTTATTTTACACTAACTCTTTCTATGATTTAAAATAGGATGAGCTCAGTCCGATGTTTATACCATGTTTTGTAATAAGGTGGTAAAAGGCTAGTAAATCCCACCGAGAGGAATCGGAACCACGACGCTGGCAAAAAAAATATCTTTGTATTGAAAAAAAACAATCTGCTCGTTATTGTAATTGGTTGGTCTATGGTTTTCATCTTATTAATTCCAATCATGGATAAAAAAAAATTCGCATGCGCTATAGACAACAGCGCCAAAATGGCGCGCATCAAGTCAACGGCTAATATAGTAGGTTTGACATATTTTTTTACGAATCGATATCGCTTGCGTATTGGTGTGGCTCGGAATTGGTTGATTCTTTTTCGAAGGCAGGTTGTCACTGCTTCAAACTGGATGCAACCTGCATATGATGCAAAAATACATACAATAAAAGTAATTTAATTTATCGTAGTAAATCAGAGAACAATTTCCCGTAGTATACTGAACCTATCACTAACACAACTTCGAACTTCGACAAACATCCGAGAAGCGGCCACAAATGTGAGTAGTCTTGAGAATTGCTTCTCAAACTAATTTCACAAGGCAATAACAGGTTATAAGTAGTTCGCAATTTCTGCCACGTACTTATATACTGCAAACAAAAGGTAAGTACAACATTACATAAGTTACTACATAGAAGAGAGGTACAATCAGGTACATAGATGGCAAAAAGCTTGCAGTTGACCAGCCGTTTCATTCAATAAGGTTTCTCAGCGTCGCACTCGTCGTCCAGGGAATTTTTATTTAAAGATACGAAATTAAACCTTATCTTCTATGTATCAATTTCCTATGATTGAAACCAACCAAGAGTTCGATGCTGAGAAACCTTAGTGAATAACACGGCTGATCGTAAGCTACCGCAGTCTATGAGCGCTAACCAATGCTGTGTCAACATAGGTAACCGGTAAGGGCTTCGCAAAAGCTAGCACAATGCCTACACTCCTTGGCCCACGGAGCACAGGCTTTAAACGGGACCCTATTACTAATACTCCGCTATCCGTTCGTCTGTCTATCTGCCTGTCCGTTTGTCACCAGGTTGCATCTCATGAACCGTGATAAATAGACAGCTGAAATTTTTACAGATGATGTTGCCGCTATTACAATAAATACTCAAAAAATATATATTTAAGGGGACTCCTATACAGCAAACGAGATATTGTCGTTTTTACAGATGTACGGAAACCTTCATGTGCGAGTCTGGCTCGCACTTGGCCGGTTTCTTTACTCTAATTTAGCATTATTTCTGTAAGGTGAAGAGAAGTTTTCCGAAATTCAAACGGGTTATTCGTGGATCTCTCTGTAATCTGTAACACATACGCATAGTTCAATACAAAACCGTTGATCGATCTCCAACCAACTATCGGTAAAAGTTGGTAGTTCTTTGTGGCAACTTTAGACAGATTGGGGATTACTTTGATTGGTTCCCGCCGGGTGGAGAGCCGAGATTGATTCTTTGGTTCTTGCTACTGATTCTTACAGGCACTTGTACAATACTAGGGATGTACTTCATAATATCTATTGTATAAAGCAACGCGTCTTAAGAACTTCTTACTTTGACGTTTCATTCACTAAAATGAACCATTTAAACTCTGAATTGTCTCGTCACGATAATCTATCGGCGACAATATCGTTGACTACGACACAGTGTGAAAGCGTTTAGTAGTGATTGTATCAAACTACCACTCCGACGATATCGTGTAGTTACAGTTGTCATTCAATGTGAAAACGCCTATTAGAATAGAATCGATTGGCATAAATATATGTTTAGAAACAAAGGGGCAAGTTAATTAATCGCCTTAAGTCTTAAGGGCACGTACTTCCTAAGATTATGTGCCTTTTACTAATTCCCTTGCCGCTTCTAACGTAGAAGTACCTGCTTAGTTGGGTTCGTGTTAGTATACAAATCATTATTTTCATGCTTCACTACAAGTAACCGTTACAACACATATATAGGTATAGATAGGTAAAAAGGTATGTTAAAATTTCTAAGTATTTGAGATCTCACGAAGAAAATAATTCGTACATTTTCATAGGACGGTCATCGTGAAAAAGGGGTCTGAAATTTGACCGCATTTCAGACCTTTATGACATGACCCGAATCGAATATGACGGTGCATGTTCCAGGGAGCATAATATTATATTTGTACTTAAAACGATGTTAGGAGAACGGACAGCTCATGTTAAAGGAATTTCTTGCGAGTTTCATAAGATACAATGTCATTCTTACCCGGCTACGACGAAGCAAAAAGGTTATGATTTTGACCGGTACAGTAAACTGTATTACAAAACATGAATATTTGGCGTGTAATCTAAAGGTAAGTGTAAGTATTTTTGTTTTAGTTTTCTATGTCACTTCTAATACCTCCAAAAATATGTATACAAAGTTCTATTATGATCGGTTACATAGTTTCCGCGTGTAAGCGTTATAAACAAACTTACATTCACATTAATAATATTAGTAAGACATGAACGCACAGCTAGAGTAGAGATAGATAGCACTAGTGCATTTGTATCAGTAGGTATATCCCTTTTATAGCAGTTTTCGGGGTGGCGGCGCAGCCACGAAGCAAAGGTACCTATTTTCTAGCCACGTCAAAAATCAAAGGTAATTAAATTAAATTAAATCTAATCAAATAAAATTATAATATATAAAATTAAATATAAAAAATTTAATCGTTTAAATATTTTTCCCACACATTTTTGTCCGTTAAGATTTAAATAAAATTATTGATTGGATTTCGTCAACTTCATGAGATAATAAGGTGTTATGTAGTGATTTTTCTTTATTTTGTGTTACGTCGGAGTCGCCTAGCGTCGCAAGTTAGAATCCCACAATGTTTGGTTGTGTTTGTTTTTATAAAATAAAGGAACGTATCTCCGTGTTCTGAGATAATGATTTTACTAAACCGAAATACGTTCTTTTGCTAACAACTGACATTTATCAAAAACTTCTCGACTGCCCTTTAAAGTATACTAGCAGTAAACATGGTTTATTCCCAAACTCGGACTGAAACTATATCTATCCCTTTTGAAATCCGTATCACAAGAGATGGAACTTTTAAACCGAAGATTTTCTTGGGCGATGTTTCGTAACAAGGTGGGATTATAACCTATCTGGTTATCTGGTAACGGGTTGTGAAATAAAACGCAATTAAGTAATAGATATTTTTTCTTAATATATTTTTACATTGGAAATAATACAGGCGGTTACACAAATAATAAATAGTTTTCGTCTTACATTAAATAGTCAATTATTGTGATGTTGATGAACAAAACAAATATAAAATATTAAACCTACGCATAAAACGACGAATATACTGTACATACAAAATTACACAAAGAATTATGTTATAGTCAAAAACTCCTAGTCCGTATTTCTGACATGGTACACTCAACTCAACTTGCCGTCTCTCTCACTCGCCTTAATACAGAAAAGACGCCTTAATACAGCAAGACCAATGTTTGGACAGAATTAGCAGACATTCGAATTTAGCTGTTAATGTTTTGTCATAAGTCACATTTTACGTTGAAATTTATTTTGCATGCATCTTTGCTTATTCGCGAGACACTTTGTTCGAAATAAATACGTATTCCGGATTAATGATTGACCATCTCTTGAAAACTTTATGCATTTTACAGCCTTAAAGTTCAATGTTGAAAAACGCTTTGCACGTAAAGATAAACTCAAAACCATGCAGTTTACATGAACATAAAGTGATATTATATGACAAACCATTAAAAGCACTCGCAATTTCCACTCAGTATTTTAACGATACAAGACATACTGGACTATTCTGCCGTTAATTCCCATAATTATGTTATATTTAAGGGTTCAGTAAAAACTTAAAATAGATCACATTATACACTATTCGTTTGTGCTGTGTATTGTGAAATGTTCGCGTGACATTTTCACTAATCAACTAATTAAAAATAACTACATGGTGTTATGTTAGTAACTTCGTGATAACAGTATGGTGCTATTCAGTTTTCAGCCATATATTACATAGAATGACAGATTGTAATATCGCTTAGGACCTGTTTTCTACATAGATTATAGAAATGATTAGATAGAGGTAGGGTTGCCAGGCGTCCGGATAAAGCCAGACATTTAGGTTGCGTATCCGCCCAAAATAAACAGTGTCCGTCTTGTCAGACTTTTGTTAGGCTTTTTACAACAAGTGCCAAATAAAAAAGCTTAAGCTATCTTTTAATACTGAAATAAAATCCTCAATAATGCTCAATGATTCTTTTTGCCCAAATGTCCTGCCAAACTGGCTGGTCTGTCCGGCTAACTGGTTTGACGACTTGGCAACCCTAGCTAGAGGAATATTTAGTTTATGGTTACACTATTGAGATGCAGCTTCAAGCAATTTGTGCGAACAATATAAATTCAAATTCAAAGTATTTTTATTTGACTAGAAGACGACGACGTGATTATACTGGATTATAAATGCCGGGTTTCGTAAGGTTGAGAAGAATTTTACTGAGAAGAATCGAACAAGAAACTGTAATTACTCTTTCAATTTTTTTTACGATTTTGAGTATTAAGTAAAATTACAAAAGATATATAAGCCCACGGATAAGGATATGTTTCACGCTATGCAAGTTTTCCGTGGATTTGAGTATATAATACAAGTTTCCAGCTAGAACAGTTCCCCAGGCATAGTGCCCGCCTGGCTGGAAATTCTTTGTTACTTTGTCCCACCTAATAATATCGATGAAAATTAAGCCCAAAATTAATCAGATCTATTTTAAATATATCCAGCATACCCAAAATGCAATTCACTAAGCCACTTTCGATAAAACATGTTATTATCAAAATGTCATGTCATATCATGCATACATCACAATAGCGTAATCATTATGTATATAATTAATCTTAAATATAATGGGTACATGGTAATGTGTGATTGCTTTGTACTAAAACATTCCATTAATAAAAAAAATACGAAGATGTATTCAGTCTATCGGATTTGGAATTGTGAAAATTAATCTGGAATGCATTTAATTTATCGGAAGTATTTGAAAAAGTTGGCACAATCATGTTTGTGTGAAGGCGGTTATTACAATATAAAGGCTAAATTATTAAATACTTTTTTTAATACAGTCATTAAACCCTGGCAACATTTTTACACACTTATAGCTACAGCAACACCAGGCATACATACAACATGGATTTAACATCTAGTTTCCATATAAATAGGACATTAATGACTTAATCTATGTTATTATGAGTGACGAAATTTTTCACAGATTACAAATATTAAGCTGCCAACATACAATACATTTTATTTTAGGCTTTGACTATATTTATAGGCTTTCAAAGTAATTTTCTAATGTATTTCGAACTAAACGCTTCGCAATACATAACCTTACTTAAAAAGACCTCCAAGTAATTTAACCTCAACTTATTGAATACAATCAGGAGTTACTTTGCGGAAGTCCATGTTTCTGGATATAAAATGTTACAGTGCTTTATACCTATTTACATATATATACAAGTAGACTTGGTAAAGGCAGCAAGGGCAATGTATTAACCGTAGTCCCTCCCACTGCTCTAGTTTTTATTTATCCTTTTCAATATGTCAGTTTCTGTGAGCCCACGAACCAAGTTCTAGCTAAACATTCAAGAGTAATTCGGGTATCCCCTAGCATAAGGTAGCAATGTTTTCAAAAAGGATAAATTAAAACTAGAGCAGTGGGTCTACGGGTAAAGAATAATATCCGTGGACCCTTTGTGGGTCAATAGCAGTGGGCCGCGGTTAATATGTCGCAAAGGCGTGCAGCAGGCATGTCTGACGGACGTCCGCAGGCTGGCGGACTGCACTTCATTAGGATAACTATATTAATAACGTCATTTGTATATGTATAATAGCGGAATAAAGCATTGTAACATTGCAAGTCTAATGTGCAGCAAACATTTAAGAAGAGTTTATAAGTAAGAAGAGCAGTGTCCCAAACTCGGTAACTAAATACAGTCTAGGAAGACTTAAAAGGAAAATGACAAAGTTTTCACAATTTTGAGACTATCCCTTTATTACAAAACATGACTTAAACCAAGACTTGGCCAAAGTCGGACTAAATCTATATGTATTCCTTTTCAAATCAGATGAACAAATAGAGAAAGACCAAGGCTTTTTGTAATAAGAGGGTATTCGTTTTGAAACTTCTAAATTGCGATGCTAACCTGCTAATAGGAATTAAGTTATACAAAAATGGTCGCGATTTCTCGTACGTTTTAATGATAGCATGACTATACCCTGATTGTATATGAAATGCATTCATCTCAACGAGTGCGCGCAATGCAATGATTCACGTAAACCGATCGTAATATCGTTGAACGATTAAGTCATTCGATCGAAATCCAGTCCCAATGTGGTATTCAAATGATCCGAAATCGTAGTTCGATAGGACGTATTTGCGACGAAGAAGTCGGTACGACATCGATACGGTTTTGATTACGTGAATCGAGCTACAGGGGCCCTACCATGACCTCTTGTTGCCATGATTTAACTCTTATTGTGAAACAGATGTATATGACGTGTATAAGTCTGTCACTGTCACACAGTGGAACTATGATGGCAATAAAAGCTTATGGTAAGGGTCAACTTGATAGAAATCCTAATCATAATATTGAGCCGAAACATTATAATAATTTTATTGAGTGATATTTGTCGCTACAACATTAGGTCACATATAAGAGACGTAACAGGGAGCTGTTTACGTCATAAAAAATCACTAATGGCGTATCTATATAAAGCTGAAGAGTTTGTTAATTTGTTTGCTTCAACGCGTCAACTCAGGAACTGCTGGTCCGATTTGAAATATTATTTCAGTGTTAGATAGCCCATTTATCGAGGAAGGCTATTATACCATGAATGTTTCATTAGACCGTTTTATAATATTCTGCTACCCACAAATTGAATAAGCAAAAATCAGAGGGTTTTATTGAAATATAATTCCCTGCTACGTCTCCGAAACAGCACACATACGTCATGATTACATGTATTATCAACTAACGTAGTCCTTACACTAGGTACCCTAACTTAGCTGGAACACCCAAGTATACCTATATACCTACCATCGTACATAACGCGCTCTTTGGTAAACCATAAACAGGCGGGGATGTTTGCGCGAGACACTTAATAAGCACACTTATTACACATTTAATGCGCTAATTATATGAAATAATATTGTGCTGCGACACCAAATACTTTACGCATGGAAATATCGATACGAAAAACATTAGTGATTAGTGCATTTTGACTTTTAAAAATCAATTTACTATAACACTTAATTGAGACCTACTATCATCTGCAGAGCGTATTAAAAACTTCTGAGCGTTTCATTTTGATACCGTATGTCATATGTCAAAGCTAAGAAGTTCTTAATACGCGCTGCTTAAACGATTATAGTTGGCCTCCAGGTCCCGAGTAAAGAACGCGCAGTGAAAAATAGTATTCGTACTGAGCATGTTTTTATTCGTCTTACGCCATACATATAGACAGAGACAGACTCATAGAGTACTGCGCATTCAAAGGTACTCGTTCTTAACTCGTGAAGGAACCTGTAATATAACTAATACTGTTACTACATAAGCTTTAAAATCCTATCTACAACTACAACGGCAAACATTGGCCAACATATTCGATCAAACATTTGCTCTATACTAAATGTATGGCAAATGTGTGGCCAAATGCATTTGGCCAACAATTTAAACTATCTATGTATATTTAGCTAAAACTACAGCATGGCACTGGTTAGTACGCACAAACACATCCCGCCGTTTCCCTCTACATACACAATTTTCACTAACTCCTATTCCGACGCAAAATCACCGAGATATGAATTGTAAAATGGACCTTATTTACTACAAGAAAGAATAGATTTTTAGATACATTGAGTACAGATAATATTATGCCCTATTACAACATACGTAATAAGAATCGATTAATTCATTTTATCATTTTATGATTTTTCTTTATTTCATATACCGATAACTTTGCGCTTAGCAAACAGTGATGCGATTTCAAACTAAAAACACAAATTTCATATCTCCACTAACGGGTGGACTTAGGTGTAAAAACACCCAGTTATTACCAAAACCCTCCTCATAGTTAAACGAAGAGAAATTATACACAGAATAAATAAATATTGAATAACATAAACTAAAAAAGTATTTATAACTAGCACGTAATATGGCGTAGCTGTAACTCTATAGTTCTTTGCAATTCTTGCTATATTGCCTTTGATATGTTTTTCAAATGGGTTTACAAAACTGTCAAGCACAAATTACTGTTCATTCGGACTACAAACGTAGCAAACAAGCATACAGCCCATCTGATGGTAAACGGCTACTGCAGCCTATGAACGTGACCAACACCAAGAGTCACTTGTTGCCTATCTCATAAATAGTTAAATTGTTTGTGCAAATATAAGGACAGTAATTGCTAGCCCGACGCATACTACCTTTGGAGAACTGGCGACTATTCTAACCGCAAGAACTTCTATGAATTCTTATCAAAAACTGCTTAGGTAGGTAATTTAATGTCGTTCATTTATGTTTTAAATTTACTTTAAAGTCGAAGTTGTACAGAAAAGTTATTCAATAATTTTATAATTCACTGCCTAGCTATCCTCTATACTTCCAGGAGAAAAGACACTGTTATTTGTTGAAACCGCATCACTGTCCTAAAAACGGAATTTCACTTAATTGACAAACCACTAAAAAGCAGTCTTCACAATTATATATAAATAATTATAGATTATACAATAAAAATACTGGACCATAAACTTGATTTAATAGGAATTACATACAATAGAGGCAGCTTTGATAGGGTTGCAATTCAAATAAATACCTAACCGTTTCCTTATATCTGATTGATACTTCTGACAATGATCCTTGTATACTGCCCATATGGGCGGTTACGTAAACAATTATTTATGCTTTACTTTCTAACAAGTACAAAACATTCAATAAACCATTTAAAAGAAATCTTATTTCATATTACAATAAATAATAACATGCTTGAAAACTTGATCAATGTCTTTAAATTTTAGCTCTTCAAATTGCAATTCAAAGGTATATATTCAAACGTTAAATCTCCGCCACCGACTATACAACTACCAATGTATATTTTATTATTAGAAAAAGTTCTTCGTTATCGACAAAATATATCCGTAATGTGTAAAAACTCTAATGAAATAATTGTAAATAGGGATAGATTCGCTGAGGCAAATTGACGCGCCCAATATATATATTCATTTTGAGTATTCCATCGTTATTGTAAACTCGCTGCGTAACCGCATAATAATTAGCATAGTACAGCAATGTTTAATCCTTTATGCGACTGCTAGGAGGCGCTGCACTCTTCTAATACAAATATTGTGCGGTGACTTTGTATCTTTCGTAAACGGGTGGCAGCCGCGTTATTCTGTAATCTTTCTCAGAGTCGAGCGTCGGTTTCAATCATAGGAAATTGATACATAATACATAGACGATAAAGATCAATTTCGTATATTTGAAACTCTACACTCGACATCCAGTGCGACGCTGAGAAACCTCAGTGATTAAATTTTGCCATCGTTATCTTAATATAATATGCTTGGCAGCGTCTCCTCTGAATATATGTGTGAGAAATTGTACAGCGCCTCCTAGCGGTGACGTTAATAACTAAAATATCTCATACAAATATTATTGGTTACGGTGCAAAACTCGTAATACCGTACATAATTTAGTTGGTTGTTTGTTGAAAGCGTACGAGGAGCGCGTTAATTTATCTCAGACTTACACGGCATAGGTGTCATCACGAGTTATGACCGAAAATATTGCCATACAGACAGACAGACTCATAAAATGACTAAGCATTCAAGGTCAGCACTCATAGCTCGTGACGGCACTTGTAAACACTGCATTAATTTGACTGGTATGAAATAAATATATGACGCTACTAAAGAGATAACCGTATCTGCCTAAATGTGTTGTTTTCAATAACAGAAAGACTCACTATACAGGGTTGTATCCGTAACAGATTGCCGCCACAAAAACCTTGTATATTTCTTATGAAATTGGGCAATTATCTACAAACAAACATACTATACTTGCCTATATGTAAAGGTCATCTCGGATACTAAAAAGTGCTATAAAAATCTTCGATAACGTATCAATATCTGCCATAATCGTTACACACAACCAACATCTTATCCCAAGACAAAGCTAACGCTGAAGACTATATTAAAAGTCACTTTTGAGCTTCGCATATCGTGATTTAAATATACTATTGTATAAAATCTATATAAAAGTTATTGTGAGAAACAGTATCTCAACTGCAAAGTTCACGTAACTATGTCGTTTATTTATCTGTACAGATAAATAAAATTGAAGTGTCTGTTTATAATTCCAAAATTAAAGCTTTACATTAAATGCATGAAAGTATACACGCTACTGACACTAAAAAATCAAGTTTTTAAATTTTTCTCTGTCTGTCTGTCTGTCTGTTTGTTCCGGGTAATCTCTGAAACGGCTGGACCGATTTTATCGAGACTTTCACTGGCAGGTAACTGATGTTTCAAGGAGTGACTTAGGCTACTTTTATTTAATAAAAATGTTAGGGTTCCGCGGCAATACGGATGAAACCAAATCTACGGGGGGGAAATCGCGGGGCACAGCTAGTATATAAAATAAAATTGGACGTCGGATGAAAATTACTTCATGAATGTTCAGATTTTCATTAATTTAGATTCATGTGAAATATTTTTAGTCATTAGTCAAACTATCTGTAATAATTTATATGACAATTCAAAACTATTTAAATTTCTATTTTTGTCAACCAGATTAAAATTTTCCACCGGTCACTTGTCTTATATATAACTGCGATTTTGTTAATTTAAAATCCAACTTTTATTAGGTTATTATTAGGTTTTATATGTAGTTGAGATACTGTTCGATTAGGTAACCGATTAGACATTGAATTTATCCACACGGTATTCTTTGCTATTTCTATTATAAACAAAAAACGTTCTTAATAATGAAGCAACAGAGTTTAAAATACAACTGTCGAAACTATAATATATAAAAATTATGTACCTATATGTAACATAAATAAATAATGAAAAATAAAACTTATAAAAGTAACAAAACTGACTACAATTAATTCCTAAAACAGAATATGACAATTGAAAAGTGTTATATGTGAAGTTTTTCCAACTGTGGCACATTTAACATTAATTACAATTAATTTAAACATGAGACTCGATCTAAACTCGCTGCCATTATAACATCAATATAAAAAGTGACACTTCCATTCAAACTACAATCTACTTTCATATCATACGGTTAAGGTGCAAAATCATTCGCACATTCGTTAGGCGCGTACGTCACTCATACATCAACATACTAAATATTGTAATGTGTAGATTCGTGCAATGGTGTGAACATGTTTTGATTCTGTTCATTATCTATGGTTGCAGATAATGCTGTTTGTAACGGACATACTTGTCAAATTAGTCGACTGCACAACACTCCGAGTATTGATCCTCTATCGTGGACTGAATGTGTTCATTACCGAGACTCTTGTTCCGAGATATCCGAGTATCTGAAAAGTAGAGAGCTACGCTTATCTATACAGATAAATAAAATGAAGTGTCTGTTTGTAATTCCAAAATTACAACTTTTCACTAAATGCATAAGAAAGTATACACGGTAACGACATAGAAAAACCAGTTTTTAAAAATTTTCTCTGTCTGTCTGTCTGTCTGTTTGTTTGTTCCGGGTAATCTCTGAAACGGCTGGACGGATTTTAACGGGACTTTCACTGGTAAGTAGCTGATGTTTCAAGGAGTAACTTAGGCTACTTTTATTTAGAAAATATATTAGGGTTCCGTGAAATAAAGCATTAAACATAATCTACGCGGGTGAAACCGCGGGGCACAGCTAGTTATTAATAATTTTGCTGAATTGCTTCAAAGTTCATTAGAATTTTGCATGTTTTGTTAGTTACTTCTGATGAAATATCCCAAGATTACTTACCATATACATAACATATTAGATACCATAGATTCTTACTTACTAGTGTATAATAGGTATGTAGTTGTAGTCAGTTGTACATTACTTTACAGCGTGCATTGTCAGGTGTACAATAGTAGGTGTAGCCAGAGATGTACAACAGTTATAGTCAGATTTATAGTAGGTATAGTCAGATCTGAGAGAGACTGTAAGCAGATGTTGGATGCGGCAATCTGGAAACAGGGCGCTGTGGCACTCATTAGTCAGATGAACAGTAGGTGTAGTCATGTGTACAGCAGGGGCGTGCATTGGATTTTCGGAGGGGTAGGCATAAGCAATAAGAGGTAGGTAGGCAGGTTAAGTACATACCTATGTGACGCGGCGTAGTTATATAAACACACACACACACACACGACATCAGTGTATTCAGTGATCACAAATTGTAGCTTCTGCTTACCTGCTTATATGCAATGCAAGCCACTGGTGTACAGCAGGTATAGTCAGATGAACAGAAGATTTAGTCACGTGTACAATAGGTGTAGTCAGTTATACAGTAGGAGTGGGCAGTTATAGAGTAAGTGTAGTGATGTGAGCAGTGGGTATAGTGAGGTGTGGAGGTGGGTACCTGTGGTGCGGGGGCGTGGGGGCGCGGTGCAGCCGGGCGCCGTAGCAGGCGAGCGCGGCGTGCGCGGCCAGCAGCGCGGCGTGCGTCTGGGGGCCCACGCCGGCCGCCACGCGCGCCGAGGCCCCCAGCGCGGCCCAGCGGTACAGCGAGGCGCGCGCGTCGCCCGCCGCGCTGTACGGGCCCCGTGGCTCGCGGGCCCCGCCGCTGGCCGCCGACAGCGTGCAGAACGACATCGCCTTACTGCCGCCGTGTCTGTTCCACGAGTCTCTTATTAGATACGTGCAATCGAAATAATGGGCGGCGGCGACGCCTCTTTATTCTGCACTAGCTAACGTCACCCGCGTAGGTCCCGTGGGAGTACGGGAATAAAATATAGCCTATGTTACTCGCTGATGATGCTGTCCATTGCTGAAAGAAATTTCAAGATCGGTCGAGTAGTATCAGAGCCTACTCAATACAAACAAACAAATCTTTCCTCTTTATAATCATAGCATAGACTAGCGGACTGTAAAAATACCTACTCCATTAACAATATTGGTACTCAATATTTAAAATATGTTAAATATTTTATAAGTACATTAATTCTAAAAAAATTGTAAAAATACGAAACTTAACTTACTCCCAGAGTAAGAAATGGTGCTTTGATTTTATCTGGCTCAGCCAAAGGCACCAAATCCAAGCAAAGACACAGCCTACCCTATACCTTTGTAATCCACAAAATAAACATCTTACTTGTCAACAACGACGACAGGTCCATTCTTGTACTCCATCTGACAGCCGGCGACGAACTCGATCAGGGCAAAGGAATCCTTATAAGGCTCTATCAGCCTGTCTATCGCCTCTTCTCTCTCCCTACCCACTGTTTCTCGAATAGCCTTCACAAACTCATTGTCATCCGGCCGACCGGGCTCGTACTCCGTAGTATCCCCCTCCAACCACCCATGACACTTTATAAACTTAACACTTAACTGGTAATCGTCCTGTAACGAATGCACACTGATGTTCGTCACTTCTATCACACGGTCGGAAGGTATGGAATCCGGGACGTTGGTCACTTTCTCGAAATGATAACACGGTCGACGTAACTCTGCTTCTTCTTCGACAGATAGCGGGGGAGGGACTGGGGGAGGGGGCGGCGCTGTATCAGGGGGAGAGCCCGCCGTCCGAGCTCCCCAGTCGGGGAACTTGAACTTAGTCGGGGAACTCAGTTTGAAGTTCTTCAAGGACATTTTGGAAGGGCTTCTTGGAGATTTTGGACCGTTTTTCTTTTCGGATAAAGATGAGAATAGATCGCCGTTTGCTATTGACTTTCTGGCGGATAGGTCGCGGTTGCCGGCACTAAGTCGTTCGAGTCGGAGTTCAGTTCTGTCGAACCTGTACGCCGGATCCGTATCTGCGATCGGTGAGCCGTTCTCAGGGATAAGTCGCTCGTCGTCCGCGCAGTCACTGCTCTCTTGTCTCCTGTACCCGTTCATCTCGTGTTCAACAGGAGATTCTGCCGGTTTTCTTTCAGATTTACGATATGCGACGTATGTATCTTTTGACACAAAACTCGCTCTGAAATTGGCGACAAACAGCTCCTTTTCCTCCTCTGTAGGCCAAAATGTTTCACAATCCTGTAATTAAAAAAAAAACATTCTGACATTGCCTTTAACATTTTTTAATATAGAGAAATTATGCTTCAAATGATACGGCAAAATTTGTAGAGCTGATGACCTCACGAGGCAGGATCTTAGAAGATACGGGTCTAAGAAATTACTAATGCAAATTTATGTACGATTGATAACCCAGGTGAAGCAAGCGTCCATGATTATTATGGATCAGATCATATGCATTGTTAGCACCATAGAAAATGCCTTGTAGTCCCACAATATCCGCCAGGTATCACGGTACCCTACAGTACCTGTCCATCACTGTCGGAGGAGAGCGCGAGCACGATCTGGGCCGTGTGGTCCCACAGTAGCCGCCACAGGTCGGCCGCGGTCCCAGCCGGTGGGTGCTGCGCCACGGCGTATTCTCGAAGTCTGCGACGACCGCATACCCACGATGCGTTCACGTATTCACTTCCTGTTACAATGCGAATTATACATAAAGGGGAAGTTTAAGCCTTGAGCACACCTGCGTAGGTCGTCGGGAAAATTGGTCCAATGATGAACACTGGCTGTGACGATACGCGCAGGTACGTGAATTCAGAGGGTATCTAAAAACATCGGGGGTGGAAAAAACTACGTCCCGCTGAGTTTGATTTCGGACAGCTAACATCCCGATGGCAAAAGGCAAATTCGGTCGATGTTTTTTTAGCATTTTTATCAACGATGCCAGCTGAGTTTCTTGCTGGTTCTTCTCAGAAGCCTAGTTTCCGAACCGGTGGTCAATTCTTCGACGTGCCTTACCAGGGCCTAAACTGAATTAATCATTTTCTTTTTCAACATTTGTGCGAGTTCATTTTGTCGACATCAGAGCCATATGGTCGAATGGGACATCCGATGCATTTTATCAAACCGACGTCCTGCGAAAAGTGTTTTAGAAGCACCAATGTTTGACCGATGGTACTGTGGCGAGCGACCCCCGACTTGCGGTCCCTCGTCTCCGGGATCGATACTATTTTCCTAATAAAATAAAACTAATGAACTGTTTTTTCACTTTATATTCTTTTTGCTTCCATTCTAGTTCTTTTTCTCTGACAACTACTATTCTTTTTTTATTTCGAATTCTTTTTTATATTTTTTTAAATCTATTTCATGAAGATTAAAAGTCTTAACCAAAAAAGGCTTTAATCAGCTTGTAAGGCTGAGGCCTTACAGTACCTAGGGAATTGTACAAGAGTGTGGTGGTATAACGTTACCTTCGACCCCAGGTTTGGGCACGAGTAGAACCCTTGCCCCGTCGTTGGGCAGTGCGCCGGGCGACCTGTTCTTGTGCGCGTTGTGGGGAGCACGGGCGCACGCACAACTTTCAGACCCCGAGCGACGGATCAACTGTTTACCAAACATTATTATTATTACAGGGAGAGAAACCTCAAGCGATGGCAATAAGTAAATATTGTATATTCCTGATATTTAGGGATAAAAAATTGGGTCCATGGGGGCCAAATGCGAGTGCTTTTTAAGGAACGCTTGGTGGACGTTTCTGGTGACCGTCGAGCTGATTCTTACCTGGGTCACATGATATTTATTCAACAGGTTTTTATTTTTTTTTAATTAGTAGGAATTAATGATTTTTTTCATCGAGTATGACTCCATATAAGACCCAAAAATTAGTACAGAGCACAGGTCAGCTCTCAAAGCATCTGTGCCTGCGAACATTTTATAAAAATCCAATTGCTTTATCAGAAATCGGTTTAGCCATTTAATCGTGTTACAGACATAGACACTCTCGCATTTATACATTAAAATAAGTATATGGTGCTCACCAAGAATTGTTTTTCTAGTAGATTGACTGGCGGAGGTCCCTGGTAAGTGTGATGCCTGTTCGCCAGCGATCGCATCCTCTCCAACAACGCATAGTTCTCCACCCTATTTGCCCTGTTTTTAAAAAGATAAATAAGAAATAAAGAAAATATTGATTTCCAGACAAAAAGGTGAGAACAAGAAATATCTTCATCTCCCTGGCCTTATCCCATACATGGTTGGGGTCGGCTCTTAATTCAACCCGATGGGACTGATCACGTGAGAACAAGAAATATATATATAAGTTATTCCACGTTAGTGTAAGTCATTATTAGTCAAAAATCTCAGGAAATATTTTCTATTCTTGGTTTGAATTGAAAAATTGTATTTGTGTTGGATAGTGCGTCCGTCGAGGAAGACTATATGTTTACAACAACATTGTATACAAAACCTGGAAAATATATCACTAAGTAACTTAGTTTTTATTGTTTACCCTACGCGGGTAAAACCGCGAGGCATACAATACGGTTTTAGGCAAAAGATATGTCAAGTATTAAACTCACCTCCTAATCTCCTCCTTCTCTTCCTCACTCATGTTATTATACGCCTGCATTTTCTTGCTATAAGTGTCAGTAGAGCGCGGCGCTAGATCGTAAACTCCCTCTGACTCATCTCCATTCACCATCCCCTCTTTCTGCTCCTCCTGACTCTCGTTCAAATCTCTTGCCGAAGACTTACTCCTCTCGCTGTTCAAGTCGTCTGTTTTAATTGATATCTGACTTCCGTTCTCCATTATTTCCTTCTCGCTTTGAGACTTGACGCTCGCGCTGTCGTCAACGCCGTTCGTCAGATCATTAACGCTCTTATTCTTAGCTGGATTAAGGTCCAAAACGGCTAGTTCCTCTTCGGATATTGGCTCTAAGAGTTTGACTAAGTATTCCCTTGCTTTTGAGAATTCAACCTCGGTGTCTCCGGAGCGTACGTGTTCCAATAAAGCGTCGTGTACAAAAACGTACTGCTCTTCGGTTTGTACGAGGTGGTTGCGTTGGGTCCGCGCTCGACACAAGAAGCCGAGTGGGGAGAGAGTACCAGTCAGTTTTAACTGGTTCAACTGTGCGTCTAATACTATGTACGTCCCCGTTCGACCAACACCCGCACTGGAATTTAAAATAATAATAACATTTTTATTATTTTAAGTAAATCCTTTTTTTTAAATAAAAGTATCTTAAGTTACTCCTTGAAACATTAGCTATATGCCAGTGAAAGCTATCCCGTTAAAATCAGGCCAACCGTTTAGGAGATAACCCGGAACAAGCAGACAGACAGACAGAAAAACCATTTAAAAATTGGTATTTTCATGTCAGTATCGTGTAAACTTTCGTATGCATTTAGTGAAAACCTGTTATTTTTTCATTACAAACAGACACTTCTGAGCTGAGCGCTCATAGCTAGTGACAGCACCAGTTTTATTTACCTGCAATGTACAAGTACAGTGGCGGGATGTGTAGCGGCCGCGTTAACAAACGGCAGCACGGCTAGGGGGTGTCTGGGGGTGCCATGGTCAGGCCATACTGTATAATGGTATTGGACCACCATACGTCCGTCTGGGTTGGGGGGAGACTCACTCTCCGGGCTGTTGGGTTCACTACCCTGTAAAAATCGGTATAAAGGTTAAAATTCAACCGCAATTGGGTTCGAAGGACCATTGTTTAACCAGCATATATTCATTATAACTGAACAATAATATATTCTACACACCTAAGCATATTTTGTTGTTAAACACCTTAGGTTAAATTAAAAGGAAACCGCAGTTATGTAGGGATCGAAGGACCATTTTTTTTTCTACCATATACTTTAAATTAAACATCTTAGAAACGTTAGGAATGGAGTAAACAAAAACATATTCTAAGCAACTAAGTACGAAATTTTGTTAAGTTACCTTAAATATTTAATGCACTTATAACGAAAACATAGACCCCATCCAATTTAATGAAAAAATATCTCATTCTTCATTATTGAACTCAATAAATCCAAGCGTATTTGTACCGTAACCTTATGAGAATAAGTATCAAAATACCTGAGCAGCGATATTCTTGACGCGCATGTGTCTCACAGTGTAGGCAGCGCGCACGTCTTCGTGTAATAGTGTTATTTGCACACCGCCGAACTCTGCCGAACTGCCCCGACCACCCGCCGGCCAGTACATGTCACATTTACGCTATAAACAGACAGAAACGCTTTGTTAGTATTTAATTTAATGTGATGAAATGTCTGGTGATACACAGACAGAGATACACAAAGACAGACACATAAAATGACCGAATGTTTTTTTTATCGCAATCTTTTCGGGACCTATAAATGACTAAAATGAAAATTAAAATGAAAAATATTTATTCAGTTTAGGCCCTGGTAAGGCACTTATGAAAGTCGAGAATTTACCACCGGTTCGGAAACTAGCCTTCTGAGAAGAACCGGCAACTATTTTTACTAACTAACCAAACTATTTTACATACCCTTAAGGGTAAAGGATGGTCCATCTCAAAAAAATATAGTGCAAAAGGACGTTTGCCGGGCACAGCTGAGTAATAGCTTAATAATATTAAATTAGCATAGATAATTAAAAATTAAGTATTTGTTTGAAATTCCAAATAAACAAATTTTCTGTCTGTCTGTCTGTCTGTTTGTTCCAGCTAATCTGTGAAATGATTGGACCGATTTTAACGAGACTTTCACAGGCAGGTAGCTGATGTTACAAGGAATAACTTTACTTTAAGGGGTACTTTTATTGTAAAAGCCACCTATGAAATTAAGTGTACGCGGGTGGAACCGTTAATAAATAAAACAAAGTAAGTAGTATATTACCCGTCCCCTCTCGACGAGGTTGGTGATCATGACGATGGTGTATACGCGGTGTTGCCAGATCATCCGCCAGAAGGCGTCCAGCGTGGCCGGCGTGGGCCCCTGAGTGGCGATGTACCGCCGCCGCCACACCAGCCATTCCAGCTTCACACGCGTCTGTACACCCTCTATACACACAAACGTACATACATACATGCCAACAACGTATAGCCACAGTTTAAATATAAACTCTACAAGCTCTAGGAATAATACGGGATTAAAGATATGCAAAATAACAGTAGCGACGATAAGGGGTATCACGTCGTATGCGTCATTTTCGTGGTCAATCGACTTTTTTCAAAACTTCAATACGACGAATTTACATTATTTTGACAGTAAGTAAAACAGTTTTCTTTTGGTTAAAACTGTTTTAAACGGCTAGACCGATTTTAACGGGACTTTCACTGGTAACTTAGGCTACTTTTATTTATTAAAAATATTACGGTTCCGCGACAATATGGATGAAAATAAATCTACGCGGGTGAAACCGCGGGGCACAGCTAGTAATATTATAAACGCGAGAGTACGGATGGATGTTTTTTTCCATTTTCACGTAAAACTACTGAATGGATTTGAATTGTACTTTACAATAATATAGGTTATACGTCAGAATAACACATGCTACATTTTTTAAAGCTGTTGTTTGATACCGCGTTTGATGCTATTTTTGGCAAAAAAATACAGTCGAATTGATAAACGCCTCCTTTTTTGAAGTCGGTTAAATACTATAAGTAAGTATTGAAATTAATGTCTCCTTACCAATATCAACATATACGTCATCCAACTCGCTGTCGTCGTCACTCCTCTCGCTGTCAGAGTCGTCTTTTTGCTCCTCAGATTCCACTATCCCTGAGAACTCTATGTTCAGGAACGCTGACTCTATGCCCTCGGCGAGGTTGGGCGGAGGCTTCGCTGGTTTTATTGATGGTTGTCTGTTGGGGGAATGTTATTCGTTACAAGTCGCCGAGACTGAATGACATTAACATTTTGGTTTAGTTCAGTAGGTTCATTCACACATGGTTTCGGCTTCTGAATTACAGTAGGTACCTAAATGCTACGTCGTCCGATATGTTCCGAAATGCCCGTCGTGACTGGTACGTAAATATGTATATATTGCATCTGTGTATATACATATGTCCATCTTGTCCCACAAAACAAATAATTATAATTAGACAAATGAGGTATCATTGCATACATCTTGATGGTCTGTTGGTTAAATGATATAACAAAGGATAAAAATATATAGAATTTTTTTTTTGCAATCTAAGCCTCTGTAGGCCTAGACAAAGCACCAGTATCTCGCTCAAGCGCTAATAGAAAGTATAATTTTTTTTTTATGATGATGGCATAAATCAGTCACGTGACATGTAATGTTACTTAGTCTACAGGGGTTACCTGTGGGGGCGTGCTCGTCGTTCGAGCTTGCGTCGGATGGCGGCGATGTGGTGCGGAGATAGCGCGGGCAGCATGCCGTCGATGAAGTTGCCGTTGACGTAGTCGCAGGGCGCCGCCCGCCCCCCGCCGCCCGCGCAGCCCGCCGCGCCGCACCGCCCGCCCTCCGACACGCACACGCGCGAGTGGTCGTCTGCGCGACACACACATATTTATATTACCAACACTCTTGATCAGGCAGTCTACTGTAAGGTGAGGTCTTTAACTCCCACATCGAAGTCAAAGTCAAAAATATCTTTATTAGATTAGACTTTTTACAAAGTACTTTCAAATCGTCAGAATGACATAATTATACAGGATTACATGCTACCACCAGGTTCGGAAGGTTGCTTTTAATGAGAAGAACCTGGCAAGAAATAAATCACTTGAGAAAAGTGACTAAAAAACCAAGTATTAAAATTTTTCTATCTGTCTGCCTGTCTGTTTGTTCCGGGTAATCTCTGAAACGGCTGGACGGATTTTAACGGGACTTTCACTGGTAGGTAGCTGATGTTTCAAGGAGTTACTTTTATTTATTAAAAATATAAGGGTTCTGCGACAATAAGGATGAAACTAAAGAACCGCGGGGAACAGCTAATTACTTAATAAAATATACTTACATGCAGTGATATTGAGGTACCTATTCTTCAGTCTGTTTTCAGGTCTGTGGCTATGGTGACTAGTGTGGCCGAGCGCTGCCGATCGCGCTACCACTATCTCGTACTCTTTGCTGTAACAATAACATTACTGGATGATATTTGGACCTCTAACAACTATATTTTACCACAAAAGCAAATAGTAACCTTTGCATTCATCCCATATTACCGTCTTACGAAAAATCACTGTAATAACATTTGATAGTACAGACAGCCAAAAATGTGGTCAACTACTGTTCGCGCAACCGCAACGAACAACTGGTCGTACAAGCAACGCGTCCACAGCCTGCCCGCACATCGTGACATAGAGGAGCAAAAAGGGGCGGGCGAGAAAGAGACAGCAACAAATAAAGACAACGACGCCACCATCAACGGTCGTCAGTTCATAATTACTTACATAATTTATTACTTACATTATTCACTTCATAAATCACAAGCCAAACCTTCATACTTACGTTAATGAATAAACGGCTTCAGTACAAAAATACAGTGTTTTTCTTGTCCGCCCGGACAAGAAAAGTTGGCGCCCCCGGGTGGGCCGTTCTCTCGCCGACCGCCTGCGCACTTCATGGGAAGCCTCGTCGCATCGTGCCTCAAGATTCAACATTCTGAGCATCCTGCATGTAAACGACCGCTGGTAACCCTCATACAGTGCATGTGGAAAGTGAGCCCTACCCAATTTATATAAGTTCTTTAAAATCTTCAAACGCTTTGCGAATGCCACTCGTTTGCCGCCATTTTTGCATCTTTTTTTCTCGACCTGTGTATTTGTGGCGCGAAACTCATCGTACGTACGCTTTGTTCTAACATAATTAAATTACAAGTGTAACTTTAACTCTCCACATCATGGCAGAAAAGGAGTTGAAAACATTATATTTAAAACGCAGCTCCATTAAGGGGCGATTAACAAAATTCAGCAACTTTCTCAACGAAATTGATGTGGATAGCCTTTTGTCATCGACACAACATGAGCTAGCATTGAGACTTAGGACGCATGAGTTACTTATGACACAGTTTGATCAGCTGCAATCTGAAATAGAGGTGCTAAGTGGTAATTTACAGGACGAACTTAATGAGCGTGAACTTATTGAAAATAGTTTTTACACTAACATTGCTTTAGCTCAAGAAATCTTAGCTTCTTGCTCCAAGCACATGAAGGATAGTGCACCTTGCATATCTGCAAAGTCTTCTATCAGTGACTGCCATGGTGATCATCAAGGCGTACCAGGGCTGCGTCTCACCTCCATTGATCTCCCTAAATTTGATGGAACATACAGTAAGTGGTTGGAATTTCATGACCTATTTGAATCACTCATACATAAAAATACTAAGATGATAACTGCTCTTAAATTCCGTTACCTAAATCAATATTTGGAGGGTGAAGCTGCCCGAGTGATATGCAACCTGGAAGTCAGTGATGAGAACTATGTTGTCGCCTGGGACTTGCTCTGTGAGAGATACAGTAACAAGCGCATTTTAATTAACACTCACCTTAATTCATTGTTGAACATTGACTCAATGCAACGTGAATCTGACAGGTCACTCCGCTTCCTTATGGACCATGTTACAAAAAACCTGAGAGCCTTAAAAACGCTTGGACAGCCTACAGACAAGTGGGATACAATCATTATACATCTTATGATCAAAAAGTTAGATCATTTCACTAGCATTAAGTGGGAAGAATTTAGAAATACATTAAAAGACTTACCTACACTAGTGGACTTTCAAACATTCTTGAAGGGACGTGCAGATGTTCTTGAAACTGTTAGCATGGCTAAACGTGATAGACAGCCAGTTAATAATAACATTTCACAGAACACTCAGCCTCGGTTTAACAGATTAAATACAAAATCATTTGTGGTTTCAGCGCAAAGTGAGTGTAAGTCAGGTGACACAGCCCGGGCCTGCGTTGTATGTCAGGGCAATCATCGCATCTTCGACTGCTTCACATTCAAGCAGAAATCTCCCGAGGAAAGGAAAGCTTGTGTGGTTAACCTCAAGCTGTGCCCGAACTGTCTTCGAAGAGGCCACAGTATAAGTCAGTGCAGGTTAGGTGGATGTCGCATTTGTAGACAATGTCACAACACCATACTGCACACAAACACAGACACTCCATCTTCATCGTCCCCACATACATCTGTCCACAATGAACACATACAGTCAACTACTTCTTTGTCTGTGTCAGCCAACACCAGTGAGGTGCTGCTGTCTACAGCTATAGTTGATGTCATAAATCCACACAATAACAAGATACAGACAGTCAGAGTCCTACTTGATTGCGGAAGTCAGTCTTCATTCATAACAGAGAGCTTGCAGCACTCACTACAACTGACTTCTCAGCCATCTGACGTCACTACAGTGGGAGGTATAGGTGACACTTCATTAACCTTAGTTCCCCAACGTTGTAACTTAATTCTGAGGTCAAGGCAGCAACCTTTTAATGCTAACCTCACTTGTTTGGTGCTACCTTCCATAACTAGCAAAGTTCCTAGAAGGCCATTTAACATTAAACAACTTAATATTGATGCATCAATTAAATTAGCTGACCCTAACTGCAACGTACCAGATAAAATAGATCTTCTTATAGGCGGAGATTTATTTTGGGACATAATTGAATGCGAGCAGCTTGATCTAGGGCCAGACAAGCCAAAGCTGAGACATTCCAAGCTGGGATGGCTATTAGTAGGACACATACCTACATCCATGGCTTATACAAACACACACAAGGACAAGTCTAATGCATCCATCCTTTGTAATTTTTCAGCAGTAGAGCGCCTCGAGCATCAGTTGAGTAAGTTCTGGGAACTCGAGGACCTGCCGTGCGATAACACACCTACTGCAGCTGAGCACGCGTGCGAACTACACTTCACTGCCAACACTACACGCGGTGAGGATGGCAGGTTCTGCATCAGCCTTCCGCTCAAAGACACACCTGATTGTTTAGGTAACACATATCATACTGCTAAAAAGAGGTTCCACAATTTAGAAAAACGCTTTGATAAAGAACCACACACTAAAGAAATGTACACAGACTTCATAAATGAATATGACCATCTAGGACACTTATCCCAGTCTGAAGTGCACAAACCTGAGAATGCATACTTTCTTCCTCATCATCCTGTTATCAAACAGAGTAGCGAGTCGACTAAGCTCAGAGTCGTGTTCGATGCCTCGGCTCGCACATCATCAGGCTTATCCATAAATGACTTGCAAATGGTAGGCCCTAATATACAGGATGCTTTATTTAATATTTTGATACGCTTTAGAAGCTATAAATATGTTTTGTCGGGAGATATTGAAAAGCAATATAGACAAATACTTGTAAAGGAAGCAGAACGCGACCTACAGTTAATATTGTGGCGCGTTAATAAGGAGAGTCCACTTCAAACATTAAGACTCAATACATTAACATATGGCTTTGCTTGTGCCAGCTTCCAAGCTGCTAGGTGCTTGTGGCAGTTGGGTGAGGAGTGCACTGAACCGCTTATAAAATCTATTATACAGCATGATTTCTATTGTGATGACATGCTCACTGGCGCTGACAGTGAGGATGATCTGCTGCATATACAGGCTTCGGTTTCAAGTGCTCTCGCATCTGGCTGCTTCAACCTGAGGAAATATCGCTCAAATTCTCAAAAGGTGCTTCAGTCAAATTCAATTCATGCTCAAGACAACTTGACTCTTAGTAAATCTTGTGTCACTCTCGGACTTGGATGGAATCCAGAGTCAGATAATTTACACTACACTATACAATTAGGCAATGACTCCTGTGGGCCCGCTACTAAGCGATCTATCCTATCCACGACATTTAAAATCTTTGACCCACTAGGTCTTCTTAGTCTTTGCACTCTCATTCCCAAAGTCATGTTACAAAAGCTTTGGATTGCAAAAGTACCATGGGATGAACCTGTCCCTGAGGAAATAGGGCAAGCATGGTTGCGATTCAGTAACAACCTGCATCATCTCAACTCTATTTCCATAAACAGAAACGTAATCTGTGACTTACCTCTTACAGTAGAGCTCGACTGCTTCAGTGACGCCTCACAAGTAGCCTATGGAGCCTGCATATACGTGAAATCTACCGATCGCGCTATGTCCCCACAGCACAAAACCCAGCAGACCTTGTTTCTCGTGGGGTGGACCCCCACCAAATTCAACATTCGTCAATGTGGTGGCATGGTCCCACTTTTCTTCACGAGCCTGAAACAAACTGGCCAAAATTGGATAAACCTTCAAATATTGACTTAACTGAAATAAAGTCATTCCCTGTAGTTTCAGATCACACTGATCATGATCTAGATCTCTTCTCTAAATATTCAAAATTTAAAACCCTTCAACATGTTACTGCCTTCATTCGTAGATTCGCTCATAACTGCAAAAACCCCAATCAAAAATTGACCGGTCCCCTTTCTGTGACAGAGCTTGAAGACTCTTACTTAAACCTTGTGAGATTATCTCAACAAGAGTCATTTCTCAAGGAATTACATACATTACGTCAAGGTAAACAACTAAAGCCAAAATCTAACATAGCTGCGCTTACTCCTTTCATAGACTCTCAAGATCTGCTTAGAGTGGGCGGCAGGTTGAAACATTCCAACTACACTTTTGACAAGAAACATCCACTACTCCTCAGCTCAACTCACCCACTCACCAAACTCATATTCTCACAAGAACACACACGACTACTGCACGCAGGTCCTCAGCTGATGCTCTCCTCTATTAGGGAACGTGTATGGCCTGTAGGTGGTAGGGATCTGGCTCGGCGTACGGCCCGTGCTTGTGTCACTTGTCGACGTATCAAGGGTGATACCATGCAAAACATCATGGGCAACTTGCCTGCACAGCGGCTAATTCCTGACTTACCTTTCATTGCTGTAGCTGCTGACTTTGCATGTCCCTTCATGATAACAGATCGTCGGGGTAGGGGCTGTAAGATAACGAAATGCTACCTTTGTTTATTCATATGCCTAAGGTTTAAATGTGTGCATTTGGAAGCCGTAAGTGAGCTGTCAAAGGACGCATTTATTTTATCACTGTGCAGATTTATCTCTCGCAGAGGCAAGCCCACACAGATATACTGCGAAAGCGGTACCAACTTTGTCGCCGCGGACAAAGAAGTAAACAGTTTTCTTAATACAAGTTCCTCTGATTTGTCTGAGTTTGCAGCTGATCAGGGAATCGTTTTTAAGTATTCACCGGCCTACGCTCCTAATTTCAATGGCTACGCCGAGGCTGGTATTAAATCGGCTAAGTTCCACATCAAACGCATATTAGGTACCGCGCATTTGACGTACGAAGAGTTGTCGACCATATTTGCTCAGGTCGAAGCAATCCTCAATAGTCGTCCCCTCTGTCCCTTATCTTCTTCACCGGACGACTATTCTTCATTGACCCCTGGGCATTTCATCATCGGTCGGGCGCTCACTTCCATACCGTCACCCGCACTGGAGGACACGAACCCCAACAGGGTCGATAGATACCAGCGGATCGAGCAGATGCGGCAGCACTTCTGGCGGCGCTGGTCAGCAGAGTACGTCTGCGAGCTGCAGGAGCGAAGCAAGTGGCGCGTCCGGAGCCGAGACCTGCGGCGAGACGACCTGGTGCTCGTGAAGGAGGACGGCGCCTGGGCCGCGTGCTCGCGCTCTACCCGGGCTCTGACGGCGTGCCGCGCGTGGCGGACATCGCTACCGCCCGCGGCACAATCAAGCGTGCCTTAAACAAGATCTGCCTGCTACCGCAAGAACAACCATAACTTCTTTTTGGGCCGGGAACATGTTCGCGCAACCGCAACGAACAACTGGTCGTACAAGCAACGCGTCCACAGCCTGCCCGCACATCGTGACATAGAGGAGCAAAAAGGGGCGGGCGAGAAAGAGACAGCAACAAATAAAGACAACGACGCCACCATCAACGGTCGTCAGTTCATAATTACTTACATAATTTATTACTTACATTATTCACTTCATAAATCACAAGCCAAACCTTCATACTTACGTTAATGAATAAACGGCTTCAGTACAAAAATACAGTGTTTTTCTTGTCCGCCCGGACAACTACCTTACGGTTGCTTTCAAAACGAACAAGGTATTATAAAAAATCCATGGTTAAGTGGTACCTGAATCCGATATCCCCATCGGCATGTAATGCGGCAACGTGTGCGGGAAAGGCTTGAGCACGTACCGCGGGCAGCCCGGGGCCCGCCATGCGCGGGGGCCTCGCCGCCACGCCCGGGGCCCGCGCGCCCAGCGCACACGACACCGCCGGCGAACACACCGCTACTGCACACACCACACACATGTAACACGCTCCGGGGGCGCACACGACACCGCCGGCGAACACACCGCTACTGCACACACCACACACATGTAACACGCTCCGGGGGCGCACACGACACCGCCGGCGAACACACCGCTACTGCACACACCACACACATGTAACACGCTCCGGGGGCGCACACGACACCGCCGGCGAACACACCGCTACTGCACACACCACACACATGTAACACGCTCCGGGGGCGCACACGACACCGCCGGCGAACACACCGCTACTGCACACACCACACACATGTAACACGCTCCGGGGGCGCACACGACACCGCCGGCGAACACACCGCTACTGCACACACCACACACATGTAACACGCTCCGGGGGCGCACACGACACCGCCGGCGAACACACCGCTACTGCACACACCACACACATGTAACACGCTCCGGGGGCGCACACGACACCGCCGGCGAACACACCGCTACTGCACACACCACACACATGTAACACGCTCCGGGGGCGCACACGACACCGCCGGCGAACACACCGCTACTGCACACACCACACACATGTAACACGCTCGGTGCCTGCCCGACTTAGCTCAATGGCTTAGTCGACCGTTGTCGGAGCGTGTGAACAAATTCAACGCGGTTCGCTCGTGCCAATCGTACTCATACATCTCAAGCCTTACAATTTGAATGGTGAAAGTATTTGTAAAATCGGATGTGTTGTTTCAAAAATAACCTCGAAACTTACATACACCTCGAAGGACCAACATTTTTGAACCTACCTAACCAGAACCTACCAAATCCAGTAGCGGCACATCGCCAATAATTGCTGACTGTTTATTTATTGTATATAATAGGAAACTCACCAGGTTTCTTATAAGCATTAAGCGGTGCCCTCGCGGCCCTCTCCCCGCCCTCCTCGAGGTAGTTGTACGCAGCGCTGATGCACTTGCTGAGTCGGGACCGGCATCTATACACGAGGATACACCTATATTAATATGGGATCCTAAGCTACATTCAACACTTCATCCTCAGATAAAAACTTAAATAGATCAGCGCGGCCGTGCTGAGGGTGGGACACATGACCTCCCAGTGTTGAGAGTGGTTACCTCCAGTAGAGGAGCGCGGCGGTGAGCGCGGCGAGCAGGGCCAGCGGGCACACGGCGAGCAGCGCGGCCGTGCTGAGGGGGGACACATGGCCTCCCAGTGTTGAGAGTGGTTACCTCCAGTAGAGGAGCGCGGCGAGCAGGGCCAGCGGGCACACGGCGAGCAGCGCGGCCGTGCTGAGGGGGGACACATGGCCTCCCAGTGTTGAGAGTGGTTACCTCCAGTAGAGGAGCGCGGCGGTGAGCGCGGCGAGCAGGGCCAGCGGGCACACGGCGAGCAGCGCGGCCGTGCTGAGGGGGGACACATGGCCTCCCAGTGTTGAGAGTGGTTACCTCCAGTAGAGGAGCGCGGCGAGCAGGGCCAGCGGGCACACGGCGAGCAGCGCGGCCGTGCTGAGGGGGGACACATGGCCTCCCAGTGTTGAGAGTGGTTACCTCCAGTAGAGGAGCGCGGCGGTGAGCGCGGCGAGCAGGGCCAGCGGGCACACGGCGAGCAGCGCGGCCGTGCTGAGGGGGGACACATGGCCTCCCAGTGTTGAGAGTGGTTACCTCCAGTAGAGGAGCGCGGCGGTGAGCGCGGCGAGCAGGGCCAGCGGGCACACGGCGAGCAGCGCGGCCGTGCTGAGGGGGGACACATGGCCTCCCAGTGTTGAGAGTGGTTACCTCCAGTAGAGGAGCGCGGCGGTGAGCGCGGCGAGCAGGGCCAGCGGGCACACGGCGAGCAGCGCGGCCGTGCTGAGGGGGGACACATGGCCTCCCAGTGTTGAGAGTGGTTACCTCCAGTAGAGGAGCGCGGCGGTGAGCGCGGCGAGCAGGGCCAGCGGGCACACGGCGAGCAGCGCGGCCGTGCTGAGGGGGGACACATGGCCTCCCAGTGTTGAGAGTGGTTACCTCCAGTAGAGGAGCGCGGCGAGCAGGGCCAGCGGGCACACGGCGAGCAGCGCGGCCGTGCTGAGGGGGGACACATGGCCTCCCAGTGTTGAGAGTGGTTACCTCCAGTAGAGGAGCGCGGCGAGCAGGGCCAGCGGGCACACGGCGAGCAGCGCGGCCGTGCTGAGGGGGGACACATGGCCTCCCAGTGTTGAGAGTGGTTACCTCCAGTAGAGGAGCGCGGCGAGCAGGGCCAGCGGGCACACGGCGAGCAGCGCGGCCGTGCTGAGGGGGGACACATGGCCTCCCAGTGTTGAGAGTGGTTACCTCCAGTAGAGGAGCGCGGCGAGCAGGGCCAGCGGGCACACGGCGAGCAGCGCGGCCGTGCTGAGGGGGGACACATGGCCTCCCAGTGTTGAGAGTGGTTACCTCCAGTAGAGGAGCGCGGCGGTGAGCGCGGCGAGCAGGGCTAGCGGGCACACGGCGAGCAGCGCGGCGGTACTCAGCCCGCGGCCCGCGGCGGGGGACATGGCCTCCCAGTGGGCCGCACACCAGCCACTCGACACCTCCTACATCACACCACACCTGAGTGAGCCTCATCACACACTGAGCACAAAACGCTATGGTCAGTTTCCTCTTAGCATTCAATACACATACGTAATTGGTTCGAAACAATCGATGGATGAAGTCACGCGCGGAAAAGTTATTACCAAATTGTATTGAAAATACTTCACACGGCAGTAGTTCCAAAAATAAAAGGGAGAAAACGCTAATTCCCAATATATTGGGGCAGTGTTCTTGGGGAGTGCAACTGAATAGTGAAAGTGTACTAAAAATGTTACCTCAGGCGGTGATTCCGCGCCGTTGATGAGGACACCTTCCCGGGCCACCGACTTGGTCACAGCGTATATCTTCACTTCGTAGCGCGTTACGTTCCACAGCTCCACTTCCTACCAACACAACAATATACAGGTGTCGTATAAGCACGCTATGTAAAACTGAGGATTTATCCTCAACTCAGCTACACTTGATAAACAGTGAATTCTCGGGATATTAACCGTGTAACCAACCTGTTATTGACCACAGTGGGTCCACGGGTAATATTTTTCACCCGTACAACCCACTGCTCTAGTTTAAATTTATCTTTTTTGAAAACATTGATACCTTATGCTAGGTGATACGCGAATCACTCTTGAATGTTTAGCTAGAATTTCGGCCCGTGGGGTCACAGAAACAGACGTATTGAAAAGGGATATATAGGAAATGGAATAGCAGTGGGACCACGTTTAATATCCCGACTTTTCTCGACTACCTATAAATTACCTGTTAATTAAAACCGTATCAGAATCCGTAACGTAGCTTAGAAGAGTGCGTTCAGACAGATACAAAACAATGTTGTATGAAAATTACGACTTCAATTTATGCTATTTCCTTCCTCAATAGTCACAACCGATTCAGGTCAACGTATAATAGAGCTTTTGCCTGGATTTATTCCGGAATGGTTATGCTTATGTATAATAATGTGTCTATGGTATGTTAAACCTTTTCGATGACTGCTCACGCCTCTATCCGACGGGGGTAGGCAAATACAACCGTTGGCCACATACTACGATTTTTACATACTTCTTCCGCTTTGTCTACATTTATGCATCTGATGTCTATTTATGATAGGTAATACATTGTTTTCCTTGTGAGACACGACTTGTACTCTCTTTACGGGTGAAATCTTAATATATCGTGTAACTTCGAAGCAATTATTTTATTAATATTATGAAAATTGCCCAAATTTCAAGCAAATACTTCTTCATAGAAACTAAGGTTTAAATTGAAAAAAAAAAATCTTCTGAAAATTGCACTGGAGAGTTTGCGATTGGCGAGTTTTTTTTAAATCGCCGACACAAGTCACCGCGATGACGTAAGCGCAGATTTGTATGAAATCGAAACAGCGCCATCTATCGGCCGACAGACGCGGTGACTTGTGACGGCTGCAGTAAAAAACTCGCTATAGACCATCTGATTATCTTGTCTTCTGGGAAAGCATAAGCAAAAAAATAGTCTTGTCAACTCACCACACTGATAGTGGTCTCAATATCGTTCTTATTGGTAGGCATGGTGAGCCTGGTCCTGGGCTGCTGTTCAGGTATCTTCCTCAGGGTCACCACGTACTGGTCCAGGGTGTTGTTGTACTCCAGCGGTTGACGCCATTGCAGGTACAGGTTGCCTGAGTGGGGATTGCGAGAAAAGCTCATTAAATAATGTCCGCGAAAGAGTTACTTACAACCAGTTAATAGGTACCCTAAAAAATATAAAGTAAGCCTACTTTACTAATAACGCCTTAGCGTTCGCGGGATTTTTCATGTCCACAAAAACAAATTGCTGCTAAAATAATTATATTTGAGTTGAACTTTTGCTGGGCAATTAATATATTTTGCTATCCAATCAGTAAATTTTGGTATAAATTCGGATTATATATATATTTTTTTTGAGTATACGTAAATTTTTGCTAGAACTAGAACTGGGGCCTTACCATAATATCTTATGGACAATGCATACATATACATCTGTCCCGTAATGACAGTCCAAATATCATGACAATGCGAGGTCATAGTAGGGCCCCGGATTTTATATCGAGTTCCAGAAATGAGGTACATAGAAACGAGAATTTAGAATTTTATGAATACCACTCACTTTTCGGTTGATCACAAGTGAGGTTAAGTATAATAGGTGCAGAAGGTGGTTTGACGTCACTCAGCACGTACAAAGGGTCTGACTTGACCCCCAGCCGCTTCAACAGATCCGAGGACCTCACACGGTCCAGTGGGAAACTGTAGAACGCTCGGACCCAGATTTTGTAGGCTGTGAATGGACCTGGAAAAAGTAAAATTAGACCTTATAGAATTTAAATAAGTCTACTATTGCTTTGCCTCAGAACGCACATTTTTTAGCCTTTGAAACCATGAAAAACAAAAATTAAGTTAAAAACAAACTTACTCAAATTCCTCAGACGAAAGCCAACAACCTTGGTGATCTTTCCAGAAGTATTCAAAAGGGTGAGGTTCTTGGTCGCTCCAGAATAGTCCTCCATCCCAAGGTCACTCGGGAACACATTGTTATTCTTGACATCGGCCGATGATTGGACACCTTTGACATAGTTCAAATCGTATCTAGGCACGCCTTGTTCATAATATAGTACATACGCCACTTGAGTTGTGTCTTTATGTACTTTAGGTGGCGTATTAGATTTCTTCACAACCTCTTTGTGCAGCTCTACAGCTTGGTGAGTTTCCAAGTTCTCTATATCTTTCTGTATACTCTTAGGTTCGATGTCATGCCTTCTCTTCCTATCCTTATGGACTTCTCTTTTGTCCCTATACCGATCTATGAGGTCAGGCGACGAGTATTCCTCAAACTTCTGTTTATCTGTCTTATAACCATTGTATGTGGTGTAGTCGTATTCCTTCTGCTTTTCAGGACTGATTTGCGCTTCAGGGTTGGGATCTTGGACTGTTATGACGTCACTGCCTGCAATGACGTCATTAGATGGTTCGTCAGCTTGGGGCTCTTGTTTGTTAGCTGCTGTGAGATCATCTATATTGGATGGTTGACTAGCTGGCCCGGAGTCTGTTGATGTGGTTAGAGAGTGGAGAGTGAAGGTGGATGGCGGGGCCCACGAGAGGTGGATCTCTTCTGCTGTCACGTGGTTGGCCGTGAGGTTTTGTGGCGCGGACGGAACTGGAATAGAAAGAAGTATACATTTTTGAATAAACAGAATATTACAGAATTACTGTTGAGCTTTGCATGGCATGATGTGGACTAGTTTGATTCATTGAGATCAGCTACGTTGTTTCTACAGTTTTACCTCTTCAAAGAGAAAAGAAATTTGGCAGAAATTCTACAAGTAATGTGAGAAGAAAACAATTGGTATGGGCCACTCTTACAAGTTTGATATAACTAGAAGATCGGTTAATCTTTATTTGCACTATAAAGAATGTTGATCTAACTACTTATAGTTAGCATAGCGCCTTCTTCCCCTAACTTCCTGAGGTGAAAGCACCGTCCACAGTCGGCAGTTCCTAATTAACAACGGAAGATCGAAATTAAACCTTATCCTCTGTATTATGTATCAATGTCCTATGATTGAAATCAACGCGCGTCGTCGAGTTCAACGCTGAGAAACCTTAGTGAATAACACGGCAGGTGAGACTTGATCATTAAGTAAACCTAAATGACAAAACATACAGTTTTCCTTGTCCATAAATACCTTAATAAACGGATGAGTCACTGAAATAAAACGTTAAATCTGAACTTAACAAAGGTAGAAGCGGTAGGAATTGGCTAATTCTGTACCGGCAAATGGAGTAAAATATTACCTAACTTTAGAGACGACTGATCGCTGTCTACCTTTAATGGGTCACTACAGATGCCGTCACGAGTCTTGAGCGCTCAGCGATAATAGTGGCGGGAAATTGCGCATGTATTTTATTCGTGTCATGCAGACTGACAGAGATAGACTCATAATTTAATAGGTAGCGGTCCTACTTGCCTGAATCCTCACGTAAGGTGCAATAGGGTATGACAGGTTGTGTGTGATCTTACTGCTACACACACAAAGTTGCGGGCAGAAGCTAGTATCCAATACCAAATTAGGTAAATAGATCTCTCCTACCAATCGAGCTATTATCGGTCCGTATTGATTTATAAACAAGCTAATTGTATTATTGACTTCATCTTGTAAAAGTAATCGTACCTAATACATATTTATAACTTAGCTTTCGATTGCAACGTTCTAGTAGAATTTGCAATGTCAATGTTCGACGCTACAATTTTATCTTAGCATATAAATAGGTGCATAGTTGATAGCCTTATGTACCTACCTAATATTTACATACACACATCCTACTATCCTACTAATGTAAGTATGGATGGATGTATGTTACTCTTTCAAAAAAACTACTGAATGGATTTTAATGAAACCTTACGATTATATACCTTACTAGCTATGCCCCGTGGTTTCACCCGCGTAGATTTAGTTGGGTTTAGTTGTATATTTTTTATAAATATTTTATGCATGCAAAGTCGCAGACCGATCGGTTTAAAATTGACAAAGTTTCATACAAACTTTCATCCCCTGTTTATCCCATTAACGGGATCGAATTAATCAAAATCCTTAGCGGATGCCTACGTCATAACATCTACCTGCATGTCAAATTTCAGCCCGATCCGTCCAGTGGTTTGGACTGTGCGTTGATATATATATAGATATATCAGAATAGCACATAGGTGTCAAGTAAGTAGTAAAAAATCTACCATCCTCGAGCCTGCCAAATCCGCTTTACACATATGTATGATGGAAATGATAATCTTAAATCGTCCTACAAAAAAGCCCACAAGAAATATTTTAACGGGACTTTCACTGGCAAATAGCTAATGTTAAAAGGAGTAACTTAGACTAAAGGCGAGTAAAATCGCGGGGCAACAGCTGGTATAATATGCTAACAGTCGTATTCCAGAAGGTAGAGGTACACTGAAAATGAAAATGAAAAAAAACAGAATAGGCTCTGGTAAGGCACTAATGAATTTCGAGAATTTACCACATCAGAGTGCCTAGTGCGAGTTTTCTTAAAATCGCCGTCACAAGTGCCCGCGTCGACGTAAACGCAGATTTGTATGGGCTCACAATAGTGTCATGTTAAGGCCGACAGAGGCGCTGCTCCGATCCCATACAAATCTGCGTTAACTTTGACGCGGTGACTTGTGACGGCGGCAGAGATGACGGCGGCCCCCTGATACTCTTACCCAATTACCTAAAATTTTGCCTGCAAGCCAAGGTACTCATGTTTCCCAGCAATACTTTAAAACCAACGAGGCGGTAATAATGAAACAAAACATTATTAATATTATACAACAAAGTGTCCATTAGACCTTATATTTAATAGCAAACTGTTTTTAACCCAGTTACCCGCTCATGTTTGACGAACAAAACATCCTTGGACTTGTTTAAAACTCGTAAAGCAGTCTCTTCAGGTCATCGGTCCATTTTACTCTTAAAGCGTTTTATAACGACTTATGAACATTCAACAATTATTATATCAGACATCATTCATCATTTTCACTATTGTGAATTATTTTATACTAGCTGTGCCCCGCGGTTTCACCCGCGTAGATTTAGTTTCATCCTTATGGTCGTGGATACCTAATATTTTTAATAAATAAAAGTTAGCCTATGTCCTTTCTCAGGGTCTAAAGATTGTCTATGCCAAATATCATCAAAATCGGTTGAGACGTTTAAGCGGGAAAGCGTAACAGACAGACAGAGTTACTTTCACATTTATAATATTAGTAGGGATTAATTTTATTGTAATTAATCTTAATCATTATATACTACTAGTTGTGCCCCGCGGTTTCACCCACGTAGTTTTAGTTCCTTGCTGTTTTTTTTTATAAAAATTAGACTATAACACTCCTTGAAACTTCAGCTATCTGCCAGAAAAAGTCCCGTTAAAATCCATCCAGCCGTTTACGCGTGATGCTGTGACCAAGTGAAATGGGGATTCATTTTTATATATAAGATGTAGTGAATTGTACATAATGCCAGCTGAGTTTCTTGGCGGTTCTTCGCAGAAGGCTAGTTTCCGAACTAGCGGTCAAGTCTTCGAGGTTCATAAGTGTCCAGAATAAATCATTTTCATTTTCATTGAGACATTTATTAGAGCCGTAGTGACAGAGTTGTTCGAGTAATCGCCTGATGCGCAAACGACGCAAGTTCCAATTTTACCGGTCGGTAAGACCAGTGAAGTGCTTTACGTTATGATGGAAATAATTGAAGATTTATTTTTCATATGTGGGTTCTTGTTTCTTCATTAATAATTTGAGTTCTATATTACCGGATTCAAATACAAATTTAGTTTAGCAAACAAATGTTGCGTAATTATTTGCATAATCAACCAAAAACGTTCAAATGATAATAGCCATTAGCAGTATCGTAATAGAAGCCATTGTTCCTGGTAACCGTAATAGAAACTGTTGCTAATTAACTTCGGCTAATGAAGGTAGGTATTGAAGTTTTGTAACAATGCAATAGATAGGTCAATGTCCCTTGGACAATGCAATGTTTTTGACCGCCTACTTAATTATTTGTTGACACCTAAACCCGATCAAAATTTTATATTTTAACTAGCTGTGCCCCGCGGTTTCACCCGCGTAGTTTTAGTTTCTTCCTTATTGTCGCGGAACCCTAATATTTTTAATAAATAAAAGTAGCCTAAGTTACTCCTTGAAACATCAGCTACCTACCAGTGAAAAACCCGTTAAAATCCGTCCAGCCGTTTCAGAGATTACCCGGAACAAACAGACAGACAGACAGACAGAGAAAAATTTTAATGCTTGTTTTTTTTTGTGTCAGTATCGTGTATACTTTCATATGCATTTAGTGAAAAGCTGTAATTTTGGAATTACAAACAGACACTTCAATTTTATTTATCTGTATGTATATGTAGATTCAGAAATGAGCCACTGATTTGAAAAACCTTGAGCTAGATTAAGAATACCTCTTGATTACTTAAAACATAGAAAAAACGTCTACTGCCTGTGACCGCTTGCATTATGCTCCATCGTGCTTGCATACAGGTGCCATCACGAGTTTTGAGCGCTAAGCGAAAATAGTGATGACAGTACATTTATTTTATTCGCATCGCGGCACAGGTTACCTTTGACGCGCATTTATTATTAGATCAATAAAATTATAGGATAATTTTACGCTAAACGCGTGGCGTTTCAAAATTATGCTAGTAGGTACATGTCTCATCACGAGTAAAGAATGCGCAGCGCTAAATAGTGGTGATTCTGCGCATAGTTTTATTCGCCTCGCGCCATACATATATGAAAATTATTTATTCTGTTTAGGTCCTGGTAATGCACTTATGAACGTCGAGAATTTACCACCGATTTATAGACAGAGACAAACTCATAAAATGACTTCTGCGAATTCAAAGGTACTCGTTCTTAACTCGTCGGTCTTAATCTTAGATTTTTTTATTATGATCAGCTCTAGTTAAACTTCGCATATCTACTCTTCAACGGTGTAGGGATACACCGTTGAAGTTTTCTTAAGTTTGCTGGAGCCATTGAGAGTGTGAACCCGCATACACTACTTAAGCCACGCGGCCAGACGTGTTCAACGATGAGGGTGCAGGAAACGAGTGAGTACACTTCCGACGAAGGTCGAACCCATTAAACTTGTCACACACGACGCACATAGCGTGAGTCAGTGTAGTGCAGACAGACCAACAGTGCATATGTAATATAGGTTAATAGTAATACTACTTGACCATGACTGCCGGTAATATAAACAACTAACAAGCCAGCAGCTTAGCCTGCGTGGCAGGAAAATATCTTTCAACCCACATTTCATGTACTTAGGGGGTGAAATTTCGAAGAATCTTCGGAAGCCTGAGAAAGTCTGACAGCTATTAGTAATGTGGTTTAACCAGGATTACCGATTGTCAGTTGCTTTATGAAAAAAATTTATGATCAACCAAATTGGGTTGTATCACATGCTGATCCCAACAGTACAGGTGCCGTCACGAGTTATGAGCGCTCGGCAAAAATTGTGAGGTAACACGTGGGGATAGCATGTATTTCATTCCATACAAGGCCAAAAAATTATTACTATACTGCATTTTAGCCCATGCCCCCGTCGCTATCTTCGTTGTACACTTACAATCGTTGTCCACCGCGAAGTACACACTTCAAGGGGTGGTTTGATTGATAGACCCCATATATCGCTGGAATGACACCTTAAGCTGATAGGATACGCTGAAAGATACGCGATCGCTAAAGTGCGCTGTTCTTGGTGTACAACGATGAAAATCTAATGCACAAAAAGATAGCAAATGGTGGGGGATGAATGAATCATAGTATGTTAGTACTAGAATTCGGAGCTAGAGAAATGGTAGAAAAACCCTGCTCTTTCATATTAAAATAAGATAACTAAATGACAACATAAATATGAGATTCAACATTTGAATTGTATATTGATCGACCTGTCGACTGAGATTAGCTGTTAGTGCTAATCTGTATGTAAATATAGCAATAAGTGTGCCCTAACAATGACACGCAATGTATAACAATAAACAATGCCTTCTGTCACCTGCTACTGTAACAATGGGACAGATAATTTATAATTATTGTAATCTCATGTGATCTTAACTCTATACATCTATACATTTATACAGATAAATACAATTGAAGTGTCTGTTGGTAATTCCAAATGTACAGTACAGTACATGTACATGCTTTTGACTAAATGCATATGAGAAATTGTTTTCTCTGTCTGGCTGTCTATTTGTTCTAGCTGATCTCTGATACTGCTGGATCTTTAACCGGAGTTAAACTGGCGATTGCAAATGGGTTCCATAAAAAAATAAAAAGGAATCTTGTCCGTCTTACAGAACAAGCATCCAGCCTGATTCAATCTGTCCAGGGGTTTGTATAATTAGATCACCAGGCAAACTAAGTGAAAATGCATCATCTCATATAGTGTAACGGGAGGAGTGTTTGTCATAAGTGAGGTCAACAGAAGTCAAGTTTACACCAGTGCCTATAAGTGTAAGGTCATTTTGCACACTAAGATATTAGGTACAAGACATTGGGTGCTTAAAAATACATTATGCAGACTTATGTCGCTCCTTAGATTATTATCACTATACCTTGCACAATAAATAATCAGTCCTGAGGTAGAGAAACAAAGTAGTACTCTATGGTCTATCAATAATAATAATAAATATTTAAATAGCTTTTTATCTTACAACATAAACAGAAAACAATACAATATGAAAGATGATATGGCTAGAATGGGAGTGAATACTTATATGACAGCTGATAGAGAGAAATGGAAGAGAAGAACAAATTGCGCCGACCCCAAATAACATGGGATAAGGGCAGGAGGATGATGAATACAATTACAGAAATAAATGTTTATAGCATTTAAAAACAAAGGGGCATGGCTCCCCATGCAATGCCTGTAAATTTGCATTACATTAAGTACTGAGAATCAACCAATTCAATTTGATTTATTGATTAATTTCTATTTAATTGACCAAATACCTGACAGCTAATTATTAGTTCAAGAAGATATAAGCAGATATAAGCATAGGATATAATAGACCGCTGAGCTTAGCTGCATGTTCAGTCAACTATGATTGTAAATAATATCTCCAATAGAAGGCTGATTTATCATGCAATCAAGAACCAAGGCTTATATGCAGTACCTATGAATAATGTTTCACCAATTTGTGTTTTTATGTTTGACCTAACAGGGGGTCAATGGTCTTCATAAATGCTTTAGGTTCACAGTGAAATTTGCAAATATAATTTGAAATTTAGCTACAAGGCTATTATGTTTCCGTTCTGGTATGACTGCCCGTATCGAATTCACAAATAAGCCCCGATGATCACACCGAGCAGGTACCAACCTAGGTAGGTACTTATTACAGGTACACGATCCGTTTGACAACTACCACACCAAACCATGATTAAAAATACATACAAAGGCATTTCTTAGTTACGAATAGATACAAACTAGGTGTACTTACCGTAAATCTCATTGCTTTCGTTGTCGTTAGCTGCATTATCACAATGAACACACAAAATAAATGTAATAAAAATGGCTCCTAGCGTACAATGAATATACATCTTTTAACACACAACACACGTTATAAACGTGCGTTTCAGGCTTAAATAATATTTATCAACCACATTTTTAAATCGGCATCGATTAAAAGCGTAAATAATCTTGATAACAAGTCATTTATTCCGTCTTAATTGTTTAATCAAGCTCTCATCGAACAAGACCCCGCCGTCTGTCATTCGTCATGTCAATAAACAATTAATGCTGCCATCACAAAAAAAAGTGTTACTCACACAAACTATCAAGAGATAGGTGCCAATGCTGCCATGATATTAATTCAAAATTCCTTGAACAATATCTGAATATTACAAAATACCAGGGAAATTATTTCCAAATGCCGCATAGTGCATACTCTGTGAAATTAACCGGTTGATTAAGCTCTTCGGGATCGGAATTAATGATAGATCAGTTTTCTTCATTGACCATTTAAGTACCGGTTGTCGAAACCACGGACTCGAAACCTACACCGATGTAATTTTGGTTTAGGCTCAATGACAAAAACATTTTGAGCAAACCCTCAGAAAATCTTTTATCTTGCATATTCGTGTAACAATCGTTTAAAATCAATTTACGATTTTCCAAATCTATTCCGTATGTAGCTAGCCTTAATCCATAAAGCACAAACGAGTTTTCTGCAAGTTTCTGCTTTCGGAAAAACAAACTTCTCTGTATAAAAAAAAATGTCCGTGTCTGACTCTATGAAAGTAGGTTAGTCTATGCTCCACAGGGGGATTGTTTGTTCGGCTTTGGTGTCAGCCGTTTTGTAATTTTTTGTGATAAATATAGAATTAATCAGTTCAATACGGTACTATAGGTGAATAGAAAATGGTGTAGTGATCGTGCAATGATTTTGATATCGCCGTTGGACCTATATTGTATGTAATAACCAGGCGTTTCCGCCATGACAATGGGTACCGTCGAGAAGTGGCTAGCCGCACTTGTTCTATATTTTATTTGTATCGGGCTATGTTATCCAACATTCGGTGAGTAATAAACAATTCTACATTGTTGCTAACAGAAATCTCTTCCTACATTGATCACAATACTGCTACAATAACTGAGCGTAGGTCTGTAACATCCTGTTTGTCCTTTTTTTTATAGTGTACGCGCATTTTTTCAAGTGATATGTTTCGTGCTTATAGGTATTACAATATCCCCGCTATGCGTTCTTCCACTTGTCACTATGTTGTTTTCGAAAAGCTACGACTCGTGAATTATTTTGAAAATGTAACCTACTAAATCACAAGAGTAATCCAACTACTTAATTATATTGGTTTCATATTAAAAAAACTTTCATACATAAATACTTTATTTATTCTGACGCCCCTATCCCATAGGGGTAGGAATACAACAACACATCATGTTGGATTTGTTTATTCTGTTTGAAGGATATTATAATAAGAAAATAAAATAGAGATTTCTTTATTTTAAAAACAATTTATTTTAGTTTTATTATCAATGTGTGGAATAATATTATATGCTTTTGTTTTAAACTTAACTGATATCAGGCTGTAATTAGTATTATTTTCAAACTTCTGTGTCGAGAAGAAGAACTAAATGATTAATTGCATTAGATACCTATGTTGTTTAAATTTCTAATGTAAATATATTAATATAGCGTAAACTATTGTATAAGGAGGTCAAAGAGATGGCACTGGACAGAGACAAATGGAAAGAGTTGCATTGGTTACACCAACAAGTCTCATTACTCGTGATGAGTGTAAACTAGATTCTGCCTACAACTTTGTCCGCATGAAATAGTTACTTTAGGCTAATGCTGCTTTGTTTACTTAGTGTGATGATGTATAGCCTATAGCCTTCCTTGATAAATTGTTTATCTAACACTGAAAGAGTTTTTCAAATCAGATAAGTACTTCCTGAGATTAGTGCATACAAACAAACAAACTGTTTAGCTTTATCTATACGTCTATATCTTCTATATCTATACATCTATACAGATAAATAAAATTGAAGTGTCTGTTTGTAATTCCAAAATAACAGCTTTTCATTAACACATTCGCTGCTGAAATTTCGTCTTCTTCGTAAATTCTCTAACAGTTGGACGCGCAGGTGCGTCGTTAGCAGTGAACGCGTTAAATGCATATCAAAGTATACACGCTACTGACACTAAAAAACCAAGTTTTAAATTTTTTCTCTGTCTGTCCGTCTCCCAAAATAAGGATAAAACTAAATCTATGCGGGTGAAACTGCGGGGCACAGCTACAGTATATTATTATAGATTACAGCCTGAGGGATTGTGTAAGCCTTATCTAGGACATATCTGTATCTTAGTTTGACCCAAATTCACAAAATATACCTAGTCTCAAATTAAGAAGAACAAGATAGGTAATCTAAGAATAGGCAATCAAGCGCAATGGACTCGCATAATAAATAATAGTTTAAAAAAACTAAAAAAACACGCTTTCATAAAAAATCCAACTAAAAATCAGAAAATAAAATTTAATAAATTTGGATAAAGAATATTGTAAATTAGAAATGAATGTACATTTTTGTAAAAAAGCGTGGGGTGCATAGTGTTAATAATTATAAACATTTTATTGACAGATAATGAGTAGAAGAATCATCACTTTGATAATATAATATCTTAAAAAGCGCATTGAATACACCCCACGCTTTTTTACAAAAATGTACATTCATTTCTAATTTACAATATTCTTTATCCAAATTTATTAAATTTTATTTTCTGATTTTTAGTTGGATTTTTTATGAAAGCGTGTTTTTTTAGTTTTTTTAAACTATTATTTATTTTTAATTTTTTAGTTAAATTTTTTAAACTATATATTATTTAGTTCGATTGGCTAACTATCAGCCGCCCTCAATACCACAAACCGCCCGCACTAGCTCTATCTCTCTTACTTGCATGCAAAGGATGCGGAAAGAAATTAATTAATCCTGGCGAATCTAATTAGGATAATCGGATGCTTCGATCGGATTATTGCATTGTCATCGACTTTTGACAGGTGTGCAAAGTTTGAATTAAATCTGATCGTACAAAGTAGGACAAAATCGAGCTCAAAGGGGTCGGTTACATACATACATACTTACATACAGGTGAAGCTAATAAAAGCGTGTTAAAAATAATCAAGGTTTTTAAAGCAAGCAGTAGTTGGACAATTTCATTTGTCCAAATAATAGATAGAACAGCATTCTATATACACTGTGTGTGTGTGTACATGCACAAATCAACTTGTACCTGTTTGTTTATACTCAGGGGTGTGCATTGGATTTTCAGAGGGGTAGGCAGGTTAAGTACATACCTATGTGACGCGGCATAGGTATGAACGTCTTGGTAAAGATACACATACAAACATAAATAAACACACACACACATGACACAAGTGTATTCAGTGATTACAAATTGCAATTTCAGCTTGCTTCAACCTGCTTATATGCAATGCACGCCACTGTTTATACTAGCGACAGTGTCTCAAGTTCCACAAAGAACTAAAATATCTACATATGCTCAAGTCTGTATTCCCCAAAGAGCCTTCCCCAGAGGTGAACTTATAGTACACCCACATTTTATCACTATATGGGCACTAATCAATGCTCCAGGTGTACTACTGGTATATTACATATGGAAAAAACCAATAACTCTGGCCTAGAACCCAGGACTTATTGATCCTTAGTAGTGTGGGACCACTACAAACAAGGCAGTCAAGAACTGATAATGGTTGTTCAATACTATTTGATGGTTAGGAACAGTTAAGTTCAGAGCAAACAAAAACATTGCGGATAAACAAAATATTATTGATACATTTGACTCGTGTAAATTAGTTTTATCTCAGACTAGCTGACATGAAAGACATTGCCCTGTCTTAATTATGAGAATGCAGCACGTATTCTGTCAATTCTATGTCAAACGTCATAAGGTTACATCAAAAAGTTGTTATTGTCCAAAGCATTAGGTTAGATTTAAGAAGAAAGAAATAATTTTATATAGTGATTAAGTATTCTTAAATTTTAAAATCTTCCATGCAATTTTCTTAATTTTTTCTTTCATAAGAGTCATCTCCTAACAATACTGAACACAACAAAATAAAATTTTCGAAGGTCCAGCCGTTCACCCGTGATGTCGTGACCAAGGGAAATGGGGATTCATTTTGAGTACTATTTATATAACAGTTGGGTGTTATCATGAAGAAAATAACTCAAAATATGTACATATTTAAACCAGTTCATGGGTTATGTATTTTGTCCGTCTGGTAATGAAATTTGCACACCCAGAGGGCACAACCACATTCTGCATTAATATTTATTGGAAATGATTTAAGAAGCATTGATTTCTTTTCTCCACATTGACTGAAATACTGCGACTCGTCTAGGTACTTAGTCCTGCACAGTAAAAAAATTTAATTTGTAACAATTTTTATCCATAAGATTCTAGTGTGATGAGGGCTGATGGTACCTAAACATTTTTGGTATCCATTATATGACAGGCCAAGTAGGTAGCAGAAAAATAAATAAAAAAAACTTTTTTTTATATCTTTTTTTAATGCATTAAGTACTTAATAAACTAAATAATCTTGTACACTCTGTGATGGTTTTAACTCCTGTTCCTACAATATTTTACTTATTTTAGTTTAGCTTATCACCAAGTTTCGTTTTGATGTTGGTTCTTAGAACACCTTTATATTGTATTCAATATATGGGTACATAATTTAACTACCTACTCACAGCTTCATTTTAAGCTAGTATACACTAGCTGGCATCACGCGGTTTCACCCGCGTAGTTACCATTACCCGTGAGAGTACGGAGATAAAATAAGCCTTTATTAATCAGTAATATTCTGGTGAAAGAATTTTTAAAATCACTCCAGTACATTTTGAGCCAATTCGTTACAAACATACATACAAATCTTTCCTGTTTATAATAATAGATATATAGGATTCTGCATTGAAAAGTCATGGAATCTAAATGGCAAATAAACACTTATTATTGAGAGGAAAATTGATGAGGAAATTAGACAGTCATTATTATGATAGGTTTGATGACACATTAAGTTTATCCCGTGCTAGAATTATGAAACACTACCAATTGAATGTAATGTTATGTTATAGAGTTAGGTTAAAAGACTTTCTCACTAGCGTCTGCCCGCGATTACGCCCGCGTGGAATAGTTACTTTGGGTTAACGTTAACATTGACTCATAGCATGATAATAATCCTCGACAAATGGGCTATCTAACACTATGGATACTACTGATACTATGGACACTACAGGGACTACTAGGCGCATTTGGAAAATCCGAATAGTTGTTCCTGAGATAAGCAGCTTCATTCTGCAAACAAACTTATTTATTAATACAATCAGTTTGTTATATAAATATTTATGTATTGTTTTCCAGGAAGACTTCTGAATTAATGTGGTCATGACTATTATAGGCACTCTTTCGGGGACCTCTGTGTGAAGGTGTTTATTGACCATCACATATTGTTAACATATATATGCTAGGAACATTACCTAATAGTTCTGTATTACACAAGAATGTTGATATGTAACTCTGGCATTGTAATTTGATTCATAAACAATAGGTGCTAAAGAGCATTTTATGAACAATATGAATTTAGTGTCATTTGAACATCTTGGGTAGCCTGCTTATTACGTTTAAAGGTTAGCTTTCAGAAATGGTACTAGATAGATAATTATAGAAAGATATTGGGAAATAAGTAGCATAACATAGCATTGAAGTGGGAGTTCTGATGGTAAGTGGCTGCAAAGAACAAACAAAAGCTAGCCACGTAGGTGTTGGCAAGGATGATGGAGTTAGGATGACCCAACTACAAGCTGTGCACATGCTTCTTCATGCATTTTGTATAAGCTCAGCGTACACTGTACTATCTATATACTCTACTATTGCCGGTTCTTTTCAGGGGGCTATAATTTCCAAACTTGTGATCAGTTCTACGACGTTCGCAAGCATCTATCCAAGGCCTAATATTTTTCATCTACGAAAGAAAAAGCATGTTAAGCTCGCTGGCCAACGCGCCAGTAGTCGGTGGCCTGTTTGTGTCAAGCTTACCTTATAAGCTACTCCTGTGTGCAGTAAAATTTCGCTTACAAACTTGCATACCCTTTCCACTCCCTTAGAGATGAAACTTTGGGTAACACTTAGTGGATCTACTGGAACCTACATCGCACAAAAAACCTACCTTCCAAATTATGTTCTAGGAAATGAAATCGCTGTTTCAAAACAATAAGTATTACGTCATTTTCCTTGTCTTGTTCCAGCATTGAATATAACCGAAGTAACGGCGAGAGGTGAGGTTGGGGAGACGGCCCTAGTGATCTGTAACGTCACGCCGGAGACCGCTAATATCACGTGGTACTACAAACAAGATCTCCTCGGATTAGACGAGCGGTAAGTTACACTACACTTCTGTTTTGGGTGCCTTAAGGGTGTAAGAAAATTACAAATGGAAAAACCCAATAACACCATGCCCGACCGGGGGTTGAACCCAAGACGCAGTTCGCACTTGCGACCATCAGACCAACGTCTTTCTATACTTTAGTGGCAAAATTAGCACACCAACTGATCAGATGGTAAGCGGGTAAGCCTATGAACATGCACCATCTTTCAAGTCAATCATATCGTAAATCAAAAAACTTACATGTTATACTTTATGTACTAGATATATATACAACAATGATACACTAGATTCGTTACATTCATAGTAATGGCCGATTAAAATCTGCTAGCAAATGAAATAGGATAAGTACGTGAGTCTCATCTGAAAAAGTCCCAATTAGAATGTCGTTTTTCTTTACGGAATGCGGACTATTAACATTATCTATTAATATTATTTGCTTAGTTTGGGACTAGATGGCGATATGACATGTCATGTACTTATATTATTAATAAATTGATTTGATTTGATTATCTGCCTGTCTATAATTGTTGACAACTATTTCAAATTGCGTCAAATTTGACTGTATGTAGTGCGAAATTGTAATGCTAATTTGCGATTAATTTAACTTGCATTTAACTATAACATGTATATCTATACAGATATATAAAATTGAATTGTCTGTTTGATCTAGGTAATCTCTGAAAGGGCTGGACCGATTTTATCATTTTAAAAAAATATTATGTTTCCGCGGGATACCCGTGAAATGAAGTCTACGCGGGTGAAACTGCGGGGCACAGCTAGTTGACAGTAAAGACCACAACTTTATATACATTACAAAAATGAAATCATTGACAATTATTTAAAATCGACTCAAATTTGATTATAACAGGAAATTGAATTGTTAATTTGTTAGTCATTTACTGGAATGTATATATTTTATTTTAAGTGCGGCTGGTAGATGTTTTCCGGCTCATGCTCAGACTAGCAAATAGGTGCTGATCTGACATTGACTTTGAATGAAGTTTCCATGAGATATACGGTGAAGGAAAACATCGTGAGGAAACTTGCATAAGTATGTCTGAGAAGAAATTCAAAGTCGTATGTAAAGTGTCGTAGACGGCGGTGGACTCGGACACAGACTGCTTCGCTGCTTTAGTGGTTGCAAACGCTACTGCGAAACACGAGCTCCTGGGTTCAATCCTTCCTGATACCCGGATCGGGGTATCATTTGTTTTTTGTATCTGTAATTCTCTATATTAATTTAATATAGACGTCAAGAATATTCTAGCAGACCACGTTCTGACGCAATTTTAGAACGTATAAGAACCGTGGTAGGAACTTTGCGTTCTTTCGGTCGAAGCTTCGTTTTTCGGAGACAGCGAGTAGGCTGTCTGATAAGTGCCTTACCAGGACCGAAACCTAATAAATAATTTTCATTTCACCTCCAGTAAACAACGCAACGACAGTGAACACGATCTTATAGACAAAGACAATGATGGTAACATAAACAAGACTAAGATATCGACCATCGTGATCATGAACGCCACAGCGGAGGACGCCGGCAACTACACCTGTGTGGCAACCCTCGGAGACGAGGAAAAGAACTGGTCTGCAGCTCTCAACATGTCTTTCCCTGTGAAGCTGAACTACTCTTCCGAAAGCCCCATGCATGCGAATGCTACTAGCCATCAAACTATCGAAATGAAATGCATATTTGAAGGTAACATTGTTATATTTGTGTCGTAGTGACTGAGTTTGGTGGCCGCCTGCTACACGAGTGACAAAATAGCATAATATTGAGATGTAATCTTGGTAGATGAATGTGATGTTAGTAAAGTATTGTTAGTTAACCTGGTTCCGATGGTATTCATCTGCACTCCTCCACGATATTATTATAATAAAGAGGAAAGTTTGTTTGTAACAAATTGGCAACGAAACAAATGGATCGATTTAAAAAAATATTTCACAAATAGAATGCTGCATACTGAGCAAATTAATATATATTCTAAACGAGGTTTGAGGTTAATCAGGGATCCGCAATAACACGCGGACAAGCTACAATTCTACTTCCTACTTATTAAGTTATTAATATTATTAACACGCAAGTTTGAAGTATGGATATATGATACTCTTTCACGCAAAAACTGCTGAATGGATTATAATGAAACTTTACAATAATATAGCTTTACCATTAGGCTAACACATAGGCTATACTTTACAAAGATATTTTCAAAATTTTTAATATTATTCTTATTCTGTTACGTATATAGTCTAATAATACAAATGCCTTGTTACAGTATATAAACTGGACAAAGTAGTATGGCATAAAACAAACTCCGGGGTAATAGACGGTGAAGAAAGTCATGGGATCACAAAGAATTACACCCGCATCGCTCCTCGACTGGTGGAGAGCATTCATCTACTCAACGACACCGGGACCGAGAACAATGGTACCTACATCTGTTCCGTCACAGATCTAGACACACAGCGCACCGCTTCGGGATACATAGACCTATACGTCCATGCCAAACCGTTGATAGCTATTACAGAAGTCATCGCTATCAACACGACGCAACTCTTCATCAATTGGACGGTACAACCCTTCAACGCTCCTATTAAGAAGTATGAAGTCATGTACGCAGCACCCGGCACCGGCTTCGTACACAGCGGTCACATCAACACGGAAAACACGTCTTACGTGTTGGGTGGTTTGAAGAAATCTACTAACTATACTGTCAGAGTGCGGGTTGAAACTGACTATGGTATAACGCAAAGCGAGTACCCGAGTAATGTGACCACGTTGGACAAGGAGCCGGTGTTCGTGCCTATTATATCGATAAACGGATTCTCAGCTACCTCGGTCACTATCGGCTTCACAGCACCGCCGGAAGAGATCGACGGCTTGATACATTACTACTGGGTGGAAGCGGAGTCCAAGAATGGCACCGTTTTGATAGCGTATCACCACAGAGACAATAATAATCTGCCTTATATGTTTGGGAACCTACAACCACATAATACATATGTGTTTCGGGTAAGCATATTCAATTGTCATATACAAGATACTATATTCGGAAGGTTACTTTTACTGATAAGAACCCAACAAGAAACTTCGTAATTACTCTTTTCAAAAATGATATTATTACCCCCCACGTAATAATAAGTGGGGACTGGTCATCTCATGCTACACATTTCTCTATAATTAGGACTATTAGACTTTATTTTTATTTTTATTCACATTTGTGCATTGAGTTGGAACTTTGTTCATGGGCTTATATTTCTTATGTGATTTAAAGAGTAATTACTAAGGTACTTGCCAGGTTTCTCTCAGTAAAAGCAACCGTCCGAACCTGATTTAGATTCTATATACCTTTGTAATGTTACCAGGCGAAGGCGTGCTCATACTATTCGAAGATATGCGGTGAATGGTCGATGGAGATGGAGGCGGCGACGTTGGATGGTACTCCGGGCAAGGCCAGCAATGTCTCCGCTCACTGCGGAGTCAGCTACCTCAACCTCACCTGGGGGCCGCCGGAAAAACCCAATGCAGAGATCAAAGGATATGCGGTGAGTCGTCCATACTTTACTTAAAAACAGATTTACATCTATTTGAGTGAATGCGAAGGTGCATTCTATTCCCATATATATATAAAGTCCGTGCCGAAAATTCGGCTTTATTACGGTCAACATAATATTGTTTATATATTTAGTATGGATTCACTTACGCTATACCTAAAGACAACCGAGTCACGGCCGAACAACCGGCAAGCCTTGAGTCCTCTTTTATTCGATATCAGCTTCTCTATGAAATAAAAACTTGTTTTATATAATATTTATTAATAACTTATATTGCTTCAGATGGAGTTGACAGGGGTGGCGAATTACACGGACAGAAATGGCATACAGAAGGAAGATATATGGGGTCCGTTCTCCAAATTCATGGCCAATCACTCTACGAGCGTGAGGTGAGTTCTATTAAATAAAACAAAATCCGACTTGTAATACAGACTCTGAGCTGATGGAAAATTACGATTGAACCCTAATAACTTTGTCCCATCCCTGGATCAAACCCAAAACCTGGTCGAGTGAGGCAGTCAAAAACTCGCATATTTAATTTCAATTCTTCATAAGTACGCTATAATGCAGCGAGCGTGGCGGCATATAACCCGTTTAACATTCAGTGTAATATAACCGTGCAACTTGGAGAGACTCCGGCCCTAGCTCGGCCCGATCTAATATAAATCATCTCTAAGCAAGACTGAGGTAAAGTCCCTACGATCAGTTTGAAATTGAAACGGTAATAACTTCTAACCTTACTCTCTACGTATCATCATCCTCCTGCCCTTATCCCATGTTATTTGTGGTCGGCGCAATGTGTTCTTCTCTTCCATTTCTCTCTATCAGCCATCATATCTGTATTCACTCCCATTCTAGCCATATCATCTTTCACACAATCCATCCATCGTTTCTTAGGTCTTCCTTTCCCCTTGTAACCATCCACATTCATAAACAAAACTTTTTTGATAACATTATCCTCATCCCTTCGCATAACATGTCCTACTTTATTAAAAACTACAGCAGGGTGTATTGGCATATAAGTTTTGAACATGTGTATGGTCTAGGGTGGACGAACTGCAGCCGAACACGCTATACACGGTGACGTTAAGTGCAGTGACTCGCACTCGACGTCGAGGGGAGGAGAGCACCACGCGGTGCAAGACGCGGCCCGCCCCGCCGGATACCCCGCCCCGGCCTCGCTGGAGGAAGGTCAGTACTCATAATACTAGAAGAAAAATATTAAACTCCCCAGTTTTTGTGAATGTTTGTCAAGAAGAAGTCCGGTCAGAAGTAAGTCAGGCCCGGGTATAGGGGAGGGAAACCAGAGCTACAGCAGCGGAGATTTCACAATAAACACTTCGGAAAAAAATCCTTTTTATTAAGAAAATAATTTGAAAAAAAAAGACATAAATGCGGCACTGAGTCATTTAATGGAGACAAAGAAGAAATGACCAAATTAATAGTATTTATCACTAAAGTGAAATTCGGAGCACTCTTAACCGAAGGAAGTGTATGAAGAGATGCATGTAGCAAACGGTGGTCTCTACCTACCCCAATGGGATAAGGCGTGAGCATATGTATAAATGTAAGGAGTAAAAATTTTAAGTAAATTTTCAAAAAAATATATATTTTCAGGTACTAATCAACGGAACGTTCCTGTTTAAGACGTATCTGCCGCGAATATCAGAGAGAAATGGACCGATATGCTGCTACCGGTAATATTATAAACCTTCCTTACCATCAGACGGGATGATTTGCTAATCAATACATCTATTTAGACATACATACATACATACATAAAAAATACTACATAAATAAATATATAAATAAAATTGAAGTGTCTGTTTGTAATTCCAAAATAACAGCTTTTCACTAAATGCACATGAAAGTATATACGGTACTGGCATGAAAAAACCAATCTCATTTTTTTTTTACTCTGTCTTCTGTCAAATCTGTTTGTTCCGGCTTATCTCCGACACGGCTATTTCGATTATTTTTCACTTTTGTATAAAAAATTATGAACCTTCCCAGCTTCTGCGGGTGAAACCTCGGGTCTCAGCTAGTTGGTTTATAATTATGACGTTTGAACCATGTGCTCCATGTTCCAGCGTGTACTTGGTCCGCCTTCCTCCGAACAAGGACTTCAAGCACCTGCCAAGCTCCCCCAAGGACATTGAGGTCATCGACTACGAAGCCTCCCATACTACCTTCGGAGCTTACATCGCTGACATACTTACCAGGTGCAATATCCTTACCGTTCTATATCTATATGTATTCACATTAATCAAATTAAAGTGTCTGTTTGTTACAAAAACAGCTTTTCACTTAATTCATACGAAAGTATGATAAAAATCTACTTTTAAATGTTTGTGTGTCTGTTCGATTTCTGAAAAGACTTTTACTGACATACTAATAGCTAATTTTTATTTTAGAAAAAAAAATATCTGAGTATCATAGCTTTTATTGTTAATCCTACGCGGGTGAAACCGCGAGGCACGCCTAATTAATATCATTAATGTGAAAGTGTATATCCGTCTCACGTTCGTTACTTCATTAGTGCCGCACCAGTGGCCTAGACAAAGTAACATTCTCTCGCGCTTGCGCTAACGCTATCAATAAAAAATGTATGGAAATGACATAAATCAGTCACGTGACATATGTCATTCCCGTACAATTAATTAATCTTAATTTTGCTTTGACTGGCTGGAATTTGCCATGCTCACATATATTTGTAATATTTTTTTAGTTTTTGTTTTTGACAATTGAGTATTGGAACTGTGTCCATGGGCTTATAGTTGCTTGAGTGATTTATTTTGTATTTTTAAAGCTGTATAATGTTCTTTAAAAGAGTAATTACTGAGTTTCTTGCCAGGTTCTTCTCAGTAAAAAGCAACCTTCCGAACCTGGCGGTAGCATGTATAATCCTGTAATTGTGTCATTCTGACGATTTGAAAGTACTTTGTATAAAGTCTAATCGCATAAAGATATATTTGAGTTTGAGTACATTTTGTATCGTTTCTACTAGCGTAGCGTGGGTATAATATTACTTTGTCTACAGGTTCAGAACCCCTATTACGAAATTATAATATAAATAAACATTCGACGGAGACGCTAGCGAGTGTAGATTAAGAAAACGGTGCAAACTCGTGGTAGGGGAACAGAATGCCTAGTGCGAGTTTTTAACTGCCGCCGTCACAAGTCACCGCGTTAAAGTTAACGCAGATTTGTATCGGATTGGAACAGCGCCTCTGTCGGTCTAAATATGACACTATTATGAGCCCATACAAATCTGCGTTTACGTCGACGCGGTGACTTGTGACGGCGATTTTAAGAAAACTCGCACTAGGCACCTCTGGGTATAAATTGAATAAATTATATACATTTACCAATTTGTTTTCGTTCCAGTAATAACTACCCGAAAGACGGCGAGTTGGTGATCGGCGATAGACACACAGTGTTTCAGAAGCACGACTCGTGGTTGAACAGAGAGGAATGCAGTCAACGTTGCCGCCTCAAGCGGCCCGGACTAACTACCACTACCTCGACCACTACCACACAGATGCCTACCAATGCTGACCTGTTCGACGACGCCTATACAGACTCTGATATCGATGTCACTACCCTGCCTACCCACAGTTTGGTCAGGAGGAGTGCTGACAGGTATTTCAATAGCGAGTAAGTTTTAAAGCAGACTTGGCAGTAGAATTTCACAAAAAAATGCATACCCCCTTATAAAGCCACTAGCTAGTATTTTGTCAATAAGTGAAAATGTAACTTAATGTAACCTAGTGATTAGTATACCTGAATGTTGCACTAGGTCGCAGGTTCGATTTTATGTGATGAGCATTTGTGTTGGCCTTGTTTTTGGGTGTTTGGTATGTATTTAAAAACAAGTATATCAATACTTCTACACTAATATTATAAGGAGGAAAGATTTGATTGTTTTTTGTTTGCATTGAATACGCACCCAAACTACTTGACCGATCATGAAAATTATTTCAGCAATGGATAGCTACATCGTCGGCGAGTAACATAGGCTATATTTTATCCCCGTACTCCCACGGGAACGGGAACTACGCGTGTGAAACCGCGTGACGTCCGCTAGTAATTATTATATTCGTTGTCTGGTACCCATAGTACGTGGTTAGCTTTGTTTGAGACTAGATTTCGTAGTGTGATAATTTTCAAACATGATTTATTATTAATATGTTTGTATGGCAGTGACTTCGGCAAAGACCCCATGATGGCCGGCGATTCCTCCAGGGTGGATCACTCGGAGGTCAAAGTGGAAGACGGCGCGCTGGACCCTAACTCATTCTACACACTATTCGTGGAACTCATTCGTAAGTAATCTACAAGTTATGTTTTTTTTATATCTAATACTACCTGTGACTCGCGGTTTCACCCAAGTAGACTTAATTTTATGCGTGGCTTTATTTTGCGGAACTCCAATCTATACAGATAAATAAAATTGAAGTGTCTGTTTGTAATTTCAGAATAAAAGCTTTTTACTAAATGCATATACACGCTACTGACAATAAAAACCAAGTTTTAATTTTTTTTCTCTGTCTGCCTGTTTGTTCCGGGTAATCTCTGAAACGGCTAGACCGATTTTAACGGGACTTTCACTGGCAGGTAGCTGATGTTTCAAGGAGTAACTTAGGCTACTTTTATTTATTAATCAGGGTTCCGCAATAATAAGGATGAAACTAAATCTACACGGGTGAAACCGTGGGTCACATCCAGTTTAATAATAAAATAAAAGTAACCTAAAAAGTGCCAGTGAAAGTTCCGCTAAAATTCGTCTAGCCATTTCTGAAATAAGTCTGAATAAATAGGTTGAAGTTTTCATGTATATATCGTAGTAGCTGTGCCCCGCGGTTTCACCCGCGTAGATTTAGTTTCATCGTTATGGTCGCGGAAACCTAATATTTTTTTAATAAATAAAATGTAGCCTATGTCCTTTCTCAGAGTCTAAAGATTGTCTGTGCCAAATGTCATTAAAATCGGTTGAGAGGTTTAAGCGGGAAAGCGTAACAGACAGACAGACCGAGTTACTTTCGCATTTATAATATTAATAGGGATTTACTTTCACATGCGTTTAGTGTGAAGCTGTTAGTTTGGAATTACAAAAGGACCGTTTAATTTTTTTTATATGTATAAGTAACTAGCAAACCCGGCGAACTCCGTCTCGCCATTTTCACAATTTCACAGTGAACACAATACCGGTTTGTCACATGAAATTAACTGAGCAGAGAACAATGAGTAGCTGTCAAACAATGTACTTAAAATGTTGGTTTGTCCTGATTTTTCCTGAATTTTCTTTGCTATAAACCTCATGGAGCCCGAGACCTTTCCAACCAATGCAAAACCGTGGAAATCGGTTCGTGCGTTCTAGAGTTATAGCGTCAGGAAGGAAAACCCGACTTATTTTTATATAGTAGATGTCATGGTTGTGTATGTATGTGGTGTGTTTGTGGTGCAGCCGGCCAGGAGGGAGAGGATCCGATGTACAGCGAGTACGTCAATGAACTGATGCCCGCCGCTGGACCCTCGCCGCCAGCGCTGCCTTCCACTTCCGTCGAGGTTGCACTTCAGGTTTGTAATACAACCAAAAGGGGACAGGAACAAGAAGGACATTAGGGCCTGTAGACAAAGTAACGTTATCCTCACGCTACGCTAGTAGAAACGATACGAAATGTATGGGAATTACATAAATCAGTCACGTGAATGTAATTTTGTATCGTTTCAACTCGCTAGTAGAAGTGTGAGAATAATATTACTTTGCATACAGACCCAAGGAAGCGCAGGGTTGAAACCCTCGGCAATATATCAAAATACTGAAAAGTTGTTCCACACTGTCACAGTATAAGGTTTACTATCAGTAATTTTAGCTTTACACAAAGAAAGCGAATGCCATTTGACTTTCCCAACCCCATTTGCAAGGAAATGGTAGTATTGATTAAGCAGATTTGCCTGTGCTCCATGGAGGGGAGGAGTGTGACTGGAGTGGCTGTGCTAGCAATAGTTATATATAGCAGGGATTTCATTCATTTATATCAAGTGACACTCGCATTCATAGGCTGCAGTAATCGCTTATCACCAGGCGGACTGTATCCTTGTTTGTTGCCTTAGTAGTATTTAAAAGAAAACATACAGTGGATTGATAGCCTCCTCTTTTTTTGAAGTCGGCACAAAACATTTTTTTTATTATTATGTAGGCGACATGCGGTGTAGCAGCGTTGATCCTAGTAGTAATGGTGGCGTACTGCGTGGTACAAGCACGGCGAGGACACAAACTACCGCCGCACGCGCACGAACTGTCCAGTCTACCTAATGTCTTCAGGTACAATATATATACATTATAAAGAGGAATTATGTGATTGTTTGCATAGAATAGGCGTCAAAAGTATGGGACCGATCTTAAAAAAATCTTTCAGATATGGATTGCCTTATTCAGCGAGTAACATAAGCTATATTTTACCCTCGTACTTGCACGGGAACAAGAACCACGCAGGTGAAACCGTGTGACGTCCGCTAAGACTCTAAGACGAACAAAGCCCATCGCTTGAATGGTTCATTGACACTTCTTTAAATGATAGAAAAACAAACAATGGCGAAACGAGTTTTTTTTTTTATCTAATTGATTTATTTTTACAGACGCATAGCATGTAAAGGTAAGCGCCAGCAGATCGTCTCCAACTTCCCCCGGGACCTGCCTCCCATCGCGAAGGAGGATCTCGCGGACGCATACTTGGAGAGATCGGCCAACTCTGACTATAAGTTCCAGGAGGAATTTGAGGTAAAAAATTACTTCATTCACGATATTAGTTACTGATACGATGATTTGAACTCTAGTCGCTTGCGTTAAAGTTGACTATTCAAATCCAACAGGTATTTTGTACATTAAAAATAATGGTGGTCAAAGAATAGAACCCTGTGGCACACCCAGTGTTCTGGGGTAAGCCAGACAGATTACTCATGTCTATCAACTTTTTTTAATTTTATCATAGATACGATGATATTATAATATAGTCACTAGCCATAAACCTATTAAACTATAATAATTAACTTCATAAATTATCATAGTGTATCCAATCAAAAGCTTTGGGTATCCACCCAATAAATCCACATAATAAATTTAGCACATCCCTTAAATACTCACATCAATATTTTTGCATCATTAGACTGACAGCAAGCAAGTGACACCTGTGGAGCTGCAATAAAACTCCATTAACAGCTTACTATATAGCTAGTTGTATCAGAGGAGCTCGTGGCACAGTTGCTATTGCGCATATCATTCGATCAGCGAAGTTAAGCAACCATACGCCTAGCCAGTAGTTGGATGGGTGACCGCCGATCTTTGGCAATCGTTACAGGTCAGTCGGAGGCCTAAAAATAATCTGACAACTGGTTTAACCCAAATCACAGATTTTCCTCCTAAACGGGGTTGCGAAGGTCAGATGGCAGTCGCTTCGTATAAAAATCAGGTGATCAGCCACATCGGGTTGAATCAAGTGCCGACCCCAACAATGTATGGGATAAGGCCAGGGAGATGTAGATGATGTATATAGCTAGTTGTATGCTTGCTTGTCACCTTTGTGGAACAGACAAAGTTTCACGCAGTCTTGCTTCGGTTAATTTGTAAAACTAATTATTTCTCCCACAGTGGCTACAAATGCTGCCAGAATGTTACACGGATAGAACGACCCACGCATCCGAAGCCAGGGAGAACCAGCCGAAGAACCGGTACCCGGATATCAAGGCGTACGACCAGACCCGTGTGAAACTTTCCCAGATCGACGGCGTCATCGGCTCCGACTATATCAACGCTAATTACGTCATGGGTTATAAGGTAAGACGTCGTATTTTGCTTGATTTGATTTTTTTATAAATAGAATAGGGTATATTATCGAATACCTTCGATACAACGTTACGTCATTTTGTACCATGTAATACAAGTGAATCATTGTGAAGCGAGAAATATCGATTATTATCAGTCGCTAGTTCTAGAATTAGCGCTTTTCCCTGTGAAGGATTCGGCATGATCATTACATGATTTTAGTAAGTATTAGTTATCATGGTATTACTTGGTTATTCTTTAACATAGTGTCCTTAATAAGGTATACGACTTAAGAACTAGAAATCACCAGTTTCTATTTTGGAATTGAACACAGCAGTCCATTTAAAAAATAGTGACTTGACCAATCAGAGTATAGTAGTGTCTTGTCTCGACCAATCAGTTCACCGTGCATGCTGAGAGGTCTTTCTACATTGCAAATTGAGCACTATAGACTTTTACATACAGGTTGGAATAAAATAACCGTATTTGAATGGAAAGATTATTATTTTTACACGAATATCTTATATGATCAGTGGTTTTTTTATCTGCATGCCAAATACTTTGTAAAAATTCGCATGAACCGGTAACTAAACCTACACTGAAGCCAGCCAATATAATTTTCAGTCAAATCTAAAAACGGTTCGTTTATTCCAATCTGTATTTTAACCATTTACCCTAGAGCTTAATCCTGTTCTTCTTGTGACGTTAACAAATACCTAATTTGTCTGACTTTCCTCTGCTTACTAAAGGACCCTTCGGAACCTTACCAGGTATTGCATGCCAGCTTTACTATCCCTTAACTAATGTGTATGTAATAGTCTTTCTATGTATGCCTTTTGGTATTTTAACCCGCGTTGAGTACTTTTCAAAAGGAACCGGCAATTAATTCGAAATTTTTACTCTATTCTCTATCCAAATCAAGTAGATTGTTGCCATTTCTGCATGAAAGAATGCAAAACCAATAAACACACTTACACATTAATTATACGCCTGTATTACTCCAAGCGGCAGGAATATATGTACTTATAATACTCGCATTGCGCCATGTAATAGGAAAAATCCAGACTCCGGTATAAAAGATAGAAAAACCCAATATAATTTTGTCCGACCCGGGTATTGAATCCAGGACCTTGTATCACGCGACGTGCATATGACATAGCATTTATCACATCACTAATATGTTATAATGGTAGTATTTATCACATTGGTTGGATAAACCCCTTACTATCATAAGTCTGTTTTTTTCTCGAAATTGTTTCGAAATTTCTACGTTATTCGTGAAGATTTCTGATGTTTTAACAAATTCCTTTACATTTGATGTTGTATCCGTGTACTCTCGATGTTCTTTGTGTAGAATGCTATATTTAATGTTATTTATGCTAATTATTTTTATACTTTACGTGTCTATTATAACACTAGTATATAGACCTAACGCTACCGCTACCACAGGCGAGGACTCATTAAAGGATGACGCAAGATCGTGCTGCATATTTTTAAATTGATATTTATCACCAGTAGGTGGTTATTGTTCGCTTAAATAACCCTGAATGTAATATTAGTCGACCGTGCTTAGGGCGTCCCTCGGCACGGACCCGGCTCGGTCTAGCGTGAGTCTTACATAAGCGGTTGGTCTAAAAATAAAATTTGATTCCTCATACCCTAAATAACCTTATTATAGGAGGCAAAACAGTTTATCTGTGCGCAAGGGCCGACCGACGCGACAGTGAACGACTTCTGGCGAATGATCTGGGAACAGGGCCTGGAGCTGATCGTGATGCTGACCAACCTCGAGGAGTACTCCAAGGTCAAGTGCTCCAAGTACTGGCCCGATGACAGGGCTTCAAGAACCTTTGGCAGTGTCACTGTGCAACATCATCAGGAGAAACGGTGAGATATATATATTTATTTAAAAAAAACACCTTTGTGAAGGTAGTTAGGCAGAGGTGTTTTAATAACAACACCCACTTTTCACCGAAGATGATTTAGTGCCAACGTGACAGATGGTGAGTCTATCGCCGTCTCAGGCACAGTATATACGTCTTTGAATTACTTCTCAGAGTATGTAGGGGTTTCCTCACGATGTTTCCCTTTACCGTGAATTCACGTGGTGATAAATCACTGCACATAATTTTTTTTTCCCGCATCGCTAGGATTCGAACTTGCGTCGCTTGTGCAGCAGGCGACTGTTCAAACCTCAAGGCCACCACGGCTCCGGCCAGCATCTACTAAATACAAAAAATCTGGCTAAACCAGTTTTTTTTTGTAATGCATAATGTTATTTCCAGATATTCGGACTACATAGTCCGTGAGCTCAGGATCACTAAGCAGCCCCCCAACTCGGAAGGACAGCCTATTGTTGAGAACGGGATTGCCAAGAGGAATGGAGGTCTGTTAAAATGATTTATGATCTAGTAATATTTAAGACTAGCTGTGCCCCGCGGTTTTACCCGCGTAGACTTAATTTCATGGGTGGCCCGCGGAATCCTAATATTTTTATTAATTAACAGTAGCCTAAGTTACTCCTTTTAACATAAACTATCAGACGGTGAAAGTCCCGTTAAAATCGGTCAAGCCGTTTCGGATATTACCCGGAATAAACAGACAGACAGACAGAGAAAAATTTCAAAACTTGGTTTTTTAGTGTCTGTAGCGTGTATACTTTCATATGCAATGAGTGAAAAGCTGTTATTTTGGAAATACAAACAGACAATTTTATTAATCTGTAGATGGCTTTTACGTTAAACAATAAATTGTTGTAGATTGCAAGGAAGGTTCCGAGTCGAGTGCTCCGACGTCTCCCCGCGAGCAGAAGGAGGGCGAGGTGCGGTTGGTTCGTCAGTACCACTTCCTCATGTGGAAGGACTTCGCTGCACCAGACCATGCACATTCCATACTCAAGTTCATCAAGGTAGGTACACAGGATTGTTATACATTATATTTATACACACTAGTATTTCTGTGTCATTTTGTCTGTTTAAATTTCACGGCTAAATTGAATTGACTGTTATTTGGAATGGGAATAATTTAGACTCGAAAGACGGATATATATAGTACTTAACAGAGCTACTTTATTACATACATACCGATACACTATTTATCCTTCTTATTTTCCATATCCATATAAAGATTGTAAAAGAAGCTGGAACCATAGTTACTTAGAAATAGTTAAGTCTGAGATAAAGAAATGCGAAAAAAACATATGTATATATATTTATGCCAGCCTGATATGATTATACATAGATTACATATTCACACGCCTGTAATCCCCGAAAGGGTAAGCAGAAAAAAAAAGCTTTCAAAGCTTTCTTTTTTTGATATGGTCTCTTGCAGTTGGTATGGGGAAGTTACCTCCACTACCTAACAGGGTAGAGGGCGAGACCCAAGGGCCTCCAGCCGAGCTTAAATTTAAAAAGTAAGCAACACAGCTAAGGTCGCCCGGGTGGGGGGCTCGGACCTCGACTTTGGGCGTTGCTGGGGGAGTAGCTAGGGAACTGGATCTGAGTTGTAGTAGTCTGCAAGGGACGGGGGGGACGATGACGTAGAGTTCGCGACGAACCTCGCCAGCGACGCGGAACAATGGTCGGTTTGGTGTGTGCTTCTGAGACATTGCTTGCTAAAGCAATGTGATATCGTTGTCAGGGTTGTTAAGGACGTGCCTCGCACAGCGTCGGGAGGTCTTTCGTTCTGTGTTGCGTAGTGTATATTCTAAGTAAACTGCCTCGTTGCACTAGTGGTTAGTAGGTTCTTCTGCCGAACACGAGGTCCCGGGTTCGATTCCCGGGTCGGGTCATTAACAGATATTGGGTTTTTCTGTCAAGAAATTCACAATAAAATGCCTGTTTGGAAGTTGGCGGTGTTTACACCCCCGTGCCTCGGAAAGCACGTTAAGCCGTTGGTCCTACACCTGATCTCTCTCCGGTCGTGTCGGATTGCCTCCCATCGTACTATGAGAGTGAGGGAATAAAGAGTGCACCTGTGTTTGCGCACACACTTGTGCACTATAATATCTCCTGCGTACATGGTTAATCCCCGTTGAGATTAACCGCCGCTACCGAAATTCGGTAGGAGATCATTATTATTATAATATTGTAAGTATATTGTATGTATGTTGTATGTGTGTGCAGCGCGTGAACTGTGCGTGGTCGGGTGTGATCGGGCGGCCGGCGGTGGTGCACTGCTCGGCGGGCGTGGGCCGGACGGGCACGCTGGTGGCCCTGGACTGCCTGCTGGACCAGCTGCGCGCCACCAACCACGCCGCTGTCTTCAACACCGTCGCTGAACTCAGGCGCCAGAGGAACTTCCTCGTGCAGTCGCTGGTATGTATGTACGGGGCTGGTGGTGCACTGTTCGCCACTTGTCTTATAGAGCGGGTGATCATACTCAACCCCAGCCAAGGGAAACATATTTCAGCCAGATGGGTATTATGCCTGGGGAACCGCGACTTCAACTGTTCTACTTGGAGTTGGAATCTTGTGTATAGGTATACTGTAATGCTCTTGAAAACTCTTATAGCGTGATTTAACAAACTTGCAATTGTTCACGAGTAACACCATCTACGTTTTTACATACACTTACGCACGTCTACGTTCAAACGAACGTTGTAACGAAAATTTACAACCTGGCAATCAACACTTCCCTATAAGATGCCCATTACATAAGTAATTAATACAATTTTTCCAACAATTTGTTCGTGATTGCAGAAACAATACATATTCGTATACCGAGCTTTGGTGGAATACGCGCATTACGGTGACACGGAGATCCCCGCGTCGCGATTACGATCTTCAATTGACCGACTACGGAACACGCCGGAGGGTGCTGACAAATGTCTCATGGAACACCAGTTTGAGGTCAGTTTAATCTATATCTACACTTATATTATAAAGACGAAAGATCTGTGTTTTTGTATGTAACAAATAAACTTAAAAACACTGGAAAGATTTAAAACAATATTTATCCGTTATAAGCTAAAGTTCATCACTGAGCAACATACGCTTATTTTGTTTATCGAGTTAATTCAAAGATTCTTAAGAACGCACGGGCGAAGCCGCGGATAGAAATTAGTTTGTAATATTTTGAAATTTGTCTTTCTCATTAGAATTAGAGATAAATGTTGAAATTGAATTAATTTTTCCCAAAGTTCTTAACCCAACCGTTATGTGGTTCAAATCTTTTGCAGAAAATTCTAAACAATCCCATTCCGGAGCCGCTGAAGTCATGCGCAGCTGGTGCTGGCGAGGAGCTACGGTCGCGCAATCGGGCTGCCGACTGCCTACCCTACGACCGCAACCGCGTCATCCTCGCGCCCATCCCCGGCAGAGACTACTCTACCTACATCAATGCCTCCTTCATCGAAGGTATCAACTGCGCTACTGACCAGCGATGCCAACTCAACGTATTTTTACGTAAATCCACGTATTTTAGGCCTTTCCTGCAAAGCTACCAACTACAGATTAGTATTTTATAATAATATTGGTAAATTGAGAACCATATTGCTAGGTTAGGCATAGACATACCAGTAGCCTATACCTTCGCGCAAAAAGGTTTACTGATCGTTCCGATACATAAGTAACGCACACTCAGTTTGCAAGTAAATACTTGTACCTAAAACTGCGACTTATCCCACCCATTTACTTAAAAGATTGTATTTTTAAACGTGTTTTGCCAGCCATTATGTGCAAAATAAATAATGTGATTGTTTCCAGCTTACGACAACACAGAAGGATTCATAATCACCCAAGACCCGCTGCCTACCACGATAATGGACTTCTGGCGAATGGTCTCCGAACACAATGTCACCACCATTGTGATGCTTAGCGAGGTCAGTTTATTCAAAAAAGCAGTCCCGAGATAAATAGTCTCAAAAAATGTTTTGCCCATATTTATCAAATAGTCTTGCATCATAAGAATAGAATAGAACTCTGATCCTCCAGTGCTATATAGAAATGAAACTGCTTGTGATTGATGCTGTCAGGATTTCATTTAACTTCAAACATTCAAAGCTTGTGTTTTTGTAGTCCTATTTCGAGTTTTAACTCAGTATCTAATTACAACTTGCTAGCGTCACCGCACACTTTACGGAAATGCTAGAAGGCGATGTATATTCTCATGAAAATGTTGCATGCGTTCACGCTTGCGAGTATAGACAAGGAAAACAGTGGCAAACTATCCATAGCGATACTGTAGCTTCAATAAACTTATAATAAGGATCCTATATCAAGGTAAATAATTTGTATTGTAGTTGGGAGAAGGCAAGTGTCCTCGGTACTGGGAAGATGGCACGGCGCAGTATGAACACATGTCCGTACACTATGAAGAAAGCGAATCCTGCCCTTACTACACGAGGAGACAATTTAGACTCACTAATACTAAGGTATGGTGCTAGGTATATTAAATCTTATTACGTATGGGTTGAGTCTCAGTGTAATAGTTTGGATAAGGAATATGGTTGGATCTAGTATACTCCCTTGTGGGACAATGTACGTATTTTGGTTCAAGATATCATCTTCTATGTTAACATAATGAGCTTGGTTTCTTACGTAACTCTCTTAAAGTAACTGCAAATTATGCTATTGTTCTGTGTTAGTGTTATCTATAATTGATTGTTATTTAGCTGAGGATAGATATTGTCGAATACTTTTGATAAATCCAAGAATAAAATCAATAACCTGAATAGGTCCAAGATGATGAATATAAGTATCTTTTATGCCTAAAACGGCAATAGACTCACTTTCTGTCATTTTGTACTCACAAGGAGTAACACAGGTTATTCTTATTTTAGTGAAAGTTTATCGTTAGTCGTACGCGGGTAATACCGTTTTCCCTATGAGCGGTCAGTATACTTGGTTGGTTGGTCAGCTGCAGTACCAAGAAATTTTTATACCTTCGTCTAATCTTTCGGGGTTGCTTTTATACTACGGTGGGAGCTTATTAAAAAAAAAACATACAGTCGTTAATCTCCTTTTTTTGAAGTCGGTTAAAAATGATATTGTTGTCCGTCAGAGCGGAGCGGTGTCGTCGGTGCGGCAGCTGCAGTACCAGGGCTGGCCCACGGCGCCGGGCCACGTGCCCGAGGTGACCCGCGGGCTGGCGGAGCTGGCCGACGCCGCGCTGCCCGCCCCGCTGCCCGCCCCGCCGCCCGCCCAGCCCACCATGCTCGTGCACTGCCAGTACGGACATCTCTACCCCTATCACGAGCTTGCCACCGTTTTTTAGTTATTCACGTCACCGCTTGGAGGTGCTGTACAATTTCTCATACAAATATTCGGCGGAGACGCTAGCGAGTGTAGATTAGGAAAACGGTGGCAAACTCGTGATAGGGGTACTGTACACCCCTCCCTCCTTACACTACACAAGTATCGCCAGTCCAGCCTTCAATGCTCGTGCATTGACTCTTGAATCGAACCCGGGGCCTCTGATAGGCAAACTTACTAACCCCTGGACCTAGTCTATGCCGCGTGTTCGTCTACTCTATGGCGCTCCGACAGCGCACCTCTAATGGTAACTAGCGTCTGCACGCGGCTATATACGAATAGTTCTGATTAAATCTCAGCATGTGTGTGTATTTGTAATTAGGTTGGGCGTAGAGCGCTCGGCGCTATTCGTGGCGTTGTGCACGCTGATCGGCCAGCTGCGCGGCGAGCGACGCATCGACGTATGCAGCCTCACGCGCACCATACGCTCGCAGCGCGCGCGGACCATCGACACATTTGTGAGTACCCCACCACACTATACTCTCACAATTGACACATTCGCAAGTACCCCACCACACTATACTCTCACAATCGACACATTCGCAAGTACCCCACCACACTATACACTCACCATCGACACATTCGTGAGTACCCCACCACACTATACTCGCACAATCGACACATTCGCAAGTACCCCACAACACTATACCCTCACCATAGACACATTCGCAAGTACCCCACCACACTATACACTCACCATCGACACATTCGTGAGTACCCCACCACACTATACTCTCACAATCGACACATTCGCAAGTACCCCACCACACTATACCCTCACCATCGACACATTCGCAAGTACCCCACCACACTATACCCTCACCATCGACACATTCGCAAGTACCCCACCACACTATACTCTCACAATCGACACATTCGTGAGTACCCCACCACACTATACCCTCACCATCGGCATATAAAAACCAATTTAAAAAAAAAAACTCTGTCTGACTGTTTGTTTGTTCCGGGTAATCTCCGAAACGGCTGGACGGATTTTAACGGGACTTTCACTGACGGATAGCTAATGTTACAGCGAGTAACTCAGGCTACTTAGATTTTTTTAAACATTAGGGATCCGCGGGTAACCATGAAATTAAAATCAGCTAGTAGATAATAAACGTAAAGCTTTTATTTATATTAATGTTTTAACATTTCAGTTACAATACGAGTTTCTACACCGTGCCATACTGAACTACGCGGAGCTTCACAATTTGTTGGAGGACAGCTAAACGGTTGCTCATCATCACATCGCATCACATCACCCACCCACTGACTCAGAATAAGCTACTCGAGATAATTAATCTTAAATATCTATTTGTGGAGAGTTTAATATGGTGTGTGAAAGTAAAAATTTTCTACATATAGTTTTAACCTAATGAAAAAAATATCGATTTAATTAAGTAGTTGTTTTTTTTTCGAAAACATGACGTGGGATAGAATTTAGCATTGCCTACATATGTTTCATAGATGTTTGATCGTGTCTCAGTATAACTTTATGCTCATATGTAATCTAAAATGCAGATATTTCAAGTCTTCAAAACTTAATTGTTTACCGGTTGGTAATATTAAAGGTTTTTCAACTTTTCCTTTACTGTTTAACTAAGCGTGACGTAATTCTTTTAATGATGGAATGTATGACGGACAAAGGGTTTTCATCAATCCACAAATCGATATTTGAGATAATTCACAGAAGTTATTGTTTAGTTCTACGACGAATAAGACAAATTTCTTTGCGGTTTTTTACACTTTGTATATTTGTATTTTATTTTTCAACCTTATTACATGAGTAGTAAAGTTTGATATGGAACAGAATATATTTTTCACTGACGAATGTACTGCAAACATAAGTACCGTTTTGTAGTTTGTATAGTATTATTTAATTATGATTTATTAGGTGCTTACATTTCGGCTTGCTTGTGTATTTATAATTATTTTTCAGCGCGTTCTATGAGCGTATTATTAATTATTACACCGGAACGTCAAAAGCATTTGAATTAAGAATGTCATTATCATTTCAAAACGTCATAATTAATGACTTATTATAATTTGAAAAGTTAATGCTGGTAGAACGCGCCTGAAATATTTTTTTACGGACATTATTTTTAATCTGTGTACAAATACTGTAATTCCATTACAACGATAAGTTTATACTGTTTACATAATTTATCCACAGAATCAAGTAACAATTTATGGTAGTTTTAGTTAAGCATGCGTACTTTATGTTAATTGTACTTTAAGTATAATATAATTTCGTATATTCGTCATATATTCTGATTCTTTAGGGCGTAGATATAAGTACTAATACCGCTAGATTCTCCAGAATACTAGAAACAAAGAATTAAGGGATGTTACTAACAAGGGCGGATCAAGAGGGGGTTATTAAGGATATAATAAATGAATAAACAATGAAAATCGAAAAACTAACAAAAAAATACGTTTGATTTTCTTAGTATGACGAAAATGTCAACTCTTTTTTGATAGTAACATGTGAACACGTGATCGGTTCGTCAGATACAGCCTGATGACAGACGGACAGCGAAGTCTTAGTTTTGTTTTTTACTATTTGTGTACGGAAATCGTAAAAATATTTGTTATGTACGGGTAACACAACACAAACACATGTTATGATATTATGCAATGACCGGTCCTGACCCTTACCCTATAATTGTAAATTTTGATCCGCCCTTTCTAATAATAAAAAAATATATGCGGTATTTGAACTTAGCATGGAAACCAGGGGCCTTACCATGAGCTCTTATTGCCATGATTGTTTCACTCATTTATGAGACATGTGTATGTGACGTGTATACATCTGTCATGGTTGGGCCCCAGATCATCTTAGCTCCCCCCCCCTCCTTTACATAGATCTGTCATTTAATATATAGTTATTTTGTAAATGTTTTAGTATAAACGTGTTTTATACTAGAGCGATCGAGTCCAAAGAGGTGTGTTAAGAATTAATAAATAATATTATACGTATTTATTTAATTGAAGATGCCATAGTAATGCATTTTGTCTGTCTCGTTCTTTTTTTTTGTATAAGTTATGTTTTTATATAAAATAATGATGGTTTTCAAAAAACCTGTCGAAATCACCAGCATATTAAGGCCAAAATGATATACCCCAAGCACAAATTTTACTATATAGGTGCGTGCATACTGTCTAATTAGTATTAAAGAAAATATTTCTCTAAATGTACATACTCAGCAATTTTATATGTTTATAATAGAAATTTAAATTTAAGGCGATCGATAAAAAAATATGGTGTGGCTCCAATTTTTACTGTCAGTGTGCACAGCGCCTTGTCGCAAAGTTTTTGATGTATTATTATTGTATTTATGTATGTACAGTTGATTTTTTTGGAACTTTCATGAAAGGTAAATAGTCTCACGTTTTTTCTGACTTATTTTCTTTATCTATTTTATTAAAGACTAGCTGTGCCCCGCAGTTTCACCCGCGTAGATTTAGTTTCGTCCTTATTGTCGCGGAACACTAATATTTTTAATAAATAAAAGTAGCATAAGTTACTCCTTGAAACATCAACTACTAGTGAAAGTCCCGTAAAAATGGGTCCAGCCGTTTCAGAGATTACCCGGAACAAACAGACAGACAGAGAAGTTTTTTAAAACTTGGTTTTGTCGTGTCAGTAGCGTGTATACTTTCATATGCATTTAGTGAAAATCTGTAATTTTCGAATTACAAACAGACTTTTCAATTGTATTTATCTGTATAGATTATCGCACACATATAAACTCTGAAAGGGATCGTCGCCTCCTCCCACGCCATAGTGTAAGGTCAGGCGATGCCATTACGTGACTGACCATTGCAATATGAAGCTTAAAAATAATACGGTACAGTTAATCTAGGAAGTTTTACGTTTCCATGCAAAAGCAGGAAAATGCGTAACCATGTTAAAACCTGTACTTGGGGTACTAAACTCCTCGAGTGTATAAGAAACGTCTAGATTATTCACCTTTCATGAAAATTCTAAAAGAATAAGGTATATATTTAATTTTTGTATGTAATTGTACAAGGCTCGAGTATTAAGTCTTGTCCCAGACGACTGTCTAATGTATGTAGGCTAAGCTTAATTAGGTTTTTGTATGATCTAAATTAAATATACAATGTGTTGATTATGAGAGAATGCTGTTGTGTTATAATTGTGATGTTTTTGCGTTCAATAAACCAGTACATACTAGATTATCATCACAATTTGTTTATACAATTGTACAGTAACTTTGACGTAAGAACATCGCAATTATAATGTTTGAGGTCGTCCATCTTATATATGTTGATGTGGGGAGTTTGTCAACTAACACTGTCAGTTCATATCTCTCAACATATCACGTCTTTTACATCAAAATATCTTTATTTGATCAGACTTTTAACATAGTATTTTCAAATCGTCAGAACGACATGATTATACAGGGTTCAGAAAGTTGCTTTTACTGAGAAGAACCCGGCAAGAAACTCACTTCGCAAAATGCTGTATTCTCTCGCACACTTTAAAACATCATCATCTCCCTGGCCTTATCCCATACATTGTTGGGGTCGGCACTTGATTCAACCCGATGTGGCTGATCACCTGATTTTTATACGAAGCGACTGCCATCTGACCTTCGCAACCCCATTTAGGAGGAAAATCTGTGATCTGGGTTAAACCAGTTGTCAGATTATTTTTAGGCCTCTGACTGACCGACGATTGCCAAAGATGCTAAATTGGCAACCGGGACCGACGGCTTAACGTGCTCTCCGAGACACGGAGGGAACTCGGGCGGTCACCCATCCAACTACTGGCTAGGCGTATGGTTGTTTAACTTCGCTGATCGAATGATATGCGCAATAGCAACTGTGCCACGAGCTCCTCTTTCTCACGAGCACACTTTAAAACAATATTCATTTTTTTAATCATCAACAGAAATTTACAGAACAAATAATGTAATTTTTCTCGATTCATACATGTGACGTCGACTCCCTCTACGCCGAGTGGCGTTACGTCGAGCCAAAACCAATTTGTCGTTCGACGTCATATCGATTTTGTGACGTTACGTGCGTACAGATGTGAAGAGATTAATAAAAACTGATGGTGTTAGACCTCATTTGAACTCCCACAACGGACTTGCATGTTACAACGCAATAGTGCTATTTCTTTTTAATTTACTGATAAGAGAAAAGGAAAAAAATATGATTTATTTAATCGATATCATGTTCTGCAAATTTATGCTTTAAATTGTGTAAGGCAAAGTTGTCCTTGCTTCGGAAAGTTTCCTAACGCTTTGTGCCAAAGAAGGCTATATGGAAGGTATTATTGACGTATTATGTATTGTGGATTTTGTAAATAATTGTAAATTAATCGGCTATTGAAACTATGCAGTGATTTCTTTTTAAGATACACAGGGAGACAAATTATTATTACAAATTGTTTTGAGGGTTGGTAACTAGCTAGCTGTTTTCTAAACACTCAAACTCAAATATATCTTTATTCGATTAGACTTTATACAAAGTACTTTCAAATCGTCAGAATGAGACAATTACACAGGATTATACATGCTACCGCCAGGTTCGGAAGGTTGCTTTTACTGAGAAGAACCTGTCAAGAAACTCAGTAATTACTCTTTTAAAGAATATTATACAGTTTTAAAATACAATATAAATAATTGTCATCATAATTCGACTAACAAAATATGTTTCCCACACCATGAAATGTTATTGGTCTTTCTCACATCAGACTATATTACAAAACATTGTTACGAAGACTACAGACTCTGATTAAAACTATGTCCATACCTTTTTTTAAATGTATGTATGTAGGGTAGGAGGTGAATCGAACTTACCTAGGAAATTGTAAAAAAAATATATCCATGCTTGAAAGTGGATTTTTAAATCGTAGAATAAAAAAAAAGCTGCCTGCCAATGTAATTTTTATCAATAAAAAAACAAAAAAGGTTTTAAAAGAAATGACTGCAATCACTCACCGTAATCGATCTCTAAGTTATTGTGTTCAATGTATTTTAAATTTAAGCAATTTAAGATTGTTTTATAACATGCAAGTCCAAGCGCGACTGAGACTGTGAGTGGTTAAGCTTTTTTATATCAAATATACCGTAGGGATGTTACGACTTTTTTATATTAATGAAAACAAATGTTAGTAAGTAAGTTAGGCTAGGCAATATTCAGAGATGGGTCGGCGCGGCTTGTGTGGTGATTGGTGTGCGCGGTTACATATCTAAGTTAGGTAAGGTGTCTAAGAGAGATTAATTTATTTTCACGGATCCCTAATTTAAAATAAATATCCTAAGCTACTCTTTGTCACTGAAAGTCCCGCTAAAATTGGTTCAGCTGTTTCAGAGATTACTAGGAACAGACAGACAGGCAGAAAACTTTGATAATTGATTTTTTAGATAAGTACCGAATATACTTTCATATGCATTGAGTGAAGTGTTTACAACAGATAGTTTAATTTGAATTTTCTGTATAGATATATAGATTTGATAATAGACATGTGGAATGAAAGAGTGTAGTCTGTAAAACCCTTTATTGACTTGACTTTGACTTTTGACATTTGTATTCATTTATTATCCAGTTTAGAAACAAATCAGTTGTGCCGTTGGTTTCTTTGCAGTCTTAGTGGGATATTAAAATAAAATAGATTAACACTTGCACAGTGATCGTTAACAAGACCTTTGTAAATACTAAACAAAATACTCCCCAGTTTATGAACGCAAGTATGGCATAGCATGTACGCCGCTCGCCACACAAGTCGCGCATTGACAAACTCCAAACGGGGTGCGAAATTATTATTAGATATAGATAAAACCACGCTCATGCCGCTTTTGACTTCTAAATGTATGACGCGCTTGTATTTATACGTGGGATCCAAAGATGGATATTTCATAGTTTTTTACATATGAAATAGTGTAAAAGTGTCTTTTTCACACGGTTTTGCCTGACTTCCTTACAAAAATACAAGCTCAAAGTTTGCTTAACAGTTCTTAGAGTGATGCTGTATGCATTTGGATTTCTGTATAATTAAAATGTATGTAGAATTCTCAGTAAGTATAATTTGCGTTATATAGTGAATTAATTTAATTTTATGTGACATATTTCGTTGTAATAAATTATGTTATTCTAAAACTCGTTTATATTACGCTTTTTAGCATTATGGAAAAATCACAGAATATTTTCTTAAGGAATGGGAATAATGATTATTGGATTTATAATGATCGGAAAAGTGATGTTTGGTAAAAAATATGTAATCGAAAACGAAATTTTTGTGCTTATTTTGTAAATATACTTAGTTATTGAACGAAGCTTTAATAGGAGTTCATTCTGGTTAAAGAGAATTGGACTAACTAGAAAATGAATGCAATGTCCAACATATATTTCAGACATTTTCCAGTTTATCCAATTCTGCTTCAAACTACTAAAAAAAGTAGAAAGATACGTAAACTCCCGCTAGTTCCAGAAGGGTCCCATAAAGGGTAAGTCACAACACCCATTTTTATATCAAAGTACACGAAAATATTACGGTTCATTTATGGTGCGGAACCCTAAAAATTAAACATTAAATTCATACAAGTTGACTTGTGAATAAAATCGAGGATGTATATTGCATTATGGCGGTGAAACTTAGGTGTTGTTAGAACACTACCCCTTCTGGGACCCTAGTGACACTGTCAGCGTGACCTCCTTTTAAATAAATCAGGGCATAGTTATATTGCGCCGCACGACTCGCCACGTCACCTTTATTTAATATATCGATAGTTAAGTATTGGCGGTTGTATGAGAATATTGATTTTATTATGTTTTTTATTATCATTTTTGTAAATAGATAATGCAGGTCATGTAATACGATATTTTTGAAAATATACCACTATTTAGATGTTTGTGTTTGATTTTTAAATTGTTCACCCATACATACCTCCCTAATCTTAGGTTTAATTATTGAACCAGTGGCCACAACAATGCAACGATCCTGGGCCCGTAGACAAAGTAACATTATCCTCACGCATAGCTAGTGGATACGGTACAAAATGTACGGGAATGATATATGTCACGTGACTGATTTAAGTAATTTGCGTACATTTTGTATCGTTTCTATTAGCGCAAGAGAATGTTACTTTGTCTACGCATACTAGAGCGAGAGAGATTTTTTTTTTGAGAAAGTGTTGTGCTCTAAAAAAATCCTAACATATAAATGTGTTCGACCACAGCACCTTTGAGAATTCCGTCAGTCATACCAGTTGTTCCTGAGATTAGCGCGTTCAAGCAAACGAACAAACTTCAGCTTTAGGTATATTTTACTAGTATAGATAGATATCCACTAATAAAAATTGGTAATACTTGAAAAGTGTATGAATATGAATCAAGTAATAAGGTATAGGTAGACTGTATTGTCTGTTACGCGGTCAGTTTCGTGGGGTTAAATATGGGTTGAAATTACGTATTCTTATTTTTTGCAAAGAACTCTATGGCAAACGTATTTGCGTGTTTATCTTTAGTAATATAAGAAAGCTAAAGAATTTTGTTACATTAGTTTCTGTTTTGCCTAAACGGAAGTTAAAAGCGCTCCCGAAATTTCTTGAAAATTGTTCGCGGGCAAATGTTAGCAAGTAACTATGTCCTGTCTGCAGTAGTTTCAGTAAGTATGATCTATGCACCGCTAGATGGCTCTGTGTGAAAGTAAATTAAGTCTTTTATACTGTGTGTCAAAAATAAAATAGATTTTAAATATCTAAAATGTATTGTTTATGATGCACTTAAGCACGCATAGTTATAGAAAAAAAATCGCTTCCTCTACTTACATTCTTTATCTTTGTAAACGTGATTGTGTAAGTGTCAAAACACACTTCTTAATTAATTTGCATTCTAACACTACAGGACGCTAGATGTCACTTTTCAGGATCGAACCAATATACATAGTACTTGCACGAACATTCCAGATATTTCAAGAGTACCAATCGTTCACTAAAAACCAATTGATTCATACAAGTTACAAGACAAGACGACCTAAGTAAATTGTTGATAATAATAAGATAATTACTTCATTAAATAATACGATTATACCTAGATACCTACTTAGTTATCCAACCAAGTATATGTAACGAGTATTCGTTGTATTTCGATATCTACTATAAAAAAACTGATAACAACAAAGTGCATTGTACGCTCACGATGCGCCACGGCGACGTGGTTCAGCGAAAAATGAAACACGTCAGTGTAGGAACACTGGATGTTTCGAGAAACATCTACTCGCCGCTAGATGTCGCCCAACTGGAGGGTATATAAGCGCGGCAAATGCTGAGTCGGCATGTAAACTGACAAGAGCGAGAGCGCAGTGAATACAAACCTATACCTACAAACGAAGAATTTCAATTTTTTTCGTGAGATAATTTACAACAACAATGAAGCAATTCGTTGTTTTCGCCATCACCTTGCTGTGTGCGACACTTTACTCCGAAGCACTTGCTGAGGAATGTCCAAGCAAACAACAAAACAAGCTGTTTGATCAAGATTTCGGCATTGCAATTACACCGGGTGACTTCTTAACCTCGATGTTTTCACCGTGGGGAATGCAGTTTCCCGACTACTTCAGACCCTGGCGAAGAATGGTAGCGTTGAAACAGGACTTGGGGTCTACAATCAAGACGGAGAAAGACAAGTTCCAAATAAATTTGGACGTTCAACATTTTTCCCCAGAAGAGATTACTGTTAAGACTTCGGATGGTTATGTTGTCATCGAAGCCAAGCATGAAGAGAAGCAGGATGAGCATGGTTTTGTATCGCGTAAGTTTATTCGCCGTTACTCTTTGCCTGAAGGTGCTGAAGAAGAGAATGTCGTGTCTGAACTGTCTAGCGACGGCATCTTGACTGTGTCGGCTCCTCGGAAGGTTATTGATGGTAAAGGTGATAGAGTGGTTCCTATTACTAAAACAGGCCCGGTCCGAAAGGAGCCTAAAGAAGCCAACGAAGGGAAAGAAGAAGGATCGTGTAGGGCGGACCAGAAGACTTGTAGCCAACCGTAGTTTACTTTTATTCTAAGTAATTTTTACTCTGTTAGTAAGTTCTCCATATAATATTGAAGTTATTTACTACCTAGTCAGTTCCTGATAAGAGTGTTGGCCATCATTGAAGCAACTTATTTTGTTTTTGCGTGTTCTCGGATGTGGTATGAAATTATTAGTTACTGAAATGACTGAAATACTCAACGTGCATTTAAGTAATAATAAAAACTAAAATAACATATCTGCATTTTTATTTTGGTTGCTCTCACCCGTCCCACCTAGTTATCTCACTCTTTTTTATATTGGATGTTTATGAAAAGTTTGATAATATTTTTTTATGAAATATTACGTTCCGTGGCGTAGCATATCCCTTTAATAATGATATTTTTTTCAGGGATAATTAAATTACAATTGTAATAGAATTTATTAACATTATGGAAAAATATAATTGGATTCTTTATTTTATTTTTATTCTCATCTTTTAGTCTTTTTAGCATTGATTGACTGGCAGTCCATTAATTATTTTTGATAGATTTTTTTATGTCAGTCGAGTGTCAGATCTGTCTGTCTGCTGTCTATTTGACTATTTGTTATTGTTTTTAGAGGATTAAATTACCTGTATAATATTTTGATTTCATACTAGATTAGGAATAGGAATATCAATTGGTTTGGTGCTTGTAATTATATGCTGGGAGAGCCGGCAAAAGCAAACTTGTCTGGGAATCGGGTAACCCAATCAGTAAAAACGGGAAGTTTCGAGCAATGGTTAATTATTGTATTGTGTATGGTTGTGGCCGTAACAGTAGAATAAATACCCAATTGAACTTTTTTAGTTTACCCAAGGAAAAAACCCGGTAAGAATTTAACACTGTAGTACGAAATACGCATTAGATTACTTAGATGTTAAAAATATTGTACTGTACAAACTGTAACTACTTATTGAATGTTTTATGATAAACTGATGGTGTAACTGTTTTAAAAAATAAATAAATAAATTTGTTTCTAGTCAAGAGCAGTGGCTTCGTGCGGCCGGTAGAGAAGATTTGCTTTCCAAGATCACTGATGATATCAGCCGTAGACTAAATTATCGAATATGTTCGAAGCACTTTACACCTTTGGATATTTCAAATAAACACCTCATTAAGTATGCAGTGCCACAACTCTACTTACCAGGAAATCCTGATAATGGTGATTTTTTTACATATTTTATAGTCACCCAAGCAAGCTTGGATATCTTATACAAATGTTAAACTTGATTGCTGTTTGTTTGTCTGGCGAAAACTCAAAAACCGCTTAATTAATAAATTTTACAAACACAAAATAAAATCACTACTTTATTTATTGACACTATAGTTGGCACTGATATATTTTACTAGCGGACATCACGCGGTTTCACCCTCATAGTTCCTGTTCCCATGGGAGTACAGGGATAAAATGTAGCCTATGTTACTCGCTGAAGATGTAGCTATCCATTGCTGAAAGAATTTTCAAGATTGGTCAAGTAGTTTCGGTGCTTATTCAATGCAAACAAACAAACGAAAAAACCATCAAATCTTTCCTCCTTATAATATTAGTGTAGATACTTGTCTTGTTGTTATTATTCAACATAAAAATATGTTTTAGCATTTACAGATGAATCTGAGGAGGAGCTGGAGCACCAGAGTATAGTATGCAACAGCTGCAGTAAACCAATCACTGGATTCCGCTACAAGTGTGTTGCATGTGAGGACTACGACCTTTGCCCCAAGTGTGAGAACATGGAGGTCCACAGCTTACACTTCATGCTGAGGATACCAAAGCCTATGAAGTTTGTAAGTTTTCACATTTGTACGAACCAAAGGCAATATCCATGATGGAGAGTAAATTATGTTGATGAATTTGTTCCTATTTAACATTTTTAGAGATAAAATTTCAATAACCCTTTCAAAAACATCCTCATAGTGATATATCTTTTAGTTTTGCTGGCATTTCCAGCAGTGACTGCATTGCATAGAACCACTGCCCTAGTTACAGTCACTCAAGACAAGCAATATCCCAAGAAGCTTCATTGTTTGGGTGTTGATATTAAAACTCCTATGCCTACCCCTTCGGGAATATAGGCATATGTAATGCCACTGCCAGCATATAAAAATGTTTGTAGGTGTCTTTATAAATTTGAAGCTTTGACCAAGCGGACAATTTAACATTTTATTTCAGAAATTAGCTGACAATATGATTCAAAAATGGAAACAGTTTTACAAAGAAGAAAATAAAGGTATACCTACCTCATCTCCAGCAATAAAGATCAACAATGTTTCAGACAGTAGTGACGATGAACCCATCACAAAATATGCCAGATCATGCAATAGTGTCATACATTTATCCGAAGATGTGAAATCTAAAATACAAAGAGAAGTAGCGAGAGCTGTAGCTCATGCAGAGGCTATTGAGAAAGAAAATATACAGAAAATGCTAAGTAGATCAAAGAAAAGGAAGAGAAAACCGAAACCTCATGAAAATAAGTGTATAAGTCATGTGGCAACCCAAACTGATTTTGATGATTTGTATTATGAAATTGCAGAAGATTTGGTCTTTGCTGATGTGAATGAGCTACATACTACCATAGATCTGGATGTGAAAACTGAAATACCTAACTACTTTGTGTCAGGAGGTAGGTCATCGTTATTTTAATTTTTAGAAACTGTTTACATTCAAATTTCATTGAAGCTTCATAGAAAGTTGTAGAAGTGTAATCACTGGCCACCAGCAGCGTTATTCTGTAAGTTATAAACATAGGAAATTGAACTTTATCAACAAATAGGCTCGGAAATTACTGCATCGATATTAAAAATTAATTCATTATACTACATATTTTATCATTAAGATCGCTAAGTAACATAGGCTAGATTATTACTCGAGGTTAATTAGGGATCCGTAATAATACGCGGGAAAAGCCGCGTACGAAAGCTAGTTTTAAAATTTAATTAAAATTAAGTTGATGTGTTAGTAATCCATACATTTTATTTTACAGATACAAATATTCCAAAAACGAAAGACTGTGGTACGTCAATGATCAGCATCCCTAGTAAGTAACGAGTCTAAAATGCTATTGCTACGAGAAGCAATCACTTCTTGATGTTGATAAACTATCAATGACCTCTCTTTGTCGCAAAGATAGAGGGATTTCACGAGATAGGTATAAGTCGTGCACACTAATTGGACAGTTGTGGGCAAAATGTTCGTAAGCGATTCGTGTATATAAATGATGTAAATAAACATAGTACAAGAAGCGTACAGACGACCTAATGGTATGCCTATAAACACCAAAAGATCATATGTACGTAGATTTTAGAGTAATATGAAGTGTAATTTATTATATTATATTATGAATTGGCAATAATGTTGCTACATTGTATTTTACAAATACTATTTTCAATCAAAATTGTTTGTATTTTTTACAGGCTGTAAGTATTACTATTTACCTAATTTATTTAAATTATTTTAAATGTCTTTAATTCTCGAAATGGGTAGCTAACAAATAAGCAATCGTGCGAATATTGTAATGTTGGTTTGAATTGTTTGGGTAGCCAAACTTTCACAGACCGTTGTAATGTTCACTTCAGCCCACCATTTTAGGAAGGCTTGCAGATATTATTCTTTATTTACCACTTAATGGTTAATTTAATAAATATATTTCCAAACACTAACTCGTTTTCTTATTATAAACCTCAAAAGGTCTGAATTAATCCTGCCTCTTTACGTTAGTAATTCTTTTTGTCTACGAGGATATAAAACGTCGTTATAAGTCCAATACTGAGTAGGTTTTCCCAAGAAACTGGAATAGTTGGATATATGCTTACGAAGATGTTCTTTTTGTTTTAAAATAAAAGGAGAACAATTTACTTGCGACTAGGCATAATAGTCTTTGTATTAAGTCTAGCCTAAAATCAAAGTGGAACCAAATTGTCAATGAAGTTTACTTGTCTATGCTTTTTTTTATTGACTGACTGACATTCACTCACTTCACTTCACCTGACATTTTGACTTTGATTGAAAAATTGCATGCGATACGATTGTATTGTATTCAACTGTTTGTATTTTATAAATCTTGTTACAAATTACCATAGTGGTAATGAATAACCAATTATAAATATTAGTCAAGACGTAGTTAGAGGAGTAATCAGTATTTTGATTCCTTCGGTATGCGAATTGATCAAGAATGGATACGCCAGATTCTATCAAGCCGGGCTCCGATTCCCAGGACTCGGACGGAATGGTACCGCCGGGAGTATCTCCCGCTGAATTTGATAAGGTTAGTAGTCGAAGAAGCCATCAACTTAAACTAGCTATATAGCGAAGATTAGTAGATTAGAAGGTTCTTTGTCGAGACGACGCAGTCTCAATCAAAGGAAACCAAATCAAAAATTTCTAAGACATCTGACAATGCGTACTATTGCTGGCTTTAGAAGGTTACAAAATACATACCAGACAAAATCTTAACTCTCCTTTGTGCTTAGCCGTAGTTGGGTAAAGAAACCCACTTGTTAGTGCTCCTGGATTGAAGTGTACAGACAACCAGTACAATGTGTTTGTATCATTACAGGCAACAGTAAATACATCTAAGGTAGTGAAACTACAGAAGCTCCTGCCATCTCGGAAAGGAGTGGAGAATGCAAAAAAAAGGCTTCGAGCGTTCTCCATACAAAAGAAAACTCCCATCACTCCTATCAATGTGGCCAAAGTGGCTACAACTTCTACGGGATGTAAGTTGCTAAGTTGCTGTATATCAAACATTGAGTATTTAGCATTAAACAAGATATTTGTCCAATAAGTGGATTCAACATACAATTTTATTAGTTACAAGTTAGTGAGTTGAATGGCTGGACATATTTCGATAAAAAAAAAAGTGGTTTTGTTTATTGTCAGGAGATGGTTCTTATAAAAGAAAAAACTAAGAAAATTGCATGGAAAATTTGACAATTTAAGAATACTTAACCACCATATAAAATTCATTCAGTATTGATTCATTACTATTTATCACATTTCAGCACCTACAGTTCTGATTGGAAAGTTAACTGGAGTAAAAATACCCCCTAAGATTGAGATGGTGGACCCCGAGAAGAAACCACCAAAGCCTCCTAAACCTGGGAGCAACAGGGTACAAGGTATGTTGAACAAACACACATCATCATAATCATCATATTCAGCCCACATGCACCCACTGTTGGGTGTAAGCCTCCCCTGTTACATGCCACTGCTCTCAGTCAGTGGCGTGCATTGCATATAAGCAGGTAAGCAGAAGTTACAAATTGTGATCACTGAACACACTCATGACGTGTGTGTGTGTGTGTTTATGTTTGTGTGTGCGTCTTTACCAAAACCTATGTACCTATGCCGCGACACATAGGTATGTACTTAAACTGCCTACCTGCCTACTTATTGTTTTTGCCTACCCCTCTGAAAATCCAATGCACGCTACTGCTCTCAGTCATGAGTTAGTCTCCACCACAGTTTCCCAGCTGTCTGTGCGATATTGTCGGTCCACCGGGCGGGCTGTTGCCTTTGCCCTTTTCGTTAAACACATATACCAACCACAAACTAGGCTGTGAGACCAAGATCTGTTATACTTCTTACTTACACTTAAGTATACTGTATAAGGCAGTCAGTCAGGACACAAATAAAACTCAACAATATATGTAACTAGCTGTATACCGCAGTTTCACTCACACAGACTTAATTGTTTTAAATGGTGGCTTTATTTCACGGAACTCTAATATAAGGTAGCTTAAGTACTCCTTGTAACATCAGCTATCTGCCACTGAAAGTCCTGTTAAAATTGGTGAAATCAATTCAAGATTTTTTTTTAAATTGTTTTTTATAAGTATGTACTGTTTAAACTTTTATATGTATTTAGTTAGAATCGGTTAATTCAGAATAACAAATATACAATTTAGTTTTATTTACTTGTATAGATAGAATAAATTACGTCAGTATTAGTAAAAAATTAATAGTAAAATATACTCTTCAGTCCCCTTACTATACATATTACAAATTCTGGATACTCCTCACATTCCATCATTGAAAAATATTATATTCATTTCCAGCTGATTCCTATTCCGATCTACAAAAGCGGACCCAGTCAGAGATAGAAGACATGAAGCGTAAGATGGAGCTGGTGGACCTGGGTATACCACTAGGTCTCATATGTCCTGCACCTAACAGTGACAAAGCCATGCCTACCAAGGCTATGCCACCCATCAAATCTTTCCTCGGTAAGCAACCTTCTTAATAGATTACTAAATATAGCCTATAGCCTTCCTCAAAAAATTGACTATCCAACACTGAAAGAATTTCTGAAAACCGACCAGTAGCTCCTGAGATTAGTGCGTTCAAACAAACAAACAAACTCTGCAGCTTTATAATATTATAGTATAGATTACTATACATTTCTACCATCAGACAAAATAAAAATACACTTTTAATATGTGTTAAGTTTCATTTACATTGTCTGTGGTGTATCCCAGATTTTATACAATTTAGAATAATTTCTCAGCCACTGCATCTCAGTCTATGGGAAAAAGAATAATTTCATTGTCAGTTTAAGATTATATAACATTCTGCATTTTTAAGCACTTTGTACAGTACTCATATCAACGATATTGAAAAAAATTTACCCCTTGGATTCTTAGTTTTTGCCTAAGAAATGCGAGAGGGTTTCTGTCTGTCTGTGATCAACATAAGTCCATTAAAAGCTTATATTCTGCCTTGTATTTAAGCCATCTGTATACTTTTACGTGTTCAGCGAAATTAATTATGTGTAAAACACAGAGTCACTTTCGCATATAAACATTACCACGGACTACTTTTTAATTTTTTTTCTCCTACTCTTGTATTTGCACGTGTGTTGTGCTTGTGAATAACAGGTAGCGAGCGAAAATTGCGTTCGTGTGAGAACCGCAAGTACGCGCGCGGATCTTGTAAGATTTTACTATTTCTTGGCTATTCGTGCGCAGGAGTTTTGAGTTGATTCAAAACTGTATCCCAGATTGCCAATAAATCTCTAAAGGTTTGAAATGAAAAAAAACATATGTATCTAGCGGACGTCACACGGTTTCACCCTCGTAGTTCCCGTTCCCATGGGAGTGAAACCGCGTGATGCCCGCTAGTCATTGATAATGTAGCAGTCAAATGGTGAAATAATTTTTAAAATCGGTCCAGTACTTTTAGAGCCAATTCGTTACAAACATCCTTACATGAGAGAGAGATGCACAAATAATAAATCTAAAGAATATTTTGTTAAGTTATTTTTTGGGGACACTGCGCACGGATAGTTTATACTTTTGGGGTTGTAATTCGAGGGTATGTTGATAGTATGTAATGTAAGTGTAATTAGAACCTATTTGTATATGTATATACCTATGTTTCCACTGATTAATCTATGTTGACAAAAAAGAACATTTACATTAAGGTAAATCACATTAATTACATTATTTTCACAAAAAAAGGCTAGTCATATTTTTTCAAACACTACTCATTTAAGAAAAATATGCGCTCTGTGATATTTTAAGTCCCGTTATAAAGCTCGTGGGACATATATCTTTGTCAGATTCAAGTAATATTCTTTCGTTATTTATTCATTTATTATTTATTCAGAAACATATGGTCATACATATTATTCTGAGATTAACAGTAAGTATACCAGGAAACAGACCTATAGTTTCCTAAAGGAAAAAATTAAAACAAAGATATACTTATAAACTAAAATATAAACATTTAAAACAAATAATTAAAATACTTACGAGGGTGCATTACAATGTACTTATAGGTAAATAACTAAAAAAAAACACTGGAACAGTTTTTTTTTAGTTATAATGAGAGATTGGTTACTGGATAATATACTAATAATTTGTAGTTTAGTTAATTTGGACTATCGAGTAGTTTTAAGTAGTCTTAATATTAAAGGACTAGTACAAATTTGTTATAAGTAGATAAGTACATAGAACTTAGTATATAAAAATAATAAATATATATTCAACTTTATTGTCAATCTTTTTAGATCCATCAAAAGTGGATGAACTCATACGAGAGGCGAAAAAGGCGAGGGCAGAGGGAAGGGAGTTCAAATTTGACTATCAGAAACTGCTCCCAGACTACGATAACCCATTCCAAAGGAAGAGGGACGAAGAAGGGAGATACATAGAGAAGGACGGCAAATACATAGACAAGATGTTTGAGGAAACAGACAGGAAAGACAGAGATAAGAGAAAGAGTGAGAAGTATGATAAGAGACATGACTACAGAGACAGAGACAGACATAAAGATGACAGGAGATACAGAGATAAGTCTGAGAAGAGAGATAGGAATACATCTGAAACTAATGTTAATCTGAACGATTACTTGGTTTGTGATAGCTGGTCCTTAGACAATGATGATACTAAGAGTGCCAGTCCCAAAATTGATGAAAATATGCTAAAATTCATTCCGATGCCTAAAGATAATCCCAAATCAGCAGAGCATGTAAAAGAAACCTTAACTAAACCGGATAAAGTAGAAAGTCCTAAAACACAGCCGAGGAAGATGGAGAAATTACAACCAGTTATGGATGCATTTAAGTATGAAATAGATCCAAACGAGGATGAAATGCTGGATATATTTGATGAGGAGTCGAATATAGACAAGTATGCCATTAAAACTGTACCGAAGAAAGATAACATATATGACTCACCGAACGATAAATTGTATGACTACAACAGTTCGAAGGATACCTCACTTGATGGCACTGTAGATGACTCGTTTCTAGAGTCTGTTATAAATGAAATTAACCAAGAAATGGGTGATGATAGCCAGGAGAAGGGTTTGGTGGAATACGATCTGTCACCTCCAAAGAAAAGTGCGAAGAACAAAGATGTGAGGGAGTCTGTGACGCCTGAAATGGATGATAGGATGAGGGACTTTGCCTCGAGCCAGAGGAGTGACTACTCTGATGGGTACCGCTCGATGGAGAGTGGGTACAAATCTACGGAGAGTGGGTATAAGACAGATGGAGGAAGATCTGATAGTTTTAGGTATGGTATTGAACTATTTTTAGCTTATCTTGTGATTGCAATGGGTGAGTTTCCGAACGAGTGTCAAGTGGAATTACAATGTAATTATAATGGAATTCTAGAAATCTTACTCACCATAGCTACAGAACACTAATGAATAGCATTATTTGGCTGTGAGATCTCATTATATCCTAAGCTCATTTTTAAACACACAAACATAACTTCTATATCGGCTATTTTCCAACTGCTAGATAGTTCTCAAAATCTTGCGCGATTCTTCTCCTTAATAAACATCGACATTTCGATTCCAGCTATTTTTTATAAAATCCAATTTCAATAATTTTTAAAGAGATTGTCGATACTCGTACATTGGTCAAAATACTGCGTGAAAATTGTGAAAATATGATTTATTCTGCTGAGGTCCTGTTATGGGCTTAAAAATATAGCTTGTTTCCAATACACCTTTTCGTGAACTAACTTTCTGAGAAGAGCCGGCAAGAAACTTGTATAAATTTATACAACTGAAATACATACATAAAATCTCATAAAAATATAGCTTAAAAAATGTCTATTCTTATGACTTATGTTTATTTCAATATGCTGGTCTGTTTATCAGGCTATCATCAGACAAGGAGGTGGATCCGAAGGTGAAGATGTCCAAGACCACGGTGGATTCCCTGGAGACGTGGAGCTTCGTGCTCAAGATCTGCCAGCCGCTGCTGTTCAGGCATGACAAGAACAAGTGTTACAGGTATAAAGCCTATTGATATTGTAATGCGTATAAGCACAACCTACCTGCATGGCAATGCGCGATTGCGTGATGTTCCAACAATCGAAATAGGCCATCGAATTTACCATCGAGCAAACCATCTACTCGATGTTTTTCGATTGACGTCCGAGTCGCACCGAATGAAACCGATCGTCGGTCGGAGGGGTAAGCATAGGTCCACATTTTAAGTGAAATGTGAACCTCTGCTTACGTGACAGAGAATGAGTCCATCGCAATCTCAGGCACTATACATACGTCTTTGCATTACTTCTCAGACTTGTGCAGGTATCCTAAAGATGTTTTCCTTCACCGTAAAGCACGTGGTGTGAAATCACTGCACATAAGATGTTTTATAAAAACTCATTGGTACCCGCTGGGATTTGAATTTGCGTCGCTTGCTTAGCAGACGACTGATCAAAACCCAAGGCCACCACAGTTTATATCTTGTCTTAATAAATGAATATGTGTGTGATTGTAAGTGTATCGTTGAAGGGAGACGGAGAGCCAGCCGAAGGTATGGTTCGCGGTGAACCCCAAGCTGTGCGCGTGCGTCAAGGACCGCGCCGTGGTCTACGACGAGCTGGAGGCCTGCAAGATGGCGCTCGTCGACCACGTCTATGGATGCGACCAGTAAGTTACACACGCATTACTACTACACTAGTACGCTTGACTGAGAGCCTAGTGCGAGTTTTATTAAAATCGCCGTCACAAGTGATCGCGTCGACGTAAACGCAGATTTGTATGGGCTCACAATAATGTCATGTTTAGGCCGATAGAGGCGCTGTTCCGATCCTATACAAATGTGCGTTCACAACGGCGGCAGTGAAAAACTTGCACTAGGCCCTCTGGTCTGCATAGGGTTTCGTCACATGAAACAACCTATGAGACTAAGTTTAATGTTGTGTATTTGTAATAGGTATCACTTAATTTGTCTCCCTGCGTTCTTTTGATGCACGCCCGCTTTTAGCGCCTGTTTTATTTCTTCTTTATCATTGTCTCTTGTCAGAGGTGGTGAACTGGTAGAAAATGCTTTAGCATTAAGTTAACCATTGTACTTTTAAATTGCACATATATAGTAAATAAATAAGTCTACACGGGTGAAACTGTTTTTTAACTACGTATGTGTAATTTTTTGACTATTCCAACCCTATTTTCTTTCATATGTATACGAAAATTGGGTATCGCGTTAATTTGGCATTACAAACAAATATGGATATAGATACTACCAAATTTAAATTATGACGCCCTAATACCAATAATGATAAAATCTTACTACCCTGTGCACTCCTCTATACCAAACTTCAACAAAATCGGTTTAACCCCGAAAAACAGACATACAGACGGAGGCACTTTCCCACTGATAATAATAATATAGAGGATATATTTTCCAGGATCGAAGACACGTACTGCCCCAAGAGTCGGGGCTGGTACCCTCGGCTGTCGCAGTGGCTGTCGCCGTACGTGAGCTCCCTGTCCGCACCCAACGAGTGGGAGGCCGACGAGAGCCAGACCGACACCCCCACCCGGACCCTATGGCCGCCGCGACGCACCGCCACGCCGCAGCGGAATGACGAAGTCTGCCTTGACACCGAGTACCAGAGGTAACTACTGGCTTTTCAATAAATCAAATAGAATAAAGTGTACCCCAATAGGCTTTGACACACGTCGACGCTTGACCTTGCGCTATAGCGTGGCTCAAAATGTATTGATCCTTTTTTAGACGGGGTGTGGTTGAATGGTAAAGAGGGTGGATCAACACATTTTTAGCCACGCCTAAACGACGACGTTTGAACATAGCAAACCAATACTTGGGGTCTCTACCCCTATCACAAGTTTTGCACCATTTTAGTAATCTATACTCGTTAGCGTCACCGACAATGTTCGTATTAGATATATTAGTTCTTCAAGTCACCGCTAGGAGGCGCTGTACAATTTCTCATACAAATATTCGTCGGAGTCGTTAGCGAGTTTTGATTAGGAATCTCACGCCTGTATTCCCCGAAGCGGTAGACACAGGCAGGCTATATTTTGCCAGTTATGTTTAAGCCTCATGTGATAAGCGGCGAGTCTATTGCCATCAACAGGACTCTTATGCAGTGTCCGGAGTGTTACTAGGAATTTACACATGAAAAACCTAAGAACGGGGATCGAACCCAGGACATCATGAGCCGAGACCCGCGTTAGTTCAAAATATTGTACGCTTATTAGCCACTTTTATAAAAAAGTGTGTTTACAAGGTTCATGCAAGCAGTATGGCCGGAGGTGGCGGATGGGAAGGTCTCTCGCAGCACAACGCCAGTGCGGCAGGAACCGAGAAAGAAGAAGGCAGAAGAACACGCAGAAGATGACAGGAAGAAGGTGAAGAAGGTTAAACTCAGCCTCAGCGAGAACTGGAGCCAGGAGTCTGAGGTCGAGGAAGAGCCGGAGAAAAGGTGACAATATCCAAAATCTATAGGATTTAAAAGCTATTCTTATAGAAGTATCTGTACTCTAAGGTTTTCATGTGTTTAAACATCGATTTTTGTTGCGTATTAGTGTGGCTAGAAATATGTTGATCCGCTTTTGGAATTCAAGAAAAACTCGCCTCCGATAAAGTATCAGCATCAAAGCATTTCGAGTCACGCTCTTTTCGTAATAATCAGAAGTAGATTTTCACATTTTTGCAAATTTGACAAAATTCTGGAACTCTGTACAATTCTATACTAATATATAAAAGTGAAGAGTTTGTTTGTTTGCTTGAACGCGCTAATCCCAGAAATGACAGGTCTGATTTGAAAAATTATTTCAGTATTAGCCTATTTATCAAGGAAGGCTATTGTCACGCTAAGACATTCGCGGGTTAGCGTTAGCGCTAGCGCAAAGTAACTATTCCAAGCGGTCGAAGTCCCGAGCAGAAGTTATGTATGTAAATATAAAAAGTGCTATGTCGAAGTCGTCCACTAATCTACACGACCAACGCGGTTTCCGTATAATAAACGTTTACATAATAACTGTTAGTAATTATCTACACTGATATTATAAAGAGGAAAGATTTGATTGCTTTTTTGTTTGTTTGTTTGCATTGAATTAGCTCCCAAACTACTTGAGCGATCTTGAAAATTCTTTCAGCAATGGATAGCTACATCATCAGCGAGTAACATAGGCTATATTTAATCCCCGTACTCCCACGGGAACGGGAACTACGTGACGTCTGCTAGTATCAAAATAAAATTAACTTCTAATTTGGTTACTACTAGTGTCATCTAATGAGAAAATTTTGTAACTTAAGTTTGTCAATTAAATTTACAGCAAGAAGTCCAGAATGGAAAAAGAGAAGGCCAGGAAGAGACGACACTCTTCTACCTCTCTCTCTGACAGTGAAACTGACGCTAAGAGTAAGAAGAAATCGCCCAAAACGAAGGTTTGTATAATTTAGAAAACTTAATAGCTATTACAAATGTTAGGATCTCATTTGCTCTCCAACCATCTATGTTGTTATTTTCTGTCTTACCTCACAATGTTTTCCTTCACCGTTAAGCTTTGACAAACTCCTGGGATTTGAAATTGCGTCGCTTACTTAGCAGGCTTCAACACAAACAGTAGTATTACAGACAGACAGTATTATATGTATATGTACACAGGTGAATAAAAAATCGACATCGAAGTCAGCCAAACGACGCCGGCTGAACAAGAAGTATTTGAAGAAGTTGAAAGATAAACAGAAGAAGAACAAAAAGATGTTCAAAGTGGAGTTGAAGAAGGAATCACCGGAAGATGACAGCTCTGAAGGTAACACCATAATTTTAATATATACTTTGCAGGCAGTTAAGAAACAAAGCCAAATGTTTGAAAAAAATCCATTTTCTCCATACAGGGTGGCGTGAGGGATTCGGTCTTAAAAATGTAAAAAAAACTGTATGATTTACTGCCAAAATAATGTAATTTTTCGTTTAGAAGTTTTGAAAATTGTCAGTAAAATACGTAAATGACGTATACACACCCTTGCGTGGTGTCTGCTTATAATCTCGTAGATGTGCGTGTCTGTGTGATTGTCATTTTGAACGATTGGTTCCTAGTTTTTTTTTTCTTACGCCATCGCTTTATTTAGGTCTACGATTTTTTAAGACTTACAAATATTGTCTTTAAATATACTATGGATTTTTAGCTATAAACGTATTTCAACTCTTTCATGTTTTTTAAAGCCACATCAAGATCCGTAACGTAGTTTAGAAGATAGTAGAGTTCAATGTATAGTATTTAAAAACTATAAGTAAATAATACCAAAAAACATCCAAAATTAATCTTAGCTAATGTGCTAACTCCTTCCTCAGGATTGAGTTTGATGAAATATATGTTACTGAATGTTTTGAAAACCTTATAACAACTTTAGATATTCATTCAGACCAAATTTGGAGCAATCGTAACCGCAGGAAGTGTATGAAGAGATGCATGAACGAACGAAGCGAAAGAAGTATGTAAGGATCGTAGCATGTGGCAAACGGTGGTCTGCCTACCCCCATGGGATGCAGGCGTCACCATATTAATTCCATATCCTTTGTTTAATATTACAGAACAGAAAAAGAAAGATAAGAAAGCAAAAAAGAAGCTCAAGTTAAAAAAGAAAGCTCAAAAGAAGAAGAAGAAGGATTCGTCCAGCAGTTCAGACTCCAGCTCTGACAGCAGCTCGGAGTCAGACTCGGAAGAAGAGAAGAAGAATAGAAAAAAGAAAAAGGGTGTCATTAAAAAGAAGAATAAGAAGAAACGTAAATCCTCCTCTGAATCACAAAGTGAAGAACTCTTCGACGTTAATATATTGAACAATATAAAAACAGAAAGACTGACTGATGACGAAAAGAATAAGAAAATAGAGTTCTCCCCTCGAAAGAAACCCAGAGAGATTATAAACGTAAAAGAGTTACAAAGTGACTTCGTCGGTAACAATATACATATCAAGAAGGAAATTGAAGAAGGTATCAAGACGAAGGTCGACGATCAGTTGGACAGCTTCACGGAACTCCAGTTTAGTGTGGAGAAGAATGAGGAAGTAACAGAAGATATGGAGGATAAAGAACCGGAGAATAAAGAGGAGGTACCAGAAGAATCAGAGGAGAGAGAAACTTTGTTTAAGGTTAGTAGTGTTTTTATATAAAAGGAATTATTAAAAAAAATATGCACTCGCATAATCCTGTATAATAATGTCATTCTGACTATTTGAAAGTACTCTGTAAAAAGTCTGAGTTTGAGTTTCGAGGTAAACAGAGATGTTATAATGATACCAATATCGATTAATTTTTGATCATTTTTGTCTGTTTTTACTATTAATCCTACACGAGTGAAACCGCGTGGCACAAGTAGTAAACATAGCAGACTAGCTGTTTTGTTTTTACAAAAAAAAAATTGTTATGGCTCTCCCAATGTGTCCTACAGGAACCGCTGGAACCACAAGACCGAGTGACTCCCCAGCTGCGTCCTCCGATCGAGGAGTCCAATCACTCCCAGTCATCCTCGCAAGAGTCCGTGAGCAGCAAAGAACAGGCTTACGAGAAAGATGAAAGCCACTTAAGACCTTCTTCTCAAAACTCCAACTACAGCTTCAATGACGTCATCGCGAGCCAGGGCCTCTACCAGAAGGGCCTGGAAGAAGATAAGTTCACTGATAACTATGATCATGAACACGGGAACTATGAGATGTACGAACACCTGGCTATGGCTTATCAGAGTGATGTCGCCAATCAGGTTAGTTGATCATAAAATGGATTATTGTTCCTTTTTAAGGTTAGAGCCGTAGTGACCGTGGGGTTAGAGCAGTCGTCTGCTACGCAAGCGACGCAAGTTCGAATCCCTAATGAGCATTGATTTCAAACCACGTGTGTTACGGTGGATGAAAACATCGCGAGGAAACCTGCATATGTCTGAAAAGGATTTCAAAGACGTATGTATGGTGCCTGAGACGGTGATTGACTCACTATCTGTCACGTTGGCACTTAATAATTTTCGGTGAAAAGTGAGTGTTTTTATATGGGGAATACAGGCGGATGTCATGTCTGGGGATCCGCGGCTCCATCTGTAGTTAGAAACATGTAAATCCTGCAATGCGTTTGAAAACTCTTATTGCGCGACTAGCTGTGCCTCGCGGTTTCACCCGCGTAGATTTAGTTTCATCCTTATTGTCGCGGAACCCTAATATTTTTGATAGATAAAAGTAGCCCAAGTTACTCCTTGAAACGTAAGCTACCTACCAGTGAAAGTCTCGTTAAAATCCAACCAGCCGTTTCAGAGATTACCCGGAACAAACAGACAGACAGAGAAAAATTTTTAAACTTGGTTTTTTAGCGTCAGTAGCGTGTACACTTTCATATGCATTTAGTGAAAAGCTGTTATTTTGGAATTACAAACAGACACTTCAATTTTATTTATATGTATGTATAGATTTAGATTCTCGTGTATTTGTATTCAAACTTCGCATTTGTATGCGAGTAGCGCCATCTATGTAGCGGGCGGTGAAACGCTGCTACAATCACTATTATAATGAGAGTGTAATATGTCAGGCACTGTCCCCCCCGGGCGGCGCTCGGCCGATAGAGACGGTGGTGCGCGCGCGGAGTCGCGGGGAGATCAAGTGCGACTGGCGCGCCCCCCCCGCCCCCCCCGCCGGGCCCGCGCCGCCCGCCGCCGCCCCCGCGCGGCCCTCGCGCTGGGGTGAGTCCCATCATCATCATCTTCATCATCATCAATCTACTTTAGTCCCCTGCTGGACGTAGGCCTCCCCTTATGAGTGCCATAGCGCCCTGTCTTCAGCTTGACACTAACTGGGCGATATATAATTAAACTAGCTGTGCCCTGCGGTTCACCCGCGTAGATTTAGTTTCATCCTTATTGTCGCGTAACCCTTATATTTTTAATAAATAAAAGTAGTCTAAGTTACTCCTTGATATATCAGCTGCCTGCCAGTGAAAGTCCCGTTAAAATCGGTCCAGCCGTTTCAGAGATTACCCGGAACAGACAGACAGACAGACAGAGAAAAAAATTAAAACTTGGTTTTTTAGCGTCAGTAGCGTGTATACTTTCATGTGCATTCAGTGAAAAACTGTTATTTTGCAGTTACAAACAGACACTTCAATTTTATTTATCTGTATAGATCTGTATAGATGATGCACAGTTTGTAAGTAAATAAGCTAATTTTATATTTGTTTGAAATAAAGTAAAGTAAAATAAAATGTGTGTCACGATAATGGCGGCAAGAAGTGAAGAGAGAGCGCGTGCCCACAGACATCAGGCAGTAGTGAGGCGATTACATTTTAGTTACTTATTCTTGACTAACCACAGATGTTAAATCTATACAGATAAATAAAATTGAAGTGTCTGTTTGTAAATCCAAAATAACAGTTTTTCACTAAATGCATTTGAATGTATACACGCTACTGACACTAAAAAACCAAGTTATAAATTTTTTCTCTTTCTGATTTTAACGGGACTTTCACTGACAGGTAGCTGATGTTTCAAGGAGTAACATAGGCTACTTTTTTTTATTAAAAATATTAAGGTTGAAACTAAATCTACGCGGGTGAAACCGCAGGGCACAGCTAGTATATTATATATTGAACACTAACATATCTTTATTCAGTTACAAATCTTATGGGACCGTCACGAGTTGTATGCGTTCAGCTGTGGCCTGCTTAGCTTTTATTCCGTGGGTGGCTAAAATGCGGGGCTTACCCATATTTTTTAAATTTTAGTAAATCCTATTTCATCCTTGTAAAATCAGTTATCTGCCAGTGAAAGTCCCGTTAATATCGGTCAAACCTTTTCAGAGATTACTCGGATCAAACTGACAGACAGATAGTTTTTTTTTAAATTGGTTTTTTGTATGATTATAGTGTATTCCACTTTTATATTCTTTTAGTGAAAAGCTGTTAATTTGAGATTACAAGCAGACTCGTCAATTTTATTTATCTGTATGGACATAGATTTGTTCGATGTTATTAGGGTTGAAGCCGAGCGAGGTGAACATAGTGCTGACTGGCGGCGAGGAACCCCAGGAGTCGCAGGAGCCGCCGCCGGTCCCGCCGGTCCCCCCGCCTCGGTCCCCGGTCCCCCCGCCTCGGTCCCTGGTCCCCCCGCCGGGGTCCCCGCCTCCCGCCGTGTATCGCATACAGAGCCTCGCCAATAGAACTGACAGCTCCAACTCTGGGTTAGTCAAAACACCATACATCAAATCTATACTATAACATGTCTGTAGAATTATCGTTAAAAACGAGATTTTTGTTTTACTATTTTACAACCTTTTTTAGTTGCGCCAGTGTTCTAATTCACATGTCATGCTAGTGCACTTACATTTTATTTTCAGAATTTGACTCAAAGTAATTTTCAAATAAAGCTTCGAATTATTTCAAAGCGAGAACAGAAAAGAAAAATTTTTTTGTTCTACAACTAGATTAATGTCTTACCATAATTTACAAAAAAATATTGCTGTCTTTTTAAATTTTATTCATGACCTCTTGCTAATCTATGTAAGTTTGATTGTCATTGTGATACAAGTGTATACAACAGGTGTATAAGTCTGTCACTGTCACACAGTGAGACTATGATGGCAATAAAAGCTTATAGTAGCTTTGTGGTATAAAAAAAACATTATTTGCATAAATTTTTTGATTGTATAATCTAATTCTTACTCCTCAATATCTATATAACAGTTACGACGAAGCGTACCAAGACATGTACGGCGCGTCCGACCGGCTGCAGTACGGCGACTGCTTCGCCACAGTCGAAGCGAAGCAAGCGGACGGACACACACACACCAACAACACCACCATACACACCAGCTCGCTCGACGCCAGGATCGACGATGTCTTGAAGAATTCTGGTCAGTGCACATCACTTGAAATTGACGGCTTTGGAGATTAGTCAGAACATACAGACAGACTCATTTAATTTTTTTAAAGTAGGTATTGCTTATCCTTATATATTATGCATGCAGTGAAAAGCAGTTAATTTGAAATTACAAACAGACACTTGCATGTATAAATTCCATAGTTATATCGTCTGATATCACTTCTAAGATTCGCTTTTTGATTCCGAACTGAAATTTTGTTTAATGGTATCCGTTCATTTACTTCCAGTGTTGGGAGACGTGGCGTCCGAGGCGGACGACAATGATGCCGACAAAGACAATCCAGATAAAGGGATATTGGTCACGTGAGTACTAACTTATACTTACATGGACATGTGGTATTACTAAATAAATTAATGCAATACCAGCGGACGTCACCAGTTTCACCCGAGCAGTTCCCGTGGGACTACGGGGATAAAATATAGCCTATGTTACTTGCTGATAACTTAGCTATCCATTGCTGAAATAATTTTTCAAATCGGTCCAGTATTTTTAAAGTTACATATACAAATCTTTCCTCTTTATAATTTTAGTGTAGATTGAAGCAATATCCATATTGCTTAGCCGTGATGAAATGACAAACAGACGGACATTTTGTTTGCACCCTTAAATCTCTTTTTTTAACCGACTTCAAAAAAAGGAGGTTATCAATTTGACTGTATCTTTTTTTAAACGACTTCAAAAAATTAAGGTTATCAATTTGACTGTATGTTTTTTGTATTTCCAGCAAGTCGCTGAATGTCCCCGAGAGCAAGGGACCGAAGCGGGTGAGCTTCGCGGACGGATACAAACCTGGCCAGGATTCTGATGTAGAGGAACCACCCAAGAAGGTAACTGTCAGGATTATCTTTAATCATGGAGCCCATTTTTACTGATGATAATTATATAAGCCTAGTCTTTTAAGTCAGTTCTAATAAACCGCCCTCGCCAATGAGTTATCTAATTTAACTAGCGGACGTCACGTGGTTTCACCCGCGTAGTTCCCATTCCCGTGGGAGAACAGGGATACAATATAGCTTATGTTACTCACTGATGATGTAGCTATCCATTGCTGAAAGAATTTTCGAGATCGGTCAAGAAGTTTCGGAGCCTATTCAATGCAAACAAACAAAACAACAATCAAATCTTTCCTCTTTATAATATACGTGTAGATAACTAGATGTAGATGAGGACTGTAGAGGTTTACGGTGAAGGAAGTCATTGTGAAAAGAAGAGATTTCAAGAGCTTGAATTAAATACGGCATCACATAATGTTGTTTCAGAAAAAGAAGAGTCGTCGCTTAGGCTGTGCATGGCCGTGTCCGGCCACCCATCCCGATCACGTACCGTTGTGGGACGCTTTACCACCACCTCCCCCACCCCCGGGCTCTCCTCCACCACTACTACCTCTCCCTCCACAACCCAATCCGCTCGCTACACATCTACCCAGGCCACTATCTAGCCAAATGCCCAACCCACTAACAGGCCAGCTACCCAATCCGCTATCAGGCCAGATTCCTAATCAAATGTTAGGACAATTACCTAACCCACTCCCAGGCCAGCTACCCCAAATGACTGGCCAACTACCCCAAATGACTGGCCAACTACCCCAAATGACTGGCCAACTACCCCAAATGACTGGCCAACTACCCCAAATGACTGGGCAACTTCCTCAAATGACAGGCCAACTAGCCAACGCACTGCCAGGCCAGCTACCCAATCCACTATCAATCCAGCTACCCAGATCGCTATCCAACCTGCCCGGTTTCTCCGGTCCTGCGATGTCCATGCCCGGTATGGGTCCACTACGCCCAGGGATGGGCAAGCAACCGTTGTTAAGCCAACCGCCACATCAGATGAAATTTGGTTAGTAAGTGTTAGACAATATGTGCAAGTACAAATTTACCACTTCAAATCAATATCAAATAATATTACTGGTGCCTTTTTCTTATGACAGCAATAGTACACGTTATTTAAATCTTCACAGAGTTAAGATGTTAATATTAACTTTATGCTTCAGACTTATTACTTATTCATGGTAGACTTGCTGTGCACCGCGGTTTCACCCGCGTCAATAACTTCGTTTTAAACCATAATTTTTTTTCTATGAATTTTACCAATTCGGAGTTCATTAAAATCGGCCCAGTCGTTGATTTATAAATAGTGTAACTAAAACTACTTTGTTTTATTAATATTATTATTATTGTTCCAGACCCCAGCACTTCAATACCCGGGTTCATGCCGCCAGAGCCGCCTCCTGGACTCATCTCCTTTTCGTGAATGCACATCTTGCAAGTGATGAGAAGATTTACGTTATTATTACAATAACTAAGCTTGTAAATATATTCTAAGTACACAAATAAGAATTTTCTTTTATTTATTTATCACTTTGATAAACCTAGCAAACTACTGTGCTTTTTACTTTTGAAAGGGGGTATATACTTCTCAGATTTTTAAAATGCGATTGCGGTTGCCAATTTAATATCTTTGGCAATCGTTACAGGTCAGTCAGAGGCCTAAGAAAGTCTGATAACTGGTTTAACCCAGATTGCCGATTTTCCTCGAAATAAGGGGTTACGAAGGTCATGGCAGTCGCTTCGTATAAAAATCAAGGTAATCAGCCACATCGGGTTGAATCAAGTGCTGACCCCAAATACATGGGATAAGCCCAGGGAGATGATTTTTAAAATGCGATAGAGGGTAGTTAACTTAAAAAAAAAACGAAAAACATTATTTGCAATATTCGGCGAAAAGTTCCAGGGCGTCATAACTTTGAAGAAAGTTATAAGACTATAGGAAATAGAGAGTAGTTCTAAGATTTTAAACTTCACTGTCACGCGAAGGAGGGTAGTTTTATAATTTTTTTACTGACATTACTCGTCATCGTGTCATCTTACTAAGAGTACTAGGGCACCAGAACAGTGAAGGATATAGTTATACAATTTTAAGCTAAGTCTCCATTTCCAACGAAAAGTACTAGGGCAGTATACGATTACAGGAGCTAGTTTAACATTTCTCACGTCAAGCATTTGTACTGACTGCATACGAAATGTACTAGGGCGCCAGAACATGCCAGAAGGTTCTTTGTATATAGACTTTGTTTTGACTTAATCCATAAAGCGGAAGGAAGTAATTGTAGAATTTACGAGTTTTTGAGATTTGTTTTATTTAAAATTTGTGAAATAATATAACCATGTTTTAATACACACTTTTACGATCTCCACCATAAAAACAAATAAATAAACTATTTAGTAGATAAACGATTTAAATTTCTATTTCAGACTTGTCTTGACTACATACGAAAATGTGAAAGGAAGAGGGTAGTTAGTTTAGTATTTTCTTAACACACTTGTATTGACTGTATACGTTATGTACCAGGGTGCCAGAATATGGCAGGAGGTACTTCATATATTTAAACAGACATTGTTTTGACTAATAAAACCACAAAACGGATGGAAGTAATTAATTATAGAATGAATGATGTTTTTATTTGTAGTTCATGTATAATAAGAATTTGTATTGACTACACATGGAAATACGAAAGGAAGAAGGGTAGTTCAATATTTTTAACAAGCACTCGTATTGACCACATTGGTAAAGTACCAGGGCGCCAGAACATGGGAGGAGTTGGTTTATAAAACTTTAATTGTCATTGTTTTGACTAATTTACACAAAGAGGAAGGAAGTAGATTTGGTGTGCTTTTATTAAAATGACTGGAATTTCTTATTATTCTTTAATGATTTAATTGTGGTTTGAAATCACATATTTATAAGAAACTTTTATCTTTAAGAAAGCAATAATTAAGGAATTAAGTATGTAAATTATGAACATGGCGCTTTATTCAAATCCCGGAAATAAGGTTTACATTGTTTATAGTTTGTATAAATCTTTTCAACAGTATGCAGATGAAGCGATGCTCTGGCCCTACTCGTATTACATTATAGTTGTAATCCTATAAGAACAATAGGGTAGTAAATAAATGAAACTACAGTGTTAAAAACAATAAAATAGATTTTCATTTATTGTGAGACGAAAAATACAACAATGGGACTTATTACCTATAATGGTTAGTGGCAGACAGTCGTGTCAAACAATTTATTGTTAGGTCCGGGTCGCGTCCCGCCCTCTACGGTACAGACTCCTAATCATTATGTCTTTCATCGGTAAGTCGTGGTAACGAATATCAACGAAATATATGTTATTATAATACACAATACCATGAGCCCTCTATTCACTGAAATCATAACTAATTTAAACATGGTGAAGTTTCAATAGTTTTCATTTTAAACTAAGTTTTAAAAACGCTTTATTGATTCGAAGCTAATACTTAAATACTTACAAGATTGTATAATAGTTTTAATAGTGTATTGCCGCCGGCGCGTGCGCCGTACGGCCGGCAGTGTCGCTGGGCGCGTGCCTACCAACCTCACAAAGAAAACAAGTAACAACTCTCAAATACCGCTACTATGAAACGTCCTATACAAAATTGAACATCGCCGATTCGCTAGATCGCTTTGACTTTCTTCCTCTTTATTTATATATTTATTTATAATACATATAAATATCTGACTAAAAACAAGTGGGCGGCGAGAGTGCGCGCCGCTCGCAGCGAGCGTCGCGCGCACGCGCATAGCTGATCAGCTCGTCACTAGTCGATTAAGTACATGTCTTATGATACGTTGAAATGCCACTGCTGCGATGCTACGTCGCCTAGACTGGCGCGCCGCCGCGCGGCGGCCCGCCTCGCTATTGCTCGTACTGAACAAATACCCAAATCAATTCGTTACACCGTAGACTATATCTTGTTTAATAAACTTGAAGTATTCATCGATAATCAATAAGTACATTATAATAATTGAATAATTAGTATTTGTTTCATAAGAGACTAGCATTACAAATAAATACCTTCAGCTATACAATTTTAATGTTTATTTCTATTTTAAACATTTTGAAGATGTTTAAAGTGGACTACGTCGGTTTGTGCACAAGAGCTCGATCGACGCTCTTGTGCACAAACGCCTCAGTTGATGCGTCTACGCTTCGAGATATGACTTAAATGTATCCTTAGAATTAGGGGAAAAAGGTCGTAAAAACAAAAAAGTTATTGAAATTTATAACAAACACCTTAACTAATAGTTCAATAATTTAGTTGAAGTATATATAGTGTGGGCGCGGGGCGGAGCGCGCGCGCGGCGCTTTGTACAAAAGGAGCGCGCGCGCCGCCGCGCGTCCACCACATGTCTTTGACAAAAGCAATATAAAACATTTCATTCCGTGTAAGAGATGACACGATGGTATGCGAAAATTTTTTTTGTTTCAAAAAACACACGTCCATTCGCTCATCCTTGCGCTTAAATCTAAAATTAATAATTAGACAATATTTTTTTTTATTTGTTCAACAGACGCGCGCGTCGCGGCGCGCGTATAATAATAAAATATTTTCAAAACAATCGAATAATTAAACACACTAGTTAACAATATAACTTATGCTCAAGTACACCGGTGGAGCGGCCCGGGCGCATTCACCGCCGCGCCCGCGCCGCCGTCAAATCATATACGAAACTTGATCATCCTTCGTTAAAAATATGATTTTATACACAATCGTTTCAGCATTACAATAATATAATTAGAGCGATGGCAGCGTAACGGTTGGAGCGGTGTTAGACGGCGGTCTCGGTGTGGCTGTGGCTGGAGAGGCGCTCGACGTCGATGTCGTGCGGCGCGAGCGCGTCCGCGTACTCGATGGACGAGGCGTGCGACAGCCGCTTGGCCAGCGCCGACTGCTTGCGGAGCGCCTCCGCCAGCGCCGCGTCCGCCAGCGAGCCGCGCGAGTCCAGCCCCTGCCGGAACGCGTTCACCACGCGGATCTGCCCCAGCCACAACGCTCAGCACTCGCCCCGCGACACCCCTCGCTGCCCTCCGAGACGCACCCTCACGCTGACACTCATACTCACAACATTCATATTGTACCTACGTGTCCGTTTCTAATGAGTTGGCGCAAAGCGTAATCTATCTTGATACTTCTTTCGACTGATTTATTCGTGATGATTGGAACCTCGAAAACTGATGAGTGATTGATGAACATTCCAAATGGATGAGTATGCAACACTTACCTACCCATTAAGACACATCTATAATTAGACAGACAGTATCAAGATCATAGACGTTTTAAGCCAACGCATGAAATGGATCATACTTTTTATGCTATTATACTCGCCACTTTAGACATCTATTGACTATTTTAAAACATTTAATTTAAGTAGTCCATATTAATGCTGTGAGTCGAAGTCGCGTATTACAACCACAATTAGGTATTTACTTGTATGTAATATATCTGTAGAAACAGGGTGGTCCGAGGGGGAGGGGTGTGGGTAGGCAGACAAGCCGTCCGGCGGGTGGCGTCCCCCCGGCCGGCAGTACCCACGTGTCAAACATAAATATAAGCACACCGAGCCATTAAAAAAGAGGCAAGAAAGCGTTAGGTAATTCAACTCCAGTCACAGATGTACGGGTATGTTGGAGGTCGTGAGCATCACATAAATACGTACAGAACACCGGCTCCATACATTAAACGATACCAGACAATCACACACGATTATTCCCGATGTACACCAACAAAAGGGGGCAGCGCGACTACTTTCTAAATTATATGAAATAATTTATTTTAATCGCCACCATAGGCCGGGAACGGATATTCGAGGATTGCCTTCTAACAACAAACTTGACGACGAGTTGTCGATTTCAATCATAAGAAACTGATACTTTATAAAAACATAATAAAGTTCAATTTCGTATGTCTGAAATTGATAGCTCGCCGTAGAAATATCTTACAGAGTAACGGTCAAGTATCCGATTCGGAGTCAAGTATCCGATTCGTATTGCAAAGGACTTGAACTAGACTACGCTGGCGCAGTCCTCCAGTGATGGCTAAACATGTAACGGACATCGGGAATAATTAATGGACATACAAACACGTCCAACCATCGTGAGTATACATCTGTTGGGGTGCAATGTATTGAGTGGGCGTTCTATATGTATTTATTGGTGTAGTGAGTGAGGGAATGGCGCATGCCATGCGGTGTAGCCGCGCCCTGAATACAGACCTGGAGGACAGCTGTGGTCGTTTTAAGCAGCACGCAATAACAACTTCTTACGTCATAGCTAAGAAGTCTTTAATACGCGCTGGTTGAACGGTCACAGCGGTCTCCCTGCCTAGTGCATGCGGCCCGACCCCTGTCGCGACCGTGAAGCGAGGTTACGTCGGTTCTCGTGCGCTCGGTCCATGTCTGTGACTGCATTTGGACATCCGTGTATGATCTACGCGATGGAAGCTGTCGCTGCCCTACGCTATACACACCAACGAAGCAACATCGACCGCTTCTCCGCCCTACGACCTTCTCGAAGCAAGCACTTATCTGCCACCGTTTAAACACAATTACCCTCAAATCCGAAAGCTACCATTAGCCTAAGATAGAATTCAAAAAATCTTATGGTCTAAAAGCTAATTCCAATGCGAACGATGCTGCTAGTTATCGGATACAATGATACGGATACAAGCTTGTCGATTCCTGGCGACCTAAGTGTAGGCTACTGTCATTGATACCCCGCAACTTGTCGGTGCAAATATGAGGCAAACAAACTGAAAACAACTATTATGCCATGATAAGTGCCAAAATTAAACTTAAGGCTATTCCATTAAGGACGTATATTGCTTGCCGCGTTCCTAACAGTTCTATATTGAAGTGATTCACGACTCTAGTTGTCCCATTATGGAAGTTAGGGTGGGGGTTAGTTTGTGACTTGAAACACAGTTAGTTAAGTTAGATGATCCATTATTTACACTTACAATCGACTTCAATAAATCTCGTTAATTCAATAATTGATTGGAAAAGTTACAAAAACAACTATTTTTAAGTTTGAAGTCGATTATGGACAACATTTTCAAAAAAAACACCAAAAAACTTAGATAACAGAGCGCATGCGTGCACATGATACTGATATACAAAGCATGCAATGCACTGGCCTGTTTATGTAGGTATGGTCACATCTAGCATTGCCATATCAAAATATCCTAATCACAAATTATTATTATTATTATATTTTCTACAAATTATATTGATATATGTTTAATATATAAATACCTACATCCCTACTGTGTCCATACTATTAACGCAATTTAGTTTGACTGCACGGTGTGACCACACGTAGAAGTCTAAATAGGCCAGCGCGACACAGAGCCAATGGGATAACTTGTAGGTATAGAAAGACAGTACAGTATAATAGTATGAACATATAAAAACGAAACAAAACCAACATAAACAGTAGTTTGAAACAAACAAATCGAGAGCGAGTGAAAAACAGGCTCGTCCGTTTTAAATTCAATTCTTACAGCTTGGTCTGTGGACGTCTTGCTGTAGGGTACCGGTATCAACCTCTCTTGTAACTCGCCACCTATGACCTTCCGTGTGCAATGGGGTTTTCATGGAAAAGAAAATAAAAAAGAGAACATGACGTAAGAGATCCACGGCACGAAAAAAAGTTGCCACCGTCGGCATTCTGTACAGAGATACGTCTGCGGTGCTTAAGGCTCACACGCTTTTCTATCTAACGTGATTTGAACATTAATGTCTGCGCTTTAAGGTCTATTCGTATACGTAAGATGAAGCTAGATGTGGCCATACCACTAATAGAATAGCGTCCGAGGCTAGCAAGTGGAGTGACAGACAGACAGACAGAGTGTATTCAAAGATAGCTCACCAGGGGACAATACGAAGCTGTGCGCCTCGCGAAGCGATGAAGTCAGGAAGTACAACATAACATAATACACAGTTAAATCATAACGAAGGGCTCCTATACAGGTAGTACCTAAACAAGCACATTCATGGGGTGTGCACTTATAACTAGTTTATTAACACGTTTATCCAATTTGTTTTCCATCCAGGGCTCCGTTACATAAACAAAGTAAATAAACTCAAATAAACCAACATAATATAACGCTTAAAACACTGATTACATTCAACATTTATCCTTATGTCGGCCTATATCATGTTTGGTGACATTGTCAAACAATTGTTTTGTGCGTGTGTTTGTGTGTGTGTGTGTATTGTGTGTTAGACACTCGTGTATGTTAATACATGCGAGCTAACTATAGAAGCACACACATTATGTCACATATCGACGTCGTCGCTCACATACCAGATATCGATGGCAATATTCACAAATATATATATATTGTATATCTACTACGTAGTGTCTACAACTAACATCTATATACAGAAGCGGACATTTAAATGATTACCGTGAAGTTGCAAAATAAATGATGATTTTATAGTCCTACACATCTTGTGATTTACTTAATTAAGTCCCCGTTGCTGAGATATATTTATATATATTTTGTTATCTAGTTAACAGTATCGGTTGACGATACTATTTTAAGCGTCAATATCTATTATATGTTACGATATCAACGCATATATTGCATATAACACGAACATTAATTTACTTAATTAACATTTATATACAACGAAAGCAGATGTCGAGTCCATATACTAGGTATATATACAAATATACAACAATATGCATTGATAAATGTATTCGGTTCATGCCAACAGTGACTATATGCCACTACATCGATCATACTGCGTGAAAGCGTCCAAGCGTATCTAACATCGAGCTAGACCGTACGACATACATACGGCCAATGTCGGCCGGCACGACAAACATTGGACCAACATCAATACGAAGCCACGGCCAATTTACCTTAGAACGCAGCTCTCTCCGCTCAGTGGCACGGGTGAAATGAAATTTACTTTGGAATATAGATACTTTATTACTAAAATTTAACAAGCGTTACTGTGGATGACCACTGTATATATAGAAGTAGCAAATTAACCATGCTTATCTATCGTTTAGGTTCAAAGTGTCATTTTAAACCACTAAACGGCGTGTATACTCAATTATTTAAGCGTATATTAGAATCGTTTGGTAAAGATTATTTATAACATCTAACGACATGAAAAGATTCATATATTTTTTTTTGTTAATATAATAACTTTTTAATTATATATTCTATCATTAAACCTTAACAATAATGTAGCAGGCGAATTGTACACTACGCGACGTGCGGTTAAAGTTCAAATTTAGGAATTGATATATTTTATTATAAGAATATAAATATATTTTTATGCTTAACGTGTAAACATATTAACTATACGCTACAAAATTTGTTGATAGTTAAATTTGCTTGATACCTTGGAGGGTGAAGAGGATTTTAACATAAATAATCATAGGATAGGAACACCAGTGGAATTGTGTAAAAACAAACTAAAAACACGTATGTCAAGTGTAGAGGGCGTATATCGTCGCTTAAAGCGAAATATTCAACTCAATATTCTGTATTTGTCGAATTAAACTCAAATACAGAATACATCTTTTATCGTATATGTCGTAAAATAAATTAGATTTTAATTATATTATATTCCCATGCATTAAGATGCAGTATGCCAGCATTCTACTATTCCATTCTATGTTAAAATAACATAGCGTCAGCGTTGCAGACGGTGTATTACACATATATATGTAAAGAGAAACAAACTACGAGAGACACACATCGAACTATAAACATCAAACACATCATAACACATTATTTATAACAAATAACAAAAAATAACAAGCAAATTTAAATATCATCTCATCGTAAAACGTTCATAAAAGCACTTGAGTAGCACAAGTTGTTGTAACTAGTTTGTTATTTTACTATATTTTTGTTTTATTTATGTAAAAATTATTATGTAAATGGCACATGAGTTTATTCATACTTTTAAATATCATTTTTAAGTTTATTATAACACAACAACGTTTGTTAGTTCACAAGAAAAGATAGGAATGTCATGAATTATTTACAGAAAGGAATATTAAATTTATGTTTTTGTAAAAAAATAAAAATGTTTTGTATCACGCAACGGCTATCAAAACAGATAAACTCCATCTAAATTATAGTGCACCATATCATTTTCTAGATCATATTTGCGTTATCTATATTTTGTTTCTTACTCTAATACCGTTTATTTAAAATAACCTAAATAATGCATTTACATTTAAAGAGATTCCAAATTAAATTATATTTTATTTTTTTATTATTCTGTAGCAAAACTTTACGGGTATGTTATTATTATATATAATTTTAGAATATCCTGAACTTTGTATCATATATTTTTGTTTTAAATGGCAGTTATACGTTTGTATTTTGTGGGGATTTTTGAGGTTATATATGTTTAAATTTTTGGGGCATTCCTATTCATCGCTCTGATGCGAGACAGGACTGAGGGCTGGCAGCGAGCTTCCACCAGATTGCACGCTGATCCTTCGGTGCTCGGCCAAATAATTATTGACAAATATCCTGCGACCAGCCAAAATGTCCGCCTTTTGCTGGAAAACAATCAGGGACGAGTCAGTCAGCCACCCGGCAGGCTTCGTAACCAAACTGCTTTTAACTTTCAATCTAATGCACTACTGGAAGTGAACTTGGAAAAAAAACAAAGCAGTTTCGTTAGTTCAGTGCCTAGTAGGAGGGGGGCATTCAGCTAAGTCAGGGTCAAGGGCATCCAATAGCAAATACTAAGTATATATTAAAAAATAAAATATGGAATTATCGTGTCGGAGCTACCACTACGAAGAAAATAATTCTCAATTGAAATCCGGTATGTGAGCTATACCGCGATACGTTGTATATTATCGTGTCTATGGCTACATTAATCGAGGTACCAAATAAAATATCACTGCTCTTCAAATAAATACTTTTATTTAAAATGAGTTTCTTTTTAATGTGGTAGTTTAAGGGTGCCGGTTAAGTATGTATAAAACAACACAAATTAATCAGTTACAATAAACTAGGAAATCAATTAAGATTGCCTTATAAAATAAGTACATACACAACCGAATTTATGATATAAAAAAATGAAAATTAAGTGAAAATAAAAATAACTACTGTAACGATAAATATTGACTTATTTAACTAGTTTTGGTGTAATAGTGGAGATTAAATATTTTATGCGATATTCTTGTTAGACACCTAGCATAATAACTGCTTACACACTAGTGTTGATAGGGTCGATACGTTATTGTGATAGTATGACGAAACAGCTTTTAGTATTATGATATTATTAAAAAAAACAAATGAAATAAAAAATTCGGATATATAAACCCTTTACGGCGAGGGTGTGGTAACATTCATTTTACAAAAGTTACCAAAACCTCTACACTATAAATATCTACCTAATAAAACAAAATACGAGAAAATTACAATTTGTGCATACTCACAGACACCTGAATACATGCATAAACACTGTAAAATAAGCACACCGTAAATGCGAAGCGAAACTAATTAATAAACAATAAAACCAAAGTTCAACTGTTTGTACGAAAAACATAAGTTAAATACAATTCTCAAGTACTTACAATCTAAGTGGACGACCAGCCATTTTGTGTGTATTGTGTATGACAAAATGGCCGCTGATTCCACCTCGCTCGGGGCGAATATTACTTATTCAAATAAAACTGTTAATGTAAATTACGGGGGTAATATTATGGCAAAACTGTAGAGTGAGGTAAATACATAAGAATATTATAATATTGCATTTTATAGGCAGTGGATATCTTGCATTGATGTACCTCACTGCACAGTGACGTCATAAGGTTACTATTAATTTAAGGTGTCTTAGGAAACCGGTGCCGATATCAATTTGCTTAGCAGATCAGACTAGTTTACTTGTAAATAGCACTGTAGAAAAAAGAAGACAATGATTCAATATGAAAAACACCTTTGGCTGTTAATGCCATCTAGTGGTTCCCCGTGGCAACTTTCTGCTCATTGATATCAACCCCGTCTTCAGACACCCAACTAGATCCTTCGAGATGTAACAAGGCACGTGTCTCGTTGGCAGCCAACGTGCAGACGTACATGCTCACTGTGCATACACTATTACGTAGTGTACCTACCGCCTACGTATACTTACAAACGGCCTATCCTTCCTACACTTACCGTCAACATCTGAAATAGAGTGATTTTTCAAAATACTGGCGGCCCCCACCATAACTAAACACGTGGCGATTAAAAAACTATGGAATTTGCTTCAAAATTTATTTCAATTTGTAAATAGTTCTCGTAACATATCGCAATACCCTCCTTACAAAGTTAGCTGTTTCATTTGATCGTACTGCCACTATGTAGTGTCTCATTCATACTAAACTTTAGGCATTTATATTAAACATTTTAACCATATCCAATAGATTCAATACACAGATAAAATAGAGTTAATTTTGAGTGATAATTTTATTATTCGTAGATCTATATATTTATAATCTCGCAGTTTTGTTTTAGTTAAACAAGGGTAAGTGGTCCCAAAATTTACTATGAACCAAAACACACAAACCGCCGAACATATTTATATATCCATTGTCGTAACAACCTACTTACACAAAAAGCTAATAAGGTGAAATTTTAAAATTTTAAAAAGTTTAATTTTTTTTTTCAATTTAAATTACGAAGTCTAGAAGATTAAAAAGTTTACCTTAAATATTATTTATTATTCCTCATTGTCAATTAATGGAGTTGAATTCGTTTGACATAGCAAATACACATTATCTCTGCTCCGATATACATAAAGACGTTAATAATCTCAAACTTATGTACATATACTTTTATCTCGCGGGGTCGATATATCGTTATGTTATATCTGGGGTCTGGCTAGGGTCTGTCCAAAGAGACTACGGGTTCGGATTATAATGAAAGTGTCGTCCGAAGCTACAGGTTTGGGCAATAGGCACCATCCTATCAGTTATTGCTATCGACTACCTAACACTAAAACAAATTTCAACACTTATTTAAAAATCTTAACGCACTATAGTTAAGGGTCGGTCGAGTCGGCGCGCGCGGTAAGTACAAGGGACTAAAATCACTAAGTATCCATTCGCAAAATCGTTTCCATGCACCTCATTATATACGTTGGCTAGTTGGCAGGACGGGCGTTACGCAAACCGAACGCTATATGTGTATAGACATCACCAAAATTTAATAAACAAATTTTTTGTAAACACCCGAAGGTAGTAAAATGGTCTCACATTGAAAACTTCTTGAAGGTTTTTTTTAACAAATAGTTTATGGTTCTAGTATTTGTTATACTTTTGATGTTGACCATACGAATGGAGGTGAGAACCGGTGTGAATGCCAACCAAAGATCGCGAATGAGGTGCGTGTTAGGTTCTCGGTTGGGTGTGGTGTGGTCTAGTTCAGAATATGGTGGTCTCGGTGCGGTCGTCGTCGATGTAGGCCATGTCGGGCGGCGGCGCGCGCAGCCGCGAGCGCAGGCCGGCCGCCGAGTGCGCCGAGAGCCGCTCCTCCAGGTCCTCCAGCGTGGACTTGAACGCGCGCACCACGCGCAGCTGCAAACACAAGCCCTGCACCCTCCGCGCCGAGACCACCGCGCCCGATGCCCCCCAGCCCCCCTCTCTCTACCGAGTGTGGCGTGGATTCCGAGCGTCTGTATTCAGAGCGATGCCGAACGCAACCCGCCCCTGCCCGCCTGCTCGCACGCACCGCCCCGGTGGCCGCACATCGCGACGTACCACTGTCGTTTGAGCTTCAAATATTGGAACACTCGGTGCAGTGCACATTTTGCGATAAAAGACGTTAAACGCTCAAATTTCAGTGCTACATCCCACTGATGCGGGGCCAAACCCTGGCGGAGGGTGCGTGCGACTACGGTGGGGAGCAGTTGGAGTGGTGATAGATAGTGAGCGCGACCTCCCTAGCTAACGATGAGACGAGACGTGCCTCCGTGCTCGGGCTAAACAAAAATGAACTCAGGTGTGCTGGCGATAACGTCTAAACGAACACGTGGGCACGGGAACATCTAGAGGTGGACGATAGTCGACTGGAAACAGGGACGAGACGGTGCTGGAAGGAAAGCGGGCAAAGTACTTTTGCCCGCTTTGTCGGAGGAAGGACGACAACTACCGGAACAGACGGGGAGAGATGCATGACAGACGAAAACAGATCTAGTCAAGATGCTTGCGACGGTCGACGACACTCCACCGTCCCCTGCAGCCAAGGAACATCTCACGGGACCCCACAACTCATGTCTACGAACAACGGTCACGTTTGTTTTGTGTCTTTGGATTGCTCTACGAAACCTTGCTAAATATGTATGACATAGAACGCGCTAGAGAAGCGGTCGCGTTACGTCTTCATTGCAATATCATTGATGGCGCTGTTTGATGCGGTTACGTTAAAACGTGCTCTACATCTAACTATCACGCCTAAAAGCATTACAACACAACTAACCCAGAATGCGTGACCTTTGCAATTACGGTCACGACTTCTGAGTTGACTGAAACCTTTAAATCGTTTAGAAGTTCAGACGTACATGTCTGCTAAATATGAATTGTCATTGCTCTAGTTTCTAGGACAGTGGCACCGTAATCTAGCGTTCGTAGTGAGCTGTCTAGATCTATGGCTTCCTAAATACAAAAACTCAAGCTTGTAACGTCTAGGTCACCACTGTACCAGGAAACCAAACAGTATCAGAAGATCCCTTATGGGTATGAGAATCGGGAACGCGTGACCGTTTTGTGGACATGAAGTGACGCGTGGTCATGAGTAGACGTTCAGTTAGGGTTACCATCCGTCCAAACCGAAACTTACTTGAACCGAGACAAAGCTTGACACAACCATCGCTCTGCAAGTGCACTCACACATACGCGCTGCAACGTCGACCTACGTACTCTCTGCCATAGTTTTGTACTCTGACGGAGCGGGCGTGATCGATAATGAGAGCTTGTGTGAGTGTGCTCGAGCACACAGCTTGTATGGAGTTTGGTTTCGGTGGAACTACTCATGTGGCGAAAACTGCGCGTCGGTCTTTTTGAGACAGACTGTGTGAATGGTAACCCTATTGGGGGGTGTATTATGGGCGTGTGGGGGGTGGTGGGAGTGTCGTCGATGCGGTGTGGCGGGTGTGGCTACATGTGTCTATGTACCGTGAGCGTCCAGCGGCGGCGGGCGGCCTACACCTCGGTCTCGAGCACAGGCCGCTGCTGCCAACAACATCTCTCTACGACGCGCGGCTCCGCCCAATCGACACCGTCCTACGTGCGCACCCTATTTACTATACGCACACGCTTGCGCGCTCTGGGACCTATACGCTCTTACGGTCGTGTTTGACGTCATCATTACTCAAGTGGTTAGGACGTTACGTCTTCAATATTGTACGTTTGTATTATAATGAATAAAAAAATGACATACACTTTTTTTTTCCGATGTTTTATCTATGGTCAGAATAAGTGGTTCGAGTATCTCATAGCATCAATATTAGCATCATATAAAAATGTACCTTTTGTTGAATTTGTATAGATTTCTAAGAAGCAATTCATTCAAACATGACATTATATCTTTTATTTTATTAGCAATGCATTCAACCATGTCTTAATGTACCTGAGCTTATTATTAACCGACTTCAGAAAAATAAGGTAATCAACTCGTCGGAATCTTTTCATGTAATGTATATTCGCAGACGCTGTTTTTGTGATCGATGTATGTATACTGTAAAGTTTATGTAGAAAATAATATAGGGTGTAAGTACTATAAAATGTGCTCTTCTAGCTACCATACATCACTATTACAGGGAAAACAAGTGTGTAGGACTTTTACTAGTAACAGTGCAAATATGCAGCAGGAATCGATTCTTCCCTAGAACTAAACTTGGAAATGACTTTAACTACAAAATTATTCTGTTTATCTTCAGTGTATATATCTACAGACATTTAATGAACCACTCAATGATGATGTCAAACAGAAATTGTCATTCGCTTATCATATCTGTCCCAGCCGCAAGCGGGCCCATTGTTTAAGAAAAAAAAACCAAAAACGAAAAAAAAAACTAACTTTAACGTGTATTGTGTATTTGGGTGTATGGGGCCGTAGCCGGCCAGTGTTACGTGATAAGTATATGACATCGGAAGAGTGCCAACCGAACCGAAAAGAAAAAAGGAAAAAAAAATAAAAAAAACTTAAAAAACATTTGGGATCGAATCGATGCCTTCTCTACCCCCTAGTCGCCGACTACACTACACCTAAACAACGCAGGGTACCTACAAATGCTGGGAAGGAACAGGGTGCCTACGCCATTTTGGACTTTATTACATGTACAATATGATACATTACGCTTTGTACATATCAAATTCCATGTAACTATATGGTGGTGGCTCGCATTATATCTCATTTAACGCTGACATTTAACGAAGGATCTTAGTCTATACATCTACCATGCCATGTTATTATTTTTCTGTTAAACATTTAATTTTAGGAGCCAAGGAGGAACAACTCACGTGGGTATAGTTATAATACGTTTAAATGACAAATTGTGTAAATATACTATTTATCAAAAAAAAATTCCTTATTTTTATATTTGCACAATTCCATCATCAAACAAAACGAATATTAGAAAGCTTGACAGGATCACTCGTCGTTTCTGTTAATTTTTGGTTATATAAAATAAAATACACTCTTGTTAAACGTTTGTCTACATAAATGATACTTACCGGCACTGCATCGCTATATACACTTACATAATAAAGACATCAAGCCTAACGCAAAATAACACAAAGAAGGCGTCTCAATGCAAGGCATTATCTACTTTGACCCGCGTTCCAGCGTGACGCTTATACCAGTTGCACCCTGACTGACAACCCCGACACAACTACTAACAAAAACATTCGGGTCAACATTCACAAACAAAAACAAAACAAAAAGACATCAACAACAAAACAAAAACAAACCAAACATTGACAACAACACAACGGCAAAGGATAGTACGGGTTCGACCGTAACACGGTTATTGTTAGTATAATGCGAGCATTCAGCATGCCCTTGTCACTAATATGCTCTTTAATTCCAACAAAATCCACTCCACACTCAAATGAAACGCTCGTGTCGTCATTGTGACTCAATTTAAATGAATAAAGGTGGACACATATGTTACTGTCGTGTTCATTTATATAGGTAACACGTGTTAGTACGCCGTGTGGCCTCAGCCTTGCACGGCCCATTGAGCTGGGGGTTGCATCAGTAGCGGGGATGTATCGGGTTTTTCACAAGCAAAAACCAAAATAAAAAAAAACACTATCCTTAAAAAATAAAAATCTGACACAAATAAAAAGTAGTAGTGAAAAATAAATCAAACAGTCAGTATGACTCAGAGTAAATAAAAGATAGAGAGTAGAAAGAGACAGTCATATTCATACCGCGATGTGGATGAGTTCTGAGTTATATAAATCAATACCGGGAGTGGTTAAGTCATAGTAACTGTTTGAGGATAAGTACGAGGGATAAGTTACATCGTCACAGCCTACATAAAGAGCATGCCAATAGGTAGGGGCGGTACAGTCATCAACACAGGTATCAAGTAATAGTTCAAATAATAATTGTAGTAAGAATCCCGGGAAGCGTCAGACTGTATTCTCGTAATAACATGCATGGCAATACTTGAAATTATATTCTATCTAATTAGTGTTACGCTAAAGGGACCGGCCCGGTTTCATGACAGATAGAGACAAGTACACAAAGAGCAGAATAGTAAGACCGGAAGGATATATAAAAATGTATGTTGTGTAAAAAAAACTAAGTCAAAAATATTGAAAGTTCAGAAGTGTCATGAAACCAGGTACTGGAAATATACTTTTGGAAAAATAAAACTCTAGTATAGCTTTGTTCGGTTGCCAATTTCGCGTGAATATAAAAAAGATAATACATATATTAATATATAAAATAAATAAATATATATAATTTTCAAAATTAGTGACCGAACAATGTGTTTAGTATTTAACTACGTTAATAAATGGGCCAAAAATAAATATAGCATCACTACAAATTACTCTGTCAAGTGTTTCTCTGTGTAGGTATTAAATAAATATAACCAAAGTATGTCCGAATAAGAACAGAAGTATAGGAGAATGAAATGAAAAAAAATAGAGATAAACAAATGGAAATGAAATAAAATATAAGGATAAAAGTTATTATTGAATGTTCACGCATTTATCATCATTGACAAATACGCTCCGGCTTGCTGTAACCAGTATGGAATATGTAAATATATTGTGTAACTTATTCAAAAATTATAATCAGCGTTTTGATCTATATATCTCATAATTATGACGTTATTATACTATAAATAAATGGATGCACAGTATATTTTGATAAATATAGTATTCGTATTTGTATGCAAAAATTATGAAAAATCTATATATAAGTGGTATATATTTTTATAACTTAGCGTTGGGATGCCCAAGGTATCCGGAGTGATGACCTGCTGTATATATATATTTTCATATACATATATATCTGCTGTGAACTTAAAACTTATTCCTCTTTTATTTTCAATTACGTATATTACTGTCACACCTAACTTATTGATACTATTATTATTATTGTTACTATAAATTTAGATCGAATCAACAGTAACAACTATTCAGTGTTATTTTTTAATCAACCAATTGTTTTTTTTTATAAATCAGTCTTCAAATCACAGCCTAAAGTCACGACATAAAATGCCAGTTGACTCAACGTATTTAAAGTATTGTGAATTAAATGAACAACTATTATATTTATTTTCCGGGATTAAAAGAACCGTCAAAACGATTGACGTCGAAAATATTTGTTCATTCATTCACAATAGTTTAATTACAAAAATCTGACCAACTTTGTGAAAGTGAGGTTAGATATTTGTAACTATAGGATAGTCGTTTAAAACATATTCCCAACATATAACCCCCTTATTCCTGATATTCCCAGTAAAACACTAATCAACGGAGCATGTAATGTTCCCACATAAAACTTGAAGTCCCAATTTTGATACCTTTGGAACTAAGCTCATGATGTGCGGATTAATTGGAACACGTTGTTTAAATAATAAAAAATAAACAATTATAACTTTAAAAGGAGATTCAAATGCTCAATTAATTTTATACTCTAACGTAGTGTAGTTAAGATACAATTTTCCATGTCCAACATATCCACCCATCGAACCCTTCCCACAAAGACTACCAAATGAATGTAATACATAGAAGCGAAACTTAATGTTCAAGGTTCGTAACACGATTCGATATACAACGTGGGTTTGTGGTAACGGAAGTATGTAAGCGGAAAAAAAATATTTTGTGTAATATACACTCAAGCCTTTATTCCCGGAAGGGGTAGGCAATGTTCAACACCACATTTCGCCAGTCATGTTTACGTCCCATGTAGTAGAGGGCGATTAAACCCAGATTGCCGATTTTCCTCGAAAAAGGGGTTGCGAAGGTCAGATGGCAGTCGCTTCGCAAGTGCCGACCCCAAATACATGGGATTAAGGCCAGGGAGATGATGTAGTAGAGGGCGAGCCTATTGCCATTAACCGGGCACTATCCAGACTCCAAGCTTACAGATGGAAAACCCCATTAATACTTTACTTGACCCGGGGATCGAACCCAGAACCTAAAAATATCATGTGATTTATTTTGAAATTATAAATGTGTATTTTCGTTAAGCGTAATTAATGATTTTCTTGCCAAGTTCTTCTCAGTAAAAGCAACCTTCCGAACCTGGCGGTAGCATGTATAATCCTGTATAATTATGTCATTTTGACTTTTTGAACGTACTTTGTTACAAGTGTAATAAAGATATTTCTAAGTTTGAGTTCAAATCTAACCGACAGCAACAATAGATATCGATCTACCCTCATTTTACTTCCGTCACCAAAAACCTAGATTTTCTTCTTTTTTTTGTATGTCACCAGTGTCGCTCCTATGTATAGGTGTGTCGGGAGCTTCTTGTCACGAATCGTACCTGGGTCTGGAGGCGCGTGAGTCCTCTTATCCATAGGATCTGTCCGGCGCGAGGCTTGCGGTCCCTCTCCGGGTCGTCGGGCCCGGGCGCTCCGCCCTCCGCGTCGGGCTGACCGCGGCCCCAACTATACATACATACATACATTCACCTATACATTTATACAGATAAATAAAATTTAAGTGTCTGTTTGTAATTCCAAAATAAGGGCTTTTCAGTCAATTCATATGAAAGAATATACGATACTGACATAGAAAACCAATTAAAAAAAAAACATGTCTCCCTGTATGTCTGTCTGTTTGTTCCGGGTAATCTCCTAAAAGACTGGACCGATTTTAGCCGGACTTTCAGTGGCAGATAGTTAATGTTAGAAGGAGTAACTTAGTCTACTTTTATTTAGCAGGAGATGTTAATCTTCACATACATATGCTGACAGCTTGTATTCCCCGAAGGTTTAGACAGAGGTGCACTTATAGCACACCCACATTTCACCAGTGATATAAAGTATTTAGTGATGGGCGGTAAACATAACTGAAAAATGAGTTGAGTGGATGAGACAGAGGGTCACTTACGACAGGGTCTTGGGTATCTTCCTAGTGGGCACGGTGGTGACCAGTTGTCCCCACACAAGCGTGCCGGCCCCGAAGAACAGGCACCACAGCCACTGGTCGAGGGACAGACCCGCCGTGCTGAACGCCAAACCGCCGTACTGGATTATTACCACCTGGAACACATCGGTGTATGATTTACATACAGCCTTACAGAGAGACGAATAGAGAGAGGGAGCTCACTCAACTTACCATATATACAGAGTTGAGACATTTTAGACGTATTTTTAAAACTGTAAGTGCTTATTAAGAGTTTGATGTTTATGGGATGATATGTGGAACATAAGACAGTGATTATTTTTGTTCTAAAATTTAATTCTAAAAACAAAACTACCTCAAATCAAAGAAAATTAATGAAATTTTTTTTTCTTAAAACTACGAAATATTTTTATATTTTAAATTAAATTTTCCGATAAAACATCCCACTTTTTCGGAAAAACTCTTCTAAGAAAAAGTTTACCTGCGAGAGCGCAGTGCCGATCCATATAGAGTAGAAGATGGGGTTGGTGAAGAGTCCTTGGAACACATTCCGCTGGCCGTGTATCTTGCGCGCGTTGATCTCGTTGAACAGCGTCATCATCACGAACGTGTTGAAGATGATGGTGAAGTGCTGCGTCGGTTCGTTGGTCTCGTTGCCGTGACCCGATGGGATGTTCAGCATGTGATGGCCTGGTGAACACATTTGATATCATAACACACACATATCTCTCAATCGCTGTTAAAGCCATGTTAATAGCGGATGGGTTCGTCGCCACTATTATATTAGGAACATGAGTGAAACCAACCGTGGTTGTACTCGCACTAGGGCTATTTTATCTGCACTAATATTGACTGTTTTTTTGTTTGTTTGCATTGAATAGGCTCCGAAACTACTTGACCGGTCTTGAAAATTCTTTCAGCAATGAATAGCTACTTCATAAGCGACTAACATAGGCTATATGCTACGCAAGCGACGCAAGTTCGAATCCCAGCGGGGCCTCAGTCCCTATGAGTTTTTCTAAAAACTTATGTACAGTGATTTCACAACACATGCTTTACGGTGAAGGAAAACATCGTGAGGAAACCTGCATATGTCTGAGAAATAATTCAAAGACGTATGTATAGTGCCTGAGACGGCGATGGACTCACCCTCTGTCATGTTGGCACTTAATCATATTTGGTGAAATGTGGGTGTTGAAAATTACAACACCTCTGCCTACCCCTTCGGGGAATACAGGCGTGAGCATATGTAGTCAAAGTCAAAGTCAAAAATATCTTTATTCGATTAGACTTTATACAAAGCACTTTCAAATCGTCAGAATGACACAATTTACAGGATTATACATGCTACCGCCAGGTTCGGAAGGTTGCTTTTACTGAGAAGAACCTGGCAAGAAACTCAGTAATTACTCTTTTCAAAAATATTATACAATTTAAACAAAATAAATCATTTGAGAAATGTAAGCCCATGGACACAGTTCCAATGTACAAATGTCGATAAAAATTAACATAAAGAAAAGTCTAGTAGTTCTATTTATATCTAAATGCGTAGCTTGAGATGACCAGCCCCCACAAGCAGCACCTGTTCACAAGTATGACGAGAATGCCAGCCATCGCCCTCCTCATGTATGTAGGTATTGTATTCCCCGAAGGGGCAGCAAGAGGTCTTGTAATAACAACATCCAATTTTCACCAAAGATGATTAACTGCCAAAGTGGTGCACGTAAAATCAGTCCTTTGGCACTTAATTGCTTACACTTCAAAGTTTTTTTTTGAACTTTTTAGTTGACAATCGAGCTCACAGTCCTGTTCGCCTGATGGTAAGCGGTTACTGCAGCCTATGCATGTTTATAACACCACGCGCACCTTATAACTATTGAAATCCCCGTGTTAGCATAATGACAACTATTACTAGCACAGCGACTCCACTCCTACTCCATTATGGAAAACAACACTACTCAAAGTTAGTATATTTGGCAGCGATCACCTGTAAGATGGAGGTATACTCCCAAGTGGGGCAGCTCTATATATCAAACGGGAGTTCCCGTGATGTCCTAACTACATGTCCTAACATCTCTCATCCCTGTTGGGAAGGCGTGAAGTGACTCACCAAAGAATAGCAAAGAGAAGATGATGAACAGCTGATAGATGGCCTGTCCGAGGATGTTCTTCATCATGGTGCGTGAGATGAGAGGCTTGGTGCGGCCGTAGGGCTTGCGCTGCAGGAGGTCGGGGGTCGGCATCTCCGTGGCCAGCGCCAACGACGCTAGCGTGTCCATGATCAGGTTCACCCATAACATTTGGACAGCCTGTGGATATGCACAACTATGTTAATGATACTGGTTTCGTTTGCATAATGAGGTCGGTGAAGTAAAACTACTGAACTGAATTAAAAAAATATGCATTGTATTATCATAGTATCATATAATAATATTGAAGTGTCTGTCTGTAATTCAAAATTAGCAGCTTTTCATTAAATGGATATGAGATATATTGGGTACCTATGTCTGTTTATTCCGGCTAATCTCCGAAACGTATGGACCGATTTTAACGGGACTTTCACTGGCAGGTAGCTAATGTTACAAGAAGTAACTTTAGTACTAGATTTTTTTTAATTAGGGTTCCCTAAAAAAATACACCTATGAAATGAAGTCTGCGTGGGTGAAACTGCGGGACACAGCTAGTCTATATACATAATCTATTAGGGAGCTTAGAGTTATTCTCCCAATTAAACTCTGGGAAAATTATGTTATGTGCATTCCCATATTCTCAATGTTACACAGATAGGCAGAACCAATATATAAGTAGGTTAAATAACCTACTGCACACGACGTCCCGTCATAGTGACGGTTTTATATTTTTTGACACTAATAAATTTATTAGTGGACTTAGGGTAACTAGGGATTCCTTTTATATCCCTAAACAATGTCTTAAACTGATTGCTACTTTGATAGCTTACAATATTAACGACGTTATAGCAAATATAACAAAACATAGGTTAAGGAATGAATCTGAGTATAACAGTACTAGTAACACTCCTATTGGTGTTTTAAACTAGTACCAGAGACAACAGCTGTGCCCAGTGTCTCTCAGCGTTGTCGCTTAAATGTTGTTCATCAGAACATACAGGGCTTAGCTGGCAAAGAATTAGAGATAGACTTGTTTTTAGAATATCACAATGTTCACATTTTATGCTTAACCGAACATTGGCTGAAGAACCATGAGCTATTGCTCACTAATACAAAATATAGACTTGCAAGTGCATTTGTCAGACGTTCAGCAATACATGGAGGCTCATTAATCATTGTTTCAAATGAAGTTAAATATAAGGAACGGAAAGACATAGTTAATATTTCCGTTGAGCGCACAGCTGAGTTATCGTGCATCGAACTTGATAAATTTGTTATTATTTGCGTGTACCGTCCCCCCTCAGGGAACTTTTGCTTATTTGAATCTCTGTTAGAAGATGATATACAGCGAGTTTGTGTACTTAATAAAAGTTTAATAGTATGTGGCGACTTTAACGTCAATTTGCTAGACAGTGGGCCATTAACGGTTGGGTTGGTTAGTCTTTTTAATTCTTTTAATTTAAAACATTTATTCTCTGAGCCTACCAGAATCACAGCAACTACAGCCACATGTTTAGATAATATATTTTGCGACTGCGAAGCCACAGATAGTGCTATTATTAGTGATCTCACATCTGACCACTGTGGTCAAAAGATGACTGTTTTGTATACAAGTAACTTAGATACACAAAAAGTAACATGTAGGCCTATCACAAAGAAACGGTTAAATTTGTTTAGATCTAACATAGAAAGTAAAATTCCATATTTGCAATGTTCACAAACTGATCCCGATAAACGTTTCAAAAGCCTATTTCACCTTATAAAAAATGAGTTTAACAGTACCTTTAAACTTAAACCAGTTCATAAAAACATTAAAGCAAAATTTAATGAATGGGCAACTCCAGGTATACGTGTTAGTAGAAATAGGTTGTATGAGCTATATGGGTTGAAACAATGTAATCATAACCCAGAATTTATAAATTATGTACGGACTTATTCAAAAACTTTCAAGAAAGCTTGTATAAAAGCTAAAGCTCTATACCTCTCGTCTAAAATAAAAAATGCTGATAACAAGATTAAGGCTACATGGAATATGATTAATGCGGAGACAGGGAAAATAAAAAGTCGCGATACTCGAATAGCCTTGAATATTAATAATAATTTAATCCGCGATAATATTCAAATTGCAGAAACGTTTAATAATTTTTTTATTAACATTCCGGTAGCTACAACTTGTTCTTTGCATTCTTCATCTTCAGACGCTGAATCTCTTCTTAAGTCAAGTGTGTCAGAATGCGACGCCGGCTTTTGTTTTTGTTCCGTTACCCCATTAGAAGTAATTAGGACATTTAAAAGTTTAAATTTAAAAAAAACGGGTGATTTGTGGGATATATCTCTAAAAGTATTACACGATATAATAGATATAATAGCCCCAACCCTGGCTGAAATTTTTAACAATTGTATTAAATTAGGTAAATTTCCCGATTTGATGAAATATAGTAAAGTTATACCATTGTTTAAGGCTGGTGATATTAATGATCCCAATAACTACAGACCGATTTCAATTTTACCTGCTCTTAGTAAAATTTTTGAGAAAATCATATTAAATCAGCTAGTTATCCATTTCAACATAAATCATATTTTACACAATGAGCAGTATGGCTTCACCAAAGGTCGGTCAACTACTGATGCCGGTGTTGCACTTCTTCGACATGTATATAGGGCTTGGGAGAACTCACATGATATGATAGGTGTATTCTGTGACCTATCTAAAGCGTTTGATTGCGTCCATCATGAGACATTATTGCTCAAATTAAAACACTATGGAGTCAAAAGTACTGCACTCGATTTAATTGATTCATATTTAAGCCAGAGGGTACAGAAAGTAGAGGTAAATGGCGTTAAGTCTTCCGGGTCCCCGGTACTGATGGGCGTGCCGCAGGGATCAATCTTAGGGCCTTTTCTATTTCTGATATACATCAATGATTTACCGCATTTTGTTAAGAATATTTGTGATATTGTACTTTTCGCTGATGATACATCACTCTTGTTCGAAGTTAGCAGAGGTAAAACGGATTATGACGATGTAAACAGTGCCCTTGACAAAGTATTTAAATGGTTCACTGTAAATAACTTAGTTTTAAACGCGAAAAAAACAAAATGCTTAAAATTTACTTTACCTAACGTTAAACCTGTTCCGACCAAAATTATGATCAATGGTGAAAAACTGGATATTGTTGAGTCAGTAGTTTTTCTAGGTGTAACACTTGATAACAAACTTCAATGGGGCTCACATATATCTAGTCTATCGGGGAAACTCAGCTCGGCAGCATATGCCGTCAGGAAAGTAAAGCAGTTCACTGACGTAGACACGGCACGATTAGTTTATTTTAGTTACTTTCATAGTGTTATGTCGTATGCTATCTTGCTTTGGGGCAAAGCTGCCGATATAGAAGCCATATTTATATTACAGAAAAGGGCTGTAAAATCAATCTATAACTTAGGATCTAGGGCATCTTTGAAGGAAAAATTTAAAGAAATAGGAATTTTAACAGTGGCTTCGCAGTATATTTTTGCAAACTTACTACTTGTACATAAAAATATAAATTCTTTTCAAAAGAAGAGTGATGTACATAATGTCAACACAAGACATAAAAATAAATTAGTAGTACCTACACACCGCTTACAGAAAGTCCAGGGATCATTTTTAGGGCAAAGTATACGCTTTTATAATAAATTACCTACATGTATTGTAAATTTGCCCTTTGATAAATTTAAAGAAACTGTAAAATCTGTATTACTTAAAAAGGGTTATTATACAGTTAGTGATTATATGTGTGATAAGGAAACTTGGAATAATGTATTACCAGACAAATATTGTAAGTAGTCTCATGGACACTGTACTTATGCTACAATTCTTTTTAATATTTCTTTTGATCTTTGTTTTGACTGGCTTGAGTTGTCATGCTCACTAAAATGCCTTTGCTTGCGGCGGCGTCAGGGTGACGGGTCGCTCACTTCCCTCTATAATGGTTGAGGAGGGCGATGGCTGGCATTCTCGTCATACTTGTGAACAGGTGCTGCTTGTGGGGGCTGGTCATCTCAAGCTACGCATTTAGATATAAATAGAACTACTAGACTTTTCTTTATGTTAATTTTTATCGACATTTGTACATTGGAACTGTGTCCATGGGCTTACATTTCTCAAATGATTTATTTTGTTTAAATTGTATAATATTTTTGAAAAGAGTAATTACTGAGTTTCTTGCCAGGTTCTTCTCAGTAAAAGCAACCTTCCGAACCTGGCGGTAGCATGTATAATCCTGTAAATTGTGTCATTCTGACGATTTGAAAGTGCTTTGTATAAAGTCTAATCGAATAAAGATATTTTTGACTTTGACTTTGATACTTTGATACTTAATGCATAAAAATAATTCTCCATTTCCCTTGGTCACGACATCACGGGTGAACGGCTGGACCGATTTCTATAGTATTTTTTGTTGTTGTGTTCGCTAATGCCAGGAGATGGTTCTTATGAAAGAAAAAATTAAGTAAATTAAGGTTTTAAAATTTAAGAATATTTAACCACCATATAAAATTATTTCTTTCTTCTTAAATCTAACCTTAGCGCTTTGGACAATAAAAACTTGTTGATGTAACCTTATGACGTTTGATATAGAATTGACAGAATGCGTGCTGCATTCTCATAATTAAGACAGGGCAACGTCTGCCGGGTCAGCTAGTATATAATAAAGGTAACCTTAAGCGGGCTGTCCTGTATCGCACAAGCACCGATGAAGGCGACGACCACGGCAACAACGTTGACAGTCAGCTGGAACTGGAGGAACTTGGCGATCGAATCGTACACGTTACGGCCCCACATCACTGCCTTCACGATCGACGAGAAGTTATCATCAGTTAGGATAATGTCTGACGCTTCCTTCGCTACGTCTGTTCCGGCGATACCCTGTGTGACAAAATAAGGGTATTTAAACGAGGAATCTTCATAGCGGTCAGATATCATCTCGAGCTTTACCTATATACTAATATTATAAAGAGGATGACTTTGTATTTTTGTGTGTTTGTTGTAATGAATAAACTCAAAAACTACTGTGCCGATTTCAAACATTCTTTCACCATTGGAAAGCTCCATTCACCATGAGTAACATAGGCTATATTTTATCCCCGTACTCCCACGGGATCGGGAACTACGCGGGTGAAATGTATAGATAGATAAAATTGGAGTGGCTGTTTGTAACTTAAAATTAAGAGCTTTTCACTAATTGCATATGAAAGTATATACAATACTCATACAAAAAAAACATTAAAAAAAATCTTTGGCTGTCTGTTTGTTCCGTTTAATCTCCGAAACGGTTGGACCGATTTTAACGAGACTTTCACTGGCAGATAGCTTATACTACAAGCAGTATCTTAGCTGAAACTCGGAGTAAAAGCACTTCCATCCATTTTGGAATCGCCATCACAAAGAGATGAAACTACTTTGAAAACAGACGATCACGGTAATGATTTGTAATAAGAGTTATCAAACTATATAACGATGTAGTTTCGTATGTAAGGTGTACAAAAAAGTATAAATAAATAAGGGTGTAAATAATTACCATAGCAAATCCAACATCAGCTTTCTTCAAAGCAGGTCCGTCGTTAGTACCGTCTCCGGTGACAGCGACCACTTCGCGGGTGTCAAACGCCTTAGATTCGATCATGCCTTTCACCAGGGTGTACTTGTCAGTCGGCGAGGATCGCGCCAACACACGCAGTTTCGGCCACACCTTGTCCACTAGATGTTGTTGTACCTAATGACGAAGAGACATCGATAAAAAATGTAAATGGGCAATTCCCTTACTTGGCAGAGCATTTACAGACTTGTGCGATCTTATTGAGGTGTGGCGCCACCTTGTGGGCAAATAAGTGGTCCAACGTCCTTTTTATGGCTGAACTGACTGGAAATTTGAATTTTCCAAAATTGTTATCGCGAAAAAAAAATTTTGAAACTAGCGCACTCCCCTGTAACATTCACTCGCGACAATTCTGATGAAACCTAAACTATAAATAGCAGCTTGATTTCATCAGTACGTAGATCTACTAACAGTTCATAAGCTATTTTTGCAAATCCTACGCATTTACCAAAATCTGAGTTGGCACACTGGGTCCTAGTGAATTTAATTATCAGTACACAATCCAACTTTATGGTAGCATTATTTGTCCCCGATCTTCTGTAAGGTAAATACATACTTCTCCATTGGTATCCCGCACTCGTTTGTTGAACTCCTTGCCCTCGAGGATGAGGAAGTCGTCGGTGGGTTTGAGGATGCCGCACTTGACCGCGATGGAGCGCGCCGTGTTCACGTTGTCGCCCGTCACCATGCGGACGGTGATGCCCGCTTTCTGGCACTTGCGGATCGCTTCTGGTACCTTAGTGCGATTAAAACAAACATTAATATATGTGGGAAGAGGTTTTATGTTAGAATGATAGGCAACGTGTGATCGGAAAGAATAAAAGAGGAAGAAGTAAAAAGTGACGGATGACAGAACGATGGTGTATGACGTGAAAGACGGACGACGAAAGATGTAAAGATTATTTTATTATTTAAAGATGTGTTTATTTAAGTTGATATTATATTGAGACGAAGTACAGAAGATCCTTTCAAACATTCCTCGTTATATTTTATTCAATCCCACATATATATAGCCGTGGTGGCCGTGGGGTTTGCGCAGTCGCCTGCTGCGCAAGCGACGCAAGTTCGAATCCTAGCGGAGACTGAACCAAAGAGTATTTTCTAAAAAAAACTTATGTACATTGATTTCACACCAGTTGCTTTACGTGAGTTGTTTTCTGCTGTAAGATTTTTAACTATGCGATGCTCAAATGTCTTTCGCCTACTCAGGCACTATATACACGTCTTTTGAATCAATTCTCAGAGATATGGAGGTTTTCTTACGATGTTTCCTTCACCTAATCGAATAAAGAAATTTTTTATTTGTGTAAAAAAGTTTAGTTTATGAATGTGGATGTTAACAAGGGGAAAGGTAGGACCTAAGACACGATGATGGATTGTGTGAGAGATGATATGGCTAGAATGGGAGTGAATACAGATATGACGGCTGATAGAGAGAAATGGAAGAGAAGAACACACTGAGCCGCCCACAAATGACATGGGATAAGGGCAGGAGGATGATGATATGATATATATATATAGATACATTACCTCTGGTCTGACCGGGTCTTCGATGCCGACCACACACAAGCAAGTGAGGTTGTTCACAATGTTGTCCTCGTCGTCCCAATTCGGTTCTTGGTCTATGTGCACCTGGCAACGACAATATTATTGTTTATTTTTACTAACGAAAACTCGAACTAATTAGACAATTACTTCAATTCATTTAAGGACTTTTCACATTCCTTAAATAATTTTAATGCAAATTTTTAAGGGGTTTCACGTTGCTACTAAATGCATCGTAAAAGAATTCTGGTCATAAACTTCACAAATTCTGGGGCCTAACCTTAAGCTCTTATTACCATTATAGTTCCACTGTGTGACAGTGACAGACTTATACACGTCATGTACATCTGTTTCATAATGAGAGTAAAAGTATTACGGAAAAGAGGTCATGGGCCACTGTTCTGAAATAAACTTCATCGCTCCCCGCAACCCCTTTTTCTTTCAAATGAGGTAAGTAAAATTATTTTGAAGAAAGTTTGCAATGTTTCTGCTGGTCACCAACCGTTCCTGTGCCTAATCCATAGAGGCGTGCATTCCATATAAGCAGATAAGCAGTGCTTACAATTTGTGATAACTGAATACACTCGTGTCGTGTGTGCGTGTGTTTATGTTTGTGTGTCTATACCGAAACTTTTATACCTCCGTCGCGCCACATTGGTATGTACTTAGCCTGCCTACCTACCTACCTATTGTTTATGCCTACCGCTCTAGGTGTATTACCTGGTTAATATCAGCCTTGCCGGGCACGAAGTCCCTGTAGGCCACGGAGATGGTCCGCAGCCCGTCGCAGGCCATGGGCTCGATGACCTGGCGTACAAGCCGGTCTTGCATGTCTCGCGTGAACTTCTCCAGCCGACCCTCGTGACCATAGATAAACGCGCATCTACCAAGAACATAAACAATTTAACATACATTCATAAAATATACTTATGGTGATGATCTCCTAGCCGACTTTTGGTCAGTGCTGCTAATCTCAAAGGAGATTAGCCATCTGTGCAGTAGGCCTAGACAAAATAACGTTCTCTCGCGCTTGCGGTAATAGAAACGATCAAAAATTATGGAAATGATATAAATCCGTGACGTGACATGTAATTCTCGTACATTTTGTTTCGTTCTGGCGAAGCGTGAGGATAATATTACTTTGTCTACAGGCCCAGGAGATATTATAATGCACAAGAGTGTGCACAAACACAGATGCACTCTTTACTGCTTCTCATAATCCGATGGGGCGGCAATCCATTTAGGACCTACGGCTTAACGTGCTTTCCGAAGCACGGAGGTGGAAACACCACCAACGTCTAACCTTTTTGAAATGCGGGCATTTATTGTGAATTTCATGACAGAAAAAACCCAAATAAAGTGTAATGTGACTTACTTCTTGAGCACGATCTCGGAAGCGCCCTTGGTGTAGAGCCGGTAGCCGCCCTTGTGTGGGATGACAGTGGACATGGACTTGCGCACGGAGTTGAAGGTGTATACCCTCGTGAGGGAGTCCTCGGGATGCCGCTCGCGTACGGCGTCGTAGGACTGGCCGAGCGCCATCACGAACCCGAGCAGCGCGCACTCTGTCTTGTTGCCCACTTGCTGCGCCTGCGCACCCGGCTCCGTTCCCGGCTGCGTACATGAACACTCGTAGAATTGTGTGTATACATGCATACGTACAACAAATGTGCGCAGTAGTTATGTTTTATGTTGAACGCGAACAAATACATGCGCAGTTCGTTATCCCCACTATTCCCGCTGACCGTTGAAAAGTTGTAACTACCAATGTTGAAAACATTATAAGATGTATTAAAATCAGAATATAGTGTGTGTAAATATATCCCTGTAAATATGTTGTACTCGTTTGGGAAAACAACGTTAAGAAGTTCATTCCACAACCTGAGTGTTGGAAAGAAAACTCCATGCAGCCATTAGGTGTCAAGAATTCCCCGCTGAACCAAATAACGTCATAACTCACCATAATTCTGGATGTAAAAGCGCTGTTGACGGCGATCCCCTCGACCATAGTTTCTGCGACTTCGGGCGGCAGGTCCCTGAAGTTGGGTGTGACTTTGCACAGTTTCTCGCAGATATAGGATTGGACGACCGTCATCCGGTTGGTGGTGAGCGTGCCGGTCTTGTCCGAGCAGATGGCTGTAGCGTTGCCCATTGTCTCGCACGCGTCCAAATGGCGCACCAAGTTGTTATCTTTCATCATTTTCTGGAAGGCAATAATATTCGGGCATTATCACACAGCACCCAAGCTAAATAATATATATGTATACAGATAAATAAAATTGAAGTGTCTGTTTGTAATTCCAAAATAACAGCTTTTCACTAAATGCATATGAAAGTATACACGATACTGGCACTAAAAAACCAAGTTTAAAAAAAATCTCTGTCTGTTTGTTCCGGGTAATCTCTGAAACGGCTGGACGGATTTTAACGGGACTTTCACTGGTAGGTAGCTGATGTTTCAAGGAGTAACTTAGGTATTTATTAAAAATATTAGGGTTCCGCGACAATAAGGAAGAAACTAAATCTACGCGGGTGAAACCGTGGGGCACAGCTAGTAATATATATTTATACGCCATCCCAGAAGGGTCCCCGAAGGGGTGGGCAGAGGTGTATTTATATAAAAGTACCTACACCCAAATTTTGCCGATTATATTTTAAGTGCCATGTAATGCGCGCTTTCACATTGGACGATAACGGTAACGACACGATATCATCATCGGAAAAGTAGTTTGATACAATTACTACTGAACGCTTTCTCACTGTGTCGTTGTAGTTTAGTATCGGCGGACCATATCGTGGCAGAGGAAAAGCGCCCAATGGGTGCTAGCGTAAGCCTGAAAGAAGTTTAAAATAGGCATTCATAATTAATTAATTACCTTAACAGAATAAGCGAGGGAGAGTGTAACAGCGAGCGGCAAGCCTTCAGGCACGGCGACCACCAGCACAGTGACTCCGATGATGAGGTGCTTCACGAGGTTATTGATGTACGTAGCCTTCCACGGGTTCCCGTCTATTACGAACTTCTTCACGCAGAACTGGATCACTAGAATGGTCACTGTCAACACGGCGATTGTTGACCCAGCGTAACCGATCTATAAAAAAAAGAGTATTGTTTTATACATAGATATATACCTATAGGCCGTTATTACGAAACATAGCTTAAGAAAATTCTTGGTTTAAAAGTACTTCCATCTGTTTTTGTGATATGGGTTTCCTAAGGGATGGACATAGGACCGAACTTGGTCCAGACTTTGCTTAAACATGCTTTTTTATAAGGAAGACAAAGTTACAATTCTTGACTGACTGATTTAACGCATTCAACACACAGTTCAAATTTCCCGAAATTTTACACGGAAGCCTAAGAAAATCTGACAACTGGTTTAACCCATATCACCTAATTTCTTCGTGAAAGGGGTAACGAAACAACTTTGAGATTTATTTTGTATTTTATGTATGTATGTAATATATTTGAAAAGGATAATTACCGAGCTTCTTGTTGGCTTACTCTTAGTAAAAGCAACGGTAACATAAATAAACATATTATTGAGTTTGGGTGTGTCCTAGAAAAAACACGAGGGTACCACAAAGTTACCTGTATAGCCAACTTGGTGAGCTTAGCCTGCAGCACGGATTTCTCCTTCTTGTGGTCGGCAGCAGGCTTGGAGGGCGGCGCCACGTGGTTGTCTTCAGGCCCGGCGTGGTTGGCCGCGCCGTGGGAGTTACCCGCGCCGCCTCCACCTCCTTCTAAACCATTATGACACATTTCAGGCGCCATCACCAGTTATGAGCGCTCAGCGAAAATAGTGGAGCTTGCGGATTGTGCAGTCGCCTGCTACGCAAGCGACGCAAGTTCGAATCCCAGCGGGGCATGTACCAATGAGTTTTTCTAAAAACTTATGTGCAGTGATTTCACACCACGTGCTTTACGGTGAAGGAAAACATCGTGAGGAAACCTGCATATGTCTGAGAAGTAATTCAAAGATGTATGTATAGTGCCTGAGACGGCGATGGGTTCACTCTGTCACGTTGGCACTAAATCATATTCGGTGAATTGTGGGTGATGTTACAACACCTCTGCTTACCCCTTCAGGGACCCTTCTGGGATAGCGTGAGCATATATATACTGCATTTTTATTCGCCTCGAGCCATATACATAGACCGAGTCAGACTCTTAAATAACTACTGTGTATTCAAGGTACGCGCCAATAACTGATTATGGGACCTGTATTTTACTAATACAAACTCACACAAGGTTGTATCCGATACTATCCCCTATCTAACTCCCCTACCCCCCTATCTACCTAATACTATCAACCACTCCTCAACAAAGTAGATTAACGTGACAGATAGGGAATCCATCACCGTCTCAGGCACTATATTTCTTCTTTGAATTTCTTCTCAGACATGTACATGTTTCCTCACGATGTATTGTATATAGAACAAATCCCTATAATTCAGATTTATCGTACAGGAATCGAACCCGCAGAAGACTAGCAGACCACGAGTCAAACTTTGTCGGTCAATCGATTATTCTGTAACCTTTCTTAATACTTTATTTTTTTCTTAAATAATAATCACGAGATTTAAAGAACCTCTTCAGAAGAATGTTATTAAACACACATATTAAAGAGTTACAATTTCTATATCAATTCTTAAAAAAAAGTTTAAATTATTCATAACTTTAGTGCCGGTTGTGTGAAATAACCAAAGACTAGAAGACTTTTATAAGCAATAGAAATGAAATATTGAATTACAATTAAGGACAATAAATTGGGACTAGTTAAAATTGGTTCTAATGCTACAACCATTAATGAAATTCATGGGACTTTTTTCTTTCATACTCAACTTACCTGTAAATTTATAGATAAGTTAGTTTGTATCAAATCATTAATATATGCGTATAATCATTAAGTTATCTCCAAAACAGGAATAGAAAAGTTAAAATAAATATAAATATATTGTAAGAAATGTTTCAAATTACTTTTTATAGTGCTCCTAGTTTCCACTATTTTGTAGGTTGTATTTTCAAAACATCTATTTATAAATTGTATACATTGAAAACAAAATTACTATTAGATTACCTAAACAAGAAGCCCTTAGACTATGAAAAGCACTATTTCAAAGGTAACTAACTACACTACAATACGATCGTTATGTACTATGGAAGTAATTATGTAATTAGTAATTTGAAGGTCAGATTAGATTTTAAACTCTACACCCTTCACCTTGAAGCCCGAATTTGTAAGCTACATAAACTTAAAACAAACCCACAAGAAAACAAAATGAAATTATGTCTAAATATACCAGAAAATTTATCATAGAACGTTAATTAGTCGAAATACAGTCCAATTAGAGAAAAAAACCTTGAGAATTCAGTTAGTAAAGGCTGTATAAGGGCTAAGTGTATGCAGGGTGCGGTCAAAGCGGGGCGTAGCAAAGGAATTACTTACCAGACACACTCTTGCGTTTCTCTTGCTTTTTCTGCTGCTTTTTAGCTTCTACCCTCGTCAATTATTCCATATCGCATACACATTGATTTCAACGATTCATTTTTTGAATACATGTTATCATCATGCGTATCGAATGTGTATGTTTTTATTGTATATTTTATTTATTTATGTTTGTTTTTCATTGGCGATGGAGGTGGGGCGTGCAGCAGGCCGGGTTGGGGTGGAGAAAAAAAAATTGGATGTCATTGAACGGATCACACTATGTTGGTAGTGGCGCTAAATCTAAGATGATTATAGTCGTTCAAACATTTGCGTTACAAAAAACGCGTATTTTTCGATGGCCGCATATGTTTGAACGCCACTTGCATTTACAGATGTATGCTTTAAGGGTATAATTTTAAGATACATTTTTATATGATGTTAAAATTGAGATTATTTCTTTTATCGAGGGTATGTGTAGGATAAATTTTGCATACTAAAGTCGAAAATTTTCAGGCTATTAGAGTAAAATTTTGAAATATAATACGTAAAAAGTTCAACAATAATCAAATTTCAGAACAGTTAAAACAATTATCTCTGCATATCATCAATAAATAAAATAATCTCACGTCTTGAACGAAATCAGTTAATATTGCGAAAAATCTAACCGAAAGCATAAAAATTATATGCGAATACATTTTCTTGCACTTAAGTGTAACATTAACCAATTTCGTCCAAAACAAAATTAATTTCCCTTCTAGGAGTGCGGTCATGTATGCAACGAAGCATACTCACTTGAACTCTGCTCATTTAATGTCAACTTTAACAATGTATAATTAAGGTTTCAAACTAAATGAGCAAGTTTTTGTATGACATCGCTAACTATTTGCAGGAACATTGCTAGTCATGGGATGCCTTTTTGGATAATTATTTTAAAATTATTTCCACCAAAAAGGCGTGTGAATATGAAACATAATTTTATTGTAAATATTTTGTTTTTCTATTAAGTTGATAATATCATTTATTTTTAATTCAATTTAAAATATCCCAACGGTCAATATTAGACAAAAATGCACCATAAGCCGTCGACCCAAAACTGTAAATGGCACCAACCAAAACACATTTTACACAATATCCGGAACAAGCAAAAACATACCACAACACAACACAAATACGCTCCATTTCACCTTATCAAAAAAGGCATCCCGCAATCTAAGGGGTCGGGGGTACAAGACTAGTGCTACCGCAACCTTATGGGCGAGTGCTCCAAGTCCATTCCAAATGAAATTCGTATGAAAGGTAAACAATCTTGATACGTTATTTACTGAAAATTTAGTTTAAGATCCATGTCTTTGCTGTCAAAATACAATGGCAATAAATTTAAAATTAACTCAAAAGGTGGCAAATAGCACACAATCCACTTAATAAGAGGACTGGCTGATTGGTCTTGTGGTCGCTACTACTGAACACGAGGTTCATGGTTCATTGTTCGATCCTCGGGTCGGGCAAAGTGTTATGCCGTTTTTATTGCTAAAGTTACAATGTTAGCGTACAAAAAATGACACTGACAGCAATATTTGACAGTTGACAGCTTCATTTCGCCGTCAAAGCTATTGTCATCGTCAAATTTGACTTTATCTTTAGCTTTTATGCAACGTCGTGCAAATATCTTGCAACCAAGCCTACAAGTTATATTTGGACTTCAGGAGCCTACTATGATCGTTTTAAGTAATACATAAAAATAGCTTCATAGCTTTGACATGAAGTGAAACGAAATTAAAACTAATCATTGCGATGCCAATAGTATGATGAATTAATTGGTGATTGTCATGTATCCGTCATACTTTTAACATTATAAAGAGAAAATATTAAAATTTTTGTATGTAAAGAATAAACTTAAATATTCCGGACCGATTTGAAAAAATTGCAACAGACTAACATAAGCTATTTATTTATTCATTAATTAAAACATCACGCAATGCCAATTACACTAATTAGACACGGGTAATTTATATAAATTTCATCCTCGTACTCCCATGAGGACGGTAACTACTCGGAAATCGCTTGACGTCCTCTTGTGCCATATATATTTGGTATCAAGATTGTTCACTCAGCATTTCATTTGATGTGGACATAAGTATAGTATATAATACAACTGACCCTTGACCGCTTGCTTTGCCACCTTGTCCTGGACCTCCGCAGCGCCGAGGAGAGTGAGGATGATACCAGCCTGGGAGTTCACTCCGACCGCTGTCACCAGCATCTTGCCTGAACCTGGAATTACCGACGATATCTATACAATCTATACAGATAAATACAATTGAACTGCCTGTTTGTTATTCCAAAATAACTGCTTTTCACTAAATGCATATGGAAGTGTATTCTCTGCCTGTCTGTTTATTTCGGCTCTGAAACGACTGTACAGATTTTAATGGGACTTTTACTTGTAGATTTTACAAGGAGTAAGCTAATTTAGGATAATATTTTTTGCGAAATTAAGCTACGAATGAAATTAAGTCAACACGGCTGAAACCGTGGGGCACAGCTAGATTTTAAAATTAATCTATTAGCAAGATTGAACTTTAAATATATTGTCCGAATACACCGAGTGCTTGAAGCAAGTCAAGATCGACTGCTTTAAGCTGTGACTGGTTCGAAAATTAGCGTAGTTTAGAAGAAGGACGCATTCAAACAGACTAAATATTTTGGATCATGTCCACTGGGGAAAGTCTTGAAACTTATTGAATTACAAATACGTAATTCATCTACACATGGTCATCCCTCTGTTGCTAGCAGAGCGCTACCTCAAGGACTTCTTATTTGACTTTTATACCTTCCGTGGGTAGGCAGAGACCATTACGTGCTACGATCCTTACATAGCTCCTTCGAGTGGTCTCTGCCTACCCCCTATGGGATACCAGGTCTGTGCATATGTATATTACCTTCCATAACGTGTGTTCCAGATAGCACCATAGGATCAAACGCTTCACCCTTTTTGACATGGTCGGACTCGCCCGTCAGTGACGATTCGTCGACCTATAACGTAAACAAACAATCCAATTAAATATCATATAAGGGTCCTCTAAGGGGTAGAGATATCACCGACTCACCGATGATCTATTAAACTGTTTACTAGACAAATGATCTCACGAAGGAATATTTCTAGACCAATTGATACATTTTCTACCATAAGGGAATTTCTTATAACAGGTGCCGTCACAAGTTATGAACGCTCAGCGCAATTAGTGGGGGTAACTGTGCATATATTTGATTCGCATCGTTCTATACAGACAGACAGAGACAGATTCACAAAATGACTACTGCACATTCAAGGTCAGCGCTCAAAGCTCCTGACGGGACCTGTAATAGTATCAATTACGCAAAAACCTATTATCATTTAAGTATACCACCGTAATCTTGAACATATAAGTAAGTTACATAAAACATTTTTATTTTAACCATGAATATAAGAACATAATGCCTTCGCAAATAATCCTATATTTTATCTCATCTCAAACAAATATAAATAGAAAAAATCTGCGACAATGGTGTAAAGCCCCTCTTAAAAGTTGTGTACCAACAAATTGTCAAATTGATAAAAATACCGCATTGTAGTCAACTAGTTATCAAATTGCTTTAGTGCTATCGCCTGGTGCCTTATCAGTAAACAAAATAAAAAAAATATGCAGAAGGACAGCTCACATACATCGGAAATTATTTATTCAGTTTAGGCACTTATGAATGTCGAAAAATTTAACACTGATTCGGAAACTAGCCTTCTGAGAACAGTCAGCAAGAAACTCATCATTAGCGGCAACAGGAGACGCACAAGTGGACGTATATTTACGAGCGTCTCGATTGCCCTAACGTTATTACTGAAATTTTATTTATTTGGCCTTTCATTTGTTCAATTAGTAAATCAAACATGTTAAAAAGTATTGAAAAGGTATAAGATAAAATATTTGATCGACAATCAACGTAAGCGCGGATCAATGCATGTCTGCAACAATTATCGACGAATTTCAGAAGTTCGCCCTTCTGTTGCTTTTCCATTTTTATTGTGGGCCGATGTAGTGACGCAAATCGAACAATTAACATTATCTTATAATGCAAGATGGCTTTGACAGGTGTACAAGATTGTAAATTTCTTGGGAGTTTCTAAGATATGGGCATTTTATGGGGCTAATTCTTGTGGAACGTCCACTATGTAATGTGGTAAAATATGGTAAAACTAGCTATATATATATATATGACTAGCGGACGTCACGCAGATTAACCCGTTTAGTTCCCGTTCCCGTAGGTGTGCGGGGATAAAATATAGCCTATATTAATCAGGGATAATATAGCAATAAAATGGTGATAGATTTTTTTAAATCGGTCCTGTACTTATTGAGCCAATTCGTTACAAACATACTTACATATAAATCTTTCGTCTTTATAATATTAGTGTAAACAAAAATCAATTAATTACGATGTGGAAGAACAATTTAAAAAAATTGGAACTTCTAAGCTCTACACATTTTGCGCTTTATGGAGAAGAAATGAAAAAACAACAAAAGATTAACTACCTGTCACGTTGACAATCAATTATCGGTGAAAACAGGCCGTTATGATACCTCCGCCTTTAATCCTACTTTGACCTCAGACTCCTAGTAGAATTAAAAAACTAAGCAATCCTTCCTATTAGGTAATTGAAATCAACTCAATTTGCTTTAGAATTCCAATTCCTATTTAATAAAGTCGTATGTAAAAGTGCTAGTACAATTATTGCAAATTAAAATATGACAAGAATGCAATTATAAGAGTACCAAGATAACCTAATAAACCTTTTATTATCTGTCACACTGGACGAAGTAGGTAAAGTACAGACAGAGAAAAAATAAATTCAATTACTCTAAGAAAGCTTCACAAGTCGTCCGCCATTGCATTTATTTACCTTGTTTAATTTCAGATAATAAATATTGTCACGTAAATACTATTTAAACCTGCATGAAAATTATGGGAACTTGCCCACTATTCCCAGTAGTTCAGTAACTAATCTAAATTTGCCGGTCCTTCTCAGAAGGCACCTTATATTTTCGGCGTACATAAGTGCCTTGCCAGGGCTCAACTGAATAAATCATTTCAATGCACTCAAGAGCAGGCTAATTGCATACAACTTTTTCTAACTTTTCAAACTTGTTTGTTTATTCGCCTTATTTTTAACGGCAGAATAAATAATTTGGAAAGGAGATAATAATTATTCTATCTGTACATACAAGCACAAAAAGTTATCAATACAAATCAGATAAGCGGTAAATATGTATAAATTGTAGCTACCTGCCGATTAATATGGAATTGATAACGGCGCGATAACAATATCGATTTACGCACGGCAGTTATGTAACTGTTGTATTTGATGTTACAACTACTTTGGGAATTCATTTAAGTACCTATACGTGACGTCACGAGTTTAGAGCGTTGGCCTTGAATGCGCGCAGCAGTATGTTTTTGGATTATGAACAAATTTATGCGCTGTTACAGTTGAGCGTTCAAAATTCTCGCGGCACGGGTACCTATTTATTTTAAAAATAATAATTATCGTAAAGAAAATATAAATAATACATATAATTATCTCAAAGAAGACCAACTCCACGATCAAGAAGATAAACTCCACGGTGTTCGGAGTTTGTCGTTCGGAGTCGGTGCGAGTTCAACATAATATCCATTGATCCCGTAAAAAAAAGATTGTCACAGCCTTTTCATATAGCTCACCTTTAAATCGTTACTCTGCAGCAGTATACCGTCAGCTGGCAGCAAGTCGCCATATTTGACCTGACATATGTCCCCGACGACGATCTCGCTTATGCCTATCTGCTTCACCTCCGAGCCTCGGAGCACGGCGAACTTGTGCTCGCCTTCTATCCGGGATTGAAGTCCTCTGGAAAATAATTATTCAGTTATTAATATTCTATGATTATGATCATTAAGGTGAACGCACACTTGTACCTAACCGCTGAACAAAGCGGACCTTCTGAATTCTTCCGGTGATTGGCCGCGGATAAATGTGCAATGAGTTAAAATTAAGAGGCTAACATAAACCTATATCACTCGGGAATACTTACTTATTGGTGCAAACATTTTCAAAACAATATTGCTTACAATTTCCGTCACAAGTTATGAGCGCTCAGTGAAAATAGTGGGGATAGCTGTGAATGTAATTTTACGCACCGCTCCATACTAGACTACTGCGGATTTAAGATTAGCGCTCAGAGTTCGCGACGTGACCTATACAAGCAAAGTAACATTCAAATTCAAATTCAAATATATCTTTATTCTATTAGACTTTATACAAAGTACTTTCAAATCGTCAGAATGACACAATAACACAGGATTATACATGCTACCGCCAGGTTCGGAAGGTTGATTTTACTGAGAAGAACCTGGCAAGAAACTCAGTAATTACTCTTTTAAAGAATATTATACAGTTTTAAAAATACAAAATAATTCGTTCAAGCAACTATAAGCCCATGGACACAGTTCTAATGCTCAATTGTCAAAAATAAAAACTAAAAATACATTAGTACAGATAGTTACAATAGCGGTATGAAATGCTCACCTGAATTGCCTCTCTTTTGTGTAATCGTTGAATGCAGTTACTATAACGACGACTATAACGGATATTAAGATCGCCAGACCTTCGATCCATTGGTAATGTCCCTCCTCTTCGTCCAAATGTCCTGGAAAATTGTCAACACGTGTTATTTCATCCGAACATTACACCATGACAATGTTACTTCGCAGCCAATTCTAGATATTCCCAAATAAGGCTTCCCGAACACTTTACTTCGGATTAAGCGAGAGGCGTTTAAAATGCTTTATACCTGAAATATTTTTAACTGAATTGACGAAGGAATTTTTATTTAAAACAGTCGTTACAAGACGGAAGAATTTTTTTTTTATATATTATATGTTTTTAAATAAACAATATTAATATTTTATTGAAAAATATTAGTAGGTAGTGGTGGACATTTTGAAAATATCCTAAAATGCACCCAATACTTTTTCCAATATTTTGTTGATCCTTATATTCATTAAAACGTATTTGGAACTTTTTATTTTTAGTAAATATTCTACAAAAGCGCGTTATTTAAACTATTATTTATTTATCAGTGAATATCAATAAATTCAAATTGCAGACAAGCGAATAATAAGCCGCCCATTATTTATTTCCTATCTAACTAACGTTATATTCCAAATAGAAAGCAAGTGGATATTAAAGGCACTTATTAATTTAATGACAAAGCTAATTCGCACGACCATAAATAAGCACTTCCATTATCCTGCATCAAAAGAAGTATTTGTTGTCACATTGGAGCGATCCATCACAATTGATCTAGATGGAACACTTGGGGTTTATGATTTATATTCCAAGGAACACGAATGTAATGCTTCCTTTTCATTAAGGCTGGGCTAGCGCACGCTAACGTGTATAGACACCGTTTGTATGGATCACCGAATTGAATTGAATTGATTAACAACAAGTAGGATTATCCTAACGCTTAAAACTTCATCCAATCAGTGCCTCAAGTATATGTTTTGACAGGTACGAACTGTTATACGGGATTGAGAAAGAAGTAGAATAAGATTTAATTGAATTATTTGGAAATAGAAAATGAGTCTGTCTTCCGACCCGTACCGACTCTCAGACCCGACTAGGAATCGCTAGTTAACATTATTATGAAATTGAAGGAATGGTTGGATCAAATCTGACAGAGAACTGGGGATGGTAATTTATCTGTAAGCTTTGATAGGTTATTGAAAGGCCGCTAGTCGTTGACAACGTCATCGTACACAATACATAAAAAAAATAACCTAATTACTAGTCGCCGAGAAACCGTTTAGTTTCGCCCTTTTATTACAAATCATGGTTTATACGAAGACTAGACCAAACTAGGAAAAAAAATGTACATCGCTTTTGAAATCTGTATCTCAAAAGAGATGGATTGTCTTAGGTCATGTTTTATAAAGGAGTCCCATTGAATTGAAGTCCTATCGAACTACGATTTCGGAAAACATGCATAGGAAGAACAACACTTGGATAATACTTGGACATCCATCGAACGGTAAAGTCATTCACAGATATTTAGATTGTTTGTTTAACGTGAACCAGTAGTTATCATTACAAGTCTGCAACATGATTAAATATTCAACAATCATAATTATGTTACCGGACTAAACATTATAATTTAAATGTCACGTCAATTAACAGTGAACTGTAACAATGTCAATACATATTAATGTACGCAATTCAATGGGTTGGAAACGGTGAAAATACTAGCATTAATACCAGCCGACAGTGATTTATTTTAATAAAGGCGCCATGTTACGTCATTATTCTGCATAATTTAATCAAGTTACTGACGTCAGAATAACTGCTATAGATACATTTGCACGGGGGAGGATACAATAATGAGTTGCCGATAATGATAGCTGGATATTTGCAGGAATCATAAACCTGACAGTTGAGTGAAATACCTCGATCAGCAGTAAATGTATCTTTGATGTGCAGCAATATACATGTCTGAACCCCGTAATAAACAAAAAAACTACTACTCCTCTGAAATATCCGGACATTACTTTTATTGTACGAATTCCAAAATTTACAAGGCAAACTTTTATTTTACAACATCTTAATTGTCCGTAAAATGTTACCCGTCTATAAAACGAGCCTTACACAATTTTATCCTAGTATTCAGGGTAAATTCATTTCCGGGAATCTGGCAACCCTGTGACGTAATATTTTAGTACCGTTATCAGTTGCAACACTCGGCAGTTATGGCACTGCGAGGATTTAATGGAGGCTCGTGAACGGACGGACATAGACAGTATGGAACGGATTAATTGGTATTATTGATACCATATACTGCAATAAGAACTAAATTGATTCAATTCGTCACTATCTATAATCCAATATGAACGCTCTTGAAGTTGCAATATCAACAAAGTACAATACGTTTCTAACATTAAATATTTAGGGTTCAAACAAATAGCATTGCACCGAACATCTAGTGCTGATCAATATTATACACATATTGATTTAAAAAGCAAACTAAGTACTTCGAGAAGTAATCGGTTGACAAGCTAAAAATTGTGATGATGATAATCGCTTTTAGATTATTTGAAATAAACTAGAACTTAATACAGCAGTTGAGAAAGTTGAAGAACTAGTCCTGCCTACCACACCAGTTTATACAGTAGTTATAATCAAATTTAATTTTATGAACACTTGAGCGAGCCGATCGCACGATTATGTAGATGTAAGTGTTAACTTCGGTTCATTGAACATGAACACATTATTCGATTGTAATCTGCTCAACCATGGCAATCGATTTGGCTACAACACTACTCTATGCTAACAAACAATTTAGAGAAACGTCCTTAACATTGCGGGGTCATTGTCTATCACTCACTATGGTATTGTTTGCACTAATCTAAAAAAATAAACATAAACTAACGTAAGTGACGTCAAAATTTTAGATTTCTTTTATTATCAAGGCGAACAATCATTTATAGTAGGATTTATTTAAACACAACAAGTGAAAACTACCAAGGTAACATCAGACACACATAGAAGAACAGGAAACCACATCAAGCAAACGAACATTCCTATAGATAACACAGGAATAGACAGGGTGTGCATAACTACTGGAGTGGTACTCAAGGACCGCAACTAAATCAATAACATTACTATTACCATGGTTTCTCGAATTGGATAATTTGAAAAGTTAAATAATGAGAAATATATAAATGGTCATAATCTTTACAAGTTACAAAACCATAGTAATGTGTCTATCACTAAAACGCTAACATACCGAATCATTCTCAAAGAAACACAATAGGAAGTATCGGTTTAGTTGCATACAACGTCTTCACGTCGTTTGGGATGTTCAAAATGAAAGCCAATCGTCAACTTGAGTACTGTTAGGGAACGAGTGGTGATAGCATTTATGTTATTAACATTTTCTTACCAGGGTCGTCTATTGATTCCACATAGTTATTGGAAACAGAAAAGTCAGTTATTAATAATAAACACCTAATAACGTCTTAATTACATATTCCTCATGCAATGTCACGTGGAGTTATTACATGCCCTGGAAGTATTTTCGATATATTGCCATTAAAATTATGTAGTATGAACATTATTGATTATTATTCAAGAGTTCTAGACCAAATAATCTTACGAATACTAAGTAAGTATAAATACTCCTTTGAATTGTAACACTCAAATAAATAAAAGATTCTTTTACAAATTCCTAAACCCTTACAATTTGCATACCGAACGAATGGAAATATAAATGTCGAAAAGAAGCACATGGTAAAACCGACGATCGATTTTAGCTCCGCCATACGTACGACTTTCGTATCTTACTGTGACAGTTACGATTCTAAAACGATTGTACATGGAGTTACTGTTATCGATACGAAAATATAGAACACTACGTTTGGTGTAGATGTTGAAACCATACATGATCAAAATAAAGATGTTGGGGGAGATTTGTTGTATTTAATAGATGGAGAGGTACGTACCACTGTCTGAAGTGTCTTCGGGCGGCTTGTAGAAACTCAACCCTAATGAAACAAAGGCAGCCACTTCCAAGATGATCAGCGTCACGTCCTGCAGTGCCTCCCATACTAAAGTGAGGAAAGTCTTGGGGGGTTTCGGTGGGATTGAGTTCGAACCGAACACTTCCCGCCTGTGCTGTATGTCCGCTTTCGAACCGCTAAGACCTGTGGACAAGGAAAACATACCTTTGAATAAGATTGGTAATAAAACAAATTTAGCAGAAATGCAATCTTATCAAATTGAATCATTTGATGATAGGTGAGGAATAATTATTGCTGGCATGTGTAACGAAGAAATAAACTATAAAACGATAGTGAGTTCGTGTCTATAATAAGACAAACAAACATTAAAACAGCTTCCAATACGTTTGAAGTTTTTTTCGTCTGTGCATCAACTTATTTCTTTTGAAGCGATACTAATTCCGACTCCTACTGGATTGGCGTTCTCGACAAAGTTTCAGTTTCTGTTTTAGACCTTGTTCACTTTGTGTTAGAATACGTTTTTGTTTAAGTTGGAAATGGAGCAGCTACTGCAGTAGGCACTCGTAAACTTTATGCGAGCACAGTAACAGAGCGAAATAACGTTGCGACGTATACCTTTCCATTCATAATGGATGAGTATGAACGGGCCAGTGATAAAATAACACGCACACCGGTCCGTGAAACGGCACAGTGAATAATAAAATTTAAGTGCAAGAATGAAACGCTTGATCGAACCAACTCGTAAGCGATTAGTTTTAGAGGAGCGTCAGGCACAGGATTCATTTGGATTGAAACTTCTAATAAACTATGTTTTCATATCAACTATCCATAAGTATTTATAGTATAAATGAAATTGTCTTTGTCGGTCTTCTACCATATCTCGACCAAACCTCTGAACCGATATTGCCGAAATGGAGGTAATTTTGACACCTAAAAGGGATATGAGGTTTGTACTTAGAACACGTGGGAACACACGATATCGCAGGAAAAGCAAGTAATATATGTAAGAGTATAGGGATAGGAAATGTACAAGGTCGAGTTCATTAACAAGTCAACAAAAAAGTATTTAAAGTGAAAGAAAAACGAAGACATACAAACCAAAATAGAAGTCGGTAAAGTAAAAGAAAGAACACCTGCCCCTCTATTCGCTAACTTCGTTGTCCACTGACAATTGTTGTACACTCAAATTCGTTGTACACCGCGAAGTCCGCACTATAGCGATCGCGTATCTCTTCAGTGCCTATGAACTTACAGTGCCTATCGGGTTTTCTACGGTGTCTATCAAAGCACTTCTTGACACCTCTATAATCTTATCGATATTACGCGACTAATATTAATATCGCAATATAAGCTGTGCATTTGTACTTTCAGACGGAAATTTAATTTGAACGGTTTATAACAAGTAAACATGGAGGTTATGTTTTCGTATTTACATTTCTGTTTTGAGAATGTACGTTTATAATTATTATTTCAAAGGATTTGAGAGCAGACATAACGTGAAAAAATAAGGGACTGACTCTTTGTGTGGAATGATGCAGGTAGGTTTTTACTTTTAATACATTAGTCTTGATTGAACAGTCAATAGTATGAACATAACATGATTTTTACATTATTTACATAGAAATGATTAGTTTATTAGTATGTTCGTTGAAGAAACATAAATTTTCATAATTTAAAGTATTTAGGTTTAATTTAAGTTTTTAATTTCAGATAACCTGTGCCAATATACTTGTCCGCAAACCGATGGGATGCTAAAGAATGCTGAGGAAAAAAATATCGTGATTACAACGCTTGTCGGAAGTCCCACTCAGTCACCAATCTACATTAAGAAATTTAGAAGTTTTGACACAGGCTTGCAGAGCCAATAATGTAAGCCCTTGTAATATTAACATCAAAATCAATTTAACTCAATATTGATCTCTGTACAAGGTACATTATTAGTTTCACATTTTCATTATTACACCCACCCACTCAAAAAATACTGCACAAACCCGCTTTAAAAGTTTAGATGTTTACTTTACACAGAAACTGTGATTACCTGTGTCTATTGAATTTACAACATTTAAATAAAACACAATGTTCATTCTTGTAGGGCATAATTTTATTAACATTTATTATTAACTATATATAACCATCTTTTCCCTTCAAGAGACAGAGTATGTGGATTAAAATAACATGATATTCTTATTTCAGAACATTGCAGCTCTCAGCAGCGCTCTGCACACCATTATCAATGGGGAAGCGGCTGTTTGCCAGCGGCACAACACCTTAAAGTCATCTCTCATCATAATCCACTGCCACAGAAAATAATGGGAATCTCCTGTAAAAAGTATTATCATTATAGACAGAAATATAATACACTCTAAATTATCTTGTGTTTGTTTTTATATGCCTGAATACTAAGGTTTTGGATGTGTAATATAAATCATGTAGTTAAATACAAAACCTTGAACACATCCACATTCCTATTAGTTGTAGGAAAGGTTTTATTAAATATCTATCCTGAACTAACAGAATAACAGTAGGAGGTAAGAACTTACTAATATTCAACGCAAGTTATCCAATGTTATTTCCATAAATATTGTCCAGCCCATATTTCATAAATCTAAAGACCTATGAGGGTCGTTGGTGTCCCTTAGGAACCGTCTATATATTTTTAACAGACTTTGTCGTCTCTCCTCTTCAGCAAACCCCAATAAAAAGCACGTGCCATGTTAGCTAATTAATAAGAGGATCTTATCCACTCGCGAAGTTTATTCACACAACACAGAAACAACCAAATGAATTACATACTTACTACTTAAGAAAGATCTCACAACACAACAATCATAACGGTCCGCGTGTACACCGCTTAGTAAAAATGTCCAAATCGAAATGCTCGACATTTGCTTCACTTAGAGATACATTAACCATCTCCTATCTACGGTCGGATAATAGTGCTCATCGCTTGCGATCTATAAAACACTACTCTTCGATAGTTGCTATGAATAATTAAAGTGCGCAACGAATAAGTACCAATTTGTTGTACACTTTGCTTACAAAATCGCAATTTTGGATTTATCGATACATAAACTCCTGTCAAAAATGGTTACGGTGGCTATCAAAGCGGATAGCCACTCGTGACGTCATTTTAGTTAGACACTGACGTTGGGGAATACCAAAACTGTCAAAAACGTCTGTTTGACAGTTGATCGTTGTACATTTTGCAAAGTGATCATCACTCAAAAGTTAGGGAATAGCACGGCTGATTCCATTCAAAGTCTAAATGAAGATTTGTTATAATTCAAAATTATCCTATAGCATACAATAACAAAAAAGACAATAGGCTTTAGCATTCATTACAAAAGGGGCCACATACAAAGGCTCTGAAACAGGAAACGCGGTGCAAAAACAAAGCCGTCCGTCGACGTAATAAAGTTTAAAGAGGTCATGGGATTCTGAATTAATAAAACACGATGGAGACAAATGCTATACTAAAGATTTCCTTAAAATAAATATTCGGGATTTTGGGGGTTACGGTGTTTATTTTGACAGGAGTTGGGGTTTTAGAAGCCAAAGTATATTAAAAGAACATAAGGCTATTCTGAGTTTGAATCCAAATGTAAAACCGCCAGTTTTATTATGTTTGCAACGGAGAAATCGTGGTAACCTTTAGGTTACAAAAGCTTACCACAATACAGATCCGTTGAAATGTGTTGATATTAAAAAAAACAATACTTCAAAGCCACTCCAATCTAATATCCCGAATTCCCGAGGCTGTCAATCTCAGTACATGAATCATGATTACGGAGTGATCACTCATTGATTGATTGCTTATTGCTGTTTGAGAGTGCGATGACCAGGCATTGAGCACATCATGAATATTGATTTTAAATTTGTACTAAAAAATATTAATTATCATAAGTGCAATGGAGTGGCATATGTCGGTGATGTAGAATATGTCATAGACATATTTAATGATACTGAGTATTAATTTACAATATGTTATCCGAATTGATAAAAAAGTTATTATTTGATTGCGCGCTAATAAAATCTGGATCGGTTATCAATTTTAAGACTCTTACTAGTTTCCGCTTACGTAAGATTTGAATGTGGGGATACAAAGATTAATTTTTCACCCCCTTTAGGGATTTAATTTCATCTCATTCAATTTTCGTGTCTCTAGGCCGAGAGGTTTAACCTGGGTGTTGATTTCAGTCAGTCAGGACTTTGAATTTTATAGGTATAGATTATTAGGTAAGACATAACGGAATCTCCCGATCGAAATTCGGAGCTGCCCGACTGGACCCAATATTTTCACCCCCTTACGGAAGATGGCAGCCAAATAATTTTTGAGCTTGAAAGGTTGTGTAGATGATAGCTAGTATCATCTACACGGTGGCACGTGGAGGTGTTGCTAGTACTCATAGCTCACAGTATCCGCTTACCACCAGACGGACTTATAAACCCTTGCGGATTTAAAGGCTTACGTACTAAATACTACGAAAATAACTTGACAAACTTTAATTTGAAACGGAATTCTTATACGAGAGTTCCAAATTTTCACCAAATTACTTGTTAATATTTCCTTAATAAAATATAATTGGGTATTCATTACCCCTGACGGTGGGGTAAAAACCCTGCCTACGTCATTCTGCCATCCTATGAATATTTATTGCTTGAGCGACATGCCTTTAGCGGATTGAACGATAACTTTTTTTATTCATTGCTGTCAAATAGAGGGTCGCAAAATTATGATTGTAACGGAGAGTAAGTAATGGTAGTTAACGACTGTTTATGTTTCAATTACTTTGCAATATTTGTCTTCTGCTACTTTTTGCTTTAATAATTTAGTCAGGCGTTTCAGTTTGTTTAACTACCTGCGACATTTGTTTTATACACTCTCATTCTAAATTCAAGCAGCTCCGTGTGTGTTTTAACATTACAATTTAAGAAAAATCAATTATATAGTTTGTAACGCACACAATCTTTCCTTTATGTCTTCATCGACATAAAAATTGGCGACCGTGACAGGACCTGCAATCCAAGGTCTGGAAACAAAGGTTGTTCGCCGAAAACGAATCCCGCAAGCAAACCACGCCGTGTCATCGTGCTTCCAATGCATGAAACTTTTGGAAATTATCATCACTACACCTCAGTTACCGTGATCATCGAGCCAGTGATATCGAAATATCGTCTTATGACCGCCGTGCAGCAATTCATTTAGAAACATGCAATTGTGAAGTGACGTGGACATCGGATTGAATCAAGATTACATCAATAAGTCCAGCCGGGAGTCGTCGGAGCAACCAGTGGAGACGAGCACATTACCTAGAAGCGTTCTTAACAAGCTATTTTGCGATCGCGAGCCTCGAGAAAGCTGAAAAAACTTCGCCTGAAAGCCGTTATACAGCAGAACAAAGCGAGTTAAGTGCCCTGTTCCATACCTCTATCCTAGGCGTCTCACACAAATTTTAATCACCCACATCCATACTTCTACATACATTCATTTAGCTTCACTTGTGCAAGCAGTAAGACGCAAAGGGTTAAATGACAATCAAAAAATCATAAATACAATCATATTGCCTCCACTAGCGCACCTAGTAAGACGCAGAGGGCATCTCAAGTTCATTATCAAAGTAACAAGTCTAAACAATACAATATTCATCAAAACATTTAATACATTACCAGCAACCGTGCAACCAGTAAGACACGGAAGGTATTGTTTTATCCATACATTTAATATATGCACCATAATATTAAACATCCAACACATATTCAATATTCATATCAATCTATTCATAAATAAATCAAGCATACAGGAGCTGTTTATACCCAATATACATACAAATACACACATACTACACATCCAAGAACAAAATTAAAAATAATTAAATTTAAAACATTCTTGTTATACATCTAGTTTTCAAAAGGAATACTTACTATCATTAGATGTCTCTTTCAGAAAGCTTATTCAGTAAATAAAATACATTTTGTTAAAATTATTTGCCGACTATTCCAGCAGTACGCGACGGCGACTTTACTGGAAGTCAACTCAGCCTTCGTTCGTGAGCAGAGCCGAGCCCATTCAGCCTGCTATACGCCTCCCAGGTGTTGCCTTGCGAGGATCGTCAGCTAAGCCATTTCATTATTTCAATTAGAGACATAAAATTTTACCTACACTGATACGTAAATCACACATATAAAATGTCAGTTGATAGCGACAAGCTTTCTGTCAAAGACACCCTCAAGGAGTTATACACCAAACGTAGCTCACTAAAGGGGCAAATTACAAGGTTTAAAAATTATTTGGATAAATTATCTCAGTCTCAATTATCAAATATTGAGCTCGCAGAGTTGAATCTTAAACTTAATAAAATTGAAAGCATATCAGTAAAATTCGATGAGTTGCAAGGCCAAATTGAAGTTTTCAATTCTCATAATATTATCCAAGAGCTAGATGAACGTGAGAAAATTGAACAAGACATCATAATAAGTATAGCTACTGCAAAAACCTTTATAGAATCTCAAACTAATATTCTAAATGAAACCAGACGTAATTCTTGTTTTCAAGATTCTCTGTGTCATCATGATCATTTTGACTCCATTAAGCTGCCACAAATTCAAATTTCAAAATTTAATGGTGCCTATTTTCGTTGGCTTGAGTTTAGAGACACATATAAGAGCTTAGTTCATGACAACAATCGAATAACCCCTATTCACAAATATCATTTGTTAATTTCTTATCTTGAAGGCGATGCCGCTCGCATAATAAGCAATCTAGAAGTGTCATCAACAAATTATAACGATGCGTGGCAGTTGATATGTAACCGTTACGATAACAAACGACTTTTGATCAATCATCATTTGCACTCATTATTTAATATTCAAAATATACAACGTGAATCAGAACAAAGCTTAAGATTTTTGGTTGATCACGTCTCAAAAAATCTGCGTGCTTTGTCAAGTTTGGGACAAAATACTAATAACTGGGACATACTAATAATTTTCATGATATCTGCTAAACTAGACAGTCATACATTAGCCAAATGGGAGGAATGTCGCAATAGCTACGACGAAATTCCAACCTTAGATCAATTCAATACATTTTTAATCAATCGAGCCGATGTGCTTGAAGCTCTCCGTAGAAATAAGGGTAATTCTACAAATACTAACCAATCGAATTTGAGTCATTTTAATGCTAACAACAAAAGGGACACATTCATTCATACAAAGTCTTTTGTTGCAAGTACACCCAACAATCAAGTTGGTTTATTTTGCATCATTTGTAACGCTAATCACAGAATTTATGATTGCGATGTATTCAGATCTAAAGGTAATCAGGATAGGTGGAATGATGTTCGAAAACATGGACTTTGTTCCAACTGTTTAAGACGAGGCCATGCCGTTACTGATTGTCGATTAGGGCCCTGCAAAATATGTTCGAAAAATCATAACTCTTTATTACACAATTCAAATAACTCAGTGCAATACAATTCGAATAATTCTACAAGCTCACAACCAAGTACATCCAGCACAGTAGCTAACTATTCAAGTAATTTTCAAAATCATGTCATTCTATCCACTGCTCTTATCAATATAACTAACGTGAAATCTAATGAAACAATTCAAGCCCGAGCCTTGCTTGACAGTGGTAGTCAGTCAACTTTTATCACCAAGTCTTTAATGAATCGATTATCACTTAATGTTCAGCATACCGACATAGTAAATGTGATTGGTATTGGCAATCAGTGCAGCTCGCAAGTCATTGAGAGCTGTGTCGTTCAAATCAGTTCATTGTTCAATGCATTTCATGTCACTCTTTCTTGTCTGGTGCTGGATGAGCTGACCAGTGAAGTACCTAAAGTTCCCCTTGATGTTTCGGATATATCCATACCTGAAGGCATACAACTTGCTGATCCCAATTTTAATGAGCCATCATCTGTAGACATAATAATCGGTGCTGATATATTTTGGGACATATTGGGTAACGAGCAACAATCTCTAGGTCATATGAAACCAATTCTAAGAAATTCTAAACTAGGGTGGATACTAGCTGGATCTATACCTTTCAAGTCGCAAAACCAGATACAATGTAATTATGCAACAACAAACTCAACCGATCTTAATCAAATGTTGACCAAGTTTTGGGAGTTGGATGACTTACCCCATACACCTATACTATCAGAAAATGACATCCAATGCGAGAAACATTTCCTACAAAATACCTATCGATTAGACTCAGGCAGATTTTGTGTGAGTTTGCCACTCAAAAACTCTCCTGATTGCCTGGGTGATTCTTATACGTCAGCCATGAAACGATTTTTGTGTTTAGAAAAGCGCTTCAAAAGAAATCCCCTGCTTAAATCACAATATTTTAACTTTATACGAGAGTACGAAGACTTGGGTCACTTATCAAAATCTGACATCATCATACCTCCTCAATCATACTTTTTGAGTCATCATGCTGTATTCAAGAGCGAAAGTGAATCCACAAAAATTCGGGTGGTCTTCGATGGATCATCACCCTCTTCTTCAGGATATTCAGTTAATGATATCCTTAGGGTAGGACCCAACATACAAGATTCTCTCTTCTCCATACTCATTAGATCTCGCCAATACAAATATTTATTGACAGCCGACATCGAAAAGATGTACAGGCAGGTACAAGTAAACGAAAATGATCGCAATCTGCAATTAATACTGTGGAGAGAGGATGAGTTTTTACCTGTAGATACGCTACGTTTAAATACTATCACTTACGGCACCGCAAGCGCTAGCTATTTGAGTACGCGATGCATTTGGCAGGTTGGCGATGAATGTCAAGATGAAGTTATAAAAAACATCATACAAAGGGATTTTCTTGTAGATGATTTAATAACAGGTGCTGATAATGAATCAGATTTACGCTATATACAATCAACTGTTACAAAAGAACTAAACAAAGCATGTTTTAACTTGAGAAAATTTAAAACTAATTTAAAATCAATCTTCGATGATGCAACCATTCATAATGAGAATCTAATGTTTAGTGATTCAACCAATACCTTAGGCTTAGGTTGGAATCCAGAAACCGATACTTTTACATTTCCTACTAAATGTTTTGATAACGTTTCGAATGTGACCAAAAGAGTAATAACATCAAATTCTTTTAAAATATTTGATCCATTGGGACTATTGAGTCCAATCATTATTGTGCCTAAAATGATAATTCAATCATTATGGTTTCAAAAGGTTGACTGGGATGAACCAGTACCAATCAAAACGAAAGAAAAATGGGATGTATTTTGCAATAAGTGCCACTCAATATCCGATTTACGTATACCCAGGCTTGTTGTATGCAATGCACCCAAATTAATAGAAATACACGCGTTTAGTGATGCTTCGCAAAGGGCTTACGGCGCTTGTATTTATGTAAGGTCGATCGATAGCAATAATCACATAAATGTTAGTCTTCTTTGCTCTAAATCAAAGGTTTCCCCTATAAAGCCCGTCACGATACCTCGTCTCGAGCTTTGTGCTGCTCTTTTGTCAGCAAGACTTACTAGGTGTGTCATAGACTCCCTCAGACTATCTGTAGATAGGATCATTTTGTGGTGCGACTCTAGTGTGGTCTTATGTTGGCTGAAGGTTGATCCCAAGAAACTTAAAACATTCGTTGCTAACAGAGTTGTCGAAATACAAGAACTGACACACACCTCTTCATGGCGTTATGTATCAACATCCGAAAACCCAGCTGATTTAATATCTAGAGGCGTTGAACCAGACGTGCTGCCTACATTAGATGTTTGGTGGTGCGGACCTAAATTTCTTTATTCAGATGAGTCTACATGGCCTATTCTTAAGAAAGACCATTCACTACAATCTGTGGAAATAGAGGTTAAAGCAAACGCAGTAGTAATTCCAGAACCCGTATTAGACTTTAAAAATTATTCAAATTTCAATAAATTAAAGTTCATTTATGCCTATGTTAAACGTTTTATATACAATTTGAAAAATCCAAAGGATAAGTTAACAGGCAAACTATCCATAGAAGAATTAAACAGTTCATTTCTAAATCTTTGCTTCTTGGCACAACAGCAATCGTTTATAGGCGAATACAATACTATAAAGGACAAACATATCTTAAATAATAAATCCAAAATTTTACCATTGTCACCATTCATCGATGAACATAATTTAATCAGAGTAGGAGGAAGGATAAGTGCTTCTAATTACTCATATCAAAAAAAATATCCAATCTTGCTTGATGGTGCTCATTACTTCACTAAAATTTTTTTTGAGTACGAACATCGTAAAAATTTACATGCCGGCCCTCAGCTTTTGTTATCCATTACTAGGGAATCAGTGTGGGCAATAAATGGACGTCGTCTAGCGCGTCAAATTGTAAACAAATGCGTTCGATGTAGGCGAGTAGATGTTAATGTTTTATGTCCAAAAATGGGAAACTTACCATCTCAAAGAATTACTCCAGATTTTCCATTTCTGTCAACAGGATTGGATTATGCTGGTCCATTTTTCATATTGAATCGCAAAGGGCGCGGTGCAAAATTATTAAAATGTTACATGTGCATATTTGTTTGCCTACGATATAAATGTATTCATATAGAAGCGGTTAGCTCGCTATCCAGAGAAGATTTCTTGATGACACTTCGTAGATTTATAGCTCGACGTGGCAAGCCATTGGAACTATTTTCTGATAACGGTCGTAATTTTGTGGCTGCTGCTAATGAAATAAGTTCATTCTTACAACAAAACTCCGATGCTGTCATTGACTTTGCAACTCAGGAGGGTATCAAGTTCGTTTTCATACCGGCTTACGCTCCTCATTTTGGCGGCATTTGGGAGGCCGGGGTAAAATCGGCCAAATATCACATTAAACGCGTAATGGGAGCTACACATCTAACATTAGACGAAATTTCTACTCTCTTTGCGCAAGTGGAGGCAATGCTTAACAGTCGCCCACTGTGTCAACTATCCAGTTCTCCTAACGACTTCCTTCCTCTCACCCCAGGGCACTTTTTGATAGGAAGAGCATTTACAACATTTCCATCAACTTCACTACTCAATCAAAGGTTGGGGCCTCTCCGGCGATATGAAAGGCTTCAGCAAATTCAAGAACACTTTTGGAGGCGATGGCAGCTTGAGTACATTCACGAATTACAAAATCGTATAAAGTGGAAGATCAATAAATCAAGTCTCAATGTGGGAGACTTAGTTCTTATCCGAGAAGACAACGTTCCACCCTTATGTTGGCGTTTGGGACGAATTTCAAAATTGTTTCCCGGATCAGACGGAATTTCAAGAGTTGCAGACGTTAACACAAGCAGAGGCTGTCTTAGAAGACCCTTAACACGCTTGTGCCCATTACCAAAAGGAGAAGAAGATTCCGATTGTTGAAAGACGGAGCCTTTCAACGGCGGGGAATATGTTTATGTTTCAATTACTTTGCAATATTTGTCTTCTGCTACTTTTTGCTTTAATAATTTAGTCAGGCGTTTCAGTTTGTTTAACTACCTGCGACATTTGTTTTATACACTCTCATTCTAAATTCAAGCAGCTCCGTGTGTGTTTTAACATTACAATTTAAGAAAAATCAATTATATAGTTTGTAACGCACACAATCTTTCCTTTATGTCTTCATCGACATAAAAAACGACAGTGGATTCCAAATAAATTCTAATTTTACTTTTGATCAATAGGTAGGTACTGCGTGTTCTCCTTTCTTATCATAAAATTTTTGTGCGACAGAGAAAGCATCATTTGAATTGTATACGCAACGTAGCATTGCTATCAAGAAAGACAATATTCCGCGGAAATAAATACCCATACAGACTCGTTCACTTCGAAAATATGTATATCCGACAACACCCCTAAAAACACAATCAACATTTCAAATAAAAATACCCAAGGATGTTGGAGGGAAGTACAAAGGTACCCTTCCCGTTATCCGCGTTCAATGCGCATAAAATACTTGAATATTATGGAGATCACCCCTTCGAGGTGCTCGGGAATTGAACCTTATAATTTGTCAAATAAATTCAGCGTAGGAAGTGTTCCGGGAGAAATAAAGGAACGTTGGAAGTTGCATTGTATTCGATGGAATAGAGATTGTAGCCAACATTTCAAAATAAATGAAGATCCGGTTGGACTTATGGTTAAGCCATTCGATTTAAGCACAAAATATATAAGCTGATGGTATTTTTTTAGGAGTCAGTGTTTTTATGATTTGGAAACCACTGAACAGGGAATAATACTACTAGATTGTGGAGTAGAGGTAGTGTGAGTGATAAACTTGATTTGAATAAAATTTTCACATTCTAGAGATTCTGTATCATAAGTTGAGAATTCAATAAATAAATTACGTAACCATTGAGTACGAACACGCATCCATTAAGGGCTTAAATATACTTGCGTGTGCAAAAGCATGTTCAAAGCAAACTGTTTGTTATAAAACAGCTTAGCCAGTAAATTTAAATGCAATTTGTGGCCAACACAATGTTTCTGTCATTTAATTTCACGCTAAAACAGCGCTGGTAAGAAGTGGATTGTCAGAAAGCTCATTTCTAATGCAGTGCAGGGAATAATTGATTTCGAAACGTAATTATGTATTCTGTGGAGGAAAGCAAAATTGCTTTCCTGTCTACCACAGAGGTTTTATTAATCTGTTGTTTGTTACAGCCATAATGCATATTTTTATAAGTGACTACCTCGTTGGACTATTGGTCACAAGCGCTACTTAGGATCAGGTGGTCCGGGGTTCGATCCTCAATTAAGCGCTATCGGTATACTGGTTTTTAATGTCATTACAATTAATTTTCCTCTTTCATAGAATGCTGCTTTCTGGCTCACAAAGCTTTTATTTTCTGCAAACGGTCATGTTTCACAACGGAATAGTAAAATACGAGTTCATTAAAACGTAGTAAGCGTTCCAGTAAATGTGTATCGTGAAGGTAGTATTGCTAGTTCCTAGAAATGTAAGCTTTCATTGCAATCCAAAACACGGCGCTGTCGTGTTTACTATAAAAGGGAATGTTTGTAAATAGTTGTTTTGCATCTAGTTTATAATAATGACTGTGATAGAACGTGGTATTACTTTACTGGGGGCTATGATCGATTAAGCAGCGCGTATTAAGAACTTCTAATTAAACTATAAATTTTACGGTACCTACCATAATGAAACGTCAAAGCTCAGAAGTTATTAAAACAAAAGAATAACCAAGAATGGATCAAATGAGGAGATCAGACCACAATAACTCGTTCTTAATACGCTCTGCTTAAACCGATGATGGTAGGCTATACTTTATTTTAACCTATTGTCTTTCTCAGGTGATACTGTATTTTCAACATTACTGTGTCTCACGGTTTCACACGCGTAGACTAAATTTTGTGGGTCTTGGGATGATATGCCTTATAGCTTTTTTCGATAAATAGGCTTTCTAACACTCAAACAAAGTCAAATCATGTTTAAGCTAAAAAACAAACTCTTCAGCTTTATATGTTAGTATAGATTTGGTGTTCTTCAGACAAGCATGTAGAGAGAAATTTTGGGTTCTTGACTCTGGTATTTTGTAAATTGTCGTTGTATCTCCAACACAAAGTTTGAAACTACTAATAAGCTAGATACCTAGTATTGCAGACATGTCTGATCAGTTATATGTAATCATTATGTATGACTAGACTGATTTATGGCGCGATCTAGCATTTAGTGACCTACAATATAATTATCAGTTACCATTTAAGTGGGTGGGTGCTGATAAAATTCAATGATCTAAGCTGGGAGTGGCCTTTTACACGTGGAGCGTAAATTGTGTTAAAATATGTAAACAAGGTAATTTTCAGCAAGGGATCTATCGATAACATATTAACTTCACGTCTCATACAAGTTAGCCTACGACTGGACTTTTATAGTAAGGACACGGCGTGATGTTATCACTGCCTTGATATCACTGTACATTTTAGCTTTTCTTTAAAAACCGATATTATTAGCTTTATATTCCAAGTATGCAAATTGGAAAACTGCTTAGACCCGTAATCATGAACTTAAATAGACAACAATTGTTTTTAACTGAGTAGGCCGTAACCTACCTAAAAAATTATCGATGATATAATAACACTTGGCAGCAGTATTTTGGAAGCATCATATGAAACAAAAACAGGTACAGACTTTTTTTTGCAAGACCAGTCTGCGCAAAGACTCATTGGAATGAATCACCTGGGTGATATATGGAAAACGTAAACATCATTTACTCATGTAGGTATCATGTAACTTGACTCTTGCGAAATGATCGCTTGCGCAACTACTATTGGGAGTGAATACAAATATGACGGCTGATAAGAGAGATATGGAAGAGAAGAACACATTGCACTCAAATAACATGGGATAAGGGCAGGAGGATGATGATAGTAATGATATAAGTATTGTAAGGCGATATTTATTTCTACGGGAATGAATCCGTGCAATAAACTAAAACTACCTAATTGGCAAGTTCCTGTTTTGTAATAGGTACTTTAGTATTATAAGTCTACACACGCAAACGAACCTGTTTGATGATAGGTTTACTATTGAAGCCTACATATGCTTTCTGTTAAACCGCAGTCTAAACATGAGAGGCATCTCTAGCGTCGAAATCAATGCCATAATTGCAGCACAGAATTATAATAGTACAAAGCCTACTGAAGGGGTTTTGGTCGAAACTTTTACACTTCATGAACACTTCTCTGCATACATGTAAGTGAATATTGTCTCATGTGCTATAATGCACACATTTCGTATATTTAATGTTATAACAACACAGTGCTTGTAGTGTAATATTTTATATCAATATCAGTATAACGTCTTAGTGGTTTGATGTTCCAATCACGGATCAATGTAAATAAATATCGACATTCAATACCATATGGTCTGCTTGCAGCTGTTAAAATTTACTCGATAAAGTTTAAGCGCATTGACGGTAAAATATAGCTAGAATTAATCATAATCCTATCTTACTAATATAATAAACGCGATAGCTTGAAATTATGTATGTACGGACTTATGTTTGTTACTTACACGGAAAAACTACTGTATGGATTTTGATGAAGCGTTACAATAAATAATATAGCTTAATCATCAGAATAACACACATGCTATAATTTATAAAGATATTGTGTGAATTGTCTAAAATATAAAGATAAGTCAAATCGTGCGCAGACGGAGTCGCGGACAGCTGGTACCATTGTAAATATCATCTCATTATATCGATTAAAAACCGATAAACAATCTATAAATGAGCTTGACGTCTGAAAGAAAACAAGAACGAAATCGGTTTATTGTCAATAAATCGGAGTAACGACGTTCGCAGGGCACATCAAGAACATGAGGCCTCTCTGGTGACTGTACAAACATACACAAACACACGTAAACCTGTGATAAAATTACACGAGTCATAAAATCAAAATACGTCCCTGGTACGTGTAAGAAATATGAGTGGATTTGGCGCCAGCTTAATTGTCGTTGGCGCCAATGTTTGGCCAAGAACACAAATCAATAAGTAGGTAATGAAAATTACGAATGTTCTTCTGTAATATTAATATCTTAGTATCTTTCACAGCGTACGCGAAGTAAATCTAGACTGGAAAGAGAGCACTACGAATTTGTACCATATCGTTTGTCAAAAAAAAAATACCTTTGGGTTAATGAATCCAATTGGTGCTTTAGCGGTAACTATTTTTACTCTATGTTAGAATCTAAATGGCACCATTTATTGTGCTACATATTGGCAAGTCTGGCATGTCAATCGACCAGGTTTATCAAATACCGAAATCAAAATGACAAGTGATGATACCTCTATTTGTGAGAAGTCAGTTGTCAGATCGTTGATAGAGACAGAATTTCTGGACAATCGATTTTCAACAAGATCAATCTAGTTATTCTGTTTTTTGAGGAAGAAACAATTAATTTCAGTCCGAATATAATTTACCTCAACGAAGGATAAGTTGAATCTCAAGGAACGGCAGCTTTACGTGTCTGTAAGCCCACGGAGAAGATCAACCAACCCAAGCTAGAGCAAATTATAATGGGGTTTGAAAATTTCGAGATGACCAGGAAAGTATCCTTTAAAATACAATTACAAAAACATAATTTGTTTGAACTGTAAATTCTGCACAACATTTCTTTTGTATTTAAACAAAATTTGTTTAAACTAACTGAGAAAGTAACCTTCACCTAGAAGCCGGAGTCGAGTAACTATTAACCATTCCGGAGAATTTGTCTTCATTAAATTGAATGTCCCAGAATGCAGTATTCTAACTGTAGATGTCCTTGATACGACCAATCATATTTCACAGTCAAACAATCGGGTAGTTAGTTGGTGCCAAGGAATTCAAACAAAAGGCGTCTATCGGATTTGCTGTCTACGTTTGAAAACATAACAACCTATTTTCAATTCCGGGCGCGGTTGCCGCGGTTTTGGACTTTCAAGTGGCATGTGTTTGTGGAATAGAGGTGGAAAATAACACTAGCGTTTGAATAATGAAAAGGGATCAAAGATCAGAACTGATTGTTATAATAAAACTGTAAAAGAATGCGTAATAACATTGATACGTACAAATATGCTTTACTAGAAACTCTTGATTAATATCTAAACATCTGCCTCAAGACTAAATAACTTGATGAAGCTGTTGAATCATAACGTTTGCGTTTGAATGGAATTGTGTTTGTGGAGATGGAACGAAAGATTTATCGATTACAGCAACTCAATCAAAGCCCACATGATCAGATCAGATGCAAATTGTAAAGGATCATAAGGAAAGCGTAGTGTTTGGCGTTCAGCCATCAGATGCGGGCGTAGGTATCCAAGGTCCTATAGTGTAACGTGACCCACACAATGGGCGATATCTGAATAACTGATGGAGCGTCACGCCGGCACAGCTGTCTCGGGCAGCCGACGGAAATAGAATGTCGATAGCGCCCGTCGCTACCAAGGCGAATCGACTAGTGCCATGCCCAAACCCTGATTTATGTTACCGCTTAATGGGTATTTTTTAATTAAAATACCTTTTATATACTATTTAGTACTTTTATTGCCACTTTTTAAAAGAATAATGAACTTTTTAATGCTAGTGCTTTGTCCGTTAAATTAACGTGTTAGTTGTTTATGTAGGCTATAAATCCGATCAAAGTACGGGAAGCGCTCGCAATAGTAAGGTATTGGGTATAGGTAATTCGACATTTTTAGCGCAAAATACTAAAAGTGGCCTTATCTTGGAAAGTGAGGTCCATAAAAATCATAAATTTTTGGCATGCCAAATAAAATCGAGGTATTTTCGGCGTCCGGAATTTATATCCCCATGGGCGGAAAACTTGTGATCCGGAATGATAAATGTTGGGAAAAATCCCGTTTTCATTCCGACCCGTACTTGGAGTCACCGCAAATTGAAATATATTGTTCATTGCAGTTATGATATCCAAAGAATTTGTTTACCATAAATGAATTACGTTGTAAATGTTAGCTACAAAGATAATGAGATGAGAAGATTAACAACTGATATTCCAGTTGCCACAATACACAAGTTAATACGTTTAATAGGTAACACTCTTGATACAATAGTGTAGGCTAAATTATATATAATGTATCCACATAACGAAAATAACATGTACTACTAGTTTCCATTTCTATATTCCATTGCCATTCCTTACCTAGTAGATAATCGGATTTCCACCATTTGTCAAGGGAAGGATATACTTCTAGATCAGTCCAGTTATGTCCGGCCCGAGGCAATAACCCTCCTGTCACGTACGGACATAACTACCCAATAAATATACGCAATGCATTAGCCTATCTTCGAACCGGATCGGGGTAAAAAGGTCCCGACACAATTGACGCGAAAACTAGCCAAGGGCTGATCGAGAACGTCCCTATTTCGGGACAATTTAGCTAATGGGATGCAATTAGAGACGTGTTGAGAGTCAATCGACATTCACATTGAATGTGTTGTTGTGTAATTGTTCTAATAACGCAACATAAAGGCTGAAGTTGGTTTTCTTTCAGTACCTCATTAATTCTATTTATGCCTATTGATATATTATATTAATATTGCTGTTTTCGTACTATCTTTTTGTAATTATGTTACAACTTTAGCAGGAAAAGAAGTAGACTTTGATTAAGAAAACGATTTATCAAAATCAAATTACGAGCCGAAAGTAACTTCCCAGTATCTTAATTACATTACAAACGGCTAATTATGACAAATTTATACTTTTATCGTGCAAATATTTTTGAGATTCGTCTAGAAATGGCCACTAAGTTCAGTGATTCCAATCGAGTTTGCAGAATTCCGAATGTCTATCCGATTTATGTACTGATATGAAAAAAGCTTGAAGAATCGTCTCTTGAGGTCGAGTTTTGTGTTTGTTTCGAGATAGCGACACGATTATTTCGATAACTTACATCTATTCGCAGTAAAGTTAGATTGTATTTTTCAATTTGATTCTATTAAACAGTTTCAGAACGCCGTGTGCTGAGGATTGTGTTTTATGAAAGTCATATTTCTCTGTATGCTAAAAGAGTAAATAAGCGTAACGATATTTGGTCTCAAATAAGAACATAATTGTATGTGGTCTGCTGGTTAGCGATTACTGCATATATGAAATTAACAAATCTTGACACTTTAATTACAGTTTAATCCACTATACTAAGGCTTTGAAAGTTAATACCAGTAAATTTTTTGAATGGAAGTCGTACAGCAAGTGACATAAATATCTAGCTTTGTTCACTAGCTAAATAGGATAATGCGGTCATCGACCCCCGTATACGTTCGGAAACCTACGCCTTATGCATTAAAATAGAGTCGTGAGTCGTGAGAATGTTGGACGAAGGACTTATCGATAGGTTTGGAAAAATTATTAAACTGCTGAAGTAACAAATTGGTTACGAATCCGACTGTTCAAGAAAGATGTTTTTTTATCTCTCAAATATCTTTACAGAAGGGAAAGTTCAAATAAGATACGAACACGTTGAAAGTATCTATAAACTACATCGGCACACATCACTTACGCATTTTGTGGCATATTTACGAGACATCAAAATGTTATCAACATAAACTTGTCTTGAACAGATACCTTAAAAGTACAGAAGCCGAGCCAGAAATCAGTTGTAATGGTCCAATGAAGTTGAAAACTATCAAAATAGAAAAGAGATCAGAAACCATAATTCGACTGTAGGCACACAAACAATTCTTGGACTAAGCACCAGTAACATACAAAGGAACATTGTAGAAAGGGCGTTCTCGGACACGACTTGTACCGACGAATATGAAGCACTTTAAATTTACACCCAGCCCGTAACTCAGGGCGAAATTCTTATTATATTTAGACATCGGCTTAGCTTCCGCGATCCTAGCACGGTACGATTGAATCTCAACTCTATTACCTGAACTTACAACGTAATATCGTCAGGTCGGCTTATATGGGCAGCTGAGAGGATTATATTTGTAGTAATCGATTTAAAGTAACAGAGACGGGCCCGAATAAAACACGCGTGAATATTTCAGTAGCTGTCAATTTTGTACTCAAAAATGAAATATTGAATCGTTGAAATCTAATTTTACTGACTATTTCATTGCTCGTATCGATTCCAGGGCTTGTTTGAGTTTCTAGGCTTAGAGTTTTATTGTTATTAAAATGCCAGATTGTTTTAAAGCTCAACTTTATAATACAAATATTGTAACATTACCTAAAATTGTTGTCAGTAGTAATCTAAATCCTTAGTAACAAACAGATGTAAATAAGAATTAGCGACCACCTAATACGAAAGCTTTTAAGCACTTTAAGCCGCTTAGTTAGTACAATTAAAGCTGTTCCGACTTTCCATGGAGCTTTACAACGAAAACTTTCTGAAACAAGCTTTACAGTAGTTGCGTAACATGAAAAACATTAGTTCTGATGATAAATCGATGAGTAGTGCCTTTATCGATACTGTGCATGTGTAAGCATCACGCAAAGGGTTGCCGAAGTAAATTGCTTCCTGTGTTCGTACTACAGGAGATCTGTATTCATATAGATAATACAGTTAACTTTACCCAATATCGGCATATTGGATCTTATGCCACAGTGTAATAACGGTCGGCTAAGGTACGGTCGTAATATTGTGATCTCACGGCTATGCGACGCCAGATTGGTATTCTTTTATCGTAACTCTATGTTTTCTAGGTCATTCTGAATATTATAAAGGCGTAACTTTTGATTAGACTTCTAAACACAAGATGTGAGGCATTGGACGAACTATCGACGTATTATTGATGGTTTGATGAGGATGAGACAGACAGCGATCACTGACTACCATTGCAGATAGTGAAACATTTTGAATTCTTTCAGTAATAGTTACAATTAAAGACTGTTTAGTGAATTACATAACGGTAGGTACAGCTTATACGAATTACCTGATTATTCTTAGCGACGGTCTTCTCAATACATGAAGTTCTTAAAACGATTACGTCACAGTTATGACACCAATAATTTAATTGAAAGCAGTTCAATGACGTCTAGCACCATATACTACATTGACGTTTCCTAACGTAGGGTAACGTCACAATTCTGTAGGAATCCGTTGCTAGGATTAAACATGCCCGTTTTAAGTAATTTCTGGAATTCTAAGTTTTAATATGGTTCGTCTGAAAATAATGTTGTCCTACATATTTAAAATGTATATACAGGTTTGAGCTACCTTTCTAACACGAAAAGTTTAAGATGATATATTTATTTTGGTACAGCACGTGGCGTTGCCAATTCGGCTTGTTTACAACTGAACCAAACGGTAATATTTATAACGGCATTATTCTGATGGATCTGTTGGTACTTTGTAATTTATCATATTCCCCGATGCGCGTAACGTACTGTTATTTGATTACATAACAAATTGCTTGTCTTTACTAATATGAGATATTGTAATTTATCGTCTATATAATTTTTTATCATCCATCTAAATACTATTGAAGCTTAATTTGTCTGAAATCGAATACTTGATTATCGAAAGCGATGCAAAAAAATAGACGAAATGTAAATTATCAAGGCTGTTTATTTCTTCTAGGTTATCCTAGTTTTGATATTGGAGTTTTCACCCAGCGATACTGACTGTAAGGATCCTTAAGTAATCTCTAATATTTTTTAGACATTCTACCAGGCATCGAGGCTTATTGCTAGCAGTTAACCCTGTTTTAATCTGGTAAACGGATATCTACATCATATTAGTTTGTGTTCTCCTTGTAAAAATTTTTTTGCCGTCATTAAAAGCTCTTCAAACGTTTCGCAAACAAAATGCAGCGGTGCAGTTACGTGGTTGCGCTAATTTGTACAATTTCAGCGAGTTGTAAACGATGCATTTGCGCCGCTCACTCTGAAAGCGACCTAATTAAAACGAACGTGTGTATGACAATAAAATTGGCGCTTCGCAGTGCAAGTGTGCTGTCCTCTTTGCAATATTTGTGGAATGACATTTATCCATACTTTCATAGAGAATATAGCTGTGCCCTGCGTAGACTTAGTTTCATGCTTTAACCCTAATTAGTTAAACAAAAGTAGTATAAGTTACTGCTTGAAACATCAGGTATCTGCCAGTGAAAATCCCGTTGAAATAGGTGCAGCCATTTCCGAGATTAGGAAATCAAGGGGAACAAAAAAGTCATCCAGATATAGAGAGAAATAAATATTTCGTGTTTTCTTCCATGTACCGTATATGCTTTCATATGCATTTAGCGAAAAGCCATTTATGTATTTGGAATTACAAACAGACACTTCAATTTTATTTATCTGTATAGATGTATAGATTACATGGGCAATAAAATCATGTTTTCGGAATATGAATAACTAGCGTGATTCTTATAGAGTTTGGAAAGGTGAATCTAATTTGTGTTACAAATTACTAATAATAAAATCTTGCTGGGGATCACAGTATATTTTACTGTCACTAAGAATAGCTGTTAAAATCGAATTCTTGAGATTAAGCTTGTACACACAAGGATAATCATAGATCTTGTCTTCATCAAAGCTGTGCTAATTAAACAGGCGTTAGAAAGTTTTGGCACCGAACGCGTGATGTATGTACGCACATCGCAATTTATCAATACCTACATAGCTTTGTACAGGACAACAACACATTAATCTCGGTGTGTGGGTTAGATAAGGTTGACATCTTTTTTTTTTAATAAAAAAATATGATGCGATAAATTTAAACTACGCTTAAAAAAATGCAAGAACCATAAATAACCAAACCTTATTATTAAACTACTCAAAAAACAAAAATGTCATAATCCATTAAATAGTACACACCTACTAATTTATTATTACTAAGATTAAAAATATTTGCATTAATATATTTATAACAGAAAATATGTTCAATTATTTTTAATCCGACAGCCCTACTTTGAGATATACAGCGGCTAGTTTATGTAGAGCTCCCACACCCCCCCTCACTTTGTTTTAGCAAGGGCACTTGAAGTGAAAGCTAATTAACCAGCGGGGGCCATCTGGGAATGGCCGGGTTACATGCCAGCGGCTGGCAAAGGGCGGCCGAGGTAGATATTTCATACGCAAGTATAGCTTGTACATGAAAGAACTTTAGTTTGGCAACGACGCGTCGTGAATTTATATAGAAAACACCATTTACATCTAGATGACATTATTGCAGTAAGGCGTGACCTACAACGACAAATGGGAAAAACGATCTTACTGTTGAGGGAAAGAGTCGGGATTAGAGCATAAAAGGGTTGTAAAAAGTGTGGGATAATAAGGAAGTCCTATATCAAATTATCTGTGTTAATTGCAAACAGAATAATCATGTTGGAGAAGCACTCTTTACATCACATAATGTGAAATTGACGTTCATCTAAATTCATAAAAACGCCGTGAACGTAGAAAATAGCCTTCGAAGTGGCTTACGATCCAAAATCTTTAAATTATTTTGATACATTAACAAAGCACACTTTAACATTCGATCTAGTTAACTTAAGTACCATAAGCGATACACGGTTTACACAATTAAAACAGAAATAAGAACAGCTAGCGAAACGGCTTTTGATGGTATACTAGACAAATTATAAGTCTACCGAGGGATTAATCGTAAACTTTAATTTTGAAATTACAAATACATGAGGTAATAAATACGACAACATATGATCAAGAGATTACAAAGGCAAAATACAAATAGCTCATATTCAATTAACAAACAATTGTCAGCAAATGTCCTTCCACGACCTTATTGTGGCGGCAGAATAATGCTTATTGCAATAAAATAATCGTCTATATAATACACCCAATATGTCGTGACAAAATGACGAGGAACAAGAAAAGACAATACAGTACACAGTCTGTCCCAAATAAAATACTGGATGAAGCAAACACAATGTAGACAGCCACTAACCAGTTCAGCAATAAATATGGCTCGTTTAACTGGGAAAAGCTCCCATGACGGCTCTCCCGAGACGCCAGAAAAATTACATGTCTGTTGGAAAAACAACGCTATCAAAGTTTCTGAATGTTACGATCCATCCAGAAATGAAATGAAACTACTGCAGATAACAATTTTGACCAATGAATCGCTCTAATTTTAGATCAAATTGAACTGAACTAGAGTTCGGAATCGAGAGTATGGAATGAGGGCTAAATCGATAAGACAATTTGAGGGCATTTAGAAAGAAGACGACGGTCATGATCACGCTGTCAAACGGGATTTTTTCATCGTTAAATAGGGCCATTTGTCCAGTCAATGAGATTACCCCAGGGATTACAAAAGGAATGGCAATTACACCAGCGGGGAAGTCTGAGGTCGCAGCTAAATGGCGGCCATTACCGCAGCGTGTAACGTACCGTATTGTGCGCGAGTAATGTACTCCAATGTAATACAATTTGTTACGTAACGCAAGTAACTGTTATGGAAACAATTTGATGATTGCTTACTGCAGCAGCGGGACTTAGCGACGCGAGTATTATTGCTCTATTTCGATGTGTTTCTACTATAATTAGTTCATACGCGTAGCTAAGCGTGAGCGCGTTCTTGTTATTCGTTTTTGCCAACGTTAAACAATAGCGCAAGGAACTAATGATGGTAATGGTTTGTGACGAATGGAATAATCAGGTATCTAATGAAACTTGGGAGCGTGCTCGTGTCGTGATTCTCCGGCAGTGACCTCGCAGTGGCTTTCGATAGCATGAACCGTCTGTTTCGGACGCTCCCGACCTATTTCAGTCCGACGGCCAACGGAGCTACGCTCTGAAACAATGAACTGAGTGCGCACGAAAAGGAAAGGTATACGGCCAGGTCGAACGTCAGAGAGGGACGGGAGGAGTGGCCGGCGTCACACAGGGAGCACGCATAGTACCCGCTGCGTTCTATTTCTGATCGTCGCAAAACATGTCTCGGAATTCGTTTCTATGTGTCTGGGAACATCAAAAATCATGTGACTAATGATCCGCGAGCTAAAACTGTGGAAATTAACGTGGGGTGGTACAGTGTACCGGGCATGTTAGGCACAGCACGTTACCGGCGGGGGTCGCATCTGTGCTATTACGGTCGAAACACTCTACATTCTTCACTACGGCTGAAACGGGTTCCAGCTCTTGATTACTTGATCAGCTGACGTTACAGTCACGCATTATAGATAAGTATTTGCGGATAATGACATAATTAAACATTTATCGTAAGCGCCGTCTAGTATCAACCAATTAATTATCAACTTTAATGATACCGTAACAGGTAATTCCGCGTTAGATCGAGCTACACATGAAGCATGTAAAGAAAGTTGTGTAATGATATTGTTGAGTGTGTAATTGGGTAACATTGCTCTACTGTATCTACTGGCACGTATAAACAACACACAAATAGCACGATTGTTTCCCATAGTTTACTGTACAGACCACATTAACCTGTAAATAAAATGATGTAGCACCTAAATAACAGGCTTGTGTAACGTTTTGGTTATTTGTTTTAGATGTTTTAGAGTAAGGTGGTCGTCCGTCTTTCGTTAGACCAAGGTTTATTTTAATCAATGTATTAATATTGTGTACGAAAATACCTGGTAGCGTTCAATCATAAGGTGTTGGTACCTGGTTTGTTTCTGTTGGAAGTTTTGAGTTGCGTTTTAGGTATACAGTTTACGTTAATTTGGTCGGTTTAATTCCGCTCTTGCCTAATGAACGTACGGTTCCAGATTTCTCCATCATCGTAATGTTTGACGCATTCTCTAGACTGCGTGGGTTAATTCTAGCACTTGCTTTATTCTTCGTTGGAGTTTGCACCCCGTCATGCGTAGGTTAATTATTTTTTAAAGTTATTTCAATATTTTGTAGCATTAGATCTATGAAATCTACTGTATCATGATAAGGTGTACATCCAGTATCAAATAAGTTATCTAGAGTCTGTCATTCAATATAATAAAGAGGCTTCGATACGAATATACACAGTCCGCCTCAAATACACTACCAAAACAGCTCACAGCTACGGTTCGATATTTTTTCAAGGACTCGCCGAAAAAGAAAACCACTTATATTTATGTTAGCTACGATACGTAATGTGGGACCGCAGTCTCTGCAAGAAGCGGAAATAGTCGTATCCCGGTTCCTACGAGCGGGAACTGCGGGTGGTTGCGTATAGGAGGAGGGGAGGGGAGGAAATGGGAGGGTAGGTGACGTCATAGTGGAAATTGATTCGCGAAAAGGAGGCCGCAAAGCCGACGGCGCCTTGGTCGTCGCCGGCACATAAATTACTGCTTTATTTGTTAAGAGATCTCGTCTTGTATTCCAAATAATGGTTGAGTATATACGAGATTATCAAGTTACATTACATTGTTATGCTACGAAATTAAATTAACTTCATTAGCCGAATTGTTTGCTACATAGTCTATATCGCCAAAGAAAAAGAGATCGTTTTCAGAGAGTATTAAAATTACGACGAATCGTTATTTATTCGTAGGTATTTAATTTTAGATTAATTTATCTTTTAGAACGTATATCTAACTTTTTCACTACAATTACAAAAAGTTTGTTTTTCTTTGGGGTACTTAAATATGAAATTAATTGTTTCATTAACTTTACCTGTAGTAAAAGATTGAAACTGTGATATGATAATGAGGTTAATTCATTCTTAAGCTATCTTGATTATAAAATGGTATCATTAAAACTACCTTGACTGCTATCGACCATCACGATCTCACTAGTTATGTTTGGACGTATTCTATACTAATATTTTAAACCTACTTATATTGTAAGCTACCCTGGTATCTATGACTCCGGCTGAGCAGTATTTGATTTATATCATTAGAATTGTTTCCGGATTTCGGAAAATTCGGATTTCGTTAAATAAAGCATGAAACTAAATCTACGCGGGTGTAACCGCGGGGCACAGCTAGTTTTTGGATAAATGAAAGCATCTCAGTCACTCAGTTATTGTGCTGTGACATTAAAGGGCTAGCTCAAAAAATACTTTTATATTTCTGTATACTGATTATACTTTGAACAATGTAGTTACTAGTTACTATATTCATGTCAGTAATTAAGAAATGTTTAGTGTTTACATAAGACCGGATACCGCTACCACGAAAATACACGTTTATCATAACCCTATCTATCAGTTAACAACAGCTTGTTATTAAACTACATACATTGTAATTGGTATAACATTACTTTAACTGTAAGACATTTTTCTTCTTGAATAACATTAAATAAACAACTCTAATTCTTTGATAATAGAGTGCATATTGAACCATCACTAATGGAATGTTAATAGTGGAACGAATGCAAATTGCTCATCCATTTGACAATTCATGAAAACACTGCACCATTCGTAGAAATTATTGACAGTATTGTCTGTTGCATGTGAGTCATTATTTGCTATGAGTTGCTCATTATGTTTTTCCGCTAACTTTTAAGTTTTATTATTACGAATATTGTGTTATTATTATACTTAGCACGAAAATTGTGTTATTAAAATCGATATTTAATAATTTTGCGTAATAACTCATGAGGCAACTGACAATTATCGTTTCAACTAAAATATGTCTAAAATTCATTTTTGGGTCCTAATTCTCTATGAAATAGGATATAATAACCGTCACGTCGTATAAGGAGGTCCAAGAAGCAGCACTGGACAGGAACAAGTGGAGGGAGCTTCATCAGCTGCACCGACAAGAGTCTAACTCTTAAATGAAGAGGAAGAATTATCTATGGCACATAGTTTAAGTTAGTACCTACCTATAATCTAAATGTGCTTTAATATCAGCTTATGGGTAAGCAATCTTTAGATTGTTGACTTAAAGTATCGAAAAAGGTATTTTTTTTAGTTTATATCACAACGTACGCAGAGCCTACATGTAGAGAGAATGCCTACCTAGCTAGTTTGGTAGGACGCAGGAACTAGGTATCATGTTTTCGATTACGTTAGACCTCTTGTCTAACTCTATTGTGAAGTGAAAATTCTCGTAGTTAGGTATTTTTAACAATACCCCTATCACAAGTTTGGCACCGCTTTCGTTATATATTTTTATGAGATTTACGAATATTTCTATGAGAAATTGTGCAGTGCCTCCTAGTGGTGACGTGGAGAACTAAAATATCACATATACATTTTGTTGGTGACGCTAGCGAGTATGGATTACGAAACGCTGGAAAGCTTATATAGGGTAATAAAGGGACTCTTGATTTTTCCTAGAGGCCACGTTTCGTACCTTTACCCTGACATGACTGACTAAGACAGGTCCTCTGAAGCTCAATTGTAATTCCAAGCAATTAATTTAGTCAGGGTCATCGTACCTGACATCATCGCGACGTCATTAACGTATTCAAGTCATGCTCCGGTGACTCGATGACGTAACCTCCTTTGGGTTAGTCATCTATGATAAATAGAATAAAACAAATGTATGGACACGCATATTTATTGTAAAATCTATGTATATTAATAAACTACATACGCAAAAACTTATAAACCCCTATTTTTCGTCAATGATGAATATGACATATGACTACATTCGGGCATCTCTTCAGAACGGCAACCATACCTAATTGGCTAGTTATATTTTGTAATCCTATTATATTTATGTAATTATCACGAATAGTATGCACGTTGTGTGAAAATTTTGGGTTTAAATATCTCCATTTTACAAATGAGCGAGCGAGGGAGGCAATAGACATCGATGGAATTGATGGAACGCCACCCGCAGTCGCACTCATACTGGGACGTAGCTAGTGAAATGTTCAAACTGTTTATGCGGTATTCCCATAAGTAATTTAAATAATTCCTACACTTTCAATACAGATCAATACATGTCACAAAATTCTCGTACCTAAAGGTGCCGGAATGGGTACCAACACAAATTTCATTTGAGCGCTTCTACGTTATATGACAAAATATTATCTCATTCACCAACAAATATTTGCACGACCTTCAGACTTACTCAGGACCTAGACGTCTCAACCCGTTACATACCGTTGAGTCATCATAAAAAATAATACAATCGGCAGCATGACGTGATTGCATTCGCAATATTTCATGTAATTGCGAATTTCATTGGATTCCAGTCGTGTTTCAACGCAGGCGCAGCATAAGAATACGCCAAGAATACTACGATGACGTGTTATGACGTCAGGACAGTATTTCACTGTACAAAGGTCGATAACTGTATCTTTGATTTCTCAATCGGCTGTACTAACATGTCGAATCCTAATAATATTTTATGTTTGTGCGTATTGCACACGCGCAGGGACGTAGAGATGTGATTTAACACAAAGAAAAGGGCCTGAGAGCCGCTGACAGTTTCTTAACCACAATACAAATTATAATAAAATTACTGAGTATCTTGCCAGGTTCTTCTCAGCAAAAGCAACCTTCCGAACCCGATGGTAATATTTATATTCCCTTATAATGTATTTTTTTCGGTTTTCTTCCGACGATTTGACAGTACTTTAAATGTAATCAAATAATGATATTTTTGGGCACAATTATTTCAGCGTAACAAACAAAATTGATATATAGATTTTTGAATATCATGATACTTAGTTGTTAAGGGATAAATAGGTATTCCATGGCATTAAGCCCACGCCCCCTACCTCTACAGTTCTATTTTATTAAGCTGTTACGACGTGATTGATAACAAACACATAAACATTTGTGAGGTCACACAACCACAATTCGTGACATATGAACGAGCGTTTCCGACATAATATATTATTAAGTCATCCGGCTATTCGTATAATTTATCGAGTTATTAGACGTTCACTTACGAATTAGATATTTTTATATTAAATATTTATGAACACGAAAGCTTCAAACTGATATAAAAGAATTCGCATTTTTTATTGTCAGTGCCGTCACCAGGGACCACGTGGTTAGGTTAGTCGATTTTAGACTCGATCTTTGCCAAAAAATTGTAGTTAATTTTTTACACTATCCATCTTTCCGTCTGGATTAAAACATGGCTTTTTCGAAATTTATGTTATTTTTCTACTTCTTAAAAAAATTACAAACACAAAAGTATCCGTCTGTCTGCCACCTTTTTCAAGGCTGTTCGTTATACAGACAGCGTGAAACATTGAGGAATGATTTCGCACAGACAAAGTCACCGGATGGAAACTAGTAAACTAAACGCTTCGTCCACTGGATACAACAGAGACTTAAATTAAGTTCTCAATCGAAAAGGCATGAGACTTTTAAGGAAGGATGTTGGAGCCATTAGTCAATGTCTGTTTTATCGTACTCGCGCAGTCACGCGCTGTTCTCATAGATATTTCTGTAGAGCAAATGGTCGTTCAGAGAATCGTATATCTCTTTATATTTCACGAGCTTATGTACGACTTCAGGGAATTCCAATTTAGTGAAAGAATTTTTAGGACTTGTTCGATAAGTCTTAGTTGCAGCTTCTCTATTTGTCTATATTTAGTTTAGTATGTTTTTAGTTGAAGTAACTAAAATAATTATATAACATAAATAACATTGCAACTTGGGATAACATTTCAAGATGCAAAATTATATGCAGATCAGTGCCTCGGTTACATACAAACAGATTAGCAATGATAATGGGTTTACAAACTGTGAATGTACGACTGGACAAATACAAGGGGATTATACGGCCAAAATCCGTTCAGCAGCCCTTAGTAAATCCTTAATCAAAGACAATAAGATGACGTCACAGCCATAACTTGCACAACTATGTTAACAGACTATTAACTGTAAATAAATATGTTTATACCAGCCGACGACTAATGTAAACATTGCAATTCCACGCGATCTCAGAATTCTCAGAGCAAGCATTGAAACGAACACAAATTTGAACCTAATAACAAATAACCATGGAACTTTAATTCCATATACTCAAGCCTGTAGTCCCCGAAGGGGTACACAGAAGTGTACTTATTGTTATTTAGTACACCTAAATTTGGTCAGTTATGTTTAAGCCCCATGTAATAGAGGGCGAGCCTATTGCCACTAACCGGGCACTAGACTTCGGGCAACTGGGAAATTACAGATAGGAAAACACTAGCTGCGAGGAAAACACTAGAAAGCGCTAGCAACAACCAACGAGGCAGACTTAAAACTTAAATTCCTGAATTGTGAATTGCGAAATAATACCCGATACACACTGAAAACACCAGCAACGTGATAATAAAACTACTACTTCGTAGGAGGGAACGTTAACCTTTCGTACGAAGAACGAAGCTTCACACTTTCTTGGAAATAACAATTTATAACGTGTCTAGACATTCTTATAAAATGTAACTCGACGATTTTGAATGGAACCCCAAATTAAAGACCTTGGCAATGAATTTATTCCACCAGTACCATATGTGCGTGGTACCCTACATCAGCTGAATACAATGTATTATCACATCAACAATAAAGTTAGTTACATGAAGACGGTCTCGAAACAAGAAGCATTGGAACATCTTACGATAGACTTATATTTAAACCCAATAAATGAACTGGAAGTATGAATGCATAAAGCGTTAAACATGGCAAATACATAAGCATTTAAGAAGCCTGTTGCTAAAAAAGCTAAAAAGATCGAAAGCTTAAAAATAAAGAAAAATATAGAAGCCTTAGATCCTATACAGAACAGTAAAAAAGACCATGACGTTTAAAAAGTTGTAACTGTAGCCTTAACAAAGGGTTTATAACAAGCGAATGTAAATGAAGAGTATTCAGCCCTCAATGCGAAGTCACATCCTATTGTTAAATTTTGAACTTTGAAGGCATCTTTACAAACGTCGTCCGTTATAAATTTGAACATTACCATCGGCAATAAATGACGTCATCGTAAAACAATGACAAGAGAACGAGGTACCGACGTCACTGGTGACATATCTCGTCATTATTTGTACGGGATGTCGAACGCAGGCATATTGAGGGTAGGTCGAGAGATGACGTCACTGGAGTGCCACGCCCACAGAGCATCGGGAAAGTGTACTTTATATCTTTTTGAATAAGAGTAGATATTAAAAGTCATCGACGTAGTTCCATCACAGTTTAAAAGTTGGTTCAAACTATGAAAGCTTTGAAGACACAATTGTGTTTATTAATCAAAGAAAAGAAAATTATGATTAATTCATATTTGCACTTGAGCTTGCTTGGTGGCCAGGGATAACCCGGTTTATTTTCATTCATTACACGCTCATGCGGAATTAAATCAACGAGGCATAAACACACACTGATACGACATCAAAGAGAATGTTATACAAAAAGAAGCCATATCCGATACAACAACTAAAACAGTTTTCCGGTACCAAATAACACGACAAACAAACAAAAGCTTTAAGTTATCAAAGAGCACAACGCTTAAACTAAACTTAACCGTAGACCGCCGCTAATCTTCAAAGTTTAACCTCAACTTATCGACGGATACAGAATTGTATATCGATCCACGATGATTGGATAGCTAATGCGATTTACGTGGCCTTGTAGGGCTGATCCGAACTAGTATATTCGAGTAAAGAAAAGCTAACTGAATTAAATATTGCAGCGGATGCGATATGGAAATGAATCGCATTATGTATACTGCAAATTGAACGTAGCCTACAGTTAACTTGAAATTCGTTTAGATAAACTTAAAATCATCTTCAGGCAATCTAATTATTCCATATTTAAAGCTAATGTTAAAAAGCTGTAGAGATTGTTTGTTCTGGATAGTTGATTCATCAAGGCAGGCTTTATAACATCATACTGCGACCATAAGAGATAAGTATCAATGGAAAATGTTTGAAAACAGGAAAAAATATCACAAACTAACATAGTTTCTATTGTTAATACTACGCGGGTAAAAGCGAGACATAGCTAGTTAGTAGATAAGCCACACAAAAATCATACTAATTCTAATTCACCGCAATCCTATCATTTACAGTGACGAAAAGTGTGACCAGAACATTAAAAAAATTATAATATGACATATACTTAAACTATGTTGCTAATAATGACTCATGTATATTATTTTATTTATAGTGGTTAGCGCATGTCCTTAGGATCTCGTCAAATATTTCAGCCTCAGTAGTAATTGTTAGTCATAGCAGTCGTAAATATAATGATTTATTTAAATTCATTTAAATTGCATATTACATTACTATCTTAAGTGAGCAAATGTCTTGGAACAAATTTATGTAATGCCTTTTCCGAACCAGCCAATTTGATATCAGCATACGATTATATATAAATTGAGTGTTTGATAACTAGAACGGTCTAAATGGTAGACATTATTGTATGTATGTAGGTAGGTGTAGTGAAGATATCGTATATCATTGAATTAATAGCTGTTGAATTGGAATGTAGATTAGGTTTCATTCATCTAGCTAGCTCGTCTGTTGCTATTGTAGCACAAGGCTTAGTTAATTCTGAACTGACGTTAGCAGCAACTAAAAATCTATATTCTGGATCCAATTTCGGCACAGCAGGCATAATTCAGACAAATTTGTTCTATTTTGACTCGGATTTGATACATTCTACAAATATTGTACTTAGCTAAAATAAACATTTTGTGTTTTCCAAACCACAATGAAGTAATTGGACGACAATACATGAAATAAGCCAGTTAAATTGGGGATGTCCCAAAAACATCAAACGATTGTAGCTAGAGTGCACATTCTGGCAATCCTCCACAACAAGCGGAAGTTTAATTTGGGCTAATGCTTAGGCACTTCTTACACCGTAAGCATTAAGCAATACCCAACTTGTACATCAATAAAATTACCTAATCTAAACAATATCATTGAGTAGCGGTGAAAGTGAGAAAATTATCTAATAAATGAGCAATCGGGACATACGTTTAGACAAGTTTTGTTTGAAATAGCAAGCCTGGCCATCGGAAATAAAGGTTGAAGATCTTAAGTAAACATCAAAATATCGCCTAAATAGCTTTTTACAATTCAACACACTGAAACGCATTGATGAGGAATTCGGGAAGCAGGGGTGACAGCAATTACGTAATTTAATGTAGCAGTTATAACTGGTATTTCAAAAATTAAAAATTAGTTATGATCCAAAAGTATATTTTTCTGTATAAAAGACGCTCTGTGTTAGCGTAAGCTTACGGTACTCATTATGAGAAATGTAGCGCTGTCTCGTTGGATAAAGACATAATTTTGTATACATACATAAATGTACACGTAAAGCGGATCATTTTTCGTTGTGCCTCGCAAGAGCGCTCGACGGTTGACAGCGACTATCTATCAACGGTAAAGAGTACGAAAACAAAGGAATATTCGCTTTAATAGCATAGCCGGTGAGATAAAATTCATTTGAGCGCGACCAACACTAAACCTGAATATTTTGGAGTTTATTTAGGTGACGCGATTTAAAAATGTTGCCCACTCCTTTTTGTGACTTCAGAGGAAGCATAATTTCTATGCACACAATACAAAAGTATTGACATTTCTGAACGAATAGATTAAATACATTATTATGGTAGATAACTTTAATATTGGTCTTTACATTTCAAATCGCCATTCTATTAACAACACCGTGTGTGTGTTAATTGATAATCGTGTCTGAGTCATTGGTGTTTGAAATTTATCTTATTAAAACATTTATTCAAATTTACTTCTCATTACGATATACCGTACAGATCCATTGAGAAGAAAAAATGAGCTATCCAACCAAAAAAGCACACAACATGACATTGAGCATAGTAACTTCTAAAGTCAAATACTAATAAAATCATACACAGTTCGAAATTCACGATTAATTATTCTAAATGCGGTTTTAAATTTCATTTTCTCCGTAATGGAACATAAAACAGCTTAGCGTTCCTGTGATCGTACTTGTTATTAGAATAGGGTTACATAACAGTTTATTAAAATCGACCTTAGCTTATAAATTATGTTAATTCCAACGCCCGCCTAGTTATTAGTCACGGTGCCGAAAATGGTCAGGCTCAGACCATCTACAGAATTGGATAGATGACCTCCATGTGAGAATTAATCCCACCACTTGTGTATCTATGAGAAGTCCAAACGCCAATTCAACGTCATCTTTGTTTCATTCAACCATTCTTGCCTAAAAGTTTAATCATTCATAGTTGTGCACCCAAACATTAATGTATGTGCGATAGGAAAAATATTCCATCCGTTTTAAAAATTCTCCTTAACTATGTTATTGAGCCAATAGATGTAAGACGAGATTCAGAAAAATATAAAGTACTCAAATTAGAAACTGACAACTGCAAATGCAATATACACGGAGAAAATTTAAACGAAACTGCTAAAAGCACAGCACGAATAAACGTAACCACAAAACATGATATGATTGGATATCAAAGCAGAAATTGTGGTGTATCGAATTTTCAACTCGTTGAAAATTCAACGTAGCCTGCTATCGATTTTGATAGTTCAACAACCACGAAACAGGCTTTGTTAAAGGAACCTATACGTGTTCGCATATCGCAATTAAGCTATGGGGTAAATTAATAGCCTAGTCTAGTTAATATGTAGGGTAGGTGTTCAGAATATGCGAACTATTATGTGTTACGAGGTGATTGGGTTTTGGATAGAACCAATCATTCACCCAGCTTTTAATAAATTAGCATGTACTCGTATAAGCGCATTGTTCGACGTAATTCAAGTGTAGGACAAAAACATTTTGTTAATTCTATACGCAGCACTGGCAGTAGACACATTTTTCAAATTGTAACAAAAGCCATTGATCTTGTCCAACTTTATACAGCATGTTGCCAAATGTCGATAAGTCATCCTAATATTGCTGAGGGAAAAGTTTAGCTTGTTTGCCCGAGAAACATTTTATTTTACTGATTCGTAAAGAACTTTGACGATCATATTATAATATGCAAGGCAGCCTTCAGTTCTACGAAGCTATGCTATTAACTCATGGGAAAAGTAAAAACAAATCCATGAAATATGTACACGATGTCTTCATTTATTAGTCCATGTTAAGGACTTGAGCAAATAATCAAATCAAGACATCACATATTTTCTTCGGTCATAGTTCTAAGGTCAACCATGTCGAATGGTTAGTATTAGTTCGGGAGTGTTGCCCTTCAAATGACATCCACGTGTATTACAATAGCTGTACCCGTGGTAACAGCTAGTGTTCGGTATTCGAATACATTTTTAGCGTCACCAACATCAATAAGCCTGACCACTCCTTTTTCCAATCTCTACTTGGCTCGAGCCACTATTTAAAGGGAATGTCACAAATTACAAAATAAGCACGACACCCTTGCCATGCAGAAGGTACCGGCGACGGCATAGTTAAATGAACGAGCCACGACCTCGTTAAAAGGTCAGCTGGTGCCACGAGCGCCATAAAGTTCCAACCAAACTAGCTTATTGGGTCTCCTTTGAGCGTCAACATCATTTACAAATGAGACGAAATATAGCTTGTTCGATGGTACGCGCCCACTGCAGCTTATGAACGCTTGCAACACCTAGGATATGATACCGGCTAATCGTATGAGTAACGGAAGTCACCATAGTAGCAGATGAAAGAATTCAGATATAAGGTACTCCATGCGCAGCCTCCAGTCTTCCGTCACCCTCATTAAGAACTAACGGCTTTAATTATAGCAGCTATCCTGAGCTATCTTTGCGATCTTATGTAGGGCGGAGATAAAGTCTCCAGGAGTCCATGATCCAGAATGTCCGCTCATTGACAAGGCATTAGAAAGCATCGTTATCATTATACGACCATGCAAAGATAACGTTTATTGTACAGCAGACTTAGAGACAGCAGATTTAGAATGTGATGCATGAGCTCATGAAATTCACAAACATCAAATATTTAACCGGTAATCGCTAGAGACCGTCACTGTAACCCATCTCTTTGCTTTAGTCATAGTGTATTTTAGTGGCGCTAATTAGTTTTTGATGAGCGAAGTGTGAGTAACACGATTACGAGATGCATTTGAGTTGATGACACAAATTTCCATAAAGATAACCTTTTTAGCCAACTTGAATTAACGGCTATGTTCCTTATCCTATATTTGTATTCATGATACTAATTAAGGCAATTATGGAATGTAATAGAGCAAGCCAAGGACAGGAGATTCTCGATGTTGGGTTGGGTTAAAATTCTGATTTATCACTAATTTGCTAACATCTATTCGAAATTTAACTGCGAGATCGTTTCGAGTCGATTGTTTCGTAAAAAGTCCATTAGAAAGAGATACCTCTGCCTCTTGAGCGGTGTTTATAAAATGCTAATATCTCGGCGGTCTCAAGATATTGCGGAATTGTCTCCGACTCCCGCAGGGGAAACTTTAATTTCGTCTGTTTGCTTTGGCAGCCTTTTGACTGCGGGTTTAAACGCTCTGAAAGCTAATTCGACATAACCGACCTCTGTTCCAACATCTCAATTAAACACATTTGCATTTCTTATAACACCTAGTTCGTTTGTTTTGAAATAAAAATCGACTGATGGCTCATTTTAAAGATATACTCGTATTAAGGAGTGTTTGTAGCATATTGTATTAGCAAGTTATTAGGATGATATTCATCCATAAAAATTGGTCTTGAACGTTTTCTGTTGTATTAGGATGCGATGCGATATCGTCGTACCTATATAATAATCTGAACGGAGGTTGAGTGTTGCCACCGTAAGATTTTTATTTACTGAGATGCTTGTCACTGTCGACGTCCGATCAAGTTTCTCAATTAGGGTTATTATTTTCACTAAAGTGTCATTAAATTGAAAGGTTGTTACGGCAAGCGGTTTAAAGATAAAAAGCACCCTTAATCATAATGCTAACATACCCTTACTCATTTATCATTTAACCTTACTTCAATACTAGTTTGAAAATTTGATAATGTTAAAATTAGCAAGTTTACGAATAGTAGAAGAAAGCTATTGTAGATACTTATCAGACGGTGACATTCTGCCGAGCGGCGTTGATTTAGCGATAGTGCCGACTATGAAAGTGGTTGCCAAATGCGGCCAATAAACAGACGTTGTTAGACACCATACGACCTCTACTTGTAGATGTTACATTTGATTATTCCGAAGAAGGTCACAAAAAATATGCTATTTCTCATGTTATTCACGTATGCATATTCATCAGATGCTTGACACAGGATTCTCAGGAACATTACCATCAAAATTACACAGAAAAAATCCTAAGTCAACATTACTCAGATTATAAGCGATAATTATAATCTGAATAAGGTTCTATCTAATTTATTTTAGGTTTACCAACATTTGTTTACACTGACTACACATCTGTGTACAACATTACCACGATATGTACCAGGACATTACGTAAAGCATCCGCATGTAAAAGCAGCAGCTATTCATCATGAAATTTGCAGATAAACCTAATCCACGTTTGGCCCGGGAAAGAGCGGTGTGCGACCGCCCTGGGATTTACCCGTGTCAGCCCCAACCGATTGTGGTTAACTTAACTACCAACCATATATGTTACTGTTTGGATAATGACACATATGTTGAACATGAAAAAATTATAGGATTTATTACCCACATTCCTGTAGACGTGATGTAATCAAGGACATTAATGAAAAGAAGAGTATGAAAGATGTACGCACCTAAGAATGAGCGAAGCCTATTCCAAGAAAGAAATTTAAAAAAAAAAACACTGTGAAGAAAAAATTTGAGTACTTAAATCGTAAAACGGGAAAACCTATTAAAAATAACTTGAAAGTCAAAGTTACTTATTCTTAAACCACCTTGTTTTAAGATCATAGGAATATTTCTGGCCCTGTTTACAAGTTTATTTTTATCAAGGGATGTGACTGAATCGTTACAAACGAGACCCTCAAACGACCAAAAATAAAATTTAAGTCAGCCGTGAAAATACATTCAAAACGGTTATTGCACTCGGCGAAAAATTTCAAACAAATATGAGAATTATAAAAAGCGATTATCTGTTACGATAAAATATGAATAGCTCAATTAAATGAATACAGATAACAACGTTAATTTGAAACAGTGAATTATAACAGAGCACAAATAGACATAACTCTTAATTACAAGGGGGCAGGTACAATTTCAGGTGTGATGGCGAGGACAATGGGCTTTTAGTACTTCGAAGCAATTGTCCCAAATAAGGAGCGTCGTCCTAGAACGGAAGGAGTTAATAATAGTGTAACGGTAACTGACGGAAGTCAAGCAAACGACAATTATTATAAAGACGTTAACATTGTCTGCAAGCATATACGTTTTGAGGTGGCTATCACTGGATCTACACTAAATTGTTACTGATAAGACATCCACGTTTAAATATTAAAAGAAGCTTTTAGACACTTATAACCCTTCACTCCACACTTGTGTTAAAATAATATGATTATGAGTCTAACACCAAGTTACTTAAGTGATAGGAAATTTACCGAGATGATTATTTTCTTTCGATCTAATAGGAACAGAGAATGCAATCCCTTAGGGCAATCTATATTACAATGACAATGAGGATATGATGTACGATGATTAAATTCTTCACATATTACTAGAACACAAACGAAAGCAATAAATTTTACTGATGCAGAGTGGTAAAGTGACACATTAATTCTGTAACATTTCTTGACAGAAAATAAACAAGGTCGTAGCACGCGAAGGCCGCTTGTCGAGTAAACAATTAAACATGATAAAGCATACCTATATTATACTTATGGATATGATTTCTTGGTAAAGAATACCTGCATATCAATTGTAAATAAATTCATTACAGTGACCTTTGATTAGTTGCATTAGATAGCATGCAAAAGAATGAATCCTTGGTAATAATGTAACTTGTATGATTAGGAAAACAATAAGACACTCTTAAAAGAATGCTAGCAGGACACGTGACAGTCCTGCTACAAGGATAATGCACGGACCAAATAATTCCTGACTGTGCAGACGTATTCTCTATGTAACATTTTAAATTATAGGTCTTTATAAGCTAGGGTACACACCATCTGTGGGCGATGTGTAAAGCTTCTTGCACAACTCCTGCGGACCGCCGAGCGCGTTGATTTTGGCTAGTCCCTCGGCGCCGCGAGTTTCCATCAACTCGCGCAGCTGCCGTAGCGAGACGCCATACTGCGCCGGCCGTCCCTCCACCGTAGCCATGGTGCCGGGCTTGCGGCCACCGCCCGCACCACGCCCGACAACCCTCTAGCTCTGAAACAACCACACATAACATTTACAACAGTACTTTTTGCAGTTGATGGTAATAAGGGGCCAAGTCAAGTGTGCACACCGGCAGCATTAACTTTTTGCTGCCGGTGTCGAGTAGTCCGCATATGTGGAGCTTTGACTTTTGATTTGGGTACCAAGAATTTAAACTTCACACTTTAGAAGTTCTTGGTTTCACCAGTAGTGGAATAAGATCCCTAGCTTCTGCTGGTTCCCGAATAAGTGGTAATTTGGCGACGTATATAAGTTATTAAAAGTGACATACTACATTTTTTGAAGCATTTCTAGCGGTTTGATGATTGCAAGCTTAACATTTCATCTCAAGCTTTTCAATATAAAATTTTCTTGGTTTCCGGAGAGGTGCCGTTATTGCGTCGATATGAGCTTTAAGTGTGTAAGTTAAAGAACTTATTACTAAAGTGGTTTGAAATTACCGGTCACCATTTTCAACAGGCATTTGAAATTTTGATATGGCAGCTTGGACAGAACGTTAAAATATTATCTGTAAGGGGGTGTGCGATGCAGCTGTTTCAGACATAACATCGGACACGAATGTATGTGGGTCTCTATTTACGGCACCATAAAACTTCCCACTGGTTGCACTTTACTGTTGAGCGGTGCATAATTAAACAGGGAGGCTCACACCTACTCTACATTATAATGTGTACAGGGTTGTGGCTATCCACGTGAAAGTTACTGCGTAGGAGGTAAACTGGCATTTTAATTATACGAATTTGCATTAAGTAAATTGGATACACCAAATTACAAACACAATTAACAAAGGACAACTGAAAGAGCAGAAAAATGTTATAATTTTCTATTACAAACAAAGAACACACAATTTCAATTGATTGGTAAGTCTGCAAGTAAAGGTTACCTATATTGGATTTCTGATAAGAATGGAATACTGAATTTGTAAACCCAATCTCCAAAAAAGACTTCCTCTTGTGCCCGTTTTTAAAAATTGTGTACATTGACATTAGGTAATGTTAAATAATCATATAGGTTGCTAAGCACCAGAAGAGAGCCGTAACATCACCTGCAAAGATTATTGCTTCACTTTATTACACAATAAAGCCGTCGCTTTATTACCTGTCATGTATAATTTAAAGACTATTGAGCACAGATATGACAATATTTTTACGAGCATGTACAAGAGGATATTTCGTGATGATACCAATATATGAGAAGATATCGGATTCGAATATGAAAGATTAGACCTTAACAAAGCTCGCAGGCTATTAACAAAGTTATAATTAAGTAGAGTTAGAAGCATCAATGATGTCATTACATAAGAAATTAACGACGGCGGCAGGGTGGCAATTAAACTTGTGCGCCGCTTACAAAATCCACTGTGACATAGCATAGCTTGCCAAAAAGAGAGGGTTAAGTACCTCATAAAATGTACTGAATACACAATAGCCGGGGAGTGGGGTGCGTATATACCTATTAGTATTTTACGAACGCAGCGCGACTCGAGCGGAAATAACAGCGCCCGAGTAAACTTTGGATGATTGCAAATTGCGTTATTCAGTTTGTATACCGCCTTAATCAATTAACTAATGGATAGCAGCACCTAATAGTACTGCAATTGAATAGATTATAACACGTTAAACTACGACTAGCGGTAGGTTTAATTAATTCTTAGGGTTGCGTGTTACTAGGTGTCGATTTGGTTAACTGTTGGGTCGAAGTTCTTTAATTAACTTCATAGTGAACCACAAAGTTATCAGATGTCCACGATGCTCCAGCACTATAAGGTAGTAGGGGGAGCTCGAGAGGACCAACCGACCCCCGAGAGGCAGCCAGCATCCGGGTTGAGTGTCGTTGAACGGCCGGCAATTAGGTCGGTCGAGTATCTTTGCTGGGATTCTGCGCGTCTGCTGGAATCCGGAAACTTTGAGTTTGCGTTTCGTTCGATTTTTATTTAACAGTATCCTTTTCGCCGTTAATAAACTGACGTATATTCCTTATAGCCTCGCAAATCCCGTTGAAATGCTTTCTAACCTGCATTGGGTAGAAGTTGTGCTATTCATAGCGTAGTGTGAAAATTTATTCGAACCTCGTCTGCATCAAACAGTAAGTCAATAGCATCATCTATATTCGCGGTAGCAACAATGAGTATCATGTCCGGCTTAAGTACAACAAGGTATAATTTAAGGATAAGAACTCTTGACAATCAGCGCGTTATTTATTCAACACCTTAGTTTACAGAGGGGACCTTCCTCTCGATATTGAAAGCGGTGGGTTTGTAAGTGGGTCACCCGTGTTTCATCGCAAACTTGGCACAGTCCCGCAAACAATCTTGATTGAAAGTGCTTCTAATCGGCTACACTGAGAGGGATTAATCGACGTGTGAACCGCACTGGCGGGTACTTACTGGTAGCAGTGGTAACCATGATTAATGATTCATGTGATGTATTGAACTTCGAAATTTCGCTAACGTAATTGTAAAATAATCCCTGTGAAATGAGTCGACGGTTTCTGGTAATTTCACTGGAGTTTGTTAAATTGGGTGTTGTAATATGATTGTCTTGTTTATTTGATGTTCTGAAGTTTCAAATTTCGACCCTCATAACCAATCGGGACAAACGATAATATGTCTTTATAATATATGTCTATATTATTATTATTAATATCGATAAGAGCTAAGGTCAATCAATTAATGCGAAAAGCCCAAGGCACCGTAATATGGCTATGGTCGTCAGGTTGGCTGGCCGGCACTTGGAAGGTAGATGTTCGCTTTGGTGGAAACATTTAATAGGATTACAAATAATAATGGTTTCAAATGCGTCACCACCGAAATAAAACTAAATTATTCGCTTTATTAGGTCCACTCTAGAAATTATTCACAAACGACCCAACGGCACGAACACAAAAAAATTTAGAGAAATTAAAAGACAATCGCCTTTTTACTGTGGAGGTCAACTAAGCTGGTATAATTTGATAAATGGTGCACCTTCAATAGTTGTGATGTACGGGCGTATCGCGTGATTCGCGGTTATCTCTGCCACACCTGGCTTCTCTATAGCCGGTTATTAACTAGGTTAGCCGGTTACCTTGATGGAGGTATGTTTGTATCTAAGAGGGTGTATCTCCCTCCTCTTTGAATTCGGACCGACAACTGATTGTATCGCATACACTCAGCCTGTATTCGACCCTTTCATCTGATTTTCATACAAAGCGACTGTGACGAAAATTGTACATATTAGGGGATCAAGATTATCAGTACTTCATGAGGAAGGAAAGTTTCGAACGCTGATTGACCTTGATTGGGCAGTACTTATTTTATAATTTTGTCTCTGTCTGTCTGTATGACTCGACGCGAATAAAATGCAAGCACAGTCAGCTACGCCCACAATTTTCATGTAACGACACTTGTATTGGGATCACTGTGCTAGTAAGGGACTCTTTCGTGTCTGGTGGGCCAGCGACTCATTTTTAGAGAAGGTAGGTAACGCACAGCGAGTGATCATGGTTGTGCATACTACTAGACTAGAGGAATAATAAGAGAGGAATACCATTGATAATATTTGTTAAGCCACAACGATTCACAATATCATTATAAATGAAATACTAAGAGATGAATAACGTACTTCATGAACGTATATCCTTGAAAGGATATACGTTCTTAACTCTATCAAAGTAACATGAATGAACAATTTTATTCTTCACATAGATAATGATACCACGAAATGATATTCCATTTAAAACATGCCACGGGAATAACAAATGCGAAGAGGTTACTGACAGTGCCTATTGTTATGCGTAAAAGGTTTTCTTCGCGAGCATTTTCAATACAATTTCTCTCGTTTAAGCTGAATAACATTTCAGGATTTTCTAGTTTGCCTGGAGTTTTGCTTCAACTACATATAACTGCACTGTATATAGAGATTTTACGTATTTTTTCAATTAGTTTCGGGAGGAAATAATGAAGAAACAAAGTACTTACTCAACTTGGTTTGAAATGTCAAACGCTTTATTAATTTCACCAAAGTAATTTGGACCGAAAGGGCACTCGGAAAAGTTTTCAATGTACTTATTTATATTGAATAAGTCCTCAGACATCGAGGCCCTTTAAATAAAGGCCTATGTATAGATGCTGTCTCGAGTTATGAGCGCTCAGCGAAAATAGTGGGTATAACTGCGCATATTTCTTGGCGCTATATACAAACTGCATACAGCTGTACAAAGTGGGGATGTCCTTAAGTAATTAAGTAAGATTCTGGAAAGAGATTTAAGCATTTTTCGCTTGTCATTTACCTACGTGTTATAGAGACATTTTCAAAACTTACGATTAAGAAATCGATATTCATTCGACGGGATTGGGTAATAATTATGGAACTTCAAGCTAGCGTTCTTATTTAAAACTAGCTGTGCCCCGCGGTTTCACCCGCGTAGATATAGTTTCATCCTTATTGTCGCGGAACCTTATTATTTTTTATAACTAAAAGTAGCCTAAGTTACTCCTTGATACATCAGCTACCTGCCAGTGAAAGTCCCGTTAAAATCGGTCTAGCCATTTCAGAGATTACCCGGAACAAACAGACAGACAGACAGGCAGACAGACAGACGGACAGAGAAAAATGTTATAACTTGGTTTTTTTGTGTCAGTAGCGTGTATACTTCCATACGCATTTAGTGAAAAACTGTTATTTTAGAATTACAAACAGACATTTCAATTTTATTTATCTGTATAGATTATCTGTGTAGATGTATAGATGATTGGTATATATTCCATACTGCTCCCAAAGCTTAAACATTTAATATACTGTGAATAAGGTACAGTCCCCATTATCGAATATTTTATGCTATGCCCTACCTCTCGTATTATTTTAACCACCCCGTATCTTATTAAAACTTGGGAGGGAAAGTCTCGTAAGTTGCAATATCGCCAGTAATCTGCGACATAATTTCCAGGGCGGGAATGAGTTTCGGCAGCAGGGAACAGGGTTAAATAAGGAATCACTGTTTATTATTTCTTACGAATAACAGAAGTTTGAATTCGGGAGCTGAGATATAATTTAGGGTAATGTTTTCGTAACCTCCTTGTATTCATGAACTATAGCTATGCTTATGCCTTACACGATTCTATAGTTTTTAAGAGAAGTTATACTCAGTATGTATTTGAGCAAATAAATGTAAATCTGAATCTAATCAATGAATCCTGCGTCTGGTTTGTCGAATATAAAGAAGAGAATACCCACATGTATTATGTTCTTAATAATGCTTTATTAGTCGAAATATAACTGCGCATGTATTTTACTCTCGTCGCATCATACAGACAGACAGATACAGACTCATAAAATGATTATAGAGCATCTAAGGTCAGCGAGCTTATTCGTACGCTGTACAAAAATTTTGTGACCAATTTGGAAATTCCATACTAAATATTGCTTTTCTTAGGCGTAAATTATTTGGAAGTAACGTAACTATTTGCCAAGTATAACCCAATATTGTTTCACATAACTCCAATATATAGTTGACAGCGAGGACCAATCCTAACGGGAAAGCGAACGTGATGGGAATTGTAACGACCCGGATTCCCTGCACGTCCGTCCACCGATACCTTTATCAGGATATGAATGTGGAAAACTTTTTATATAAACTTAAATGTCTCCATAAAACATGGCGGAGAAATACGTGAGATATTAAGATGTAAGGAGAGTCGTTTTTTACTTTTGATGTATAAGATGCTCCGTAAGTAAACCTTGAGGAGTACTTGCTTTTAAAAACACATGGTTTTAACCCTTTGGTTTTCCGTCTAAAGCGTGTGTTTTAGTTTTCTAAGCTATTATTTATTTTCTGCTTTTTAATTAAATTGAATAATCTTATTAAATTAGCGTACTGTCATCGGTCGTCAATAAATCTAGAAAGTTTGAATGAAATCTGGCCCTTTAAAGTGAGTGAAAATCGCACACAAAGGAGTCGGATACAAACGTACATACAAACATACAAGTGAAGCTAATATAAAGCATGTAAAAAGAGAGGCCTTATAAACACGTGTTTCTGTGTGTTTGTCTTCAACATAGCACCCAAGGAATACCTTGATTTCTGCCTTGTACTAGTTAAAAACATTAATTTTACTGTTAACAATATAAGTAAATAGCTTTACCAAAAATATTGTGATTACTCCAACAAGGCTGTCTTTCGCAAATTTATTCATGTTTACTCAGAATTGGGAGGGTAATATAATATTTTAATGAGCCGAGACCGCCTCCTAGCTAACATAAACAAGTATATTCAATTTCGGTATACCTTGCGAAGTTCAATCACACATAATAAGTGTTTCATTAAGCTAATGTATCACGGCGGAATTACTCCCCGTGGATTTCTAATTGCGTTGCGGGGTAAGTTGGCGTAATCCGAGTTTACTGTAGCGTACCGTACTCATTTACATATTGTTTTGCAATAAGGCTTCGTGGGCTTAGTTTCATGTATTAAACTATCCCGCGACTTAAGTAAATGAAATAATTAAACTGAAAAAGATAATGTAAAAATCATAAGTATGTATACCCCTATCAGGTAAAACAAACAATCCGAATATCGTTGAACGATTGACGAAATCCTATCCAACTAAGGTACCTATTTATTTAATTTTATTTTAAAACTTCCTGCAAATCATATTTGTACTTAATGCCATAGGCATTTTCCACCAGTCAACCTTTGGGTGATGCAGAGAAATAAAGTTGAGACAGTGAAAGAAAGACCTATTCACGTCTTCCAAAATCGTATTTCGATAGGATTTCAACTCGATCGAAACTAAACAACTTTATGCAATCGCCAAATTTTAGCCCACAGCCGAATTTTCTTTTTGGATAATGATGGTAATATAATTCCTGCTAAACTGCTGTTACGAAGAGAGCATTCTACGACGTTATCATTAACGTTAAATGAAAACCGGTTTAATTAACAGAAACAATTATTATGGCGCCGGATATTGACGCCATAATGACAATTAAGATAATTCAATTAGATGCATTGAAACATTAACATTTGTATTACCGTGTTGATGGTTCAATGCATGAAGATAATTTAGCTTTTATATCTATACTTGTAAAGAGGCAAGATTTTGTTGCAAAGCGTGGGCATAGCTGCAGACTGAAGCTAGTATATTTATATTGACGATTGCTTAATCTGGCAATTGAGTATGATTAGAAATCAAAGCGACAGTCGTCATTTATCTAGCTATATTTACAATATCATAAATACCTTCAATTAGATGGGTGTGTCCTATTATCAAATGGTGTATTTTTATCGCACTTTATCTAGTTCTACATTGTATTCTAGAGTGTACACAAACGTACATTGTGAACTCAAAGTAGTATTTCATCCAAACACACCAACAATAAACAAAGTACCAAATGCAATCAAATGAAAAACTACCAAGACTGCAGATGGGAAAGGAGGCCACAAAAAACATATCAGAAGGGCGGGTACCCACATTAGTCAGATATCGTGGGTTTTACGTCATGAATGCGCGAGGACGTGGATCCCGCATTAAGTCTGTAGGACCAGTACCATCAAAGCAGGATTGTTACGTATCTTCGCCTCCGCGGAGTTCCTCAAAAATCGTATATGGAGTATATACGATTTTTGAAGAACAAGGAAAGAAACGAGCTATTTTTAACGGTAGAAAACCAACGTGTGCGTTTGGATCGCCGAAAAAATTTCTCGATAATATCATAAATTATATTTTTTTTCCTTTTTTTTCGCTTTCGCTGCTGCTAAGAAGGCCTCTGTTACTACCTTACTTTAAAGCGTAACGGTCATAAGTGTACTTCTTCCGCCAATGTAGGGGAGCCGATGTTCTGTAACTTTATATTTCGTGAGGATAGCATGTATTCACGGCACGCCAGCCACAGCCGGCGCTGTCACCTCTAATCAGCCTATCGTGACCTGGCGGTCAGCACATGTGAGAGGTAATGGGGAAATCGGTGAGATTGACGGAGATAAAAGATAGGGTTAGGTGTGGAGGGGCACTGATTGGATTAGATAGGGGATGTGATACAATAGAACCGAAGGTGATTGTTATTACGATATATAACGTCTCCAAGTAAAGATAGATACATTTGTTAATATAACAAATAAGTACTTAAGTACTACAAGCGTGGTAAAAATAGGCAAAAGGGGGTAAATTTTTTTGATATATTTGTCGCCAGCTCATCGTTCTACTGGCCATAATTGACTGTGTAATTACTAATTAGTGTAACGCAAGAATTCTCTGCACGCTTACATGATTGCTAGATGGTACGAATTTTGAAAATTTCTTCGTCCTTCTCATCTCAGAGCAAGTTAGTGTTGCACGAGGAATATTTGCGAGCGGTGCCCCGATTCACAATCGAAATGTTGGACAATTAAGTCCTTCGATCAAAGTCCCCTCCCTAGTTAAATAGGACCTTTTCGCAAAGAGGACTGAGCTATTCCTTATTTTTTCTTTGAGATAATGAATATGAAAACACTGTCAACGATAAATCGCTACACCATCGTTACAGTTTTCATAACGTGAATCGGGTTACAGGAAACACCGTTTACGTGGACACAACTTCTTCGAACTATGCCTGAACAATTGACGTTGTGATCGCTTTGAACAAATTCTCGAGCTGAATGAGGAATCTTTGGAATTAGGTTAACGGGACGTCGCTGGCTGAATGATGAATGAAATTGTATAACTTTACAAATTGTTAGTATACTCGTATAGCAGTTACTACAAAACTAAAGGAACCAATTTGGCTTCCGATAAAAGAGTTTGTTTGAATTCATTCAGATCAATGATTCATGGTTCTAGAACTATAGTCAAGCAAATATTTTCAATGCAATTATGAAAAACTAGCGGCCGTCCCGCGGTTTCACTCGCGTAGTTCCCGCTCCCGTGAGAGTACGGGGATAAAATATAGCCTATGTTACTCGCTGATGATGTAGCTATCCATTGCTGAAAGAATTTTCAAGATCGGTCAAGTAGTTTCTGAGCTTATTCAATGCAAACAAACAGAAAAACAATAAAATCTTTATAATATTTGTGTAGACATGTTTGTATTGAACTATTGTATTTCATTCGTTTCAAATCTTATTTGCATACATTAATTGCCAACACACGAAAAGCTCAGCTAATACAAAGTCTATTTATAATCCGAAAGAAGGGGACATTTTTGGGTCCAAAACGTAAGCATAATACAATATGTAAAAGTTCAACCCGGGTACCCGGAATACGGTTGATTAACCCACGGCGGGAACAAAACGGTGCGTTTTAATTATACTCAATCCTGTATAAATTGTGTTAAGTGGGTTATTCTGGGGCCGTTTCACAGGCGTAAATTGCATTGGAGAATGTTTGTTTTTTAAATGTAACTGAAACCCGTGAACTCACAATAGGATTGATTTTATCACACACACAGCACGAGGGTTATTCGTGGAATCACAACCATTCGTATTTTTTTTCGAAACAACCGTTTTTTAACCAACTTACTTTTTGGTGAATCGGGAAATTGGAAAACCGCAATAAAATTCGTTCTAATATAGTCGTCTTTTCGATATTTACAACAATGTTATTGGAAATTTTCAAAATGTAAGTTGACCTTTAAGATTGTAATATTTTGGTACGTTCAAGTACAGTAATAATAAAGCTACATCAAAGCAAGTACTTGGACACAGTAGGTCAGTCAACTCGTCAACAAATGGTACTAGCAAAGTTGGGCCATAACGCAGGCCAACGTTCTAGCTAACAATTACAGTAAATTGCTCCCTTTCCGTAAATTTAGACCTATAAATGTAGATAGGTATTTATCCGTTGAGGAACTAAAAGAGTAACATGTTTGTGATTGTAGGACGATTAGAGGAAACTTGAAGGCGGTGGAAAGCCTAATAATTTTTTAGTGATCATTCATAACAAGGAAAATATTCTGTCAGTTGATCTGCCACAAGAAAGGATTTCGCTAGGAATTTTGTAATACCTAACTATTCTGCGATCCAAGTGACATGTGAAACTATCTTGTTTTTGACAAAGTATTCGAAACGACGTTATACACTTTACTACTGGGTAATGATGGTTATAATACCTTCATACATTTGACAAAATAACACGACGCTAGAAAAAACACTTCACAGATCACAGTAGCTTATATAAAAAATAAATTCAGTCAAATATCAAACAAAAACACAAGTAACGTTGCGTGAACGTCTTACGGCCCTAAATACGAGGTCGGTAAAAAATACTTGGTTCGTTGAACCATCCAGAAAAATCGGTCTACCGTAACTTATAACATTCACATTGTGCCTACTTAGCACCATTATAGAAAGAACATTTTTAATTACACTGCTTTTATACTTACTGATGTTGAAAATGTTAAATCCAGTTCCAAAATCTAGATCAATAACATAACGTATACAGTAATAGATGAAATAGCTACCGGTGGTACTGCGGATTTGGCTCCGATACTAATGGACTTTCGAGAAACATTCGGTGATTTATTTCTTTAATATCTCTAAAAGGATACAGCTATTGACCCCGATGATATAAGAGAGCCATAACGTGAACACTTTACTTTTGTATTCGGCCACTTGCGTCCCATTCAGCTGAGACGCTGAACCTATTGACAAATGTGAAAAGCCTCTACATATTAATTGGCGGCCATTCCCAGTTCCAATTAAATGCGCTAGATTGGAGCAAGGCGAAGCTTTAACGATATCCTCTGCCTGTGCAACCTGTTACCTAGTGGTCGACATAATAGATCGCATGCAGGTGCTGCAAACGTAACAATTTCTGCCACAACCAAGTGCTTCGAGTTAACTTATGACTGAAATAGCTTTAGCTTTGGAAATTTCATTTGAAATCTCAATGGGAACATAATTAGGATCAGTCCTAATTTTTTTATTACAACATAGTAAAAAAAGGATGCAATATGAATTGAAAAACGAAAAGAAATATTTTAGGACAAATTGTGTTTTTACTTACTTTGCGCAAATCTCTTATACCTCACTGTCTTTCACATTAGAAATACTTGAGGGAAATGCTTGTTTAGGGAACCAAAAGTCAACTGCAATTGGATTACAGAATTTAAATCAATCGTATGTTGTGATGTACGATCGGGTGCCGAAGATTGATGGTGATGAAAGTTAATTGGACGGTGCCGCCAATGCCGTAATACTATTTGCTTTGTTTCCACGGAAATGAAGGAAGCTTTGTTCTAATTGTGAAATGATTTAGCTCGCTCTAGATCTGAAATTGGTTTTCCAAATTCCAAACATGTTCAGCAGAAGTTGATATTAGCTCAACCATGTCTCCATTTGATAAAAAAGTTGCACAGTAAAAACCTAGCCTAATATCCTCGTTTATATTGGTAAAACTTCATATCGTTTCCGCCCAAACATACGGGACATATTCTCAATTAATATTTGTTCAAACGTCGCTATCATGCATTGTCAGTGCAAGCTAAATGGAAGCTTATAGATACGCAAACTCGAGTGTAGCGTACATAATTCGATTAGCTGTAGGTAGCTGTAGCTCGGCCGTGGACGTGACGTGCATCACCTAAGTTCTCCATTTATACTTTAATCTATTTCAGAGGGATCGCGTTTCTGTGATAGCATTCTAGATTCAGCTGAACGTCGATATGGAATTAGATCTTCTGACGTCCCATCTCCAAACGTTTAGAATGTTTTTGGAAATGTTCATTTGCTGAACAGTATAGCCGTGTGTTCGGTCTTTGCGTTGAAATAAAAAATACTTTGTGAGCAAGAACTGGAAAACGAACCAAATTAATGAGAATAAAGAAACGCATGCGAGCATTGAGGAGAATGCGCGATGACGTAATGAAAATTCATTTAGCAGCCAATTAAAAAAGAAATAAGCGGAATGTCAATAGAATGAATTGCCCCGGTTCGTGTAAAAATCGATGGCTAGGGGCGGCTGTGATGGAGAATTAAATTCAGATTGGAAACGTGCCGCCGTCTCGCAACACAAAAAGACAACTTGACAGTATCGACAGTTGAAATGCGGCGGCAAGCACATTGGTATCTAAACGTAGCTAGCTTCAACTAAAAGTACCTATAGAGACAAGCGACTTTTTATCGACATGTGCAATATAGTTTACTGGTGGCTTCGACAAAAATCAAATGCCGCATTATTGACGGACAGCGGAAACAGATAGCATATTGAACAACTTGCGACAGAAGAGTGACAATACTTGTTGGCATCGGAAATAAGCGCAAATAGATAAGTAGAAAAGCGACGCAAACAAGCAAGCGGAGCGAAAAATAACCCCTTCTGCATTGTTTTTGCTTTCAATCCTGGTGTATTCATAGAATTTGTCAGTAGAACAGAGAGGAATTGTGAGTTCTCAATTCAGATCTCTCTTTAAAAATCTCCGATGAATGACTAGCGAAAATAGCAGCGTTTCTGCCTTTTTGAGGATTGGAATAGTGGTATTTGTTTTGGAGTGAAGGCTACTGGTGTTATGTTTCGTTTTTGTGTATTCAGCCAGTTAAAAGGTGAAAAAGGAGTGGGATTTATCGTGAATTTGACTATTTCGGCATCATCCCTATCACGAGTTTTCCACCGTTTACCTAACCGATACTCGCTAGCGACTCGGCCGAATATTTCTATGAGGGTGACGCTAGCGAGTATAGAATACCAAAACGTTGAAAATTTCGTAATAAAAACTCATTCTAAGTAAATAGTTGCATAATAATGAATACATACCACGAGTGCGTGTCGCACCCGTCTTTCCACCGCGGCGTATGGCTCCCTATTATGCTGCGGGCGACCTGCAACAAGGAAAACAATAATATTATTACTAACTTGCTAGGAAACAATAATTTGATCCAAATCCTACCTGTAATAACACTTGTGATTGATTAGAGCTACTGACTACTTATGGCGTGTTACTATTTTGTATGTTAAGTCGATTTTAATTTAGAATAAAGCATTCATATAAAATAAAAAAACATGAATTCAGGTTCCCATGACTAAAGTAGTTATTTGAAAACGTACCATGCAAACAAATCGAAATGCTAACTAAAACTCCAGGCTTGCCGAATCAAACCCTCTATTTATAGTTAGTTTAAAGTTATCCCAGATGGAATTTCCAACGCAGCTCATGTTCCTGCATCAAGTTCCAAAACCATTAAGGAACGCAGTCGGTCGAATGACTAATTACAAAGCTTAAATTGTCTGCATTCGCGGTATCAACCCGGATGCAGTTTCTAGTTAATGGTTTAAACCAGACCGAGTATCTCTTCTAGCGGTAAATGAACTCGTGGCCTTTTGGGAATACACTGCTCTAGCACTGGATAGACTGTTGTTACACCAAACAAACCCTAATAACATCCCACTATAAATTGAAGTTAACCAAATACCAGATTAGGGATCTAGAAGCTGTTGTATGTAATAAATTGGATATTGCAGTCTAAACCTATGGAATAGGAATCCTATTTAACACTAGTGTAATACTGAATTCAATTACGGTTAATAGCGATAACATGACACTCTCCGACTCTAAGCAAATAGAAGTCTACCCAACTAAGTAGAACATTGAAAATAATCCTCGAATACAATCTTGTATAAGTACGTAATGACAAGGAATTTCAAACTTATCACGCGATATGATCAGGGTGAGACCGCTCCTGGTGACCTCGAAAACTTAAGAGGGAGTAATCTCTTGGTAGATCTTATCTTAATACCCCTTAGAACTCAATATCAGGGGTACGGGGAACACAAAAGGGAGGCCCTAAAGTGGCAGTTCAAACAGCCAATTAAGGCAGGGCAGACTTGGCCCAGGTGGACGTGTCAATATTTACCAAACGTCTTGTGGTGACGCATTGCTCCTACGTTTGATTGCCTCCAATTTTAGCGACTATCAAAGGTCTTTGCAGTCCGACTTGAAGTCTGACGTACATAATTTGTTAGTCTTAGGAGGGATGTTTTATTGGGAACGTCAATCGCTCGAGGACCTCAACTTCTCTTTTATAACCAAACTAGCTTTTTCCCTGGAATAGTTACTTTGGGCTAACTTTAACCCGCGTTTGGTCTTAGCGTAATGATACATATAACCTTATAGCCTTTCTTGATAAATGATCTAACACTAAAATATTTTTTCAATTCGGGCCAGTAGTAGTAGTTAAGAACATGTAATGATAGATGTAAGAAGTAGAGTAAATAAATAAAATAAGTACACGGTCCTAAGACTTTAAAAACAATGGTTATGTAGTTTTGGACTAAAAATATCAGTATATAGGGTTGGCGACGTGTCGCAACTGCCCGCCGTTAGACACAGAATACGACACCTTACTGAAGGCTGAAGAGCAGCCAAAAATCTTCCTGCATGAAGGTTGATAAAAGATCGCACACTATGAAGGATTATCTACAAACATACATTGACATGATCAAAGCATTATCGGATGCAGGAGACATCTTCGCAGAACAAAAATAGGTTCTGAGTGTTCTAGATGAAATCCAATTAGAAGTTCTTGCAAGACGGACTGGGCGGACAAATGGGATCAACACTTCCTCCCTTAGCCTGTTTCTTAATGAGCATATAATAACATGGGTAATTCTACCTGCACTGTTCGGTCCCGGCGTTACCCTACCGATTTATCTGTACCCGGGTGTCTGCTAATTTATTCATGGACCTTTAGTGGTAGTATACCCGGGTAGACGAACCCTAAGTTTTATTGGCACTTTACTATCTAACTTTAACACGGTATATATATATATAAGCCTGTACTACAAGCAGTACGGAATCTAGGAACAAATAGTTCGAAATGACACTCACACAGTGCTCGCCAATCACATGTTTTACAGAAGTTTTGCTTAACTTCATACCGACATATTTTAAAATCTATACAGATAAATAAAATTGAAGTGTCTGTTTGTAACTGCAAAATAACAGTTTTTCTCTAAATGCATATGAAAGTATACACGCTACTGACAATGAAAAACCAAGTTTTAATTTTTTTTTCTGTCTGTCTGTCCGTCTGTCTGTCTGTCTGTTTGTTCCGGGTAATCTCTGAAACGGCTGGACGGATTTTAACGGGACTTTCACTGGTAGGTAGCTGATGTTTCAAGGAGTAACGTAGGCTACTTTTGTATATTAAAAATATTAGGGTTCCGCGACAATATGGAAGAAACTAAATCTACGCGGGTGAAACCGCGGGGCACAGCTAGTTTAAAAATAATTTTAAAAACTTCAGGAGTGACAAGTACAACCCGCACGCTTGACGGAACAAACATTTTAATCTTATATATAAAAATGAATCCCCATTTCCCTTGGTCACGACATCACGGGTGAACGGCTGGACTGATTTCTATAGTATTTTTTTTGTTGTGTTCGCTATTATCTGGTTATGGTTCTTATGAAAGAAAATTGCGTGAAAAATTTGAAAATTTAAGAATACTTAATGACCATATTAATTATTTCTTTCTTCTTAAATCTTTCCTTAGCGCTTTGGAAAGTAAAAACTTTTTGATGTAACCTTATGACGTTTAACATAGAATTGACAGAATACGTGCTGCATTCTCATAATTAAGACAGGGCAACGTCTGTCGGGTCAGCTAGTTCTTAATAAAAAATGTCTGGATTCCACACTGCTAAGTAAGATTATATTTATATTGTCACTATAAGTATGAAAGTATATAATATATTGAGCGTCTTTTAACGGATTTTAGCGGACAAGTTTAACGGATCAACTAAGCATTCCGACACTTATAATTTGTATTAGAATGGCCTTTCTTTACCTGAATAAATAAAAACGTTATCAAGAACTGTACCTGCGAAAGGTAAATAAGAACAAACGTGTATTGACTGTTGTATCCTTATCTCAACAGCCACCGATGTCTACTCGAATGGTATAATTAAATACTTAGTACGTACAAACACAGGTCATAATATTACTGTGTTACCAGACTTACGACCTTGTTTTTGATGTGGAAATCCTACAATTAAAGATAAGGTTTTTAACTAAATAAGTTAATTACTATGTTCTATGTAGTTTTTAGATTAATAGCGTACATATATTAAATCACTACAAACATACTAAAACATTGCCTTGACTTCAAAAGAGCTTCTGATACTTTTAACTACAAGGAGAGTAAATAAAATCCTATTAAAAATGATTACATAAGGTGAAGTTTGAAGATTCTCACTTCAGCTTGCATATAAGAACAACAAATAAAATTGCATAGATTTATTTTTTACATACATTATCTAACATTGATTTTACCAAATATTAGTAATTACTGGTCCCGTCACGAGTTATGAACGCTTACCTGATGGCGCAGTAGTCAATTTATGAGTCTGTCTGTCTATATGTATCTTGCGAGGCGAAAAAAAAACATGCACAGTATCCCAACTATTTTCGCTGCGCTCTCATCACTCGTATGTACTTCGTAAAATTCATTTTATCAAGAAAATCTTATTTTTCCAGCCAGAGTGAACTCAATACATAATCCAGGGTCAGGTCATTCTAACATAGTTTACCGTATAAACACACTGTACCCAAAGCCCAAGTAAATGTTCTAACTAAGTTGAGTCGCAGTTTCGGCAGACTTCTCATTGGATCTCGAGAGCGAGGTTAAATTCTGAGCTGTATAAATGTCTAAGCATTTCTCGGGAGCCACATTAGCTACAGCAGTCAGACGGTATGTAGCCTACTTAACAATTAAGTAACAAATCGTTTCCACTGTAATTGAGGAAACACAAATATATGAATGTAAATACCATGTTACTGTTCCATAGGCACGTATCTTCATGACACATGAATGATAACACATTTAACGGCTTTGTTAATATTGTAACATGTACGTTTGTCCTGATGTCATTGGGCAAATATTGTAATAAAATTATTAAGCTTCTTTAATTAATGTTCAAGTTTCAAGGTTGGAGAAGATTACTTCTGAGAATTGTTATGGGAGTTTAAGCATCGTTATTACTTGAGAGATCGTGACTGGTGTCACATACACCTTATTAGCTACTGATGTAACTCAAGTCATGGAAATCAAGTCCCATCCATGAGCGTTCAAATATCATATCAGCGAAATTAGCTATTAGAACACCTCTGCCTACCGCTTCGGGGAATACAGACGTGAACATATATGTATGTATAAAATTTCCAATGATATAGAAGAATAAATATATTCTGGCGACCCCAAATGACATGGCATACGGGCAGAAGAATGATAATGAGAATAATCGCTACGTTTACAAAATTATGGAAAAGTGTCATCAACTTTGTAAAATTAGCCAAAGAACAAATATTAGACGAAAAACTTGAATTGACAGCAATTGTAAGAGTTCTAGTACACAATGGGAATAACTCAATCATCTTACATTCACAAACTCTTAAAATACGGAGCCCATAAACCATTCGAGAATAGGGAAATGATGTAAAATAAAAGTCGTTTGCCGAACCAAGCACCATTAACCTTCTGCCAAACATTAATGTCAAATATTCCTTGAAATGTAACTGCGAAAAGTCTGCAAATTTCAAATGATCTCTTATCCAAAAGGGATTCGAAGTCTCATATAAATTTAAGGATATGAAAATTAATAGGAAAATATATTCAGATCCACGCAAACTCCTAGCAGTAACAATACGTTAACATTATGGTTGTTAGATAAGGTCATAAATAAGACATAAAGCAAGATATGACCTCCGGCTTGCACCATTTATGGCACTCACTTCGGTTTAAATCTTGAGCTGTGAACTGTGGCTGTGGTTTCGGATACTGGTCTTTTATGGGTAGATTTATGTGATAAATGTTAAAGGAGTCAAGATTGAAGACGGTTTGAAGATCACCGCTATAGGTAGTGGTTAGCTTGAAACTATTACAGAACATTATTTAGCATGATAACATAAAAGGAAGAATCGATAGCTATTCGGATGATCTACTGTTAAAGTATATTTCGAAAAAATGTTTCAAAAACATTAAAAGTCTCACTTACTTTATAGTTTGCCGATCCGTAATGGCTATTAGTTTTACTGTGATGTCAGTAATCCGTACGAAAATACTACTAAGCAATGGGCATGCAGTTCACAATAGTACTAAACACTCACAAGTCACAATCAACACTAAATGCAGTCACTCTTCCGAAATACGAAAGATGTCTCGAGTCTCGACCTTAAGTTCAAATCACATTATAACAGTGGAAGCGACGTGAGAATACCATTCGAACAGCACTACGGTCGTTTTGTAGACATTATCTCACAAATTGTTTGTGTCGGTTGCGTAAATGACGTCCCTGGCTGCGTTAATCGACTAGTATAATGACTAGCTGCGCATAGTTATGTGGGTTGTACATGTACAGCCCAGACCTGCACTCGGCGGGGTGATGTCACAGCCGTGACGTCACTGGGTCAATAATGTACTACATACTTCGCAATATCAGAAACGTTCCATATTTAATATTTGACGCGTGTCTCTTTCATGGCTCTTACCAACGCAAGATGTCCTTTATAAGACACAAGTCGCCATATCGGATCGCGTGGTAGAATAGCTTTTATCTCAAACAATAGGCCGTATTAGATTACTGCATGAACTCCTGGGGAAAATACAGATACGATCGATGCCGAGGACGGAGTCGGGTGAGTCACATCTCCAGAACGCCCTTGTTGGCTCGATGTATAATTATTATGTGTCTAGACTCCCGGCGACAGCCAGGCGTCAGAACTATGGAAATATAGCAATGCTAGCCATTTTACGGGAACGAGAAAAGGAAATGCGGAATTTAGGTTAGCTAGTTCTGCGCAGCCGGCGTGTGACACATCGACGGTACCAAATTATATACGATTTGGACGTACCTGAAGATATCACGAGTATGGTAACAAGGCAAGTGAGTGCAAAGGACGGAAAACACGAAGAGGTGATGTTCCCGAAGAAGTTCCTTATCTCCATATCACTTCACGGGAGCTCCTCATAGTCCTCGAACGCGGAGTTCGAAGTACATCGCTAAAAGCGACACCGGAATTCCTTTCAGGCATCAAATTTGACACCAAATTTATCAGGCACTTGACTCATAATTGGTTGTGAATTTTCGCGCGGTACCAGGGGGGCACACATTATATTTTGAAATAGTAACGGGGACACGTGCTCTCGCGGGCGAGAGGGACGGATTCACTGAAACGTCCTTGGCGCGGGGGCGCGAGGGGCGCCTGCGGCATCAGACGTTTCAATCATCCCTGGGGGGAATGAGACGGGCTACGAAAACCGGCCTGTGCGAGAGGGATGGAAAATACCGTGCTATTGACCGGCTCGGAGACCACGCCCACCCGGGCGAGACACGGCGCGCTGATGCTCCAAGTGAAAATCGAACGCCAGCCCGGGCAGACGCGCGGCCGACTACACCATCAAGGTTACCACTTACTTCATATGCACTTCCTCTCTATCCCTACTACCGCACCACTTCTTTAACTTTAGACTAGTCTTGTAAGTTACAAAATCAGCCGATTAGCTCTTTATACCATTATAACTGGTAAAGGAAATAAAATCTATAAAGCTGGCTAGGTCGTACGGTTCGATATACAGACTTGGCACGGAAACAATATAGGTTGCCAGAAAAGGACGTCGACGTCGGCGGCTGCGGGAGAGAGGAGCCGACATTATAATTTACGAGGAGTTCCAGGATTTTCTTATTTAATTAAAGCCTTTCAGAATTTTTGATGATTTGATAGAAGCTCCAATGACGGACACGATCGAAGGGCGAGAAAAAGTAGATTATGACGTAATTCGAGTCTGAAATGGGCAGTCAATTTTTAGCTGAGCAACATAACGTTCGTGAAAAGATTGGATTAGATTAATAAATGAAATAAGAATGTTTACTTTGGGGAAATATTATACTCTACCTTTAGTGCTTGGGGAGTTGAAAATCCTCGTGTTCGGAGGTCGATTATTTATCGGATTCATTTAAAATCATGAGTCTATAAACGTTAACATGAACCGCCAATTTTATAACTACCGTATCATTATCCTAAATTAAGAATGATAAAGAAACATTTTGGTTCATGGATTTGAACAATGCAGGTGATAATTATAACGATGACTTAAGTATAGAAGTTATAGTAGACACGCTAATAAAGCTAGAATAACAATTACGATAGACTAGTGCGAAGTACAAACGTGCACTTGCAGCTATAAATAGCCAAAGGTTATGTAACAGTAGGCTTCGCTGCGACAGTAATCCGTAATCGTATACTTTAGATCATAGCCGTAATAGCTAGCCACACGGAATGAGAATTCGTAAAACTGACGTAGAATACCTTCACAATACCTGATGTTACCAAAATACTTAATATGGAGTAAATTGAAATACCATTTAGGTCAGTACGTATTAAATAACGCAGAATACTTATTACATTGATATTGTTAAGATATATAAACAGCTTAATAAAAAGAAGCCTTTGGAATTTCTCAATTGCATTCAAGTGTATTGAAATTATTCCAGCGTATCAAAGGGCGATCAAATTCTAAAGGTAACAAATGCTTTTCATAAATTGTATGCAACAGATTCTTCGGCAGATCCTGGCGGAAGTGGGCCTTACTTCTGTTATGTATTAGAGAGAATATTAATCAATACTCTGCTAAGTTGTTGCAGCCAATATTCGACCTATATTAAACCCTTCAGTTTTCCAAACCGGTATCTTTTAACTTTCTACGAAGCCCTCTAAAGGGTACAAAGTACCGCGCCTTGACCCGATTACGACGCTAAAGTTGCGTGTGCAAGCTACATAAAATATAATGATGGCGTGTTATCTACTTCAACGGGGATATTAGGACCATGTGGATGAAAAACTTGTGTTCGAGGAAGAGTAACTTCAAGATATTCATTAAATTCATCGACAACATTTGCCTATTTCTACACTTTGCTAAATCGTTCTCAGAATTAAGTATTTTGTTGACCAACTTTGAGTTGTTTTGCACCTTACTCCTAATAGTTTTTGATATACATGCTGTACTATATGAAAGAGGGATTAGAGATGATTTAGGTTTTAGTGGTAAGCTTCTTCAATTGATGTATCAATCTACGATCACAAATAGGTCAAAAAAGTTTATTTTAGCTATCAAACGCCTAGTGTTAGGTAGGATTTGAGGATTAGTATTTTTTAGAATTGGATGTTAAACTTACTAAGACCAAGAGTGCGAGAGATTAATTATAAATTCTATTCAGGATCTTCGACGTAAAAAGATCAACTTCAACAGGATAAGTTTGAGCTTTTTCTCAATTTCTTTGAGAGATTTAAACATATTATATTTGGCTGTAAGTGAGCTCTTATTTCGTAAATTCACATTTAATTTCCAATCAGCGACATAATTCTGTCCTGGACTTTTCCTATCATAAGTAGGTTCACTAGAAGCTTTAGAAGTGAAAGTATGAGTTTAAAGTCTGATTAAACTGGCGATTTATCTTCGTTCAAGTGCGACATTTATTATTGAATCCTTAATTTGAGACGAACTTATGAAAGAACGATAAAATTATCAATCAAAATTTCATCAAATTTGACCCTCCTTGCCGAGATCATCCATCTCGAGGGGAATTATGGAATAATAGGAAATCCTTTAACAATTATACTTCGTCGAAACATAATAACCATCACCAATGCGAATGATTAATCAAAGAAAGGAGATCTGTTTTGATCAGAGACGAAATACGAATTATTAGGTTATGCTAACCTAATTTGAGTGCACTCAGCAACCGACCAAAAAATGGTGAGCATAGTTTGTTTTATTACTTTTACTATCATCACCATTCTTCAGGGTTATTACTTACTTAGTTAGTAGTTAAGACATCCTTACTGTAGTGTTAGTATATACATTAAAAAGAAGCTCGAATTTGAGATGGATTTCAGTTTAGATGGACGTTTCAGAATAAAGCCGCAAGTCCCTGTGAGAAATGCCACTCTAGCTATCAACAATACCTTAATATAAGGAACTGTAGAAACGTGTGGCAGTTCTCCCCTATATCTTCCACAAACATTCACATACTATATTCCTACCGTATAGGTAGAAGAAAAATAATTTGAGCCAGATGAATAAGTTTTCTACATATAAGTACTATATTAGTATAGTAGTAATAAACTGTATGTAAATTAAAACGGCAATTTCCACATCACAGGAGTAAGGTTATGTTTATTTACCTACGGTAAACGTCATTCCAGTAGTTAACACAAACAAATATAAGGTAAACCTCGCCTGTCACAGTTATAACAACAAATATAATATCCATTACAGTTACTAAATAGTTGTTTGATGTATGTAAACTTGGCAACCAATATGAGATCCGATTGTTTCACCGCATTTGAAATTTATTACAATATACGGGTAATGTATCGTCAAACTGGGTCACGGATTCGTTTCGTTTTGTTACAACAAATACAATAAAGTCTGTATCGATATTATATTAATCACTGTCAAATACGATTTTGTTATCGGCTATGAAATCAGGAACAGATACTCTGATTTTAATTAATGAAATTGATACTCCTCTATATTTTTTATCATTTAACTGTTTTTTTACATTAATCATACGTTCCAACATCATTAACTTAATCATACGCCAATTCACCTTGAAATACATAGTCTATCTTTTGCAGCTTATTTTATGGTTTAACAATCCACAGGCAGTATAAATATTGAATCTGGGCTGTAGTGGCAGACGGAGGTAAGTAGTAGACTCGTAGCTTTTTCTTCATATGCACCATCATATCACGTATATTCAACTAAGTACCACAATCAAAACGTAAATCAAAACTGTCAACGTTTTCTTTTTGATAAAGCAGCATTTATATTATTCTTGTAGTTATAACATAGCGAACGTCGTTTCCAACGTTGCTATCACATAAATCATCTCGTAATACATCATTGTTTGTTGATTTTCGCATTTTAAACGTTGGATATGCAAGGTAAGGTGGAAATCTACATCAGCACAAGGCCGCATATGTTTGGCCCCCATTGTGCTACTAGATCGATAGAAGGAACATCGTGTGAGCGTTTCTTAGTATTGTCACTATCATTAGTCACCATATTCACAGGAGCACTCTTCAATTGGACACATAACAACTCTTTGTTATCCCCTTATTCCTTGCTCCCATGTTCATCCCCACATTTCAGAACCAAAACGGTATCTTACTGTGCGATTTTATTGCCGATACCCCTGACGACTCGGTTCTTCAAAAGGATATGAAGAGATCTTTATTGAATCAACAAAAACCACTTACCATCAGTTTGCTAATCTTGCAGGTATAAAACAGCCTTGTGCAGTTTATTATGTGTTAGCATCATCACATGAATGCTGATTGCCTTGATCTCCAAAATCGAATTCATAAAAGCTGTTTGCTATTTTCCACGAAACAAAAAGAGCTTTTTTTAATTAAATAAACTACAAAAAGAGGTAATTTTGAAATCACTCAAAGCTCCAAAATACCCAAGTAAATGGACAACTTAATTAGAACAACACTTTAAACGGAAACTTTTAGCGGAAGTCCTCTAAGTGGGATTCTGAATCAGCCTTTTAGATATGAATGTTTTAGAGCCTCATTATGTTATAATTAAATTAAGTACTTCCTAATTTCCTTGTACCTTACTCTCTTACGGGATTATGAAGCACAGTACTTTCGCTTTTGTCTTTAAATTGGAACTAGTATCTGAGGTTTTGTGTACCTTTTACTACCGCTATTATCATCGTCATTATGATCCCTTTGGGAATACCAGCTGCGTTGTTCTGTAAGGTATCACAGCGACGATTTCGATGTCGAGTGTCAGTTTCAATCATAGGAAATTTACAACGATAAAAATCAATGTATTATCCTTAGAACTGACAACCGAAGTCGTCGCTGAGATACCTTACAGAACAACGCAGCAGGTATTACAGGACAACCCAGCTGCTCCTGTTTATGATATACTTGCTCGACTTGCAGTAGTCATCCCGCATACTAGCATCAAAGTAGCCAATCGTATGTGATATAAGCTTACACCTTCCTAGGAAGGTTCTGAAGTGGAAGTCACTTTTCACTGATGATCTCCATTCAAGAGTCCAACGCCGTCGATACATAAGTAGGTTATTGAATTTACCCTTAGACGTTGGCATTAAGCAAGTGTCATCATATTTCTTCCTTCACCGTATAGCTTCATTGTGTGCTTTAATTGATTTTTTTTGGAAAACTTATGGCTACCCCGGGATTAGTATTTTAGTCACTTGCGTGGCAGGCTTGACTCAAAACTACTCAGCGACCACGGTTTTATCGTACCCCAATTATACATTTTAAAGTAGAAACAATATCCAACTTACAACAGCAAAACAAAGACCAAGAATCAGAATAGATTTAATAGTGTCTAGCGCTGTTGATGTAGAAGTGTCGAACAGCAGTGCATTGCGGGATCGCGTGTCACACAATTCAATAAGCGTACTGCGGCTTCATTCACAACCAGTTAACAGTTAACGGGGGCGAGTACAATAGTCTGTGCACAATGGTGGATCGAGAGATAAAGTGATGCGAGATGAGGACGCTGCGGGAGACAAAATATATTAACGTTCCCAGCGATATTTTATGTAATAAGATTTGCTGTTACTCTCTTTACTTCATCATTCTTTGTTTGGTCACTGCATTCTAACTGATCTTAATTTGCATTTTGTTCTTCTAGGTCATGTTCAAATGCAAGCATGTTAGTTAGTACTTTTTCGTCATTCAGTGTCCAATGCACTGTCCCTTTTTTTAGACTATATTGAGAGAATATTCAACTTAAGAAGTTACATAACGTAACGTTTGTGAAAGCAATCGTATCGAAAATGGTTTCGGCGAATGCCCTAGACGTGGCTGGAATAAAAATATATGGATTAAGCTTTACTCACGTAAAAGTATTTTAATAGAAAGAGCAGACGTCGACTTTAAAAAAAAACGATCCTTTTCACGGTAGGGATAGCTCTTGTGGCAGTGTAGTTCACAACTTGGTAAAACCGTCCAGACTTATCGTTCAGAACGATGACATAAAACATGCCAAGAACCATTGGATTGATCTGACGGATATCAGCCTGGGGCTTCGTGACATGAAGGCACATGATGATCACGCACCATGTGCACATCATGTAATTCTTTATGTGCTGCTGCCACGCGCCATGATATCATCGGACCTTGCGTCCACTTTGTTTTGCGATAACATTGTTCCCGTTTCTATTATTACACGTACTTTAACGGTGTTTAGTATAAATTGTTACTTCAAACAATGTTATTTTTACGACCGTCGACAGATGTGCTTCGCTAAGGCATGACGATAAAGTTAAGCAAGCATTGGCTTGTCTGCTAAAGGAGACATTGTATGTTTTATTTTGTCAGAATAAGAATTAATGACTAATGAAGATAGCAAAGAAACGTGCTGAAACTTTTAGTAACGCTTCTTTTGCTGTCACAATATAAACGAAACCTATTATTATAACATTTAAAGTAAGAAAGTACTTGATTAACTACCGCTTGGAAATTATAATTTACAACTTCATAAGAACCAAAATTAAAACTTTGCGGTTTGTTGAGCGAGGTTCAGTTAATACGGGAAGCATTCATCGTGAATTGGGAACATTATTTAAATAATTTCTGCAAAATATGAATTCACTAGCTGCGCCCTGCATATTTCTCCAACCATCTTATCATGCGGAATAAAAACCGTATAACCCTATGTCCATACATTCTATCCAAATCCGTCAGCTTTTTTTGTATCTTAGAGTTCGTCTATACAAAATTATTTAGGCGGTTTGTCTAGAGAATTTTGGCAGACAAGAAATTAACGAATCAAGGACAAACGTTGAATCGAACTTATAACGTTAAATCCAATAAAAATACTTCGTTTACAAATAATTAGGACAGCGTTACAGAAAACAATAAACTGTTCAAGCAATCATTGCCAGTGTTGTTGGAAAAGTATGTAGGTCTTTAATTCTGGTTTAGTCGTTTAATCGTCGTCCCATTACATCCCACCTACATAATAATATGATTACGACATTGTATAACTCACGATCGCGTTGAAAATTTGTGTTGGCTCAGCGCTAACTTGTTTTACCTAACGTGTTAGTGTTTGGACAAGCGGACTGATGTAGAGCGCGAATGCTTTTGAAATGTTTACTCTTTTTACATCGGCGTTCAGGGAGGTGAGTGCTCGGGGTTTGGTTATAGAACACTTTGCATCGTCAGAGGAGTATGTTGTAAAAGCTCAGATATCCAATACATGGGTATAAGACTTAAATATTTAATGGAATAATCTTTACCGTATCGTGTAACAGATTTTTTCGAAATATAGGTCAAAAATAACAATAATTTGTAATTTACCTTCTTAGAGTTGAATATAAGCAGCTGAAACCAGAAATGACAATCGTAAGAATATAAAAAGTCTTCTAATATTCTCTGTAGACACTTTCTCCTCGCTAACAGGCCATCGTTAATAATAATGTAGCTAGATATAAACTATAAGCGAGTACAGGTAAGTGGGTCGTCAGCATAGCCAACGTGGCTGACTCATGAAATTCCTGCTATTCAGATCTGGCGAATATTTAAAGAGGGTTATTATCAAGCAACGTTTAGATTCCTTTCCTATCAGAATAAACAGTGAATGCAAAATCATTTTGCAAAGAAAAACGGGAAGATGTATAATCAACATCTAAAGTGCACTAACAATAAAATAAAATGTACGATGCAATATTGAGAATGCAGTTACAATAGCCGTAGCAGCTATTTTATAAATAGAGCAGTCTTCCGCCTTGTAAGTCGTGCCAGCTGAAATAGGCCTCCATTTGCTCGACTACAGCACAGATAGTGCATCGGAAACTATTAGGCCAGCTATAAGTACGGTAAAATATGTAGTCTTATCAATATTTAGGTAAGTATTTAAATTCATACAAACTGTTTGAAATGTTAAATATGTTAGGTGTATTATGTCATCTATGTATAATAGAACATAATTATGTTTTCTGTTATATATAAGTACTATATTTTTTCAATCAAAATGTTTATGTAAAACTTATTAATATAATATAATGTTGTCCAATAAAATACCTATTTAGTTCTGTTACTTTTATTACATCATCAAGCCGTTGTCGCCTATGCTGCTATCAAATTTGGCGGTAACCACTGACTGCATCCATTCAACACATGTATCAAATATCTTTTAACTAATTCATACATGCGAGGATTGCCAGGATACTCCAAGAATAACATACAGTGTATTTTTCTTTTAATAGAACTTTACGATTTCACGAGAAACGTAATGCGTCGCCATTAGTACCGGAGCGCTTCCTTGTTGCCGGTTACGATGTGAATAAACGCAACGATCTTAATGTATAATAATAATAATGCGTGTTGCTGAACATTAGGGTGAACATCAATGATCAAGAATGTTGAGATCATTTTCTCAGACAATTAAGACCGTAGACAGTGGCATTGAAGTTAGAAAGGTGCTATTCACACTCGACTTCAGTCGAAGAATATAAGAAGGTCAAGTTTTTACATTACAAAATTTACTTATTCACCTGCATATTATTGCATGAAGCATACCTACTTGAAATACTTAATTGGAAAAAAACATCAGATTGTTTCAAAATACAATTTCGTTGGTATAACTGATGCGGTTATTAAAATAGATGTAGGATAGAAAACATACCTGAATGAAGCAAACACGTTCTGAGGAATGTCTATAAAGAAACTAGCGATCGCAAAACATGCCGTCACATTGGTAAATGTTTTATTTTAAAGGTTCATTCACCCCAACATTATTACTTAACGTCGAGTGCAATATGGAAAGTCCAATATCACACGTGCACACAGTTTTTGTGCCATTACTGACACGTGAAGTCATTTAACGGTAAGTGACACGGTGGTTAGGCAATTCCAATCGATGCAAAAGTTACGAAAACGAAACACATTGCGACTGCAATGCAACACGATTGATTTGTTGTATTGATCACTTGTGAGAGTTCATGCAATAAACACAATTTCGACGTGTTAAAAGCTAGATTCACCACAAAACGTGCCACTCTCTGACTCTACAACTCTCGATAGAGCGTCAAGCAGGGTCGTTCAAAGCTAAATTTAAGCAACGTTCAAAATCTCTTCAAACGCTTTGAAACGGTCCCTGGGGCGACTAAAACGAACGCAACACTTGGAAACAATCGAACTGACAAAGCGGGTTTATTTATTTAAAGCGCGAATAACATAGAACAATGCGAATTCGTGTAAACTGGGGGAAGTTTAAGTCAGAAGGCTGACATACATTTTTGCTTTGCGGACAATCGTCCGTCCGCTACGGGTGGAATAAAATTGATTTGACGTGAAAAATATATACCTGCTCTTATTGCAGGCAGACATCCTACCGGAAATTGTCTTGGGCTTTGAATGTTTAAAATGTTTCAAACTAAATCTGACAGGGCAACATTATTACCTACTTTCTTGATGAAGTCGTCAAAGTTCCTACATTTTGTTGAAACACAAAGACGTCAGATATCTCTTAAATCATAAATGAATTGGTAGTAAACATCAAGAAATTGGTCAAATTATCTGTTTTGAAATTGTCAACAAATAAACATAATATTTTATATCTTTTTCTAACTATTATAACCAGTGCAGGATATGCTTAATGATAAAGAACGGTCATTAATGGTGAAGTCATTAAATTAACAGTCATGACAGTGGCCTTGCTGATGACATCATATCACGACTATTTATAACGAATCATTAGGGTTATATATAAGAAGTGTCTGAGCGACGCCTAGTTACTAAAACAAGTTTCATTGCCCGATATGATTACAATTACACCGATCACAAGTAAAACTATTATACGAACAGTGGCAAAGCTAAGAAAGACCACTCAACAAAACAAAGGGTACAAAAACTATGATGTTTCATTTGTATTTTTTTGCAGTATCTATGATATTTTGAGCGTTAAATAAGTAGGTATTTTACACACAATTTTATATTCATCTGTGGCCGTAGTAAATAACAATGTGAATGATAAATAAAAAATAATTTGCAATGATGTAATCTTGGATGACCTCGGTGCCGGCCTCTTCACCACGTGGGACGTAGATTTAAGTCATGTTATGCCATTCACGCCTCAGTGCTAAGGTCGGTAGGACTTCTTTAGCCTCGTCGATTCCTATTTTAGGCATTCGGTCTGTTTTGATATTCGTTGTTTAAAAGCGATGCAGGATTTTCAGGAGACAATTTAATATATCGACCAGTTTGGTGTAATTTACACCTAAACTTACGAAGACGGTAAATTTTGGGATTGTATATCAGGTCAAGAGGTTTGTAGGAATACTGAGGGTTCGAAATGCCGATAAAGCTAAATATTATATGAATGTTAGCGAAAACATGCGAGTCTTACTTAATAAGAACCCTACAACTTTCGACAAAAATCTAACAGCCAAAACTAATATTTTATCAAAGGATGTTGGCGTTCCTGTATCGATAATTACTTATTGTTAAGCCGCCATCTTTGTCCATGAGTCACTGACGGTGCCAAATGCACTCCTACGCAACACAGCCAGACACCGGTTGGTTTAAACACTATATAAAAAAATATACACACGAATACAATCTGGTGCTGCAACGAGATTCGCCAGAGTTACTTTAATAAACAAGGTGCCAGTTATACTGCCTCTCTCACTCTCTTCTGTTAGCCTATTGTTATCCTTTGCACACATTAACATAGATGTTATGAGCGTAGGTGTGTCACTGAATGTGAAATGAGGTGTTTTAGCAATGTTAGGGGTATCTATCCAGTAGAATTCAACATTGGTTACTAAGAAAAACTATGATATAACCTCTTTGATAGTCAATAGTCCGTATGACTTTTGTATGGAAATTAATGGATCATTTATTCTAAGTAATTTGGCATGGAGGTATTTGGATGATGTAATCCTACCGAGCTAGTCCAAGGAAGGGCCATGTTTTTTTGTAAAGCAATACCTCTTGAAATGTGGGACACGTCTGAATTATTATTCATGTCATTCTGCACTACCTTACATCCCTGTTTAGCACACTTTTATAACATTTCCGTCACAATTTTATTCGAATTACGTGACCATCTAAGCACACTAATGTACGTACTTCATGTACAAAATGGTGTGAGAAATAGGAAGAACTGTCTCCTTTGTGGTACTGCTTATGAGATTGTGTTCAGAGGCGCTGTTTATATTCTGTTAAAAGGGTACAGTAACATCTTGCATATGTTACTTTCTTCTCTTCTCCACAAAAATATAGGAGCGACGAATCACAAACACATGTACACAGACAAAAATCATTGTTGTAGTAGTAAAAACAGAAAAATCATAATGTAATTGGGTCTTACATGAGTTTCATTAAGTAATAAGTACTTAAGCACGTCGTCAGTAAGATTCGTAGAAATGCTGCCAGGGGCTTGCCTAACGATCCTAATTATACGAGCAAGCTTTGAATTTAATTAAAACAGTTCGTTAAATGGGTCACTCCGAGATATGCGATCAGAAGACACAATGTTGCAAGTAAAAAGGCTTTAAGTTAAGTTAACTTACGGCACATTGTTTTTTTACGTACCTTACCAGCCCAAATACTGAAACGCTACTCAAAAGGAAGTTGATTTTAAACTTTTACCCGCGTCCTTATGTTACTGAAGTCTATCTCTATTTAAAATGTCAGCAGAATCGGTCCTACGGTTCAGTTGTAAAAAAGTAGAGAGTAAATACCGTGTATACTTTCACTTACATTAAGTGAAAAGCTGTAAATTTAACATTACAAACAGACACTTCAATTTTATTTATCTGTATACAATGGATTTTAAGTGATGTTTCGAAATAATTTGTGATCAAAAGTGCTATCAAAGCATATTGAACCTGGCATTACCTACGAGGGGTAAACGCGCGTAATCTTATTTTTAACTAGCTGTGCCGCGCGGTTTCACCCGCGTAGAATTAGTTTCATCCTTATTGTCGCGGAACCCTAATATTTTTGATAAATAAAAGTAGCCTAAGTTACTCCTTGAAACATCAGCTACCTACCAGTGAAAGTCCCGTTAAAATCCATCCAGCCGTTTCAGAGATTACCAGGAACAAACAGACAGACAGACAGACAAAAAGAGAAAAATTTAAAAACTTGGTTTTTTAGTGTCATTATGCATTTAGTGAAAACCTGTAATTGTGGAATTACAAACAGACACTTAAATTTTATTTATCTGTATAGATATAGATGTATAGATAAATAAACCTCTTTATGTATAATCCTACACTCTACTGGGGGCCAAATATGATCTTTAAGCAGCGCGTTAGCTTTTGACGTTTAATTTTACGGTACCAAAATGAAACGTCAAAGCTTAGAAGTTCTTAATACGCTTTGCTTAAACCGATGATGGTAGGCCCCCTGTATTCCATAATTCAAATTGTATCTCAAGGTCATATAGAATTCAGTCCATTGACCCCTTGAATGAGGTCTCCACCCACCTGCGTGATGATGACACGTGACCCATGACCCGAGGGTCAAACTACTTAGCAAGGCGATAACAATGATACAATGCTCTAAATAACTCTTCATTAGATAAAATACGCTAAAATTAGTTTGAATTGATATTTTAGTGGGTGCCTAATAATAGGTCTGACATTATGTAGGTACAGGAATAGTTGTAATCGTGTAGTTATAGTAAACAATTTATAGAATTACCTACATGAGTATTTGTATATAAACATATAAATCTCGGAAAGAGGAAGTCCGTTTAAACAGAACCAAGCGTGTTTAAGGAATGTTATTGATGCCTTCACGAGTTATTAGCGCTCACGGAAAGTATGGAGGATAGCTGGGTCCCGCGGCAGCACCCGCGTAGACTTACTTTCTTGTTTTATTTTGCGGAAACTGGATTTTTCTCTGAATAAAAGCTGACTAAGTAAATGACTCGTTGAAAAAATTGCTATATATGCTAGCGAAGTCCTGTCCAGCTGTTTCAGAGAATAGTCAGAATAAACTGATAGGCATATAAAATAGTTTTTATTTAATGTAAGTAAGTATCGTTACGTATAAAAGCTAATAATTTGAAATTTCAAACAGATACTTAAGTACTTCAAATTTTATTTATCTGAATAGAACTGAGCATGTATTTGTTCGCATCTCTTCATATAGGCCCAAAACATGACTATTGCCCATTCAAGGTCAGCGCTCATAACTTGCGACGGCACCTATAAACACCCAATTTGAATACACCTAGGGTTTAATACCATAAAAATAGCATTAGCGTCTCTTGTCAATCGTTACCGAGATTGCTTGTATGGTAATGATGTACGATTTAGAAACCGGTTATACAAACGAGTTTCGGGTTTTATTGTTATACCAAGCGTCTTACGACTCACTGATTTTCTACAAAGCTTGACGGCACGTTTTGACCACGAATGAACTTGATATCAATCTGAAGGAGAATATCGTATAAACAAACGGACATGCAGCTTTCTATCAGACCCATGTGTGCATAGAAAAGGTTAGGTTTGAACTTCTATATTAGATTTTTTTTTAAAGAGGTGTTAGGTAACCAGCGTGCCGAAATTGAGGCGTTAAAGTTGTCAAAACTCAGTACCCCTATCACGAGTTTGTCACCGTTTTCGTAATCTATAGTCGCTAGCGTCTCCGTCGAATATTTGTATGAGATATCTATACCAATAATATAAAGAGGAAGTAATTGTTTGTTTGTATTGAATAGAGTTCGACACTTCTAGACCAATCTTGAAAATTCTTTCTGCAATGCATAGCTACATCATCAGCGAGTAACATAGGCTATATTTTATCACCATACTCCCACAGGAACGGGAACTACGCGGGTGAAACCGCTTGACGTCCGCTAGTATTGTATATTATTTGTAACAAAATATGTCATACAAATATTGTCCGAGACGCTAGCGAGTGTAGATTTGGAAAACGGTAGCAAACTCGTGGTAGGGGTACTTACTGTACTCAGTTGTCAAGCTTTAATACATAAGTAAGTAAGTACTTACTTCGTTCGGAACATTTTTTTCGTGTGTTTTTGTGTGTATATTCTTAACTAGCTGTGCCCCGCGGTTTTACCCACGTAGCCTTAATTAAAGGAGTGGCTCACGAATCTCTAATCATTAGAGTTTTAGTATAAAAGTAATTTAGCTATCTGCCAGTGAAACTCCTGTTGAAATCGGTCCAGCTGGTTCGGTCGGATATCAGCCGGAAAATACAGACAACAGACAGACAGATAAAGATTTTTTTAAATTAGTTATTTGATGTGAGTACCGTATATGCATTTAGTGAAAATCAGTTAATTTGCTATTGCAAACAGACACTTCAGTTTTATTTATCTGTATAGAGTATCATTGTTGTACTTGTGATCAATTAGTAAGATGCCCAAACCTATCACAGGACACATCACAGAAAATTGGGACTGAAAAGGTTTGCGATGCGATTGAGACGAATAGAATAAGTATCCGCGACCATAACGTGTGCGTGTATGAAAGATATCATTTGTCAAAGACCCTTTCAGATGGGTCTGAAGCCCAAATCCACTTAAGACTGCCCAACCGTCATTTATTTCTGGAGTTGAATACATTCAGACAATTTTTTCATTGTCAGTTTCGATGGCAAAAAAATCTATGGTCGCTTTATAAATGGCAAAAAGGTAAACTCTCCTTTGAAATGTTTTTATCTATACAGATAAATAAAATTGAAATATGTTTGTCTGTCTGTGAATATTCACAGCTTATCACTAAATGCATAAAGAAATATACTCGATACGTTACAACAAGAAACATTTTTTTTTTGAAATGATTCTGTCTGTCTGTAATCTCCGAAACGGCTGGACCGATTTAAACTGGATCCAGGCGAGTATAACTGTGGGGCACAGTCAGTGTGTACACTTGCAGCCAGCAATAAGTTGTTTCTATTATGAATACAACTTATTTACTTAAGTCTGCAAACAGACTTAGAACAAAACTTTATACATACTAGGAATTCAAATAATTGTGATTGAAATATTACCTTCCTACAGTGTTTTATTCTGCTAATGCAAATATACAAATAAAAAAGCTATATTCAGGAAAGGCTGCGCTAAAGGTTGTCGATGCTGAACGGAATAATTTCAAGAATCAAAGCAACTGTTAGTTACATGTTGGTTAAAATCGATGGCAACCCTAACCTAGTTAGAACGGCTAACATCTTCACCTTCAGCGAAAGCAGTAAAAAATATATCCAATGAAAATATTGATCCGAGCTATATTTGGAGTGCACTTGCATTCACTACGACATGGATATTATCTTTTAAGTATCCATTACTAATGCTATTATCCGATCAATAGCGGCTCAAAGCTGAATGCGTACACGGGGCTATCATCGGTTTAAGCAGAGGGTATTAAGAATTTTGACGTTTCATTTTGGTACCGTAAAATTTGAGATCAAAGCTAAGAAGTTCGTAATACGCTCTGCTTGGTGGCTACCAATGGTGGTTTGAAAAATGAAGATGGATGGAAAATTTATCACCGGTTCCGAAACTAGCCTTCGGAGAAGAACCGACAAGAAACTCAGGCATCACGTACATTTCATCAATACAAGACAACGTGTAAACTGGACGATCCCATTGAAACAGACTGAATAATAATACTAATAATTAAGCATCAGGTAATGTTATTTGTTCTAAGAGTCCTGATCATCACCGCATTGGAATTGCATCGAAAGAACTTCCTACTTCCTATTCTTCTTTTAGCGACTTCATAATAACGTTCACACCAGAGAATGGCACAAGACCCCTACTGGCTTGTCACCAAAGCACTTTCATCAAGCAACAATTCTTAGGAACGTGTCACTTTCTCCACGAGCCGTCACGCAGTGCGACAATGACGTCACCTCGAGGGTCACCAGTTTTCTATTAGCGTTGTAGAGTGACGCACGCGCCGGTGACGAGACAACACCGCCGATGGCCGGCGCATGCTATTTAAATATACATCATTACACCCTCACCGCAATCGATAGCGTAATTAAAGACATCTGGACCAGCGTCATGGCCGTCATGGGTGATGACGACAAGGTGACTAATTTAGAAGTCTTAAAAGTGAAGAGCCGCCGTAGGGTTCCAGCAGTCGCCTGCTGCACTGAAGACCACTGAGTTTTTCTAAAAACTTATGTGCAGTGATTTCACAACATGTGCTTTACGGTGAAGGAAAACACTGCATATGTTTGAGAAGTTATTCAAAAGACGTATGTATAGTACCTGAGACGGCGATAGGCTCACCACGTCACGTTGGCACTTAATCATCTTCGGTGAAAAGTGGGTTTTGTTATTAAAACACCTCTGCCAATCCCTTCGGGGAATACAGGCGCGAGCACACGCATGTATGTCAAACTAAAGAGCTGACGCCGGCTTGTATGAACATTCGATGTGGATTAGAATGAAAGTGTCTGAAAGCCTATATTCGAATATAATCACAAAGCTTCTGTCATACCACAACTAAACAAACGAACGACTTAATGGAAAAAATTACAGGATAGCTTGCGACTAATTTAAGATAGCACATACATTTTTAATTCCATGAGGCGTGGTTTCAGATGAAAACTGTGCCCCAAGTACTTATAGCTTTTAAAATGCTTTTACGCTTACGATAGCGTCAAGCGGCGAGTGTATGAAGTTTTACATCTCCTTACAAAAAAACGCAAGGTCAAGCGACAACGTTCGAACGTGTCAAAACCTATATTTGGGGAAATGAATCTATGGACACCCTTGCCAGTTCAATTGAACATTCTAGGGAAAGCACGAGTGCCACAATACACAAACAGTGACAGTGCACTATCTACCGAGAAACTTCACTTAAGTAATTACTTAAGATTTCAGAGTGTTAAATACTTTAGCCGTTTAGGTATCGAAATTCTACTTAATCATTTAACTAACAATTTATCTTGCTAACTCTACATCATAGACAAATAAAAGAAAATAGTAGATTGATCGCCAATAGTATAATAGTTTGTTTTAAAGAACAAACATATTATCCAATGTTACAAACAGCTGCAGGCAAGTTATAGAAACCAACTTAGCAACAAAATGTATAATTACATATGAACGTATAATGACAATATAAAATATTGAATACTTATTAAGGCTGCACAATTCAGCAAACATTACAATTTGGCTGATAGCCAAACAAAATATCAAAACAAATTACATAACATGGAAATAAAGAACTACCCACCGACATGATTACTAAGTACACTGGCTAACATCGCGTACCTGTTTCTTACGTACGTATGTCAAAGGGTCCCCGAAGGGGTACGCGTATTTATAATAGCACCTACTTTTCACCGAAGATTAAATGCCAACATGACAGATTCATCACCGTCAAAAGTACATTTAAGTACTTATACATATAGAATTTTTTTTGAAAAATTATTGATAAGTAGGTTGCAACCTAAGTCACTTGCAGAGCAGGCGAATTCTCAAACCACTCGAGTACTACGTCTATTTATAAGAAATGGAAGTAAATATATTTTTGCTATTTATTTAAGTTGGACTTTCACCCAATTCAACCTTGGATAAATTGATTGATTTCCTTTCCTTAATCAAATTTCAGCACTTAAATAACACACTAAAAATATTGGTCCAATCTCTAATTGAGCATAATTGGATACTCTGACAAAATATGTATTTGATTTACTTAAGATTGTTTTTATCAACATAAAATTAGGCTCACTTAAGTAAATAAAATTACCTATTGACAAACAGTCAGTACAAAAAATTACCGAAAGCTCAATAAGTAAACAAAATTGGCCAAATAAGGCCATTAAATCACATCAGGTATGCCAAGAATCGGTAAATAAACCTATTTCATTATCATACCTATGATTATTATTATGTGTTATGATGTCATCAGTCTAAAAAAATAGGTGATCTATTCTATCACAAATGTGCTGTGGTAATTGACTATTTGATTTGGTCACCTACCTCTCTAAACATTGAACAGAATGTAAAAAAATATTTTATTTTTATTTTTTTTGTACATACTTAATAGTTTTATTACTTGGTCACTATTGGCCTATAGGGTGGTGGAGGTGATCATACGCCCCACATTTCACCAGTTGAGTTTAATTGACCTACTATTAACTACCAGGCTGCTCCAGGCTGCTACTGGGAAATTCCCGGTGCAAAAACCCAATAACACTTTGCAGGGCCTGGGAGTCAAATCATGAACCCTGTGTTCCGTAATAGCACTAGAATGTGGCAGTCAAATTTTATACCACATATGTTCTAGATTCTTATGATACTATTTAAGTCATGGCTTTACTTATAAAATTGAGATGTAATGTGACGTTGCCGATAATCTTAGAAGGGTAAAGTATATTTTGCTTCATTAGGCCTAAGTAAGTCCTCCTAGTTAATACTAAATTTCTTAAAAGTACCAAGTGATATGATAATTCAGAAGCCAATAATTGTAAGCACATTGCATGTTACATTTACTTTAAACCATTCATTCAGAAGTTAAGTTCAGTGTCTCAACTTAAAGTTGTAAGAATGTAATCTCTCTCCCAACTTAAAGTTGTATAATGGGAACAAAATAAAAATATATAAAACTCTCATGTAAGTAAGTAATGTGTGAATACAATAAGCACAAATAAATATATATATACAAATAACAATAATGTCACTCATTATAATACCTAAGATGACAACACTGTCACAGCTGTGCATGTTATAATATGTGACATTTGTATGTGTGTGTATAATACTTTTGTTACACACAATCAACAAGCAATGACACATGTTAATGGCTGATAATAGTTGATAGAGTTGACTATTTGAAATATATGTTACACACATAAGTAATTAGTATTTTATTATATTTTAAATTAATTGTTTAATCACTATTACAATACACTACATTGCTCTTGTAACTACATGCTCTGTACTACACTACAAGGATCCCAATTTTTTTTTATAGATGACAGTGAAACCTTTAAAAGGTCCCCGAACCCCTGGGAGAGGCATGCGGAGAGGAGAGGTTGGGGTATGTGGGATTTTTATCACACTAAAACTCCCCTGGTGGCCTAGCCATCCTCCATGCTTAGGAGCTCCTCTGGGTACTCTGATAGATCGCACCAAAAACACTTTGCCGGGGCCCATCCCATAACACTACAAGGATTCCCGACTTTGTTTTATGTACAAAGTGGTGCTGTAGCATTCTATTATTGAAAACAATGTTTAAAACCCGCACAGCAGTTTGATCAGTTGGTATTTGAGTTTATCCATACTAAGCAAAATTCAAATACTTTCTCGTTATGATATTAATATAGATAAATCTACAGGTGCCATTGAAGTAATATTATGAGTCTTTCTCAGTCTGTCTGTGTGCTCATAGCTCATGACACTTGTACTTACACATTCCATAAACGCATTATACTCTCAAAACCAATGCGTGAGCACATGTATATACAAGGAAATGTAAAATCAAATAACTTTAACATGTGTTATATGCAGGACTTCCACCCGCTGCTTCCGTCTGTAATATCTTTGCAAAGTAACATTAAGTAAAATTATTGTTTTTATGGATTAAGTTAAAAACCAATATTTTATTAGAAAACATTAATTTGCAAATGTAGCTTTCCATATATTTAAAGTAAAAGTATCCTGGTCTTTTAGGCTATATTTACTTAAATAAGTACTTATGTCATTAACTTTCTCACCACTGTCAGCCCCTCACTATACAAGTACTTACATATCCTTCATGATGAAGGATAAACTTTTGTCAATATTCCAACAAAAAACAATATGGGATTTAATAAGTAATCAAATGTAGTAAACATTCTTCATTGTAAATTTAGAAAATTTAACAATAAATTTGTGTAAAATAAAGGTTTAATTTCAAATTAGTTACTTCATTACTCATTGCTAAACTATGTATTTGAACTGCTATGGAATGTTCAACTTCAATAGGTATTTATTATCTTTATCAGTCAATATACAATACATATGGTTGTCTCTTTCATACTCGTGGGAACTGCATAAAACTATCCTGTTGTCAATATTCTTATTTTGTGTCAATGTGGCTAGCATAAAATTAACCACATTTTTAAATAAAATAAACAAAAATTACGGAGCATAGATTACACTTACGATCGTTAGAGAGAGACAGAGCATCGTATTACACGCGTTGAAAGAGGCAATAAAATCTTTGAATTGTAAATTAAATTATTATAACCTAGGTGTTACAGGGAACAAAACTATATTAAGCACTAATAATAGCTTGGTGTCCTTAGCAAAGCCGGTTTGTCTACCAGCCGATAATGTTTGAGATATTTATTTTTACCCATTACGCACACACAGCTGTCTGGATCATCTCAGCGCAGCCCGGCCAAGGGAACAACACTATACTATTCTAACATTCCAACATTTCACACTCTTAAAACCTGTATTTTATATAACCTACGATTGGAAATGTGCACAAGCCACTGCTCAAACCCAATTCGCTTTATTTGGAACCCGGTTATTTTACTCGCGAGTGAAATTGTTGGCCTCAAATTGAACGGCAAAAATAGGAGCATTTATTTTGTTAAATCTATCGTTAAAAGCAAAACATACCTTGGTCTTTCCCAGCTGAGGTCACAACTTGTCCAAAATACAATTTCCTGGAGAGAAATCACAGAAATTCAGCACTTCACGATGGAGTACACAGGTGAGGTGTGCAACCACTCAATTCACAGCCGGCGTGAATATTCACAACTTACTAGTCGGAAATATTTGATACAAACAGAAAATACACAGATTACACTAGCTTAAAATCTATGATTTTCACAAGAAATACTAGTTGGGACATAAACGAAAAACGCGCCAACTGTCAAACTAAAAAACTACAAGCACCGACGCGTCGCGCGTCCGCACGATCCGAGTCCGCTAAACTGACTGACTGACTGAGCTGAATTGACGGATGAGATGAAATGAGGGCAGTATACACTACACGACACGACACGATCCTTCACCGCACGATATTCATCCATGCGGCCCATACACTACACGACATTCGGTTAATAGCTACGGCATGCTTCTGTCGCAATTTCATTTTACTTGTATATTATATAGGTTGCTATGCTATCACGTAATTGACAAAATATAATACTAACGTTAACGTTATCTGCATCACGATGCGACAAAAATGAGATAACCGTTTGAACGTGAATTCTGGCGATAAAGCAATGCGGCCACGGTGAAAAGATATCCGTGGACTACGAAAATACGTACAAGCCAACATTCATCTAAATCCGTACGGGATAGACGTTAGCCAGACGCGCATGCGTCAGTCGGGCCGCGCGGGTACGACGTCAGTGAATGACAAGCCCTGCGCTTGTATTTTATCCGATCGATTTCAAAAGAAATGTAGTACCTACATCTTTAGTAATGCGACAGGGTTTTTTAAGGCCCCATAGTAGCAATTTTGAACAGAAATAGACCATGATTTCTTATCATTTACTTCAACATTCACTTACATTTGTCTGACGATATAAGAATTAGTTACAATAAAATAATCCAACGTGAACAAAACTAACAATAAAATTACTTTGGGAACCTCACCATGAAATTTTGGGTATTTGTTTCTAGTTTACATTTTATGTAAGAAGTAAAACTTTAACACTAAAGAAATTAATTTAATCTGTAGGTATACAAGGTTCTTTTTTGAAAAATAAAACCATAAACTTTTATAACATCATGTTCACTGAATCATAAAAATGATGACATCTAAGTAAAAGGTTTTTATAAATAGTCGTGTTACTTTTTTTAGTTTACTCTAAATAAATAGGCTTTAGTAACATAATCACAATGTAAATATACGTATTTGGTACGAAAAGTTGCCCATTTCGTTGCTCAGAGTCAGAGGGGAGACTCTAGTTAAACGTGTAGGTGTTGTCAAAACTCTTAACTACTATATTGACTAAAAAACTCACTGGGAAAATAATTATTTTAGCAGCAATGTGTATTTGCGGGGATAAAAAAAATCCGAGAACGCTAAGACGTCTTACCCTTCTAACCTGATCTATCCGAGTCGAAACCACTACCGAATAAGTTACTATCTATTGAGTGGTTCAGAGTATAAGATATGACATCTACGAGAATCCTCACTCTTCAGCTGGCTCTGAATTTCTGTGGGAGGCTCCAACCTCAGAAATACTTATATCCAAAAGATTGTAAGTATAGGTAGGTGTTCGGAAGGAAAAGTATAGTGATTAGAAGTACTTTATAATTATATGGAAATTATGCCTTATTCTGGAACAAATATTTCTGACCCACAGTATACTGAGTGGAATCAATCAAGCATTTAATATAGGGCGTAAGTGTCACGAAGTAATGTAAAATCAAGCAAGTATAAAACTTAAACACTAATATACCTATTCTCTCCTTTGACAAGCCTTGAAGTGATTAGTGATCAAACACCACTATCTAGTCACAGACGGTTTAATGCTTTACGTCGGTATGTTTAACGTGCCGCATACGTTGTACCTATGCGCCAATTGTAATCTTAGTGTATGTATTTATCATGTTTTTCTCTTTTAATAGCTCTGAGTCACAGCCATAAGATCTGTCATCTACCAAGCAAAATAAGATTTCGTAACACTTGTGTACTTCGTTGTAAAGTACATCCGCTCCAAGGAAAGAGGTCTCTGCCTGTGACACATGAATGTATGCTTACAGCAATCCATCCCGTCACGAGTAAAGAACGCGCAGCGGAAAATAGAGGGGATACTGAACATGTTTTTAATCGCTTCGCACCATACATACAGACAGAGACAGACTCGTAAAATGACTACTGCGCATTCGAAGGTACTCGTTCTTAACTCGTGACGAGGGTCCTACCATGACCTCTTATTGCCACAATAGTTTGACTCTTATAATGCAACAGATGTATATGACGTGTATGAGTCTATCACTGTCACACAGTGGAACTATGATGGCAATAAGTGCTTATGGTAAGGCCCCGAGTCCCTCCGCGTCCACGTAGTGGATTCCACATAACACGAGGTTGCCCACCATGTGTTGCGTGGAACTCTGCGCCAGTAGTATAAGATTTGATTTTATTACTTTACTGCTACAAAAACATTTGTTTAAATACTGTGCTACATTTAGGCATTATTTTATTTCAATAGTTAAATTGACTAAAAAGAAACAATAAAACAGCTATAGCGCAATAAATATGGGAATGAAGGTTTACGTCATGATTAATGACAAACAGGAAGACAATCGGGCCGTTCAAGGCAACCGTTGGATGGAAAACAGGGAACGTTGATGTATCCAGAAATACGTGTTGAAACATAGTTGAACATAAAAGACGAGTGATTTGGTATTTCATTGTTCGAATCAGTCCAACCAACATACAACAGCTTGGACTGACACCAAAGAATATCTAATAGTTACTAATGGTTGATTTTGTGTTAGATTAGGCTACATAAAAAAGTATTTGTAGCTATTATGTACCCTGAAACGGTGAAAATCTTCTGTTATTAACATGTATGGATGGTTTTCCCCAGTCAAATGTCTATCTTACGCACGTACTTTGAACAGCCGGTTTTTGCACGCGGTTATTGTGCATCAATAGGGGTGCCACTCATATGAGGCCATCCAGCATTAAATTAAATCACTGAGTAGCCTTAGCAAAGATTAGAACTCGCTACTGCTAGTTCACAGAGTCTTCAAGAAGCCCTAAACATTTGTACAAACTAAATATGTCTGGTATCGTCTGAACGTTGGAGTTATTGTCCCAGGCGTTTTGTCACTTTGACCACTAGTATATTAATTACCTACACTAGGCATTATTTAGGTTTTCACCTGCGCCTTCACCAACGTGGTACATTCTCCTGAAAGTCTATTCTAAAAATTAGTAATTTTGAAGACTATCTTCGACATAAAAATATAATTATATTATAAATGAATTTTTGGTATAGGCGGCTTGCAGATACTCTACATTTGAAGGCTCCGGTCATTATCACAGCTATCCATGTTGGCCGAAAATACCCTATCGCCATCAGGAATCCATCGAAAAACTACCTTGTAATATCTAAATCAAGATGAATCATTGGGCTGATTCGATGGAACGTAACGTACGCAAAACTAAAATAGTGAAGTTCAAACAATAGGCACACAGACTAAACAACACAGAGTCAATCCGCTTGACGCTTTTATAAACTCACGTATATTCCATTAAATTTTGCTACGCTTAATATAAATATATTACAGAAGTAGAAGTCGTTTAATTACAAACAGGTGGAATTACATAAAATAATAATATTATATTTATATTTGACAAGATATTTTCCTTCACCGTAAAACTCAATGTATGACATCAATACAAACTCATTGGTTCAGAGCTACAGACTGGTGACACTAACCGCTCCATATGAAAATATTTTTTCTCAAATAAATTTTATTATTTGCACTTTATATAACTGTAATGTGTTATCTACATTAAAATTTTATCTTTCTAATCCGGGATGTTGATTAACGACCAAATGACAATATTAATAGGTATAATAGTTACTATCTTGGCTTGACGCAGGTTGTGTTTTGACGCACATTTAAGAATTGATAAGTTATCAACTTATCAATTAAACCGGTATTGAATGTCATAATTCTATCTGAAAATCTGAATTGTAGGTACTTACTTTTCATAAAAACCTTTCAAGAAACCTTGTTTCACGGATATAAATAAGACCGTATTACTCCAACGCGGTTTAGTTGATCTGTCCGCTTGTTTTATCAATTTGAATGTAATACCAACCTAAATTATATAATTTTTAGAAAATATATTTACCTAATAGATCACGTAATTTTTCATTGAAATATTCCTCTGGTGCATCGGTCTGTAATTCTTTAAGTAGGTACATACTTAGCTTATTTTTATTCAAATAATATTAATTGCAAATTAAAGTTGTTCCTTGAATCGCCAGCTTTATTTTGTTCCACCCTAGAAAATAAAATAATGCAACAACCCTTTTCACTTTTGTGAGTATATATCAAAAGTAGAAAATTGTAGGATTTAGGATAGAACTTTTGTTTCCATGTTAATAATTAATCAATTAATTTTATAAGATAATTTTGCGTTAGCTTTCAAAATTATTTTGCTGGCCCGCCCGGCAATGGTGACGTCATAGCCGGCGCGCGCAACTTGCCATCGATCGGCGCTGCTATTTTGCAGCGCTGCAGCACTTCACTCTTAAACGTTAGTTTTTATACCCTAAAAAAATTTACGCTTAAAGCGCTGAGGTACTATAAAGGAGGTTGTAAATGTTTCGAATACCTACTACAATGACGTAATGTAGTAGAATTATACCTTTACTAACATCGAGCGTAAGCGTAATTCATTCTTTATCTTTTTTAATATAATACATTACAGTTAATGTCTATGATTGCATTGCGGCGGATTTTCCATCATTGAAAAAAAATTACAATGCTAAGATTAAAATAAAGATCTTTTTGAATTCCTCTCACGATGAATCGCTCCATTCCACTCAATCAAATAATATTATTTGAACTATAATTCCGGTGAACGAGAAACCTATGATTTACATCAACATTATTTTATTTGTATTCGTTTAAAATAATAAAACCTGCGATTCAAGTTCAAGATTATTTTTGTGTCCGTTTTTAAGGAACTACTAGCGACATCTAGTGTCGAGGAGCGGAAATAGTGCAAATAAGCTTGCTAGATGAAATAAATTAGGTTAAGTTGTTATTCTTTTTTATCTTTGATCTTGTCTATTGAAGGATATTCGATGTTGATACGGAGTGATCGAATACACGATTAAGTTTCTAACTGTTATAATTATAAAAGACGTGTCCATTTGTTTTTTTGCTTGTTTGTTTGCATTGAATAGGCTCCGAAACTACTTGACCGATCTTGAAAATTCTTTCAGCAATGGATAGCTAGATCATCAGCGAGTAGCATAGGCTATTTTATCTCCGTACTCCTATGGGAACGGGAACTACGCTGGTGAAACCGCGTGACGTCCACTATTTATAATATTTATATTTTTAACCGATAAACAACGTGAAGGTATCTTCCCTTGAACATAATTTTTTTTTTATGGTGCCTATAATAGTAAAAATATCCTAGTTTTTTCCTACATTGTCTCTCCAGATCTAAGGTTTATATTATGACCTCCATGCTGATTAAATTGGCAACCTTTGAGGACAGACCGACAGAATTACCTACTTACAAATTACCAAATACTCGGTTCTATATTTGATTTATTGGGTATTTATTCCACTCTGTGAAGCCATCATTCGGTTTACGACCGGCTCGATTTGTTTATGTCGTATGCATGCCCGGTTTAATTTTAATCCGGAGCGGAAGTTTTCTTTATGATATTGTATTTTTCTTTTAGAAGCCTTATTGAGCGCAGTTTATAACCCTCAAAAGCTTGCTTGAGACTAGGGTTGTCAACAACAGAGTTATTGTATCTTTTAAACTTGTGTCTATACAAATGTGTAAAGGTGAAGAGTTTGTTTGTTTGAACGCGCTTATCTCAAGAATTAGTGAGATTTGAAATAATATTGGCAATGACATGGTATGCAAACATGATATGTAAATCATTTGGTATTGTTTTTACGTTTTTAATAGTTATTTTTTACACATGCATGCTGATACAATTTTCACTATTGTGAATAATTTATGATGTTTTTTTTGTAATTATTATTATTTTACTGTGTAATGAAATGTACATGATGCCAGCTGAGTTTCTTGCCGGTTCTTCTCAGAAGGCTAGTTTCCGAACCGGTGGTAAATTCCTCGACATTCATAAGTGCCTTACCAGGGCCTAAACTGAATAAATCATTTTCATTTTCATTTTCAATAATCAGCCTATTTGTTGAAAACTACTTGAGTATATTAATTTATTTATGGTTTTTATTGTTGTCTTTTTTATATCTTTCAAAAGAAAGAGTTGTCTAATAAATGTCTCTATCCCTAAATTCTAATATTCGCTATCGTCTACACCATTTATCGAGAAAGACTATATCATCACGCTAAGACCCACCGTGGGGGCAGAAGCTATTTCGTTCTATTATACATAGACTAACTACAGCTATTATTTTTCCTAGCAATTTTGAAATTACTTACGTATCGGAAAACGCTTATTCGAGTAATAAAAAAAATGCCTGTAACTTAATAAATCATTTTAATTTGAGCCATAAGTGGCAAGATTTTTTCTAAAGAATGGGGCCCTATTTTTTATAATTTAGTGTGATTAAAAAAAAGATAACGGCACTAAGGACGATTTTTTAACGATAGTAACATTCTTTTCAGATACCTTGTCAGCTGGTCGTGCGCTCGCGCAGGCTCACGCTGAAAATAATCATTTATGCCGACCATGACATAAACATTTTATGTTCCTCTAGCCAACTCATTTATTTCGGGAAACTCTTCCGTAACAATCGGGATCTTTGATTTCTTACTCGTCCAAGTGAATAATTGATGGTACGACCTATTCTGTAATTCTGATCTGAGCAGAGCGTGTTAAGAACTTCTGAGCTTTCACGTTTCTCTTTGGTACCGTAAAATTGAACGTCAAAGCTATAAAATCTATACAGATAAATAAAATTGAAGTGTCTGTTTGTAATTCCAAAATAACATTTTCACTAAATGCATATGAAAGTATACACGCTACTGACACTAAAAAAACTAATTTTAATTTTTTTCACTGTCTCTCTGTCTGTTTGTTCCGGGTAATCTCTGAAACGACTGATTTTTACGGGACTCACTAGCAGGTAGCTAATGTTTTAAGAAGTAACTTAGGCTACTTTTATTTACTAAAAATATTAGGGTTCCGCGACATGAAGCATGAAACTAAATCTACGCGGGTGAAACCGCTGGGCACAGTTCTTAATACGTTTGATGATACAAAATAAAGGTGAGCTTCAAAATATGAATTGTTGTTTATTTATCAAGGGCTTTATTTACTAGGAAGTTTAGAAAAACTGTAGGACTAAGGTATTGAAGGCGGCGTAAGTCAAATATGGGCACTGTGCTCCAAGAATCTCTATGAAAAAGGTTTCCTTAAGTACTCTAGTGAATCAGCATCTGATTAAAAAAATCCAGCTGTGATCTCTCTTGAAATGAATGATACTAAAAAGTATAATTTATCCACACATCTCCGCAGCAAACAGCCAAATCAATATAACAAAATCTCATTACTTCTCCGCATGACGTCAAATATTCAGTTCAACGACAATAAACCGAGATAATAAAATGCTGCTATAATCTGTACTTGTATAAGGCCACTAAGAATAACACAATTGTTGAACTATGTTCGTTTAATGAAGCCGTACAAATTACAATAAACTCTAAGACGAAGCCAATAAAGGTGTGAGTTGAATGCGGAATGGAATACGCTGGATCTATTTTTTTTCTGAAACACCGCGAAAACTTTTAAATTAGAACCTATTTGGCACAGTATAAAATATAAGCATTACGCAGTAAGGAATCCATGCTTTATTGAAATAATAATGTGTGTTCCATTAAACATGAGGGTTGTCCATCTAAATTTCCTATGGACAAAATTGAGGGTAGGTACTTTATAAAAAAGCAAAATAAAAAACAGCCTGCATCTTTGGTTTAGTGACCACAAGAACTACGGCGGAACACGAGGTCCTGGGTTCGATTCCCGGGTCAGGAAAAATATTATTACTGCTTTCTCAATAGCAGTCTGGAGTGGGTGTACAACTCTGCCTACCCGACTACTACTACTTGACTAGTACCCCTTTAGAGGATACAAGCGTAAGCATAAGCAAAACAAAATGTGCAAGTGTTACCTTGATAGATTCGTCAGACGAGTACAGCAGCCCGCTCGGAGAGTAGCCGTTGTCCGCACGCGCGCCGCATCACTCACCTCACCCTAGACCTAACTACCTAGCCTACGGATCACTGCACAGCCGGACACATACTTAAGGCAAGTCCAATATAGACCTTCTACTCTATGGTTAGCACCGTCCACAGAGGTTACAATAAGTTAGTCCGATTTGAAATTCAAATTCTCGTTCTATTTTTTAATTTTAAATTTTAACTGCTGTCATTACCTACATTCGCGGTTTTTGTGTTTTTTATTACGCGACGGTACTCGCGTCGTATACTCGTCTCGCTCCATATAAGGCGTTTTAGAGGGATCGGGGACGTCGGTCTCTTTCACTCGGGTCGCACATTAACCTGGAACAAGCGAGGGGATGATTAGTTTGAGAGCTTGCACACAAACTGCGGTATGATGACTATGAAAATGTCAACGTTAATTAGTTCACTGGTGAGTCGTGCATTTTGCGGCCGGTTTTGTTGTGCGCAGAAACTGGGGTGGAATGTAACACAGCTATTTTGAATACGTATTATAAAAATGATAAAATATGAAAATTTCAACCAAAATATACAGACTTTTACATTGATGATGTCAATCGACAAAGTGAAGTAACATTACTTCAATGACTGTCATATGATCGCTACATACATTTTACATATGAACAGCTAGAGATATTTGAGATTAGTTGATTGGAACGTTATCTAGGTTAAAATATAGATAAATAAAATCAAAGTTATATCTTATATACGGTAGCTACTCACAGAAAAAAAACAAAAATGTTTCTCTGTCTGGCTAATCTCCGAAACGGCTGGATCGATTTTAACGGGACTTTCACTGGCAGGTACCTAATGTTACAAGGAGATACTTAAGCTACATTTATTTAAAAATGAAATGAAGTCTACGCTAAAATACGCTATATATCATAATAACACAAGAAATAAAAATCATTTGAGAGCCGTAATAAAGTGCTACGAAAGTCTACGCCTCCTATTAGTATTGTATTCCTTCAGAAGACTCGAGGAAATCAAATTGCTACGATTGCTACGCGCTACGGTGCGTCTACGAAGCTATGGCGTAGCAGTTACGTAACTAGACACCACCCGCGTCATGTCTCAATCCCACTGGAATCTTTACTAGGAAGAAACAAATCTGATAGATATATAAAACTTAAGTGTCTGTTTGTTATTCCGATTTTAAGGGGACTTTCACTGGGAGATAGCTGATGTTACAAGAAATAACTTAAGACTACAATAATTAAAAAAACATTGGGTGTGGAAAACAAACCACCTATTTATATATATTATCTAAAAAAAATATCTAATTGAAACCGCAGGGCATTCAATTACCTTATTATATTATCTCACATCTACATAATTTTTAAATAAATTTTTCGTGAACTAGTCGTCACGGGTGAAACCATTGAGCATAGCTAGTATATAGCTACGGGCTACAGAAAAAAAATCTGATGGTGAAACCCAAAAGAGTGGTCAAACTGTCTACATCAGTGGTGTTGAGAACTTCTCTAAACGGTCAAGTGCCAAATTTTTTTTTTTGCATTTTTGGATGTTTCGAACACATACAGAAAGACAAAGTGTTGGATAGATACATTAGGCGTTGGGGATTGGGACCAGCCCCCCAAAGTACTGGCTTACTGTGTAGATGCAGACCACCCACGCACAGAGCGCTAAACATCCCATATAATCTTATTTGCCGAGAAAACTTCACTGGCGCGATTTAGAGTTAGAGCTAGAATTACAAATATTACTCCTTAAATCAACTTTTATGAAGCTTTAGGAGATATTTTTCAATCTATTTTATCAATATCTGGTCTCAAAATTAGAAAGAAACTTACTAAAGTATGAGAAAATCCGTAACAACTGATTGAATGTAAATAATAACGAAATAAACGCCATCTGTCGTGATCTATACTAATCATCTACGTTAAGTAATATGTAATTTTAATAACTGTTTGAAATCCTGCTATCTTAATCCTTCTTTATCCTGCTATCTTATAGTAATTAATACAACGTATTAAAAAAGTATATCAATTTTAAGCTTTCTAAAATGTATGTTTACAAGTAAGTAGATATTATTTTGTGGTTACGAAAATATTCGCGTTAATATTGGTTTAATATTAAAATGTAGTGTTGAATTAGACATACATAGCCATAGTCATTTTAATATAAAGATCAAATTATGAATGTGATAGAAAAGGTTAAGAAAATAATAAAGCAATTACTAGCGCCATCTAGTAACTAGCTTCCGAACTAAGTTATCATTTCACAATAACGTTTGCAATTAAATTGCCTAGCACATTATATAAAAAGCAAAAAATTTTTGTACTTTAACTAGTAAAAGTATTAGCCAGAAACTTAAAAAAAAAGTTTTAGAAAACCTCATTGGTACAGGCCCCTCTGGAATTCGAACTTGCGTCGTTTGCGTAGCAGGCAACTACTCAAGCCCCAAGGCTATCACGGCAAGGTAAAGTTTTAAGTATCGTTTTGAAATTACAGAATCGACCTCGTAAATGCTTTCAGAAGTTATTTATTACCTGTGTACATAGTATACAAATGTATTGTTTAGCGCGACCTTAGCTAATGAGTAAATGATACGTAATTAACGACCAATGTATTTGATTGATAGCCAGTAGGCGTGGTTAACATGGAAACGGTTTAATACATGTTTATTTTAACGGATATGTGGTTTATTTGATATAATATTGATAGAGGGTATATTTTATTGATAGTTTATCGATTGTAACGAAGAGAGTTAGAATGTAGGTAGTTAGTTGGTATGAAATGATTTGTAAGTTTAACTCAATATTTTAGTTTTATCTTCTAAGTTATGTATCTATCGAGGCGGTAAGGGGTTCAGAAAAAAATGGGGGGTGCTGATGTAATTTCACTATTATATATTTGATAATTTGCTGAAATTAATATCGTCTCTTATTACATTGTATATATATAATTTATTTTGTAATATTAAACAGTAATATGTTCTTGACATTTTAAAAGTGATAGGTTAGTGATAAGTTAAGACGAAATAATTTTTAGGAACCTCCACTCTGAATCAATATTATTTTATCTTCAATAATATTATAAAGAGGAAAGATTTGTTTGTTTGTTTGTATTGAATTGGCTCCGAAACTACTTGACCGTTCTTGAAAATTCTTTCAGCAATGGCTAGCTACATCATTAGCGAGTAACATAGGCTATATTTTATCCCCGTACTCCCACGGAAACAGGAACTACGCGGATTTTATTGTTTGTTTGTTTGCATTGACTAGGCTCCGAAACTACTTGACAAATCATAGCTAAATCATCAGCAAGTAACATAGGCTATATGTTATCCCCGTACTCCCACGGGAACGGGGACTACGCGGGTGAAACCGCGTGACGTCCGCTATTGATATTAAAAACATCACCCGTGATTTCATCCTTATAATCCTTATGCAAAGATCTCAAGATCCGTAAGTATGAAGCTAGGTCACCTCGGGGGCGAGACACCAAGGACAGACAGACGCCCGAATGTCGCCTACTCAAGCATGTCGCTAATGCCTGTCAATACCGCTTTTGTGTTCACCCATTAGGATATAATTACCTGACAAGCTATGATAACATTAAGATTGACGCGAAAAAAACAATTCTTTGCACCTTTGTTATTAGGAAAAGTAACACCTCATTGTTATAAGGGTGGATATTATGTTACGTCTCGAATCTATATCTATATCTATACATCTATACAGACAAATAAAATTGAAGCGTCTGTTTGTAATTCCAAAAAAACAGCTTTTCACTAAATACATATGAAAGTGTACACGCAACTAACACTGAAAAACCAAGATTTTTTTTTCTCTGTCTGTCTGTTTGTTCCGAAATAGCCAGACCGATTTTAACGGGACTTCCACTGGCAGATAGCTAATGTTACAAAGAGTTATTTTGGCTAAAATGATTAAAGATTAAAAAGATAAAAAAAGAATTAGGCTAGGTAACCCATGAAAATGTCTACGCGGATGAAACCGCGCACAGCTGCCTGAATACAAACCAACAACCTACTTTTAAAACTAAACTGCATTGATTGGAAACTTAATCAAAATATCACATAAACATAATTAACTTCCGGTCTGTGTATGTGATACACAGACGGGCCACAAGGGGCGTGTCTGTGACGTCACATAAGTACTACACTCATTTCCCCAAGTCTATTAATAGTTTTAATTAAGTATGTAAGTCACGATGGTGAGTTATTGAACAAAATTGTGTTTTATTTAACTACCGCAAGCTTTTATTAGATGCGTTACTTACTAATGATTGAATTGAAATGTGTTGTGGGGATATATACTCACTTAATTAAATAATTAAAGGATTGTACGTTTATTATTTTAGCTTTCTTCGTTACTTTATAGACGCAATATTTTGAGGGCGCAACAGCATTGTGATTTAAAAAAAAAGTCCGTCTGTCTGCTAACTTTTCACGGGTAGAATCTATTACTATAAAGATAAATAACATAGAAGTGTCTGTTTGAATATCCAAATTCAAAACGCTTTCACTTAATATATGTGAAAGTATATATGGTACGAACATAAAAAAAAAACAATTTAAAAACGTGCTCTTTCTGCCTGTCCGACTGTTTGTACTATGTCTGAAACGGTTAGACCGATTTTAATGGGACTTTGACTGACAGCTGATGTTACAAGGAGAATTACTACAATGGCACAGCGGACTCAACGATCCAAAGGACTGATGTAGCCTATCATTAAACGGGATAAGTCGCGGGTAAAAGGTTGTATGAAATATAAGTTAACTTTTTTGGAGTAATCAGAGTATACTGTACATACCTCGGAAGGTAAAAATCGTTGAAGCCTGTTCGCCACATAGTACATTACGTCTCAATCTTGAGCTAACCCACTTACGACAACTCAACACGGAGTGCCTTTTAGACGCAAATGCATCTGCACACTCGCTCCCGTGACGTCATTGCTCGTGTGTGGGATACTAGCGTTTAATACGACTTTATTTAAAACATTCAAAGATTAGTCTTAATTCATGGTTGACTAATTGGTGAGCTTTTATTTCTCATGTGATTTATCTTGTATTTATAAAAATAATATATAAACACTAGCTGTGCCTGAACTGTGAAAATGACTAAACTGTGATAGTTAGATATATGCTCTCCCGGACTTTTTTGTAGATCTTAATAAGACCTACAAACCCGTAGTCGTCATTTTGTTCTATTGTCAATAGTTTTTGCAGCGCAGGAATAAATTGGTTTTCGATTTTACACCTTGGGTTACAAAATCGCAGTTTTCTTACAGACCCCTAATTTTTATGAGAATAAAATAGCTTATAGCCCTCCTCGATAAATGGAGTATCCTACACTAATAGAATTTCTGAAATCGGACCAGTAGTTCCTGAGATTAGCGCGTTCAAACAAACAAACAAACTCTCCAGCTTTATAATATTATAGTATAGATATACTCACGCCTGTATTCCCCGAAGGGGTTGGCAGAGATGTTAGTTGTTATTACAATATCTCTCATACATTCATCGTGAAAACCTTTTCACCGATGATGATTAAGTGGCAACGTGACAGATGATGAGTCTGTCACCGTCTTGGGCACTATACATACGTCTTTTTAACGGACTAGAGTGAATGCGATTTCCTCTACCTGCAGTAAAAAGTTGATAAAACAATTTTCCAATTTTCTTTTTCACAATAAAAGTGTGAATCCTGTTGAAATTCAGAGGTTGTATTGAAAAATAGCGTTAAATCTGGGCGCTTCGTGTATTGTTTTCCAACATTTAATCCATTTATTATACTCCAGTCGGGTATTGGAATGTTGCCAATGTGTTGCACCTAATGAAAAAGTGCGAGGAATCATCCCAGTACTGGCGCCGTCACGAATTATGAGCGCTCAGTGAAAATAGTGAGAGTGGATAAATACTTTATTCGCGTCACGTCATACAGACAGACAGGGACAGAAGCAAAAATGCGCATTTAAGGTCAGTGCTCGGAACTCATGAAAGAAAAAAGGACTCTTCTTGTCTTATTTCTTCTTCCATCGCCTTCTCAGGCACTCACAAGGGTTTGAAGTTTATCTCAGACATATGTATTTTTTTCGCTGTCCGTCTGTCACTAGGCTGTATCTCATGAACTGTGTCTAGACATTACAAATTTTCACAGATGCTTGTTTTCTGCTATATACACGAATATTATAAAGAGGAAAGATTTGATTGTTTGTTTGCATTGAATAGGCTCCGAAACTACTTGACCGATCTTGAAAATTCTTTCAGCAATGGATGGCTAGATCATCAACATCGGCTTTATTTGTTCCCCGTACTCCCACGAGATTGGGAACTAGCAAACCTAATGTTGTTGCTGGTTTGATAGATATATAATATGGAAGCTGGGTGCACGAGTCAAACTCGCACTTCGCTGAATTATTAACTCTATTAAGATTTATTAAAATCGCCATCTTCTATGTTAAATATATAACGCAACGTATTAACACACCTTCCCCGTTAAATATCTCTTCCATTCCTTATTCAAGTCAACATTGAAGTAATCTCTTCACACTCCACCGGTAAGTACCTACTCTTCACTTTGCAATCCTTGATTGATCAATCGATCGAATATCGTTTAAAATCAAGCGAAATTTGTAACGAGACCCGAGAGTGGTACTTAACGAGGAAATTCAAGACAGATTGGGCACAGCGGAGCTTTTAAAAATCTGATATCTTTATACAGGCTGTTGTGTGACATATTTTATACCGAATGCTATGAGCAGCATTACTACTCAACATGCTTGCAAAAATATCAAAATCCAACCATAAATGGAAAAGGAAAGTGTCTCTGTCTGTCTGTTGCTTTTTCACGGCTAGACAGCTGAACTGATTATGCTGAAATTTGGTCTAGGGATAGCATTGACATCATGACGTCATTATGCGGGTGAAGTTCCTTGGCATAAAATGCGACAATTCTAATCAAATCAAAAAAATATTCAACACAAGGGACAATTGGAACCCTCATTGAACGTTATTTTTCTTAAGCTAACCTACGTTAAATTAGTATTTATATATATGTATATATATATATATATAGTTCACATAGCTTAGTTTATGACGAGGGTGATGCGGAACCTTAAATATGATAACATTCTTACTTATGATTTAGATATTTATCCATTCACGCATATTTATATTCTTAAAAATCATCATTTCCCTGGCCTTATCCCATACATAAGCAGAGGTGTTATAACAACAACACCCACATTTCACCGAATATGATTTAGTGCCAACGTGTCAGAGGGTGAGTCCATCGCCGTCTCAGGCACTATACATATGTCTCTGAATTACTTTTTAGACATATGCAGGTTTCCTCACGATGTTTTCCTTCACCGTAAATCACGTGGTGTGAAATCACTGCACATAAGTTTTTTTAGAATCTCATTGGTACAGAACCCGCTAGGATTCGAACTTGAAACTCAATATCGTCTATGTTTTTTACATATATAATTAACGTACAATCTTTCTAAAGTTTAAGACCATTTATAATGTGGTGTCACAGCACATAAGTTCTTTTAGAAAATCTCATTGGAACAGGCCTCGCTGGGATTCGAACTTGCGTCGCTTTCGTAGCAGGCGACTGTTCAAACCCTAAGGCCGCCTAGGCATTTTTTAAGAATCTGAATGATTATTTATAGTAATAACCAGCAATGTCACGTTAAACCATTAATGACATGTCATTTTCGCGTCGACGACGTGTTAATATAGACGTGGGGTTCAATTGAGGTCATAATTGCATTACCAACACATCGCTGCGCTGTGCATTTCACAATACAGAAACCTTTTAACGGTTGCAGTTTACGAATAAATACTTAATAGGTTTTATTCATGAAATGTAGATGTTTGATTTTACTGTACTTCTTTAAGTAGCCTTAGTTACTTTTTGTAAAATTTGCTATCTGCCAGTGAAGGCCCCGTTAAAATCGGTCCACCCGTTTCGGAGATTAACCGCAAGAAACAGACAGAACAAAAATAATGTTTTTATGTGAGTACCTACCGTATATACTTTCTCATGCATTTAGTGTTAAGCTGTTAATTTGGAATTACAAACAGACACTTCAATTCATCTATATGTATGTAAGTATGCATAGATAAGAACCAGAGCAACGTTCTAATAGTATATATTATACAACAATACTTCCGCGTCATAAACCAGCCTATTATCCCGAACTATCCTAAATAACGAACGCATGTTGGCTGGCTCTTCATTTAGTACCATTATTATCATGTCACGTATAGCCCATAACATTTCGGTCATGATTTCATACATTATGTTATATGTGTAAAGAGCGTTTGCTGTATGCTAAATTGTTTCTTTTGATGTTGAATATAATTAAAGTGTCTGTTTGTAATTCCAAATTAACAGCTTGTCGCTAAATGCATAAAAAAAGTCCTTCTGTCTGTCTGTCTGTTTGTTCCAGATAATATCTGATCGATTTCAACGGGCAGATTGCTGATATTTTATTTAGAAAAAATCTAAGTTACATCTTTTTTTTTTTTTAATATCCCACACGAATGAAACGTCATAGCTAGAAAATACATAATAGTATATACTACACCTAATAGCTATGTACCAAAGTAGGACTATAAATAAGGCGGTAATGTATTGAACATATAGTATAATGCATGCGCGTTAATCCAGCTATTGCTGCCTTCCTGGGTGCGAGCACATTGAACACCGGTGCGACTATTACCGGGTACTTATAGTGGATTTATTTGAAACATTAGCTCGTGTACAAGTCATAATCTATACATCTATACATATACATACATACATACATATACATACAGATAAATAACATTGAAGTGTCTGTTTGTAATTCAAAATAACAGCTTTTCACTATTGCATATGAAAGTATACACGCTACAGACACTAAAAAACCAAGTTTTAAAAAATTTCTCTGTCTGTCTGTCTGTTTGTTCCGGGTAATCTCTGAAACGGCTTGCCTGATTTTAACGGGACTTTCACTGATAGGTAGCTGATGTTTCAAGGAGTAACTTAGGCTACTTTTATTATTTTTAAACATTAGGGTTCCGCGACAATAAGGATGAAACTAAATCTACGAGGGTGAAACCGCGGGGCACAGTTAGTCGCATATAAATATATGGAGGTACTTCATTTTGATGCACAAAATTGGTGCAATAAACGGAATTTTAATTTTAAACAGAAATGAAATCATAAAAAAACAATAGTTTTACCGTCTGATGCATCCTAACATTCAAACGGATATTAAAAGCATTTTTAGAGAGATCTACTTCCATGTAAAGCACCGAGTATAGCCTGCACGATAAACAAAGATAAATTATTCAATGTAGGTAACAAATCACGTTCGACAAATGTAACGTAGTGGAAACGCGCCCGGTAACGTATGGGGCGGTAACGTTATTTAAAGGGTTTGCGTGTATGCTGTTTGTGCGACTATTGTGGTCATATTATAAGTAATACACACACACATACATATTATCATCCTCTCCCTGGCCTTAACCCCTTGTATTTGGGGTCGGCACTTGATTCAACCCGATGTGGCTGATCACCTGATTTTTATACGAAGCGACTGCCATCTGACCTTCGCAGCCCCTTCTTCGAGGAAAATCGGCAATCTAGGTTAAACCAGTTGTCAGACTCTCTTAGGCCTCTGACTGACCTGTAACGATTGCCAAAGATGTTAAATTGGCAACCGGGACCGACAGCTTAACGTGCTTAGGCGTATGGTTGCTTAACTTCGTTGATCGAATGATATGCGCAATAGCAACTGTACCACGAGCTCCTCCATACATATGATCACGTCTGTATATCCCGGAGGGGTAGGCAGAGGTGTTGTGATGACAACACCCACATTTCACTGAATATAATTAAGTGCCAACGTGAAAATAAATAGTTAGTATAGCGACGTAAAATCTATACAGATAAATAAAATTAAAGTGTCTGATTGTAATTCCAAAATAACAGCTTTTCACTAAATGCATATGAAAGTATACACGATACTGACACTAAAAAACCAAGTTTTAAAATTTTTCTCTGTCTGTCTGTCTGTTTGTTCCGGGTAATCTCTGAAACGGCTGTACGGATTTTAACGGGACTTTCACTGGTAGATAGCTGATGTTTCAATGAGTAATTTAGGCTACTTTTATTTATTAAAAATATTTGGGTTCCGCGACAATAAGGAAGAAACTAAATCTACGCGGGTGAAACCGCGGGGCGCAGCTAGTTTTTAATATTTTTACTTTGATTTGTATCACCTACCGATGCCATATGTGCAGAAAACGTACGCCTAATAATACTAAGCACGGTATACTAGATACATTAGGTACTAAAGTGAAATGCGAAAATAAATTCTGATAAGATCTTTACATTATACTATGTTACTAGCTGTGCCCCGCGGTTTCACGCTCGTAGATTTTGTTTCATCCTTATTAAACCTAATATTTTTAATAAATAAAAGTAGCCTAAGTTACTCCTTGAAACATCAGCTACCTGCCAGTGAAAATCCCGTTAAAATCGGTCCAGCCGTTTCAGTGATTACCCGGAACAAACAGACAGACAGACAGACGGACAGAGAAAATTTTTACAAATAATTTTTTTAGTGTCATCAAAATCATATGCATTTAGTGAAAAGCTGTTATTTTGGAATTACAAACAGACACTTCAATTTTATTTATCTGTATGTATGTATGTATGAATATATATGTATAGATTTACATAAATATAATAAACTATATATGCGCTAAGCCCATGTTAATTACCTTAAAAAAGATATTTCGAATATGAAAGTTTTTCCATAGATTATTTAGTGAAAAAACAAACAAAAAACTTCATCTTTGTTACATAAGTCTATTTCCAACCCTAATTTGATGTGGAATAAGCGTTTGTTAGAATGTGCTATCGCGTAAGCGCGTGGCGGATTTATAAAAGCCTCGTTTTCTCTCAAATACGGGCAGCTGAGGTCATTAAGGTTGATATTACTTTAAACACGCATCTTAAAATAATACTTAACGCCCCGTATTTACCCCAAACATTGTTAGAGCCAATCTGTATCATAAAATAAAATCGTAGTGAATCTTTGAAATTCCAAAATAATATGACAATAATATACTTATTGTACATACATCATTAGAAATAAAAGAAGATCAAATTTTTTTTTTTTTAATTATCTGTTTGTCTTTTCATCTATCTGTCTGTTTGTTTCGGCTAATCTCTGAAACGTCTGGACCGATTTTAACGTGAGTTTCACTGGCAGATAGTTGATGTTACGAGTAATTAGGTTACATTAATTTAAAATAATACGGGGCACAGCTAACCGCAACTAATTACTTTTAAAATATGATTGTTATTCAAATTAAACATTTGAAATTGAATTGGTACACTATTATATTTGTACACTATGTTGCAGGCACAGAACAGTACATGACGTCAGAACGCCTATAAACCATTTGGGATATAGTTATGGTAAAAAAAATCTTAGTAGTTCGAACCACTTACCGAACCTTAGAATAACATTCTTTGTTATAGGTCTTTAATGGACCTACTGGGTACAAGCTCTTCCCCATGGGCAAGATCTGCCGGCTTGTTCAGGGAGTATTTGAGGAGTCAGATACGTAGAGCATAAGGGCAAGGCACAAAAGATGCCAAGGGTCGTTCTTCCGGGCAACCGGACCCAATAATGCCACAAACAATAGAAGATCCATAGGTCTTTAATTTTTCAACCAAAGAATGTAAGTATAACAAATTGCAAACCTGTTACACTAAATGGGACAGGTGAAATGAAGGTGTCCCATTAGTAGACCTGTATTGTACCATTACGGTGCTAAAGCTAAATTGTACCGCCTCATCTGATTAGCGCCGTTTAACGAGCGTTTTACGTCACTGGTAAATAAGGGTAGTTCCATATATAATTTGTTTAAGTACGTTCATTTGTTGGAACAATTTTCCTCATTTATCGAAGAACTAGCGATACCATTGGTTTTGCACATATCAGTAATCAAAGTTTTATAACCCGAACCCAGAGTGTCTTGTGCGAGTTTTCTTAAAATCGGCGTCACAAGTCATCGCGTCGACGTAAACGCACATTTGTATGGGTTCACAATAGTGTCATTTTTAGGCCGACAGAGGCGCTGTTCCGTTCCCATATAAATCTGCGTTTACGTCGACGCGGTGACTTGTGACGGCGGCAGTGAAAAACTCGCACTACGTGGAAACAAGAATGAAACTTGAATTAAATGAAAGACGTAGAAATTCTTCGAGTGTTCAGTACCAATTTTTTCTCCCACAAAACCTCCACATTACGTCAGAGCCTTAAGCTCGTAAAACCACGTGATTGTCACGTGACGGTTGAATATTTAAACATGAACAGCCGGAAGTACCGTCTGGACACCTACGCGGAATCCGGTGGCGTTAACTGGATTTATTACGGAAAAACGAGCGGTATGTATGATTGGGGTTGCCTAGTGGGGCCGGGGCTTGACCAGGGAAGGAAATGTTATATTATAAAGAGGATTGGTTTGTATGTATGTTTGTGACGAATTGGCTCAAAAAGTACTGGATCGATTTAAAAAATTCTTTCACCATTTGAATGCTACGAGTACGTTATCACTGATTAATATAGGTTTTATTTTATCTCCGTACTCCCTCGGGCACGGGAATTACGCGGGTGAAACCACGTGACGTTCGCTAGTTGGATAATCTGACAGAACTTCTAAATTCCACATTTTACTTTGCAATTTTCTTTTTGTTTTTAGGAATATCGAAGTATTCCTTCAAGCCAGAATTGAAGCAGTCATCTGCTAGTACTTTCTGTGTAGGTACGCGTCGCAACTAATTTAAAATATGCGAAACCAAATTTAATTATATATTTTTAATAAGTAGTTAAGTACTCCTTTTGTTTTTGATAAAGTGATAATTCTAATTGCAGTTCGACTTTTCTCATTCAGTAATTTGACTGTTCAAAGAAAAATTACCATTCTGTAACTAATAGTGTTGGCGTAGAGATATTGAGTAATAAACGAATGTTAAAAATAGTTTAATTTATTATAAATACCTCTGAAACTGTATTTTATACCTGGAATATAAGAAAAAATCTTTTAACTATCAAGTTACTGAATACGATTAAAAGTCCAAGTGAAGTATTAAGTTATTGAAGTGCTCCTATAATATATAATAATAGTTAATATAATAGTTCACAATAAAGCGCAGAAATCCGAAAATAACGTTAGTGCTATTTCTATTTTGTAGCACTTTTGTTACAGCAAAAACTTTTTTCAGCAAAAGTAGTAATTGCCTCATAAATAACCCATTGTACACCAAAATAACATTCACGTCACTCGCTCCGTCAGGTAGGTGGAGTACGGTCAGCGAGATGATGCGACCACACAATCAATGTATACAGAAGGACAGGCCTTCATAAGCTCTAACAGTAACCCGATTTGCTGGCCGAGTCACTTGCCAGTTCTTCGCAGAAAGCTAATTTCAAAACTAGTTGTAATTTCGGTTCATAAGGGTTACATTATTATTGTTTAGTAAAAATATTTTTATGTGCATTTACATATTAAAACCGCGGGGAAATATTGGTACATAATACTTAAAGAAAATCATGTCATTAGAAAAAATGTGCATACATCTGCCTTTAATACTAAAATGAGCTCTGATCTGTGATTCTTGTACGCGGATGTCTTGTGTTTGCGAGTTGCGACAATTCTCATTTAATGTCGGAAACCCTTCTGTATGTATTTATTTAATGGCACGTCACTTGGCATGTTACCATGAATCCGAGAGTGACTGATTTTGTCATATTTATGATATAACGTTTGTTTATCCGCCGAAATTGTTATATAGCAGAATAAATTATCTAGACAATTTTTTGCAGACTAAACAGTAACTGAGGATAGCCTGAGTCTGGCTGGAGCATGATAATTCTTTATAATCATGTCATTCTGACGATTTGAAAGTACTTTCTTAAAAGTTTAATTGAATTAAGATTTTTTGAGTTTGAGTCTGAAGCGAGTAGATTCGTGTGTGGGAGCTTATATGGAATTAACAGTTCGTAGATTTGTTGTATAAGTAACTCAGTAAAATATTACGAAATACGTACAATGTAGAAACTACCGCTGGGTACATATTATATAGCTTATATATTGGTGAAAATGTATTAGAAGTTAAAGGAATCATTTCGTAGATTACTTCAAACATTATCTTTTCGATATTTTATTTATAGACAAATTATACAATTTCAGAGTCAGGCAACAAAATAAATGTCTGATTTAAAAAATCTGTTGAAGCTATTTCAAACATAAAAAAGTATCTTCGCTTAATAACCCAGTAATCAGAATTTTTTCCACCGTTTATAACATCTATCCTAATAAAATCTAGCATTCAACCTTCTCAGTATTTTCTAAGCAAAAATAATAACCGTATACTCTACACTAAGTAAAACGTAACATAATTTCCATTTCGTTGCAATAAACGGTTACAATCCTCGTAATAAAATATGCACGAAGCCCGCCGCCTCTCACCTGTATAATAGATGGCTGGCATAGGTGTTTAGGATAAGGTGGGACTACGTTGGTCACATGCGATGTGTTCACATAGGATTTATATTAAAATGTACCAAAAAGTCATAAGACGTGGAATCTGTGAACTTCAATGGAGACTTTAGGTAAAGTAGATTGAAACTGGAGTCTGGTTACCGATTTTTATGAGATGATTAGTGGTTGCGAAGGTCAGTTTTCCAGGTGATCAGTCCTATCAGGTTGAATCAAGTGCCAACCCCAACAATGTATGGGATAAGGCCAGGGAAATGGATACTAAGTTTATTGAAAGTTTGAATCGATAGAATTTGTTAGAAGTGGATTTTTTAGCAAAACCGCGTAAATTGGAGCACGTTATTATTTTTGTCAATAAAACTAACTAACTAAGAACCGCTTCGGTTAATTTGTTATGGAACAAATCGGTTCAGCCCGAGTTCTTTCCGTGCCTGGTGAACGTTAAGCCCTCGGCCCCGTAGTCAATTGACTTTCTTTGGCGATTGCTACAGACCAGTAAAAATATTAAGAAACACTGACAGTTGTCAGATTTTTTTTAATATATTTTTCCGAAATCGGGTGATTTACAACCTAAGCTTATAACTTTACCCCCGAAAGGTATAGGCAAACCCAACGTCAATGCCCGTCTTAAGGCGTCACAGGGCGTTGCGTGTTGTAATGCACCCGCGTCTTTACTCCACGTCTTCGGAAGACTTGTTTGCAAAGGTAAGTAAATAAGCAGGATTTCGTTTGTGCCTTTTGATGTGAGGTGTTGAATTTAGGGTAAGGGATGAGATTATGGGAATTGAAGACGGGTTCAATTGACTATAATAATATATTCACGTGTTTCCACGAGGCCCCGCGTAGGCAGGTGTTTGAACACCCACTTTCACCGAAGATTAGGTGCTAATGTGACGGCTCGCGATTCTGTCATCGTCTATCGTCACTGCGGCTTCACACTTACCTCGCACTTTTAAATCCTGCGCTAGTTTTATTTATTACGTTAATTTGAGAGTAGTGTTTTGGTAGTCGTACAAATGATCGTATTTTATTACATAGTTACTATTTTCCCTTTCTTTGTATGTCTGGTAATTGCGAGCGCTTCTGCGGAACGTGAGGTTTTCGGATTTTTTCCAGTTTGGTAAGGGCTGGATTATTCCACCCAATAGCCAGGGTCTAAGAATTTGGCTATGGTATCCCCTGCCTGTCGTATGAGACGACTAAAAGGGGGCCGGAGGGCCTGCTGGCGGTGGTTCGGGGTGGGAGCCTTGACCACCGAGCCGCGGGTCCGGGAAGATGGCAGCGCGATGTGGCTCGCGCTGCCTTGCACAGCGAGGTCTCCCCACATCCCCGGGGCAGCGACACAGCTGCCCCGGGGATGTGGGGAGGTGCGATCTATCTGAGTAACCGGAGTTCGGGTTTTAGTGCGGTAAATATCCCACATACCCCGACCTGCTTCTCCCAGGGCAGTAGGGGTTAATGGAGCAAATGTTCTTCCTTAAAAAATAAGGCCTAGTTTCCTAACTGTAACTTTTAAAGCATATACTGTGGTAATACGGAGGTATTTACCAAAGCATCATTAATATGTACTACACTCTAATCAAGACCGTAAGTACTTTAAAATAGCGCCAAATTCCACCGTAACTTACAGTGTCGCCTAACCAGACTATTTACCGCTAAGGAATCCATTAGGCACCTGTATATCGTTGTGGTAAGGTTGAGAATCGAACGTTCATCAGTTAAAGACATGATTTAGGATTGGATTAGATGGGAATGCTTTAACAAATGCCAAGAAATTCACGTGATATGGAAGTAGCCAATACAGTGACGATACATCGACTGGCTACTAGTATAATTTTGTGCGTGTGTTTAACATACGTTTTGTTATAGTGCAAAAATGCAACCAGTATCTAATGTAATAAGAGATAACTGTAAAATATAACTCAGAATAATATTTTATTCCTAAACTACAAAATTAGGAAAAAATATACATTTTCTTTAAAAAAACATTTCCTTACGCTATTACGAAAGATGTTAAAACATGTAATTGGTATAATTTAGTTTTGTAGTTTGTTCTTATTCAATTAAATACTAAGACCTTATTTTTAACTAGCTGTGCCCTGTGGTTTCACCCGCGTACAGTTAGTTTCATCCTTATTGTCGCGGAACCCTAATATTTTTAATAAATAAAAGTAGCCTAAGTTGCTCCTTGAAACCATCAGCTACCTACCAGTGAAAGGCCCGTTAAAATCCGTCCAGCTGTTTCAGAGATTACCCGGAACAAACAGACAGACAGACAGAGAAAATAATTAAAACTTGGTTTTTAGTGTCAGTAGCGTGTATACTTTCATATGCATTTAGTGAAATGCTGTTTTTATTTATCTTGTGTTTAATTTTATTTATCTGTATGTATGTTTATAGATTATGATTTTATCATTGCACTGTTACATCGCATTGGGAGAAATACTGAAAATAAATAAATGTAAATAAATAAAATACTTTCACTAAAGATAGTTAAGTGTCAGCGTGACAAATGCTGACTCCAGTACCGTCTTAGGCACTATACATACGTCTTTGAAATTCTTCTCAGACGTATATCATACTAATAAGTTCAAAAAGCTTGCTTTTACGGCATGTGACGTCATATGCCGTATGCGTGCGGTAAATTAAATTTGTGCTACTGTTTGTACTATTGATTGTGGTTTGTTTTACTCCCGTGATGCAAATATCGTCATTATGTTATGTTTCACGTGTGTTACATCATAGTCGTAACAAAGAGGATGTTTTCATAGCTGAAAAAATATTTTATGACGAGTTGTATATTTAGAAATAGGGTTCTTTATCGTCTACGTGGGTTTTGGAAAAACCGCTTTTTCAAACAATGCTTATTTTCAACACGATATAAAGTACAGTAATTATGAAGAAATAAATATTCACAATTTGCATTAAATAACTTGACTCTATCGATATTAACCGATATGAGTAATTGTTTGTATATCCGAAATTTACTTGGGATTTTTTTATATCTGTACATAAATACAGATAAATAAAATTGGAGTGTCTGTTTGTAATTCCAAAATAACAGCTTTTCACTAAATGCATATGAAAGTATACACGTTACTGACACTGAAAAACCATGTTTTTAAAATTTTCTCTGTCTGTCTGTCTGTTTGTTCCGGGTAATCTCTGAAACGGCTGGACCGATTTCAACGGGACTTTCACTGGCAGGTAGCTGATATTTGAAGGAGTAACTTAGGCTACTTTTATTTATTAAAAATATTAGGGTTCCGATACATGAAGCATGAAAAAATCTACGCGGGTGAAACCGCGGGGCACAGCTAGTATTTAATATAGAACCTAGCTATTTATATCGATTTCGCCCCCGTGTGATTTTCACACACAAAATTTCATGAAAATCGTGGGTTTTTCTGAGATTCTGATTATAGTATTAGGTACATTTTGGCAGTTGGAAGTCTGTTTCACCGAAAGACACTATGAATACTCGACCAATTATGATACTTTTCAAACTCGCGCTAGAAATCTCTGAATACAAGCCCCTCCGGACCCACTATTTTGTTTTTTTATTGACGAGGTGGAAACCTTCAAAAGGTCCCCGACCGCCCTGGGAGAGGCAGATCGGGGTATGTGGGATTTTTACCTCACTAAAACCCCCACGGTGGCCATCCTCAGTGCTCAGGGGGGACTCCGGGTACTCTGATAGATCGCACCGGTGTCCCCCCACACTTTGCCGGGGCACATCCCCGGGGCAGCTGTGTCGCCGCCCCTGGAGACCTCGCTGTGGTCGGCAGCGCGAGCCACATCGCGCTGCCACCTTCCCGGGCCCGCGGCTCGGTGGTCAAAGCTCCCACCCCGACCACCGCCAGCAGGCCCTCCGGCCCCCTTTTAGTCGCCTCTTACGACAGGCAGGGGATACCATAGCCAAATTCTTAGACCCTGGCTATTGGGTGGGGACCCACTATACCCTAACCATACCCTTGGGTAGGTGGGACTAGCATATACCACCGTAGTAGTGTTGGGATTAGATTTGATTGGAGTATTATTAAAATAGTATGGACATATCGAAAGGATGAGTGAAAGGCGATTCATCATCTCCCTGGCCTTATCCCATACATTGTTGGGGTCGGCACTTGATTCAACCCGATGTGGCTGATCACCTGATTTTTATACGAAGCGACTGCCATCTGACCTTCGTAACCCCATTTAGGAGGAAAATCTGTGATCTGGGTTAAACCAGTTGTCAGATTATTTTTAGGCCTCCGACTGACCTGTAACGATTGCCAAAGATGTTAAATTGGCAACCGGGACCGACAGCTTAACGTGCTCTCCGAGGCACGGAGGGAACTCGGGCGATCACCCATCCAACTACTGGCTAGGCGTATGGTTGCTTAACTTCGCTGATCGAATGATATGCGCAATTGCAACTGTACCACGAGCTCCTCCGAAGTGAAAGGCGATTGACGAAACAAATGTATAGAGCGAATGTGAGCAGAAGTGTCGGTAGAGGGCGTCCAAGGAACAACTACTATGACACAATTAATAGTATTTGCAGAAAGGTCAAATTCGCAGCACTAGTAACCGAAAGAAGTGTATGAGGAGATGCATGAATGTGGATGAAGCGAAAGAAGTATGTAAGGATTAGCATGTGGCAAATTGGTCTCTGCCTACTCCCATGGGATACAGGCGTAAGCTTATGTATGTATTTATTATTATTACTAGCTGTGCGCCGTGGTTTCACCCGCGTAAATTTAGTTTCATACAAACTTTCATCCCCTATTTTATCCCCTTTGGGGTAGAATTAATCAAAATCCTTTCTTAGCGGATGCCTACGTCATAACATCTACCTGCATGCCAAATTTCAACCCGATCCGTCCAGTGGTTTGGGCTGTGCGTTGATGGATCACTATGGCAGTCAGTCAGTCTGTCAGTCACCTTTAACGTATATATGTTTAGATTAGAGGGTTAGATAGAGTGTTTAGACTATGTGTAGAGGGCTTACATTTCTCAAGTGATTTACTTTGTTTTTAAAAATTGTATAATATTTTTAAAAGAGTAATTACTGAGTTTCTTGCCAGGTTCTTCTCAGTAAAAGCAACCTTCCGAACCTGGCAGTAGCGTGTATAATCCATGTCGTTCTGACGATTTGAAAGTACTTTGTAAAAAGTCTAATCGAATAAAGATATTTTTGACTTTGACTTTGACTTTGATTAAAATAAGCTAGTTTACTGTGAATTCAAAAAAGATTTAAAGAAAGGAAAAAATCATATTTTTGCATCGCAGCATAAACACATTTCACGAGCAAACCGCACGGGTCGCCCTTCCAGCGAAGCTTACCTTGAGATGATCTTTGTTTGTTTTATCGTTCCCAAGATGACGTCATACTCTGGTTGCTTAGATTCCAGCGGTCAGCTGTAATACCAGGTTATAATAAACTACAGGTATTTATGATCTAGGAGACCTTAGGCATGTAGCAAACGGAGGTCTCTGCCTACCCCCATGGGATGCGCGAGCTTGCAAGTAATTAGCCGAATTTACTCATTGAAACATCAGCTACATACATGCATGCTCACGCCTGTATTCCCCCAAAGGAGGTGTTGTAATAACCCACTTTTCACAAAGATTATTTAGTGCCAAAGTGATAGATGGTGAGACTATCGCCGTATCAGGCACTATACATATGTCTTTGAATTACTTCTCAGACATATGCAGGTTTCCTCACGATATTTTACTTGACTGTAGTGCACGTGGTGGGAAATCACTGCACATAAGTTTTTAGAAAAACTCATTGGTACAAGCTCCGCTGGGATTCGAAGTTGCGTCGCTTGCGTAGCAGACGACTGCTCAAACCCCACGACCATCACGGCTCCTTTGTATCAGTTATCTAAAAAAAATATGCATCCGTGAAAAAAGCCGATCATGAGCGTGTTAGCAAAAAATAAGATTACGAAGTACTTACTACAGTATGGAAATAATTATTTTCCGCGTTAACTTTCCACGGAAGAGGAATTGAAACTTGATTTAAACCCGTAAATTATAGGGGGATGATAGGGGGGCAGGTCCACTACATTTGCCCACCAATCAATTACACGACCTCAGTGCTTATTATGGACAAGGATGACGTTAATGACAGATCGATGACGGTTCGGGCTTCGAAGCAAGCGTTTGATTGACGCATCTATCCGCTGATAACTGATTTACGATCACTTTTGAAGAGCGCATAAAGTGTACCTTTATTATATCCGTAATGTAGATTTTGATTAATAACTTCGGTCTATTTAGTTAGTAATTCGGTACTTCGAGACTATCGGGTTAAGTAAATAATACTAACATATGCTCACGCCTGTGCCCGAAGGGGTAGGCAGAGGTTTTGCAATAACAATACCCACTTTTCACCGAAGATGATTAAGTAGTACCAAAGTGACAGATGGTGAGTCTATCGCCGTCTCATGCACTATACATATACGTCTTCGAATTGCTTCTCAGATAAATGCAGGTTTTGACACGATGTTTTCACAGTGAAGCACGTGGTGTGAAATCACTGCACATAAGTTTTTAGCAAAACCCATTGGCAGGCCGCTGAGATTCGAACTTGCGTCGCTTTCATAGCAGGTGTCTGAAACAATGCCTGTTCTTCACAAGGATGACGAGAATGCTAGCCATCGCCCTCCACAACCATTATAGAGGGAAGCGAGCGACCGGTTCTTGCGATTTGCGATTAATATAGTATGTATAACGCTTGTATAGACAATTAAAATACATGGTATCGTAGAGCTATATCTATTTTCGCCCGACCTGTCGTTGGCCGCTCGCCAACGGACAGACATACATCTATCTATACTTATTATTAAACACTAACGAGAGAAAACTTAGTACATTTGAGAAATTCACACAAAATTAATTAGCAAGGTAAGAATTTGTATTGGGAACGAAAAAATACAGTAAGAAAGTGATTGCGTAACTAAACGTACCTATATGATGTATGTAAGGTATAAAAGAGCCGTTGTGGCCGCGGTTTTTGAGTACCTGATACGCAATGCGATGTAAGTTCAAATCACAGAAGCCAGCACCAATGAGTTTTGCTAAAAAATTATATGCAGTGATTTCTAAAAGAATATGATTAAGTGCCAACGTGAAGGATGATATATTAGTCTTTCGCCGTCTCAGCCCTCAGGCCCTATACATACGTCGTTGATATCCTTAGATACCATCATATGCAGATGAGTTTTTCTAAAACTAGGGTGAACTAATTGATGTCACACCAAAAGCTTTACGGTGCAGGAAAACACCGTGAAGAAACCTACATATTTGAGGAATAATTCAAACACGTATGTATAGTACCCGAGACGGCGATGGACTCAGCACGTCGAAGCTTAGCCCACGTGGCAGTAATTTTTCACATACAAACTTTCACCCCCCTTGGGCTGGAATGTCAAAGAACAATTTCTTAGTGGTCACATATACCTTGCAAAGAAAACAGCCTCCAAATTTCATGTCTCTAAGACCAGCAGCTTAGGTTTTGCGTTGATAAATTAGATTAATAATGTGCCCGGTTAGTGACAATAGGCTCGCTCCGTGCTCATTGTGGAAGGTGTTTTAAATACATCTCTGCCTACCACTTCGGGAACTACAGGCTTCATCATCTCCCTGGCCTTATCCCATGTATTTGGGGTCAGCACTTGATTCAACCCGATGTGGCTGATCACCTGATTTTTATACGAAGCGACTGCCATCTGACCTTCGTAACCCCATTTTTCGAGGAAAATCGGCAATCTGGGTTAAACCAGTAGTCAGACTTTCTTAGGCCTCTGACTGACCTGTAACGATTGCCAAAGATATTAAATTGGCAACCGGGACCGACGGCTTAACGTGCTCTCCGAGGCACGGTGGGAACTCGGGCGGTCACCCATCCAAGTACTGGCTAGGCGTATGGTTGCTTAACTTCGCTGATCGTATCATATGCGCAATAGCAACTGTGCCACGAGCTCCTCCTGCGGGAACTACAGGCTTGTACTTATATAATTGTATGAATAATTAAATAGCAATTTTATTAGCAGTAGATAAAACAGAGTAAAACAAATGAAACACAATCTGAGATATAAAACTGACTGACATAGTCCAGAGGCATTGTTACTGAAATAACTACTGTTACCATCTGTGCGATTACTGACTGGGTAGCTGGGATTGGGATACTGACTCATAATCGTGATTAGTTACTGTTTCTTTCTTTCTCTATAAGGTAAACTAATTGCAGCCGCCGACGCTACAGTAACCGTTTACTATCAGAGTGCCTAGTGCGAGTTTTCTTAAAATCGCCGTCACAAGTCACCGCGTCGACGTAAACGCAGTTTTGTATGGGCTCACAATAGTGTCATGTTTAGGCCGACAGAGGCGCTGCTCCGATCCCATACAAATCTGCGTTAACTTTGATGCGGTGACTTGTGACGGCGGCAGTGAATAACTCGCACTAGGCACTCAGTGCCCCACGTTGACACGTTCGAATGTCGACTCTTGATCTTGCGTTCTACGCTGTTTAGACGTAAAACTTCCTGCACTCGCCGCTTGGGGCGCTTTTTAACGTTCCCATACAAAATGAGGAAAATATGCCAGCGATATCGTTAATCAGTAAAACATTAAAACCTATATTTGAAGCACAGCTTTCATTTTATAAGTCTGTCTGTATGTATGTATGGCCTGAAGTGAATAAAAACATGAGCAGTATCTTCTATTCTTATTTCCGTAATTGCGATATTACTAACTAGTTGTGCCCCGCGGTTTCTTTAGTTTCATCCTTTTAATAAATAAAAGTAGCCTAAGTTACTCCTAGAAACATCAGCTACCTGCCAGTGAAAGTCCCATTTCAGAGATTACCCGGAACAAACAGACAGACAGACAGACAGACAGAGAGAAATTTTAAAACTTGGTTTTTTAGTGTCAGTATCGTATATACTTTCATATGCATTTAGTGAAAAGCTGTTATTTTGGAATTACAAACAGACACTTCAATTTTATTTATCTATATAGATGTATACATATAGATTTCCTACATGGAACTTAAACATAACTGGGGAAATTTGGGTGTACATTTTTTAATTTAATTTTTTTATCGTGGAGAATCCGTTATGGATACACCAACCGCCGCGGGGGCAGCAGAAGGGTTATGTCGGACTCGCACCGACTAAACTCCACGGTGTTCCTCCTGGTCGCTATGTGGGGGGGTAAACTTGGGTGTACCTAACATAAGTACACCTCCTACCCTTTCGGGTAATACAGGCGTGAGTTAATGTTGTGAATGATGTGTAATACAATGTAATTAATGATTTACTTACAAGTCATAAGTATTTGTGTTATCGCCAATCGGAGTCCTACCTGTAAATAAGATAAATAGTTTCAGTATTAGTGGAAAGATGCCCTGAAAGTTTTCAGGTCCGCGTAAAAAGATTTGACTCTGTATATATTATACCCGCTTAGTTCCCGTTTCCGTGGGAGTACGGGGATAAAATATAGCCTATGGTACTCGCTGATAATGTAGCTGTCCATAGGTGAAATAATTTTCAAGATTGGTTTAGTAGTGTCGGAGCCTATGCAATACAAACAAACAAACAAACAAATCTTTCCTCTTTATAATATTAGCATAGAAGAAGACACGTCTTAGTGCTTATTTTTAAATACCTGAAAATCAGAAAACATTTTCGATAGCTATAATTACACACACATATTATTTTTTACCACTCTCATGGAAAACATGCTTCGGAAAATGGAATATATATCGTATAAGTAAGATTTTTTTTTCGTATATCCTTTGACGGTTTCAGACGTAAGGTGATCGTACCCTGATACACCTAAAACATAACGATCAATTGAACGATTAAAGTTATTCAATCGAAATCCTCTCCCAATGTGGTATTCAACTCAATAGGACGTGTTTGCGACGAAGACTGAGCTATTCCGTTTATTTCTTTGATATAATGAATACGAATACACTGTTTTATTACGTGAATGGGGCTTGAAGGCCGTTTGTAATGACGCCGTCTAAATCTGTCTAGATTTGATGAAGGATATTATGTCATCCTTAAATTATCTCACAGCTTCAGGACGAATGCAAATACACTCAAACTATCTGTCTGTTTGTTACGGCTAACCTCTTAAAAAGCTAGATCAATTTTAGCATGGCAATGAGTTGCCCACTCTTCTATTAAATTGTAATAAAACAAACCTACGTATAAAAAAGGACAAGTTTGTTTCGCCGTTTCTTCTCCTGACAGGCTTACATTTGGAAACGGTACTAAATTAACCTAAGTTAGCGTAAGAAAAATGACGTTCAATGAGTGTTCCAAGTGTCCCTTATGTTAAATAATTTTTTTTTTTTATTTTGCAGCTGGTAGCTCATGTTACAATGAGTAACTTAGCATATTTTTATCAAAAAATATACCTTTTAAATTAAGTGTCTTTTCGGGTGAAATTGCGGGGCACAGCTGTATAAATACGTAGTATCTCATTGATAGGATGTATTTAGAACAGGACGAGAGAGTAAGTTAAAATAACTACGTAGTATTACCGACCTTGGCCCACGTTAGTGCACTTCCTGTCTCTAATTCGAAGTGGGGTATCGTATCCTTCGCGACACACGGTAGGTCGAGGTCACTACGGTACCTTTATATTTAAACTAGCTTCTGGCCGCGACTTCGTTTGCCTTGCAATGGTTACTCCGCGCTATCGGTCATCTCAAGCTACATAATTATACGTAGTACCTACTTTTGGTTCTATTTTTTTATCTAAGTTAGTAAGCATGTTGCAATAACAACACCCACTTTTCGCCGAAGACGATTAAGTGCCAACGTGACAGATGGTGAGTCCATCTCCATCTTAGGCACATACATATGTTCTTGAATTACTTCTCAGACGTATGCAGAGGGTCTACTCTTTTTCTAAGAAAACGATACTTTCTTACGTTTCATAATTTAACTAAAGCAGGCTTAGAATAAATAAACGTCAAAGAATTTTCTAGCGGACCACGTTCAGACGTAATTTCCGTACGAATAAGAACCGTGGTAGGAACTTTCGGCGGCAGCTTCGTATTTCGGAGCAAGCGAGTAGGTCCCCAGGTTTCCTTCATAATCCCAATATTTCATGTAAAAAATTAACACCACATTAAAACGGTTACATCACTCCCTCATTTCCATATCAAGGCCAAAGATGGCGCTGGGGCGCGATAAAACTATTGTACAAACTTGCATTGTCTCATAGACTAGTTTATCGAGAGCTGTAGTTTCAAACGAATAACATACTTCGCTACATTATACGCGGGTCTATGTAAATCGGTGGCTAAAATAGCGTTGTCGAGTGACGACGATCAATGGCTTTCAAGTGCTGAAGGGTAACAAATATCGACTTCAAAAATGTTCGAGCTAGGGGCCAGTAGCTTAAACCCTGGGAAACTTGCGTTCGAATTTAGCCCTAAATCTATACATCTGTACAGATAAATAAAATTGAAGTGTCTGTTTGTAATTCCAAAATAACAACTTTTAACTAAAAGCATATGAAAGTGTATATGGTACTGACATAAAAAAACAAAGAAAATAAAGAAAAATTTTAAAACTTTGTTTTTTAGTGTCAGTAGCGTGTATACTTTCATATGCATTTAGTGAAAAGCTGTAATTTTGGAATTACAAACAGACACTTCAATTTTATTTATCTGTATAGATGTATAGATACACGCTAATGACACTGAAAAACCAAGTTTAAAATTTTTCTCTGTCTCTCTGTCTGTTTGTTCCGGCTCAACTCCGAAACAGCTGGACCAACGTAAACGGGACATTCACTGGCAGATAGCTAATGTTACAAGGAGTAACTTAGGCTCACTTTTTTTTTAAAACATTAGGGTACCGCGGGTCATCCATGGCATTAACTTTATGCGGTTAAAACCGCGTAGTACAGCTAGTATTGGATATTATGGATATTGAAAACTCACAAATATTTAAAACAATCACGAAATCGCTTCATTCTTCTTTCTCACTTCACTCCTCTCTAGTTTCTAACAATAACCTATAACTTCATTCATTCCGGAACGCGAGTGAAAGACATAAAATCGTCAAAGACAAATAAATAATCCGCCATGTTGTATACAGCGCCATCTGTTGGCCGCCGACGGGGTTTATTGGGATTTTAGAAACGTTATTTACAATTATTTTTTTTTTGACGTTTGTTATTTGATATATTTTTTTAGTTTCTCATTAATACCGGCCGTTTTTATATAATCTATATTTGATTATTTGGATTGAATAAATAATAAACTTATTATTTAATATCAATAAAAGTCGGTAGGTTATAAAGTTGACAATAAACGATCTGCGAAAATAGTTGAATATTTTATTTTGTATTGTGATTTTTATCGTATCAAGGTTATTCTGCCAACATATTTCTATTAAAACTATTAGGGAGCTATTAAAGAGTGGGTTTGGTTGTAAAGATATATAATATTATACAAAGCAGAACATAAAATCTTATGATATTTTGACAGCTTTCATTCTAACAATATTTTTGATTAAAAATAAACGCATTTTTTCGCAACCAAATCCCACAAAATTGGATAAAAAGTATTCGACTTTGACGGCACGTGGATGAAAAGTCTTTTGATTGTGGATGAAGAGAGATCAGTATGTAAGAGCTAAATACTTAGCATTCTTTCTTCCCTAACCAACTTAAAAAAAGAAGGAGGTAAGCTTATGTTTTTTTTTGGAGTTTAGTCTTTGCGAGTCCGACATAACCCTTCGATTCATTAACGAATGCTACTATATAATTATTTAAAAAAAATTACTTTGTTTAATATTAATATATGGTTACAGTGTAACTGCAGTACCTAACCTAAGTAGGTAGGTAATTAAATTAATATTGACATGCCCTAAAATTTAATGACATTTATGTGATTCTTGTGAATGAAAAATATTTATTCAGTTTAGGTCCTGGGCCCAAACCATGAGCTCTTATTGCAATGATACTTCAGCTGTGTGACAGTGACAGATGTATGCATGTCATATACATCTGTCTCATAAATTAGTGAAACCACCATTTCAGAAACTAGTCTTCTGAGAAGAACCGGCAAGAAACTCAGTCAGGCATCATGTACATTTTATCGAAACAACATAAATCATATCAAATCATCATATAAAATTAAATTCGATATCAGGTAAATATTGAGACCTATTTTGAACCATATTACATGTGAATAAATATTATTTATATTTCTCCACGTTAAAACAAGGAAGGCTTGTTATTCGTTTACTAATAGTATGAAGATAAGTATTTAATATTAATATTGTACATGGAAAACCTACGAAGCTAAATTTAAAAACGAAAATGCACAAGGTATTTTCTTTCCTCCGATTGGAGAGTTCGACCTTTAACCCCAAATGTCAGAGGTTACATGTCACTTGTGAACTGAATCACAATGAACATAACAGATTCCTACAAGACGTTTAAATACAACTTACTTCTTTTACGGTTCCTTACATACTTTCGTAAAAAAAAGAACCCGTATGGATAATTTCGTTGTCCATCTGTCTGCCAATATCTCTTTCAAGAACGCAGGGAGGTATCCATTTGAAATTGTAAATATCATATTAAAAAATTCTATGATATGCAATACCTGGTTAAGGTTGTCTGATAGAGATAGCTCTAGCGATAAGACCGCCTTTTGTTATCATACAGTAATAAGTTTTATTAAAAATATCTGTACAATATTATGGTGTGCCATAAAGGATATATTATTATTACGCCTCAAAAACCCCAAAAGAAACTCGTATGGAAATCAAGACTGATAGTCCTAGAAGTCCTGGGTTCAATCCCCGGGTCGAGCAAGGTATTCTTGGATTCTTCCATCTGTAATTTCTCCAATTAGTGCTGGGTTGGTGGGAATAGGCCCCCTATTACGACTTAAACTGAACGAAATGTGGGTGCACTATAAGTACAGGGGCCTAACCATAAGCTCTTATTTCAATGATATTGCAGGTATGTGACAGGGACAGATGTATACACATCAAATACATCTGTCTCTTAGTAAGAGTAAAACTATCATGGCAATAAGAGCTCATAGTAAGGCCCCTGATCTGCCTACCCCATCGGAGAATGTATCTATAAATTATCATTCATACACTATACATAGCCCTCTTAAAATGCAATCCGTGTACAAAATAATATAGCATTTACGACCTACATATATAAGTAAAATGGACTTTAAATGTTCAGTAAAGTTGAACGAAAAGTGAAACTTATGAAGTAACTGTGTTTTAAAAGGGGTTAGGTATTATAAATCGATTATGACTGAAAGATATCTAGTATATCATTTGACTAATTACTCCAACGACTGCCTACTACTTAACCCCAAAAGGAATCTATACATACTCTATACAGATAGATAAAATTTAAGTGTCTGTTTGTAATTCCAAATGACATAGAAAAACGAATTTTGAATTTTTTTCTCTCTGTCTGTCCGTTTCGGCTAATCTCCAGAACAATGTTCCCGATTTTAACGGGACTTTCACTGGCGGATAGCTAATGTTACAACGAGTAACTTAGGTATTTTTTATTAGTCTACGCGGGTGATACTACGGGGCACAGCTAGTATATAATAATTGTAAGAACTGTTAAACTGTACTGGCGAAATAAAAGCGCATATCTTTTGATTGCGTTAACAACGGCCGCTTTCAATATACTATCCATCTGTCATTTAGGTTACTTAAGATAAACAAATATATAATTTTTTCTTCCTTTCATTCCAATATCTTATCGTTAGTTAACATTATTATGAAATTGTAGGTATGGATAGATCTTACACATTTGCTACAATTAATTAATCTTAATTTGATCTTAGCTTTGACTGGCTGGAATATGCCATGTTCACAAATATTTGTAACTAGCTGTGCCCCGCGGTTTCACCCGCGTAGATTTAGTTTCTTCCTTATTGTCGCGGAACCCTAATATTTTTAATAAATAAAAGTAGCCAAAGTTACTCCTTGAACCATCAGCTACCTACCAGTGAAAGTCCCGTCAAAATCCGTCCAGCCGTTTCAGAAATTACCCGAAACAAACAGACAGACAGACAGACAGAGAAAAATTTTAAAACTTGGTTTTTTAGTGTCAGTATCGTGTATACTTTCATATGCATTTAGTGAAAAGCTGTTATTTTGGAATTACAAACAGACACTTCAATTTTATTTATCTGTATGTATGGATATGTTATTTATTATTTTTGACAATTGATCATTGGAACTGTGTCCATGGACTTAGATTCATGAGATACTGTAACCATTAAACATAGTAAAAAAAATTTTAAAGAGTATTTTTGAGTTTATTGCCAAGTTCTTCTCAACAAAAGCATCCTGTTTTATGTACTTTTTAGGTCCTTCTGACGATTTGAAAGTACTTTGTGAAAAGTACCTAAAGTACCTAAAGATATTTAAAATTTAGATTTCTTTGTAATTTGGATCAAATCTGACAGATAACTGGGGATAGCAATCCATCTGAAAACTTTGCAAGGTTATTGGCTGAAAGACATACAATTTTTCTCAACTGTAATTGTAGACTCTGCATTGCAGAATTGAGTATTTGATATTTATTTCAACTTGACTCCTATAGAAGAATATCTTGACAGACAGACAGACAATGGTAACGGTATATTCCTTTTGAGATATGAAAACCTACAAATTGTATTTTCATAGGAAAGTTCTTACATAGCACTTCCTTAACAGATTTTTTGGGCAATAAATAAAATATTTTTATGGCAAAAGTACAAAGTAATTACTTAATATTCATATTTTTATTCCAAAATATGCATGCGTTGAACTCTTTTACTAGAGATGTAATCTTAATTAGGGAAAAGGACAAACAAATCCTTTTATATATTGTTATAGTATTGAATATTTAAAACATTATGTATTAATATATTATTATCTAAGAGCGAATTAACACTAAACAGTTTTCAAGGATTTTCCGTTGAGTTATTGGAAAATTCGGGAAACTAATTAATTAAAATATATTAATGAAATATATTTGTCAAATTAATTAATTTTACAATTTACATAGAACCGTCAGTTCAAGCACATGTGCTTGCTAAATTGTCTGAGCTTTATAGCGAACTTCGAAAAAGGCGAGGTTCTTTACGTAACAAGAGGCCTCCACTAATTCCAGCATCTTCAACAAATATCAAATGAAAAGACATGGTTTATAATGTTTGGAATAATGTAAGATTAATTAGTATTACTCAATACAAAAACGTAACGCGAAAACTAATTATTGATTTTGACTTTACAATAACTAATAATAGAATTGATATATTTTATAATTGATCAGTTGAAACACGGTAGAAACTGTAAATACTTTTTATGTTATTTAGAGAGCTAATACATTAATCGGATTAAAATTCAACTTACATTTAAGTGGCGCGGCACATTTTATTAAGTCAATAGTTGCCCATAGCGACATCTGTCGGCAGCGTTCCGAAACGTACAAGCTATTTTCTAGGTTAGCTCACTAAAATTATCTAAATTAAGTATGTATATTTGAATTAATTGTGTCTGTTTGGTGTCTGTAATTAATAGTTTATTAGCAAAAAAACACAAATTCATCATTAACCTAAAATTACTGTTAATTTATTGTCATTACGATTGCAACGCCTGAATAGTGAAAATAACGTTTGAAATCTCGGGAAATGTTATGAAATCGATAATATTGATCGACACTGTTTCTACATACTTCGATACACTTCAGTTTCTGTTGCTGAAAGCTACAATTTCGTGGAATTTGAAAGTCAAGGCCGGAGATTTTGTGGCAAGGTTTCCGAGCTTTTGGAAAGTGCGGAATGCGAATCTTTTCAGGAGGTAGAAAGCTTATTTTTCCGTGTAGTGATTACTATATAAAGGTTAGTAATTCTTTGAGAAATGAGGTGTCACTGCGTTCAGTAAGTGAGTAGTATATTTTGTGAGATGTTGGGAGGAAATAGCAGAGTTGTACGGGCTCGGTTTAAATATATCCTACACGTGAATATTCTCCTCGTGCAGTACTTACTGCCGCGGCCCTCTCTTCGGCCTGGAGGCTCGCACTGGTATCGATTCAACGACAGATTTACACCCTCGGACACTTCAATCAAATCATAAAACAACAACCCATCTTACATAATTCTCAGCCGCCATTAAAACGTGTAACGTACGCGATTTTCACCCTTATACGCGACAAACTTATACATATTTTCCATTTTCCGTGCACGTAGCTATTCCGATGCTGCGCCGGCGGTTACAACCTTGAATTTGGGAACGCACCTTTAATTTTAGCCGGTTAACCTAGATACGGGTACCATTCCGAGTAAGGCGGATCGATATTCGCATGCGCGATGTCTCGGCTGTTTTAAAATAGTTCGGGTGTGGTGGGTACTTGGCGGCGGTCGGATACGTCCGTTCGCGCCCGTGGCCCGCGACCGACTGCTCCCAATACCCACGGACGCACGCGCGCTACCCTAACGATCGAGCTACCTCACTAGAACTACAACACACATTTACCAACGCTATAAAACCTTATTTCTACTAAACATTATAACTATATCATTATAAAAAAAAACTTTGAATTTAAATACAGAACATTTTATAATTTGAACCACTAGCGCCCCTAGCGGTGGAAATGGGAACTAACATGTAAAAGCTCTCGTACGTGATCTTTTGTTCGACGTTTGACATTATGAAAAGTACTTACATCTACCTGTCTCGCTCGCGCAACTAAAATAAATTAGATACAGTGCTTCCTTACAGCGGTTCACAATAACATGTCGGGACAATAATATGTTTTGCTCTATCATGGTAAGGCCCCATAAACTATTTGCCATGATAGTTTGACTGTGAGACAGTGACAGAATTATACACGTCGTATACATCTCTCTTATTCTAGTCAATATATGATGGCAATAGTAAGGCCCTTGGATTTTTAAAAGTACCACTGAATTTAACCCTCAGTGTGCAAAAATAATTATAAGTGTATAAGTTTCTATAAATATTCAAAAAACTTAGTTTAAACTTTCATTATTACGTACAGGCGCAATCAAAAGTTGCTGTTCATATCTAAATTTCAAATATCTATATACCGTAGCGGAATATTCTTGGATAGCGACTTATGGTTGCTACGAGTTGCTACGGTGTGCTTACATAAGTTTTGGAAATTTAAGATATTCAGCTTGTGCGATTGACTGTTCTTTTCATGATTAATTAACTAAGTATTGTTTCGACAGCCTTATGTGTATTGTTTATACTGACAGCTAAAATTCATTAGATATTAATGTAGGCAAGTATTAAAATAACGAATTTAACCTTTTGCAATTACGAAAAATTTATTTAAATAATCAGGTCAGTGCACAAAAAAGGTGGAATAAAATTGAATAGCAAAATATTGTTTTGAATAAGGAGGTTAGTCTTTGAATTGAATACAAATAGTTAGCGTAGTCTATTATTTCTACTGGTACTGCCATCTGTTGTGTCTTATAGAAATTACGAAAATTAAAAGTGCATCTAGTGACATCTAGCGGACTTTTCCATAACCACGTAGCCGTAAATTAAATTCGATAGATGGTGTTACGTTACATAGCTACGGAAATTAAAATCGTTTGCATTTTTTATTCAACTTAAAATTAACCAGTATTTTTTGGCCGGTTTTTTTGTTTATATTAGCTATCGGCGGAAAGTTCGTATATGCCAATATTTTAAGCCTTTTTGATTTTTTAGTCATAAGACGGTACTCTTACTGGAAAGACAAACATTTTTTTCTTGCTTAACTAGGAAAGCCACGGCTCATATTTTGAAATAGCGAAATACCAAGCTCCCTATTTCTTTCGGCAGTTCTATTAATCGTGAAAAATTATGTTACGTTCGTGGAGTATTGTGAAGCGTCAGAAGTTTGGTCCGTATTTATGAAAGAAAAACAGGCATATTTTCAATTTCAGTTTATTTTAAATAAAATCATAATTTACACATGTTTGGACATCACATCATTAAAAATACATTTATGGTAAAAAAAGCAAACCACTAAATTAATTTACATGTAAAAAGCTGTTTCAAATCGGAATGTAATGTACAGACAACCAGGAATGATTCTCATTTAATTATTTAAAACATAATATATTGTATTAAAAAATGGCACCATTATATTTAAAAAAATATTGTAGAAATTCATTGTTATTTTTTCAAATAAAATCATATTTAAAAAACAAATCTCAAATTGTTGTCAAAAACACATTTAAGTAAATCTGTTTATAAAAGTGAAAAATTAAATGAAGATTGTATTTTGATATTTTTTTAAACAAGGCAGGCATTCTAATGATTTAACAGCTCCTTTACACACTACATAACAATTTATCTATTTACACAGTATATTAAAATCTCATTTATATCACATCACATCATTCATTCAAAAATATACCTTAACGCTACACAGTATGGTCACTCTTCGTTTGTGACTTGTTTGGAGAACTTTGTTGTTTTAATAAGAATAATCGACAGCTTTTATAAAATAAGTATTATTTTTAAATTCATAATTTTATTTTATATTTTGTTATTAAGTGACAATAAGAAAATAAAAAATAATTTGGTCGGTAAAATATTGTCGATATTATTTTCTGTTGAAACTGAACGGTTTTTTATACTTTCTTAATAAATACATATATCGTTAATTATCATTTTTGGATTATGTACCTAATAAGACAATCAAAAATTTTTTCAGCTTTATATTTTCATACACAAATTAGTTCCCAAATTCTAATGAAATGCTTTCAACTCTAGTCGATTATTATTTATTTAAATAAATTAAAGGCAACGTAACCTATAAAAAAAACAAAAAACAATCTATTGTACTTTTTTGCTACTCAAAGTTAGCGTTTTTAAATATTTGGAAATTATCTGTAAATTTTAACATAGTTTCAAATGTCAAAATTAAAATTCACACCGAAATCAATAATTTTAAAACTGATATTCCGATATCGGGATATTATACTCGTATCAAATGTCATAAAAAATTAAGAAAATGCTTATTTTGTAGTTCCAATAAACATTCGGTTACACATAGTAATATATACGTTTAAAATGTATTTTCTAGATGGGTTATCATATTGTTCTAAATAAAGTCAACATAATATAAAAATACGTTGCTATACTACGATAATATAGCTTGATTCTTGTGACGTACGATACATTGCTGGTATTAAATGTGAAAGCTTAATCGAATGAAGCATCTACAAGCGGCTAAACATATTAATTTAGATTGTAATGCTGTCACAAAAATCTAATTATATTTTCTGAGTATAGTATCACAAATGCATGTGGTAACTATCTATTGCTATTTTCTGTGGTTTTTTAACTTTTTACTACACCACGACGGCTATTCATCTAAACTACGTACGTTTTAGTTGTTGTTACCGTAATTGACTCTACGTATGTTAAATTTGAGTGTCAACCTGGCTTTTATCTTCCATCCAACTTAATATTAAATTCAAAACAAAATACATCAAACATTAATATAATAATTGCATCAAATCACATTTCTTAGTATATCACAGCTCTTTTTCACGTCAAAATGTTAGATATACTGAGGAAAAACACCAACATTAACAAAACATTAGTCTTTGTAAATCGAATACTGCATTACCAAAACCACGATGTCGTCAAAATATAACATTGGCACCTAAATTCGTTACAATGTCTTGAATACTGTAAGTAATTTAGTCCTTACGTAAATTTGGAATAATATCGAAAACAGCAATCTTAAAAAAAGCCAGCTCTGGGTAGGTTATCTACCCATCTAAGGTGCAAAGGATTGATACTAAAACATTGTTACTTGATGATAGTCTTTACGTGCGTCCAGGGTTGACAAACTTTGGTACAGTTTAAAGTGCTTAACATACGGAGTACTAGATTGCTTAGGACCGTTTTCTAACTCACTAAGACAACCTAATACAATAACCAAACTCTTTCGAATCTGAAGGCTTAAAAACTCTCATTCCTCCGCCATTGTGACACTAGAGCCAGCTCTTAAGAGTTTTTAAGTCTGGTCTGTGGAACTCAAACAATTCAAACTTATACCTGTAATACTAAAATAATTTGTTCACTGCACATTGGCACCGTACTCCATTCCGAAGATGGATAGGATGACGAAGGCTAGACCCAGGAAGACCGAACCTAGGAGATCTCCTAGAGCAGTCAAGTAAGGGATGGCTGCATTGTCGGGATCCTTCTTCCTCTTCCACATCAAGTGGACAAGGACGTATGCTAGGTATAACAGCACCATAACCTGGAAATAAAAAAAAATACATTTGATGAAATTTCGCCATTTACTTCAACTTTTAATACGACCTTGACTTGTTTTAAAAGTAGTTCCATTTCTTTTTGTGATACGGATTTCAAAAGGGATGCACATATTTTAGTAGGGGTTTCGTCTTGTCTTGGTTTAAATATGTTATCTTGGTTTAAACTTTATTTAAAAGAAAATTCTTATTATAAAATTATGTGTTTACCTGAAGCAAGGAGCACAGTACATAGGTGACACCGAATGCAGGTTGAATGGTGACCACACCACCTTGGTAGACCACGTCAGCGACTATCATGAAGACGATCTGACCGAACAAGGCCAGGACCAACAGCATGCGAGCCACTTTAGCTGCCGGAGCTGTAAGAAAATGATGGATTTTAACAAGCACGTTTATACTCCCTAAAGAATAGGATTTGTTCAGGGGTCAGAGTTCTCTAGTTTATTTATGTCATCTTTACTTTTCTTGTCTTGTTTTCTGTCTACCACATTGGATGGATTTTTCGCGAGTATATTTGTAATTATTAGAAGTAATTTTCGGACTAACTTCTTTATTTACTGTGTTTACTTCTACAAATACATCTCCTGCTTCCTCATTCTAGCATTCTATTAGTCTCCGGTTGGCAACACAAATTGATTGTTAGCCTGTCATAATTTCCAGTTCAACTTACTTCCATAGAACCAAGTCTTCCACGGCCACTCGACTATTCGGACGTTTTCGGGCAGGACTCCAGGTATAGCGGTTTGGTGAAGGTTGGTAGCCATACGCGAAGACTGGACACACACCAGGTTGCCTCCGATACCGTTGACGATAGGCTGGAACACCTCGTAGCCTCGGTAGTGGTCCACGGCTTGGTCGAGTACGATGCCTCCGATACTACAGAAGGAAAAACATGTCAGGTTAAAGATGTAAATTAGTCATAAATTTACAGCAGTACGCGGCGTTACTCGCGATTTATTGTAGATCCCTAATTCAATTTACTATAATATAGACTCGTGTACTCTCAGTGATATTTTAGTATTCAATTAGTAAAAGCATTTTTTTAAATTATTCCAGTAGTTTCGCAGCTTATTCGATTCAAACAAACAAATCTGTCCTCTTTATAAAATTTATGCAGATAGAATTTTAACGCTTTGTTGAGCGTTTCGAACAAAATGGTCGTCCAACCAAACGGACTTCAAAAATACAAGGTGGAAGAATACTTTCATAATGGCAGACCGTTCAAAGACTATGGATACATACCCGCTAATGAACAGTGCTGATATCACTGGTGTCCATCCACTGGTAAGCACCTTCTTCGTGTACTTGTTCCTCCAAACAATGAACACCCAAAGGGGAAGGAGGCTGTAGTATACGCACATTAACGCTATTGGCTGCCATAGTGATGTTTCTAGAAGACCAAAAAATATTTTTTAGTGCTAATTCCTAATCAACCATTACCGCCTTTAAAAATCAGATAAATACTTGTTGGTGAAAATAATACAATGAATTTTTTATTGATCAATGTTTACCTTAAAATTGTCTAAAACAATAGAGAGTAATTAATAATAACAATAGAGATATATTAAGGATTTACACACGTCATTCAGAATATTAGCCATTTCTGGGAACTCCACCTTACATAAGATCCCTTAGAATATTGTCTCAAAAACAGCATTATATTTGCGACAAAAGGAAGGCATTATAATAGGCATGTCAATAATTTAGATAAATAATCATTAGCTACTTATGACACCTAACATTACATTACAAATCTTACTTACTCATTCATAATTTGATAACAAAGGAATTCATTCCTCGTGTCTTACGGTTACATAAGTCACATGTACAGACAACGTCAAAGCTTTGTTTGATAAAATCATAATTAATTATCATTATAGATCATTATTAAAAATATATATATTTTTAATGATTGCGTTAAGCTTAAGTTTGTGATCACTGCCAATTTGATATCGTATCTTCGTGATAAACGAATCTTTCGATTCAATATATTGATCAATTTAGTTTTCATGTTTGCTATCATCACCTGTTACATGTAAATCAGGAGTATTATCAATACCATGATGCGTTATCAAGATCATTACACTTATTTCAAGAACTAGTATGTATTCAAGGTATCATTGATTATATGATAATATTCGTTTAAGAAAGTCCATTTATCTTTTTAAGATCGAATTTATTTTGCACCTTATAGGATAACAAACACGGGTTATTTATATAAGGTGGCTCCTTTTTGGGGTGGATTCAAAATTCGCAGGACTTGGTTTCGATCACTCACGTATGGACAATTTGTTCGCCATTTGCGCAAAAACGCATAAATTTTGTTGCTTTATATGTAAAGCTCTATATGTTAGTACTTACTTGACTGTTCTCCATTGTCAGGATCTTCGGTAGCAAGAAATTTATAGATAATTATTAAAAAATTTACATAGACATGGTTCCTTTTTGTCTTTGAACTTTTGACATGTTTCAGTATCATAAAACATACCATAAATACTTATTAAGGCTCTTCTAAACGGCTAACCAGGCCCTCCTGGTTCTAGAAATCAGAGTTACACGACCACCTTTTCAACGAGAATCATTAGGTGGTTCATTATTTCAGGCACTAATACATCTTTGAATTTGTTCTCCTCTATGTATCAGACGGTTATGGACTCACCATCTGCCACGTTGGCACTCTTCGATGACAAGTGGCTGTTGTTGTTACAATACCTCTGCCTGCTTAAATTACGTATTTTTAAAAAATATGATTGCATAACTTAGAACTTACGTATCTGCTCGTACATGTACTGCGCAGTAACAGCGAGGACAGTGTTGCTGACGATGTCACCAATAGAGGCCGCTAGGGGTGTCGCCACGTTGTCCGGGTTCACTTTGAACTTGTGCGAGCCGTAGATCACCATCACCATCACGAAATCTGGATCCAACGAGGAGTTAAAGGTTACATAGTTAAAGAGGTCTAGTTGGGGATTGTGTAATATTGAATTCGTTTAAGATATTAAAGTGACGTAGGTCTGCTGAAGTTTCAATTAGGATTTTTTTGGCTGTCATGACTAAGGTTGCCAATGCGCCTTTAAGAGGAGCTGCGCAAATAGAATCCACTCCTCACCAAGCAAAGTAACTCATGAGTAGCAACACGGAAGAGTGTCACTGGGATGTTGCCTGTCTCGGAAGAAGTGAACTTATTGTGCCAACGAAATGACAACTAGCAAACACCTCCACTCCTCTTCTCCTAGAAATGGAGAGCCAGGGGGTCAACTATGATCGTTCAAGCAGCGCGTGTTAAGAACCTTCTTAGCTTTGACGTGTAATTTTAAGGTATCAAAATGAAACGTCAAAGTTCAGAAGTCAAGCTTATGATGGCACTCGCCGCTTTATGACAAAACCACTCTAAGACCGCACTATTTGGCTGTGCTCTTCTGTAAGGCAGAGGTATAGTCCAGCCATGCAGCTCCGAATTTCGAACGGGAAATCCGATCTACCCTTCCTTCCCTTATCTTAACCTTTGAAACCCTCTCTCTTAGCTGCCAATTACTTACCTAGGACGAAGCAGGTAGTAGTGGCAGTGAAGACAGCCGAGGCGATCAGCAGCAGCACATAGGAGCCGTTAATTCCTCGGTCAGTGATCGCGTTCACCACTATGGCGAATATTGACACCACTGTCGCTGCCACTATCGCTTGCACCTGTTGGATAAATTACAAAGACATATATTGTCTGCTTATAGTTCTACACTATATTGGTGTTCAAACACCAATGGGAAGTGATCTGAGGAATTGTTTGTGATGATGCCCACGGCCTCTTCTAGCATTGCATTTCTCGCCTTCAAAGGGGAGTTCATCGCCACACTTTGGAACCCAAATGGTGGTGGAACACAGCTCGTTTCCAAAGGAGCTTCCTTCCCCGGACACTCACGTTGTGGAACTAACTCCCCAACGTGGTGGAAGGAGTAGGCTGACATCCAATCTTCATCTAAGATGAAGGCATCGCCGGCTCTCATATGCAGCCTTCCTCATGATGTTTTCCTTCACCGCAAAGCTCTTGGTGTGACATCAATGCAGTTATTTTTTACAATAACTCAACTGCATATTTTGTCTGAGAAGTTATTCAAAAGTGGACGGCGTTGGACCCACTGTCTGTCACGTTGGCACTTAATCATCTTCAGTGAAAAGTGAGTGTTGTTATAACGACACCTCTGTGATTTCGCATTGATGAAGTAAAAGAAAAGAAGTCAAGTACGTATAAGTTTTTCTGTGATTAAAACTTTATCAAGACCAAATAGGTCAGTACGAACCTGCACCAATGATATGTTGCCGACCACCATAGATATTACTTCCCGCGATGACTCCATGTTGCCAAGGTTTGCCTGAGTGGACAGCCTGGATGCCAGGCACATGTCTAAGTTACCTGGAAAAAGAAAAAAAAATGTTTAGACATTATTACACACCGCCACATAGTCCCAATCTTAGCAGCATGTTTTTTGGGTAGCAAACAGCGAATACTTATATTTTTTTAATTTTGGGCCCACTTTTAAATGTATGTTCCAAAATTGCATGATTTTATGTGTGGACTTGAGGTACGTCATCATTTCAAGTATGAAAATGAAAAATATTTATTCAGTTAGGGCTCTGGTAAGACATTTATGAATGTCGAAAATTTACGACCAGCATGGCGCATGACGTTTCACACATTACGGCAAGCGTTACATACGTTATGTGAGCAGATCTGAAAACAATACCGCCTTATGCCCTGGGATTCCCTGTTAATTGACAAACAACGGGGAAGTACATGATATTATATGCCCGCACTTATTTCATTGTAACATCTGTTTGTTGAGGAAGTAAGCTGAACAAAAGAATGCATTAAATTAACAGTTTGCTTTGATTACCGCGACATGAGGGCCCGACAAAGGAATCATATGACGACACAATTCTTGGTAGATCAAGCCTAGACAAAGTAACATTCCCGTACATTCTGTATCGTTTCCACAAGCGTGAGGATAATGCTATTTTATCTACAGGCCAAGATCCATATTAATATGTATTATAACTGGGAAAGTGTCTAAGAATCTGCTATCTTTCCAGGGCTAAGCCGATGGACCAATTTTGTTGGAAATTGTTATAGGGATAGCTCTTACACCCAGGACTAGCGGCGGGTATTAATGTGATTTTAGAATAAGCTTCCGAAAAAATTTGTAGTAGAGTACCTATTCTATTTGCTAATAATTAAAACGCGACCCTATGTCAAGTGCAATATGGACTAATTAAGCTTTCTTCTTGTTCGTTACGCCTTTGGCTGGCAGAGCGATCATGGTCATCATGTGGTACTGTTCGGCGCAGATGTCACTCGCCTCAAAATGTTTCGCCATCGATCTCTGAGCGAGTTTTCTTAAAATCGCCGTCACAAGTTGACGTTGACGCAGATTTGTATGGGGTCAATATAGGGCCATCAGTGGGCCGATGGCGCTGTGTCGATCCCATACAAATGTGAGTTAACGTCGACGCGGTGACTTGTGAAGGCGGCAGTGAAAAACTCGCACTAGGCACACACACGGTTGGATGTCATGGTGCAGTCTTGTAAGAATCCGACCACGACTGTTTTATGCGAATGCTATTATTAATTAATCCATCGGCATATCGTACTTATAAGAGCAACGCGAACGAAGTCGCGGTAATAAGCTAGTAACTTTACAAATGCATTAATACTCAATTCCTTGTCACGTCAAAGTCTGATAACATAATCGTCTAGAAGCTACTCGATAAATTGCACACAATGGTTTGTTAAGAAATTTCAAGTGGTTTTTATCATTATTGGGAAATCGTGGAGTAAACAGATTGATAATGTTGCAATGAGCTGATGAATTTACAATGCAATTTTATTGCCGATTCGATATAGAATTAAATTTTGCGAAACAGCACGGCTTTAATCTATGGTTAAAATTATTCGGTCTAGTTGTATTACCTATCTATATCTTACTATTTTTGGAGGCTACTTTACAAAGTGGAGAGGAAGATTGTGTGAGATAGAGATAAACATGGCACAATGGAAGAATAATTATTCTGAGTGCAATCACGATCACCTCAATTTAACATAAAGCATTCATCTGACCCTCGCAACCCCCGTACGGAGGAAATCGATAACCTGGTTTTAACTAATTGTCCGACTTTCTTAGGCTTCTGACTGACCCTGTAACAATTATAATTGCGAAGTATTTTTAATTGCATGCTTTGACTGATTGCCGGCTGGACAAGACCTGACCTGACCTGAAGACATGTAGGTAACTCGCTGAAGACGGCCGGGATTCCAACCAAATACTTTTCTTTTTTGATATTGTCTCTCGCAATTATTAGGGGGGAGTTACCTCCACTGCTTAACGGGCTAACCAAATACTGGCGAGAGCTTGCTTAAATTTGGAAAATTTAAAAAAACTGGCCCATTGCAAGTTGGACTCGCGCACGAAGGGTTCCAAGATATACAAGATATCTTTAAAGCGGAGCAAAATAACGATGAGCCGTAGTGGCCTTGAGGTTTGAGCAGTCGCCTGCTACACAAGCGACGCAAGTTTGAATCCCGGCGGGGCCTGTACCAATGAGTTTTTCTAAAAACTTAGTACAGTGATTTCACACCATGGTGAAAGAAAACATCGTGAGGAATCCTGCATATGTCTAAGAAGTAATTCAAAAACGTAGGTATAGTGCCTGAAACGGGATAGGTGAGTCTATCGAGTTGGCACTTAATCATCTTCGGTGAAATGTGGGTGTTGTTATTACAACAACTCTGCATACCCCTTCGGAGAATACAGGTATGTATGTATATTATTAAGATTTTATTCAATTGATATTAGTAGGATAAAGGTATTGAGATAATTTCTAATTTCCATGAAATTAACCACTAATGACCAGTTCACAGTGAGAACAGAAGTATTGCATGTCTCAACCCTGTATTCGCGGACATGTGAGACTGACACATGCAGTGTAAGTACATGTACCACGGTGACAATGCCTGTAATTACTGTAATTGCACTCCCATCTCTAGCTATTGAAGTAAATGACAGATTCTTATCGCGAAATGAGTGTTTTTGCGACGCTTCCGTCATTGTCGTTTAAAATAACAATGTGTGTTGCCTTCATGCGTTTACTTCACGTTTATAAACGGTCAATTTGAGAAAATTATAAATAAATAAGTAAAGAATATTTTTATAACCGTCACGCGGTTTCCCACAAATAATGTCGACTTAGATTTTTTGTATACTTAATTCCATTTTAGCCTTTTTTGTGTAATTCATCAACGCTTTAAGCGCAGATCGTAGCTTGAAATTTGGAGGCTGGTAGGTAGGTCTACCATCATCGGTTTAAGAGCGTATTAAGATTTCCTAAGCTTTGTTTCACTTTGATACCGTAAAATTAAACGACAAAGCTAAGTTTTAACGCGATGCTTAAACGATATTGGTTGG